>NW_004624749.1:3489827-3537409 GCF_000247695.1 Heterocephalus glaber
CAACACTGCCATCCCTATAATAAAACCACTTTCTACATAGTGCCAAAAAACCCAAAAAACAAAAAAAAACCCCAACAAAGCCAAAAATTTGATGGATGCAGGGAGAAAGGAGATTCAGGTGAATCGGGAGCTGGGCAGTTGTGTGACCAAGTATGTGGATAACCACATGAACCTCATTCCAACTGTGATCAAGAGGATGAAGGGATCTCTCTCATCCACTGGGAAATAAAAGTCTTTGCCAGTGGCCATTGGGACTGAAATCAGGGATCTATTTAAAAAGAAGAGTGAGAATCTTAGTCTTTTAAGTAAAATTTATGAATGAAGAAACTAAGGATGACAGCAAACTAAGAATGACAGACATACTCCATTTGCCTCTGGACCCTGGTCCCTGTATGTTTGGATGCTAGAAAGTGAAATAGGGAAAAGAAAAAAAACTGCTGCTAAACTTTGGGTCAAAGATAGCATAAAAGAGTGTGTTAGAGCCTAAATTTCACGTGGCAAGACCTGATCCCAATCAAGAGCTCTCCAAGGTAAACAGATTCTGGGTTTTTTGTGGGGTTTTTTTTTGCCAGGGATCGAACTTGGGACCTTGAGCTTTCAAGGAAGGTGGTGGCACCACTGAACTAAATCCCCAGCCCTCAGATTCTTCTTAATACACAGATGCCAGAAGGCTGGCAGGTTCCTCCAAGCTGCCCATGACCTGGTGGAATTGCAGAACAAGTGTCAGTCTCTGTGGCTGTGTTAGTTACTTTTCTCTCGTTGCTGAGACAAAACACCCAACACCCAAAGTTAAAGGGGAAAGGTTTATTTAGCTCACAGTTTGTAGAGGTTTCAGTCCATAACCAGCTGGCTCCAAAGCAGAGTGGCACATGGCAGAGGGATGTTGCAGAGGAGAAACAGTTTGTGGTGCCTACACAGTAGCAAAAGCAACAAGGGGAAAGACAAGCCTCTTTCTGTCCCTTATACTATATCCAGGCTACCAGGATTAGGGCAGTGCCAAACCAATCAATAGACTGATTTAGTAATCAGACACCCTTAATGCCAGCATCATACACTCTAGATTAAGCCACATCTGGAAAAGCCCCATCTAAGGCTGTATGAGGCTTTGGGGGAACATCCAGACACAAACCACCACAGTAGTTAACCTCCTATTTACCAGAAGTATCACCACACTACTTTCTGTAGGCTGTAAAACAAATTCAGACAATTAATTTACATGTCTATAATACCAGCATTTGGAAGGCTGAGAGGTAGGAGGATCATTGTGAGTTCGAGGCCAGCCTAACCTATATAGTGAGCTCAATGCCAGCACAAACTACATACCAAGACTGTCTCAAAATAAAAGGGGTGGGGTCTGTATCTTCATTCTGCTTGGATTTTTATATGCAAATATTGTAGACAGCTAAGTTATAAATATTACAGCCAGTTAGACAGGGCTGGACCCTTAGCACAGATGACAACTGTGGAAGTTCATTCACTGAAGGCCAGTCTTCAGGAAAAAGTTTCCCCTATGGTAAGCAGCAGTGACTGATATTCTAAATAGACATCAATCACTTTGAGTGGGATCAAAACCTCCCTAGCCCAGAAAATCCTTGTTCAGTCCAGGTATGCTTGCTGCATGACTTGCTTCTCCATTTGATCCCCATTTAATCAATATTACCTAAGTGACTATTCTTATAATCTTATTGGTTGACCATAGTTTTGTCCCACCTTATACCCACTTTGTGATTGCCCATTGATCAATATTACCTAAGCAACCATACTTGTAACCTTATTCGTTGACTATAGTTTTGTTCCACTTTGTACCTGCCTTACCTCATGGCTTTGCTCAATAAAATATATTTGCTGGGGATTTGGCTCAGTGGCACTGCACCTGTCTCGCAAGCTCAAGGTCCTGAGTTTGATCCTCGGTACCAAAAAAATTTTTAAAAATAAGATTAAAATATCTTTGAGAAGTGGGGTTGGTGGACAACCCATTTTCTGGTCCCCCTTCTGTCTCTCTTAGAAGAAACTATATTTCTCTCAATAAATTCTTCCTATTCTTTTTTTTTTTTTTTTTGGTGCCAGGGATTGAACTCATGACCTTGCACTTTCGAATCTACTTGTCAGACATCTAGCAGGTTGACTTTCCCTTATATTACTTGGAGGTCATCATATCACATGCCATATATCACAAGGGCACAAGGTGGATTTAAGATGTGGAGTTGAGAGGGAGAGGAGATAAGAACTCCTTTTGTACATCCTTTTCTAGCCATTAAGATGTGGATATGCAGGTCTTGAAATTCTTACCTGTATCTTCCAACCTGGTGACATTTTTTTATGACAGTCTGTGTCACACGCTATCTGGGAAGCAGAGCTTCCTTCACAGGGCTGATGGACCCTCTGGCTTTTTGCGGCAGTTAACAGGACAATCTTGTAGTGACACTTCCCCTAAAGGGTTAAAGGATTTGACTCTGTTAAACAGTGAAATAGGAACTGTTGGCAAGTTAAGAGAGTCGTGAAGTGCTGAACTTGAAGAAAATGGTTTTTATAGAACAGAATGGAATAAAAGCCTAAACCCAGCATTGCTTACTTTGACTCCTGAATTAACAGCACCTTTCTGTTATAATCTCCTGGCAACAGGGTCAAAAAGTAAGCAAGCTGAGCTGCGACTCCTTTACCAAATATCATTTTTGCCTGGGGCCTTTGCAACATGTAGTGTTCCTGCCCAAGCACAGCTCCTTACCTTTTGGATAAGGAATGTGTGTCTTTTTACCGATTTATTACTTGAAATGATAACATAGCCTGTCTGTTTGCTGTGTCAAGGTTGTGGCACATTTTTCCTACGGGTTTGGTCTCACAATAAAAAAAGTTTCACTGTATCCTAAAAAAAAAAGAAAAAAAAAGAATTGTGGGCTAGGATAGGAGCTTGAAGATATTGACAGTTTGGAGTTGTGAAGAGTCAGGAACACAGGTGGTCGAGGGCCAGAGGCACTCTGGGATCACCCCGCAGAGTGCTTGGTCCTTCTGTAGTGTGGATATGGTTTGCCAGCAAAACTCATATTAAAATTGGTTTCATATGCGTAGAAGTGACTAGACAACCAAAAAGATTGTATCAGCCAGTTGACTCCTAAAGTACTACTAAATATTGTTCTGCATTTCTGTGATGTTTATGATATTTTCAATTTGTGATATATTGTGATTTTCTTCACTCTAAAAATTACTGTATACTTTAGTCCATGGTCTTAAATTTTTAATTTGTTTTTTAAAAAGCTCCCCCCTGGGCCAGGGATTTAGCTCAGTGGTGCCACGCCTCTCTCACAAGTGCAAGGTCCTGAATTTGATTCCTGGTAGCAGGAAAAAAAAAAAAAGCTCTCCCCTAAGTGTATACAATTTAGGACCCCAAATCCTAGAGCCTTCTTTAATTAGTAATGTGCTTTTCAGTGGTTTCCAACAGAGTTTGTTGTAATACAATTAGAAAACAAGTTTCCCTCGGTACTTTTTTTTTTTTTCATTTATCCACCATGCTTGCCTTTATTGGTCTTTCTGGATCTGTATACCCCCCACCCACCCCTCCCTAGGTACTTTTAAATACTTAAATTAGGTGTCTAGAAATTAAAAGTGAGAAGTAGACATCTGTCTTAAGGTAGTCGCCTTAGCGGTGTTAAACCTAGTTTGAGTGGGAAGTCAAACTGTAGAGTATAAGATGATCTGAACATGACTATCCACCATCTCTACTGATCTTGAATCTAATGGCTTGAGGTTTAATAAATTAACAAAGAGTGAAACCCTGCTCTGGAACACCAACAATATGCTAAATTAAAACAAGTAAGCTGAAGAATTCCCTGAATCAACAATAGACAAGAATCCTTGTTCTGAGCAGTGAGCAGCCCAGGTAGATGGTCAACACGTGGGCCCCCAAATACAGTGTCACTGAGCTGGGATGACATTGAAGGTCCCATTTAGATTCCAGTGTGCTGTGGCACTTCTTCCCCATTGCCTCATCCCTGCAATATGATCTTCTTTATTCCAAAGAGTGCTCCAATGTTACGGGGCCTCACGCACTACACCTGGATCAAGTGAGCAGCAGGCAAACACCTGCAGTAAGGATGGCCAGGGAGGGTCGGGCATTTAGCTCAGTGGTTCCACTGCCTGCCTTGTAAGCATAAGGTCCCGAGTTTGTTCCCCGGTACCAAAAAAAAAACAAAAAAAGAGGATGGCCAGGGAGAGGGGTGGTCAAGGCAGGTTTTCCGTCATTACCCGTACTTGCAACCACAGATTTAATTCTCCTGAAAGAGGAAGCAGAAAGCAGAAACTATCCAAACCAGCCTGGTGGTGGCACGCATCTGTAATCCCAGCACTCAGGAGACTGAGGCAGGAGGATCACTGAGAGTTCTAGTGTTGCATCCAGTGAGAGAGAACCAACCAGAGACCGATATTAAATCCACACAGGAGTTTATTACTGGCCGGGACCTGAGCCGAGCATCGGACTCGAGCCTCGACTGAGGGGAAATTAATATATTTTATACACCTTTGAGGCCAGCAGTTTCTAGGCTCACCTATGGGATAGAACTAGTAAAGCAAGCAAAATGTACAGAAGTGGAACGTCCTGCTCTTAGAACATTTGTAAAACAATAGTTGATTAATTGTTGTTTCTAAGAGATTCTAAGGGGAGGAGGTTTCTAAGCTTTCTCCTTTTGAGTTCATCTAAAGGGCAGGCAGGTGGGTCGTTCAGCAGCAATATGGAGTCTGTCTTACTAACTAGGGTCCTTCACTAGGCCAGCCTGGCTACATAGCGAGTTTAAGGCCAGCCTGAACTACAGAGCTACATAACTACAAGAAGCTGTCAAAACAAATAAACAAACAAACAAATAAACCCAAACTACCGAAACCATATTCCCATGGAATAACTGTGTGAACTACACTAATACTTTGCTCTGAAATTTGGGAAGAGCAATCTTTTACCAGTTTGCAGGAAAATAGTAACAGCTTCAAGGTTTTTCACCTCCAATACCAGTAGTTGTGACTTCTGCTCCTTGGTACCACAAGTTGGCAGATGAAATGTATTAATGAACAGCAAATCACATTCATGAAGGTAATGGTAGGCACTGCAGTGAATGAACTCCCAGGGTCAGTGGCTTGATGCAACCAATTTCTGACTCACGGTGCAGTGCAGTGGCTCCCAGCTGGCAGAAACCACTTCTGGCACTGTCCTCCCACCCTGGCATCTATCTCAGAGCTCTGCAGGCAGCCTGCAGACAAGGCTGGGGAGATGGAAAAGGCACTGCAGCTCCACAGCCACTTTAGCCAAGAAGAGAAGTACATCCCTTCTGTTGGTGAAAACTTGTCACATCTAGATTCATGGAAATTGTGACCTTTGATTAAGCAGTTGCTTCTTGGGAAAACTGCTATAAACTCTGGAAAACAAACACAATCTCTGAATAGACATCTAGTTGTCCATGCCAACTAAAATTAACTGGGAAAAAACCCCTCAGAATTCATACCCAGCAGCTTCCTTTCACACTTGTGCTCAAATCTGATACTGTTTCATACGTGTATTTTAGAGTCAGTCACATTTTCTGCTGACTAAACTTGTGAGGCAACAAAATCACACCACATATAAGTGCAGGGTAAGGGAAAGGCCATTAAAATCGCCCTAGGAAATCTTCTGAATTGGGTCTCGCACAGGCAGTATTCCCTTCAGTGGAACAGACTCTTCTTAGCTGGATACTAGGGGAAGGAGTTGGCTTGTTTTTAGTGGCCATATTCAGGGGTGGAACGCATGTGGTTGCTTCTGCTATTCATTGCCTGATAGGGCCCCTTCTGAAGAGGTGTCCTGGGCATTCCCCTCGTAGTGTTTTGTTTTGGGTGCTTATTATGATAGTTTTTCAGCAGATGGCAGTAGAGGGTCTCATTCACACATGGTCCATACAGTGTGGCAATTTTCAGCAGGGGGAGGTACAAAGTTTTACCTGGATAGGGAGAGCTGAGGATTATTTCCTTTCCCACGACAATGGAGACATGGGAAGAAGTCACTGTTAGACTCCCACTGGACTGTTGCACTGTGTCTGGAGCAATAATTTACTGGACCCATTCCGGAGCTCATTAATGTAAGCTCCCAAGTGGAGAATGTAGCATCTCAAAATTCAAACAAACCGCTTAAGATTTAAAATGTCATGACAAGAACTGGCAAACATGTGATCATGTCTACAGAAAAAGAAATAGCCATAGTGGGACATATCAGCATTAAAACTGCCAAAGAATTTTGTTTTCACAAGAGTGAGGTTTGCATCTATTTTGTGTCAAATTTACGTATCTTAATGATTATGAGTTCCTGACTGTGACTACAAATTCAAAATTTGTTTTATATTGAATAATTTACATTTCATTGTTTTAAAGAATCGCTTGACATTTAGTATCCTTGTTCATATGAGAACGTCAGTTTGACTGGGTTAAGAGACACCTAATAGATTTCTAAACCAGACTTTCAAGTGTGTCTGTGGGGTGTTTCTAGGGATGATTGGCATGTAGACCACCCACACAGGGGGCAAGCCCCACCCTGACTGTGGGCAGCACCATCCTATTTGTGGTTCCACCTGGATGGAAGGAAGGGAAGCAGGAGGAAGTCAGCCTGCATTTGAAAAGCTCCATTCTGTGTGAGCAGGTGCATCTCTCCCTAATGCCATTGCTTCTGGACATCAGACTCCAGATTTTTCAGTGTTTCAACACCAACACACACCAGAAACTCTCCAGGGAGCTCCCAGGCCTTCAGTCTTGGACTTATTTGCATCCTTGGTCCCTCTTGGTCTGCATCTTCCAGCCTCTTGAGCTGAGCAGTGACTGGGTCCTCTGCCTCTCTAGGGTCCAGACAGCTGTTGTGGACTGTCCAGCCGCCAATCCCGTGAACCTAATAAATCCCTTTGCATAGCTATATATGTATATTTCCTACTGGTTCTTTTCCTCTAGAAAACCCTAACCAATACATCAATCTAAAAAATGATGCTTGTCCTGAAGAGGAGACACTTGCTATCTGCATGGTGAGCTGACATTCCTGCAGCAGTGGACATGTGGGCAGAGTTCCCACATTCTTCCAGTCACAGGTGACTCTCTTCATTCCTCAATTTGCCTCTGTAGATTCAACCAGCCTCACAGAGAAATAGGGAAGAAATACAGCTGCATTGAATTATTTTTTCTTGTCATTATTCCCAATAACAATTATTTCCATAGCACTTTACAATGTTTTAGTTCTTATAAATAATCTAGAGATAATTTGAAGTCTGGGAGGATAGGCAAATGCTGTGCCATTTTATATAATGGATTTAAGCATCTCCAAATGTTGGTATCTGAGGGGAGAGGAAGGGTGTCTCTATTTCCCTTATTCCTCCTCTCCCACTCACCACCAGACTCAGACAGTTGGACTTGCAGACATTAAATGAACAAATGGTCACATGTTCTCTATGTTTTATTGCCCAAGGGCACTATGTTCAGAGCTCTGGGATCAATGAGGTTAGGGTGACCTCACTGGTACCCTATTATAGATGCTACTGCATCTCTGTTCCTGCCACTGAGCCAGAGGTGTTGGGTCAGGCAGGTCCCAAGGTTCCTCCAATCTGCCTGTCTCTGATCCTGCCAAGAGAAAGGAGGATTGTAACTCACATGTTTGTAGGTAACTCTGGGGGCCATCAGTCCGATGACTAATGTTACTCTGGCACTTAAAATGGACCCAGTTTTCCCCAAAACACTAAAAGCACACTCATGATGGAAGAAAACAGAACCTGTAAGTGACTGCTTCTGAGTGATCTCTGCCATGGGCTTAGCAGTTGTCACTGGGCCAAGGACACTGAGTGTCTGGTCTCCTCACACTAAATGCCCTCAGTGTCTGCAGTCACCTTGACAACACAGTGCCCTTTCCACCCAACTCTAGAACCCCCTGGGGGCTGGCTGAGATGCACAGAGAGATGTACTTGTTCCAATTTCAGAAGTTCATTTGGCTTTTTAAAATATTCTTTTGCAGTGGTGGTGGGGGATTCTATTCACCTCTGTATTTCAAGTTAGACTCCTACTGTGCAATAAGAGTTCCATCCTTGTAATTTATTTTTGTTCTCTATGAACCATTCAGTAACCTAGATCAAATGTTTATAAGGTTGATATCATTTTCAACTAAAAATCTCGCTGTTTAGGAAATTTGCCAATAAGGTAAAGCTCGCTTATTTTGGGTGAAAGGCAAGTCCACAGGCTTGGGTGGGGGATGAGAAGAATGAAGGAGAAGCTGTAGATGGAGCCCACATCTTTTGCTTTTCTACCCCACTGCCACAAGAAAGCCTTCAGCGGTTGTCCAGATGTGGCCCCCTTGACTTTGGACTTCCAGCCTCTACTCCAGAACTGAAAGAAAACCTCTGCACATATATTTGAACCTAGGGCTTTTGCACTGAGCTACATCTCCAACTCTTTTTATTTCTTATTTTGAAACAGGCCTCTTACTAAGTCACTAAGTTGCCCAGGATAGGCTCAAACTTGTATTCCTCCTGCCTCAGCCTCTAAGGGGCAGGGCTACCACACCCAGGTTTTGTTTGTTTTTTTGAGAGGGAATCTCACTATGTTGCCAGGCTAGTCTTAAATTCCTAGGCTCAAGTGATCCTACCATCTCAGCCTCCCAAGTACCTGGGACTACAGCCATGTGCCATCATGCCCAGGAAAAGCTCTGTCCTTTATGAATTACCCAGTCTTGGATATTTTGTTACAGTACCACAAAACATACTAAGATAATGACCTTGAAAAGTTCTTTTGTCCTCAATCTCATTCTACCTGTCTTTCATTCTAAAAGATGTAGGTATGGTTGGGAATTTAGCTCAGTTGTGCCACTGCCTGCCTCAAAAGGGCAAGGTCCCGAGTTTGATCCCCGGTATCAGAAAGAAAAAAAAAGATGTAGGTATCATAGGCAAAATGTGCAAACATACACACACACACAAAATAAATCCTTAACATCATTATCTTGGGGTAGAACCATGAATGATCTTTATTTTTGTCCTTTTTTGCTTATCTATAACTTTCAGAATTAAAAAAGACACATGTATTACTTTTGTCATTAAATTATTTATGAAAAAATAAAAGAGATATGAGAAAGATAGAATGCTGGACCAGGCCCTTAGAACGGTTGGTAAATAGTTCTACTCCTTCCATCTCTGTCCTGGTCAGAGAGGCCCAGTGTTTTTTATTCTTTATTCTTCCAGTTCTCTGTTTTACTACTTTGCTTTAAGACTGTATTTGCTAAATTTCATCATGTAAAGAAGGGAGTAGAAATGTAGGGAAACATAAATGGAAACATTAAAGTGATGGACTACCAATGAGGGAATGTGACTGTTCTACACATAGTGCTTTAGTTCCTTGAAAAAGCTATAACAAAATGCCATCACTGTGCAGTTTATAAACAGAAATGTACTTCTCCTGGTTCTGGAAGCTGGAAGTACAAGATCAAGGCAGTAGCAGATTAAGTGGCAAACAAGGGCTGCTTCCTGGTTCATCACCTGCAAATGTGCAGCAACCTTGAAGACTGCAGGGTCCCCAAGCTGATCTGTTGAGGCTTTAGATATTGAAGATAAGCTTTTTTTTTTTTTTTAAATAAAGAGACTATCTTGAAAGAGAGGGATATGGAAACTTCAAAGCTCTTTTTGACAGTTTCTTTGAAATACTCCAAGTTCTATTTCAGTGAGACATTGGTTGTGAGATGAGAATGGTCTTTGGAAATTTTTAAAAACTTTATATATACTTTCAAGTATTAAAATTAAATTTTGATTTATATGTTAATAGAAATCTTCTATTCCCAGTGAGACTGGCTATGATCAGGCATTACGATTGGGTGATGGTTTCCCAGGGTTTCTGGTATGGTCACTGAAGCATGTGGATGCACTTCACCAGCTCTGCATGGTTGAGGCAGTGGTGGTAAACCCTAGGCCCACATGACTAGTTCTGCTTTGGCAGAATGACTCGATTCTTCCATCCATTTCCGATGGTTACTCAAAACTTAAACTGATTATAGAAATTGATATTCACAGATTGGTGACAACCCTCACGCTTTTGTAGTTTAAGCCTAGCTCTCATCTTTACTAAATGCTGTTGAGGAGAGAAATCTTGTGTGTGTGTGTGATTGCAGTACACAAAAATTAGGCTAATCACCAAGGGATGGACACTTCTGCCATTTGTGGGACTGGTTTTCCAGGATAAGGGTTGAGCTGAGCTATCCAGGTGTATCCCCCCCAGAACTTCCCCGTGTAGAAAGCATGTTTCAAAAACAGATCTGCCCAGGTAGAGTGGGAGGTAATCCAATCTTCTCCACATAAATCTCAGCTTTCAAGAACGGCAGCAAGGCTGTTTTCAGTAATTAAGTCAAGGTGCCAAAGTAAGCATGCTAGTGACATTGTAGGATTTATTACCCAATGTCTGATGATAAATGAATTCTGTGCTGTGTTTCCCTCTCTGTGGCTGGGATGGCATTTGATGATGGTGGCAATGGTAACATCACCTTCTCTTCCACTTCATCTCTGTGGCTGGGTATTGAGCACACCCTCATCTCACCCACGCTGTGGCCCTCTCTACATCTTGGCCAGCCTTACAGTGAGACTGATCAAATGAGTGCCCCTGGTCACTGGAGGTGAGCAGAAGTAGAGTAAGTGTCTGAATGTTCTTGTTCCATTCTCATTTTCAGTGACCTTGAGGCCTGGCATTGAAGAGCTTGGACCTCTGAGCCCTTGATTGTGGCAATGGTATTACAGGTATAAGTATGCATATGTATAGACTCATCAACTTGTAGACATTAAATACATGTAGTTTATGTATCAATAACATCCCAAGCTCTTTGAAAATTCTGCTTTTTATTTTTATTTTTGTTTTGGTACTGGGATCAAACTCAGGACCTTATGCTTGCAAGGCAGGTGGCAGCACTACTGAGCTAAATCCCCAGCCCAATTCTGCCTTTTAATATGGAAGGAAGCACTTTACTTCCTGTGCCTGCAAGGAAGAGCTATACATATATACATGGTTTCCAAATCTGCCTCCTGAGCTGCAGTGTTCCTAAGGGTGCTGCCCTTGTCCCAGTGCTCTGATGATGCACTCTGTCCATCACTGTACATAACACCTTGGGTCAGTTATTGCTACCTGAGGGATAGCTAAGGTGAGCTAAGGTGGGGGAGAGACATAGGAGGAATGGGGGGCTTTAATTATACCTATTTTCAAATGGGAAACTGAGGTTTGATAGTGAAGTCCTTGTCTAGAGCATATAGCTTCAGGTTCACTGGGGATTCCAGAAGCATGTATTTAACCACCAAGCTAAACTGTGCCAATTGGAGTTGGGTTGACTTCATATGTCCAAGCAGAATGTGTCCAACTGCTTTCCTTGCAAATTTACTATGATTCTGTGGAAAACACTTTTTTAAAAAATCGTGGGTGGTAATCCATTCTTGAGTCACGAAATCAATCAAATGACAAGCTTGAAGGGAACACAATAGAAAATAACAGGCTGCATTGGCACCATTCTTTGAAGTACTGTTCCAAGGAATTGTGTTTGTTAAACACACATCCACATGTGTTTGACTTCGGTGTAAACTTCGTCTCTTTCTATAGATCACAGTCAACAGAGTCTAAATGCACCTCACAAAGGATTAGGCTGGAGCTTTGAAGTTAATTGAAATTTTAAAAATTATATTTATGGGTAACCTATGATTCCCAATGGGTTGGTCCTTAAATGCCCCCACTGTTCCTTGATCCCAGAAGCATCACACAAACAAGCCTGCTTTATTTATCCTACTAGAAAGGCACCAATGGCCATGTGCCCCCCCCCTTAACCAGATCTGCCCCAGGCTACCAGCACACAAGGCCACAGGGTTCCTCTGACACACTTAGGCCATCACCAAGGAACTGGCAATATCAGAAACAGGAGTTGTCCTTTCAAAGTAGCCCATCCTAGCTGGGGATGGTGGCATATGCCTGTAATCCCAGTACTCAGGGAGCTGGGGCAGGAGGACCATTGAGAGTTGGAGGCTAGACTGAGCTACATAGTGAGTTCAAGGCCAGCCTGAACTACACAGAGAGATCCTTTAAAAAAAAAAAAAAAAAGTAGCTCATTTCAAAGACCTTCCACATGCAGATCCTTGGAGTGCTAAGAAATGCTTCCATCTCTCTAGGGCCAACAAGACCTCCCCTCTTTCTTTCACACTGGGGAACCTGCTCCACCATCTCATCTTATCCCTGCCTAGTCTCAGCCTGCTTTCAACCAGATGGTCCATTTTAGCTGGAAAAGAAAGGGCCGTTATGATACCCCTTCAAAGGAGAGCAAAACAAAGTGAATAAGAAATGAAATAAATTCACAGTGAGCAAGCAGTTGGGGCTGTGTGCGACAGCAACAGCACTATTCCTCAGACCCTAGTATGCATGAGAGTCACCTTGGGGGCTTATTAAGCTCAGAATGGCTCAGTAGGTCTGAGATGGGGCCTGATGCTCTGTTGCTCCTGAAAAGCCAGCTGTTGATTGCACTGGAGATTCCTTCTATGTGTTAAGTAGTTTCCTTCCTATTCCCCTCAAGACTGTCTTCATCTTTGGCTTTTGATAGTTTAATTAGGATGTGTCTGGGTGTGGGTTTCCTTGAGTTCATTCTTGTTGGAGTTTATTGATATTCTTGGATTTGTAGATATGTTTTTCATCAAGATTGGGGAGTTTTTAGTGATTATTTCTAATAGAAATAGCACAACTGCAGCTATGGGACCACTCCCCTCCATTTGCCTAAACCTGAGCAGCAGCCTGGGCTCAACCCTTCAAACTTTGTCCTAAGACCTACAACTCAAAGGCAGACAAAAAAAAGATCCCAAGAATATTCCAAAATCCCAAACCAGAATGTATGCCCAGATTCTCTGGCAGGACCTATAGTAACCTTTCATCATTTGGAGTTTACTGAAAGTTCATGCCTATGTACTGCATCTCATACACCCAAGTACAACACAGTGAATTAAGTGAAAGGGCACATGCAGTATACACAGCTGACCTGAGTTAGCACTCTGAGTCACATTGTCAATTACATTCTGGAAGACCCAAAGAGAAGCACCCTAGTCCTGGTGTAACATTTTAAATTCTTAAACCCAACACCTTCAGTGCTCATGCCACTTTTCTTTCCACTGGCTCAAGCCTGCTCACTCTGTCACCTCATTAAAACTATCCTGCTTTTTCCTTACCGTTGTCACATGCCACATCCAATTCTTTGTACATTGTGCCTAAGAGCCTAGAAGCCTGTCCAGGATCCCATCACTCATGGTAATATTTCTTTACATATTTTTCTTTCACTCTCCCCAACCCTCTCCTTCGGGAACCTCTATTACATGTACTTGGCCTGCTTATCAGTATCCTACAGATCTTCAGGCTCTGTTGACTTTTCTTCATTGTATTTTCTATATGGTCCTCAGGCTATGAAATATCAATTGAGTGATCTGCTGGCTCAATTCTGCAGTTGTACCCCTGCAATGGATTTTTCATTTTAGCTATTACACCTTTCAAATATAGAGTTTGTATAAAATATAATCCCTGTATTTTTACCTATATACGTGTTTTGGTGAGCTATTGTTCTCATACTTACCTTTAATTTTTTTTTTTTTTTGAGACAGGGTCTCACTATGTAGTTCAGCCTGGCCTGCAACTCACCATGCTAGCCTTGAACTTGAGGCAATCTTTCTGCCTCAGCCTCCTCAGCCTTCTGAATTACAAGCATGCACCATCACTCTTGGCTCCTTTGAAGTTTTATAGTCAGCCTCTTGATAACTCCAATAAGTGTCACTGCTTCAGGCAGCTGCAATGATAAATAGTTGTTGTTGATTGTTTTAAACAAATGCCTGGTGGATAGGGCCATTTGCACAAAGAACCTCTAAGTCATTCCAATTAAAGATCCTGAGAATGGAGCTTTGCCAGTAAGCTGCCAGACAAGTCAAATAGTGATAAGCTTCTGGGGATAGGGCTTTTTAAAATGCTCCAAATTCCATTTATCCCTCTGAGGTGATTAGGGTTTCGGCAAACCAGACTAACTGGGTAGAGTGTGTCAAAAGTCATAAAAATCCTTGGCTAACAGGTTGAGTGAGATGTTTTCTAAAAAGACAGGACATGCACAGAACATGGGACTCAAAACGACATCAGGCTGAACACTGCAGACCAATCAGGAAAATGCTGTCTTCTATCCTCATTTGAATCTGGCACTGTTTGCAGGACTCATCAGAAGATGCTCTTTTCAAGCCTTCATTTACATCTGTTGGGAAGCCAAATGAGTCTTCTAAGAGGACAGTTTAAATCTGGGAAGAAGCCCCAAGAGACCCTCCACCCATTAACACCTCCAGCTGTTAGGCAGGATGTTCGTCACTAGCAGGCTGGAGACAAGGAGCTAGGGGAGACTTGAAAGGCAAAGAAGATGTGATTTTTTCCCCCCCTCTTTACTTTCTTAATCATTAGCTAGGTGGATTAACTAATGGTCAGCTTGGAACACCCAGCTGAACTGAATTAGCATGGTTTGGGCATGGAAGACCCACCTGAGGGTTGTTGCCAATGACATAAAAAGAGAACTGGAGGGGAAGATCGTAGGCTGCTGATTTTCTAGGAGAAGCTTCTATGGTTGGTTTTCCTGATGCGAACTTGGCTGTTTTCATCAGAGGAGCTCTGATCCCTTCTGTGGCTGGGAATGGCTGCTGTTCTTGTCTGGGGAGCTCTGATCTTCACTGTGAGTGTTACTTCCTGGCTCCAGGTCAGATCCCTCAGCTGGGTGGCACAGATCCTTCATCCCACCAGGCAGGTTTTCTGGCTTCCACCACTGGCCTTTGGGCCTTCCAGGTGTAGGTTCTCAATACAGACTTGCATGAGACATTGCCTGGGGCTCTAGGCCA
Source organism: Heterocephalus glaber (assembly GCF_000247695.1). The sequence continues at coordinate 3,504,710 of NW_004624749.1, forward strand.
CTGGCTGGACTTGTGAAGGACACTCACTGCCTTGGGCTGTAGGCCTTCAGCTGAACTTGTGGAGGACTTTGCTGTGGGATCCAGGCCCTTGGCTGGATTCTTCTGGTCTCCAGTGTGTGGTTAGATCTCTTGCTCTCTGCATTTGACTTTTTGGGTGAATATTATAAACCTATAAATTGTGTCCTGTATTAAATCTATTTCCTTTGCAAACCCTGATGACAACATTAACTATAGATAAAATCAAGTTTGTGGTTTCAAACTTTAGCTCATGAGACGGTAACATCCTTTAAGTATGCTAACAAGGCCCAGGGCCCTAAAAAGTCCAGATGACGGGTGAGAGGTTAGAAAAACCTCAAGTTCTCAAACTAAATGGGAGACATCTAGCAAAGAAGTAAACACAGACCTACTTCCCCCTGAAGTAGGTAAACACAGCCAATTTATTTGTACAAGGACAATGACCACGGAAGAAGGAAAAGATATTACAGTACTTGAAAGACTCAGTTAATCACACAAATGTAACCTGAGACCTTATTCAAAGCAACTTGCCACTTTGAAGCTTGCCCGTTTCACACTTGAAGGTGTATTCAACCCACACTCCGAAAATCTATCATTTTGCAGTACACTCTACCTGTACTCTACATGACTCCAGTTGTGCTGCTGCTTTTTCACAGCTACTTAGGCTGCAGAGCTGTTTGCAAGGCCACACATATATTCTCTAAGAAAACCATGTATGTAACGTGTTTAATAGCCTGCAGAGAAGCTCTTACACTGGGTGGTTCTAGTCCTAAAGATACCAACAGTTCAGCTAGTAAAAATATTAATTGTTGTACAAAGATCATCTAAGTCAGCCTACTTATTGCATATATATTGTTTAAGTCAGTATGCTTATCAGAATCCCCAGAAGGTTTTTCTTCTTCCTCTGCCTCTTCTTTTCCTCCTCCTCCCCCTCCCCCTACCCTCTTTGGAGACAGGGTCTCACTTTGGAGTTCAGGGTGGCCTTGATAGACTTGAATTCACAATGTACCCCAGGCTGGCCTCGAACACCTGACATTCCTGCCTCTTTTCTTTTCCTCCAGAAGTTTTCTACAAATACAGATTGACCCACTTTCAGAAGTGCTCATTCAGTAGGTCTAGGGTGAGGTCTGAGAATCTACACTTTTAGCACTTTCTGGAGAATGCTGAGGCCACTGGTTGTTGGCCCATGTTGAAACCTTCTGACGTTCTGGGATACTGTACCACCAACACACTTCTAGGATGCTTTCTTCTATAATGTTGTGATGCCAAAGGAATGTATAGCAGTACATTTACCAACAAACCTGAGTACCCTTTCCCTTGATAATTTTCATTCTACAGCTGCACTAGGGCCCTGTTCTTTGCCACACTGGGAACACAATTGATCTTTTCAGACAATCAGAATTATGCAACAATGAAGTGATAAATACTGCTGGAAGCCCGATCTTCATTGTTTGTTATTGTGCTAAGTGAATGAATGTCAAAATTAAGACTGAAGTCTGTTTTTAAAATGTTTTTAGTTTAAATTTCTATCTCTGTGTTTTTAAAGTTACAGTTTTAAAAGCTCTGTTAGTTGGCTTATAATCTATCATCTAAACAGGACACTTTTGAGAATGAAAGAGGCTCTATCAGCTATTTTGCTGGAGAAAAAAAAAGAGGAAAACAGGACTGTCACAGGCAAACCAGCATATCAACCACAGTAATTTTAGAAAATAAAATGTGAAAATATTTTTTGTATTTCTACAAGCATGTGAGATTTTCTTAGCTTTAATTTTATACTAGTCAAGGTTCCATCATTTCCATTTATCTGAAGAGATAATAAACAGCAAGTGTTTTGTTAATAAATTACTTTTTAGGAGAGAAATAAAATTAAAATTCAGAAGAGAAAAATTAAAAACTAGCCTTATATTTTTGTTTATTTTTACTCCAGACTATTGTCAGCACTTGAATTTTGGTGACATGGTAAAGATCAGACCTAATTTTAAGTAAATTCAGAGAATTCTTAAATTTCATTTCTAACGGATTAATAGCTTTCCTTTTTTGAAGTAAATTATAAACACTTGCTTTCACACCTGAACCGTGAACTTGTGAGACCAAAAGTGACTCCATTTTGTGAATGTGGGACCAGAATGACTCCATTTTGTCCAAAATGGAGCAGTCTCCTTTATTCTTTCAAATTAATGATTAAATGTGCTTAATCTGGGACAAAAGACATGATCTGTAACTCAAGATTCCTAAACTCATTACTCAGCCATCTGTTTGCCCTAGAAACAAGTGTCCCGGGCCCACTATCTATAGGACAATCTGTTAACGTGCTGACTATCCACACAAGGTGGTCATGACCATTAGTCAAGATGTCTGCTGACCATCAGTACGTGACAGTAGACCACTAACCTTTGTCCCCATTTTTCTTGTAAAAACCTATACGTAATCACCTTCAACCCCCAATGAGCCTAGCCAATCAAAATTCTACACTTCATACTTGCTAAATGTTAACCAATCATATGGCTGCTAATGACTGAAGCTTGCTGTAATCTCAATCAAAACCCTGCTAATTTGGAACTCGGGGCTCTCAATCTCGATCCGCTGTGTCAGTGACAATTGAGAGTCCCTGCTTTGAGCTTGAATAAACGACCCTCGTGTGCTTACATCGGAAACGGCCTCCTGGTGGTCTTTGGGACTTCACAATCTGGGCACAACAAACTCAGAGTAGTAATGTGGTTTACTGAATTAAAAGTTTTCATTGAAGAATTTTTTAGAAAGGTTTTATTCTGATAAAATGTAAAGACTCAAACATAGAGCAATTTTATGTTTAGTTCAGTAGTATTTACCCTTGTTCAAGCAGAAGTGTTAAGTTTTAAAGTTCTATTAAAGTAAAAAATGTCTTCCAAAAACCTCTGACTACTCTGATTTGTTTTGCTATGGAAAAATATAATTTTAGAAGAGACTAGTAAAGAACCGCTATCTGTTGGGAGTCTATAGTTGTGCATTTATGTACACACGCAGAAAGACTGGGAGAATACAGACAATTGTATTGTAGACATTATAAGTTTTTATAATTCCAAATACTGCACTTTTAATTCTTTGCTGTTTCTGGTGGGAAGGTTCAGGGGGCTAAACGTAGCCCAGGAAGTGATTACACATGCACCCCGGGACCAAAGGGCCTAAGCGCGTCACCGGGCCGCGGCTCTTAGAAGGGACCTGCTTTCTTTGGGACCTTAGTTGATTCCAGAAGTTCAAGATCTCTGTGTAGTCACAGAGCAGGGTGGGAGCAGAAGCAGCTCCGACACTCACTCAGCTCCGCAGCCTCGGGGAAGGAGACGCAGCCCAAGAACTGGAGCCCGGCGACCGAGACTTGCGGGTGCGCTTGCGCGGCAAGGGGGCGGGGCCGGGGCGGGGCCGTGCGCGGCGTCTGGAACGCAGGGGACGGCGGCAGCGGCACCGGCGGGGTTCGGGTTGCGCGCGGGCAGCGGGTTCGCGGCTCTGGGCCGGCACAGGAATACCAGCGCCTGAGGCCAGGCCTGCAGCCGGTGACTTCACGGCCGGGCGGCGACGCTGCTGCGGCGGGGCCCGGGCGCGCAGCCTGGGGGCGGAGGACGGGACGCCGCGGGCCGGCGCGCCAGGTAGGTGGGCAGGGCCGGGGCGGTGGGCAGGGCCGGGGCGGCGGGCGGGGGCCCGGGCAACCGGGCGCGGCCGGGACCTGCTGGGGTGGGACCTGCTGGGCCGGCTGGGCCGGCGACCGCGGTCGTCATGGAAATGCACAGTCCAGCGGTTCCCCGCGGTGGCGTCCGTGAGCACCGCAGATCCTCGGGGGCGACCCGGTGCCTTGGACGCTGAAGGCCTGGCTGTGCTTCAGGTGTACACTAAAGCGGATGAAAATTAACATGCGCCTCAGGGTGGGCAATGGGGCGCCGTCCCTATGACTCCTTCCCTTTTCCTCCGGCCCCTACTCCCCGACAACGTGCCTCCCATCTTTGCCTTTTTATGTTGTATTTCTCTCTGGCTGTGCACATCAGGGAAGGGAGGCCCGAGAGATTTGCAGGGACCTGTGGTCGTCCTTTGAAAAGCCAGTGATGAATGTGTGCGCCAGGGAAGACCGAGAAGCTCAAGATGTCAAACGTAAATTTGTACCTTGTGGGCGAAGGAAGCGAGCCTCGATGGGCTGGCTTCCCTGCCGCCCCTTGTCGCCTGCCGTCTGACATTACATAAGGATGGGCTCCTCCTCCCCGAGTTGACAGATCATGAAAATGCTCCTTGGTGAGAAGGAAGTATAGGCCGTTGTAGAGCCCATCTTTGCGTCTTTTGCTCTGCTGCTGAGTGTGTTTTGTGTTGGGAAACTGCCTAAGAGTAGAGTGTGATTTGTCACCTGTCTTTCTGGGCATCTGAACCGTGGGAATGAGGGTAGGGTGGGAGTTGGGATATTGCAGTGAAATCCTGTGTGGTTCCTTCCCTGTCACAGTGGGTTGTGTGGCCCTTGGGCACCTGCCTGGTGGGGCTGGGGACAGAGCAGGATGCCCTGGGTGTGAATTCTGGCGGACTCCAGTTCTCAATGTTTGCATCTCTAAAAAGTGAAAACAGAACCTTTTTTTGCCGAGTTTGTTTTGAAATCTAGATGCTGTTGGTATCCAATTGCTATAGGTTGTCCTTCAGTGAAGCCTGATTTTTCTATGGTTGGAAACAGGCTATTTTCAACAGGAATTTTGTTCTTTGTATCTAGGCTGGGACGTTTGTTTTGGAGATTCTTTGCTGAAATGTTTACTCCTGGAAGGTTCAGCTTATTTGTTTCTCTGAATAGAGCTGAAAGGTGGTGCCCACGTGAGGAGATCAACATGGTGGTTCTGCCAGAGGGATGGTGTTGGGGGACCATGATGCTGTCCCCGGGGTGGCCTTGAAACCTCACAAGGCCTTGTTCCTGTAATGTCTTGTAAATACACACCGTAGCAACAAGCCAGAGTTCCAGAAAGGCTTTGACTCAAAGACAGGTCTTAAAGGAACGGATGATGGACAGATCCAAAGGGAAAGAAGGGCTGTATTTCTTTCCAGCTCTGCAACAAAATTCGTTGTACTTAACATGTTTACTTGGTTAGTTGTTTTTCATTCAGCATTTTCCGTCTCAGAGTATTTATCTGCTCAGGTAAGCCCTGAGTCGGAGCCCAAGTCAGACATTATAATTTATCCTGTTGTTTTGGAAACTGGATATTTTGTAATATTGTTGTTAAAATGGATTTTTAAAAAACATGTTAAGGAAACAAGGAAATATACACAAGAGCTTTCTGTAGGTGGTAGGCCGCCAGAGAAATGACGTGTGTGGTGGAGAACTATTGGCCCTACAAGTCCCTCTAGCCAGCTGTCTCTCTGGGAGCGTTCTCAGCCAGCATCTTTGTGAATGCACCACAGAAGAGGACCTGGAAGGCATGAGGCACCAACTGACTCACACCCACACACCAGGGCTTAGCATCTCAAGGTTTCAGTAAGGCAATGTGGAGGTGGAGACTTCCCACCAAGACTGTTTTTTCCTGTTTTAACTTCTTAATGAAAAACTTCCCTTTAGCTTACATATTTTAGAAAAGGTCCCATAGCATCATCAGCTACTCATGGTGTCAGGAGGATTTGACTTTCACTGAGGAAAAAATAGCACAGATCTGCAGTGAAGGAGGCTTGCTTCTGTTGGTGCTGCTTTTGTAGAACTTGATTAATGAGTGGGTCTTGAGACATCTTCAACACAGATTTTATCTTTTTCTCTTCATTGTCCTGGAGCAGAAGCTCTGTAGGGAGACAAATATTCACTCCCACACAGGCTTGCTTTATTTTGACTGTGTGGTTTAAGAAAATACCCATTGTGAACCTAATCCCTGGAACTTACCTGGTGCACACCTTGCTACCTTAATTATTTATTGTATTTTGATATAATTTCAAACTGTCAGAGAAAAGTTGCAAGAATTCTTAGATACTGTTTATACAGGTTCTCCTGACATGAGGATTTTTGCTCTATTTGCTTTGTCCTCATATTCATGCTTGGTTACTTTTTAACAGACTACAGTATTTTTTTTTTTGTACTGGGAATGGAACTTGGGTCCTTGCGCTGGCGGTGAAACCACTGAGCTAAATCCCTGGCCCTACAGTATTTAATAGTTGCAGACTCAGTGTCCTTTTACATCTAGTACTTTACTGTGTATTTCCTAAAAACAATGACATTCACTTATATAATAAAGGTACAATTATTTTTTAAAAATCAGGAAATGAGCATTGTTACAGTGTTGTTATTTCATGTATCGGTCTTATTCAAATCTTGCCAGTTGCCCCAAAAATGTCCTTTATAGCAAAAGAAAATCCTAGCTCATTTGTTGCATTAAGTTGTTCCATCTCTCTAGTCTCCTTTAATATGGAACATTTGAAGACTGCCGGCTGTTTTTTTATATAATGCCCCTCGGTTTGGGTTTTCTTATGATTAGATTCAGGTTATATACTTCCTGCAGGAGTAGCACAGGCTTGATGCCTGGTGTTCTTAGTGTGTCCCATTAGGAGTCACACGCTGCTCCTTAGTCCTTTCACTGGCCTTGTTGACTTTGGTCACTTGGTTAGCAGAGTGTCTGCCTCATTGAAGAGTTTCCATTTTCCCCCATTGTGATTAATGTGTGTCTCATAGGGAGAGAACGTCAGGCTGTAAATATACTGCTCTCATTCTTTTTTTTTTTTTTGGTATGGCGGATCGAACTTGGGTCCTGGCCCTTGTGAGGCAGGTGTCAGAACCACTGAGCTAAATCCCCAGCCCCGCTGCCCTCATTCTTTTACCCGCTGATTTTAGAACCCTTTGATGCTTTTTATCTGAATCAGTTATTATGATAGTTGGCAGATGGTGATTTTCTAATTCCGTATTTCCTTCTACGTTTACTAGTTGGAATCATACTGAAGAAAAGAACTTTGCTTTCTTCCTTATTTACTTTTTGATTTGCATCTCTGGATTCATGAATTCTTGTTTTAGTCAATAAGTTGTACCCTGTTACTCTCAGTACTCAAGTTATTGCTCAAACTGTTCCGGATGTGGCCAGTGGGAGCCCCTTCCAGCTTGCCTTTATATCCTTTTGACATTTTCCTGTCATTCTGTGAGAATTTCTTTTCTTTCTGGCCCATCAAGACTCAGCTGTACTTTCTTTGCCTCAGGCCTGCAATTAGCCATTTCTTCAAAGAGCCCTGATTCCTTTTAGTGGGGAATGATAATCAGAACCAAGATAGCTGGGCGTAGTGGCATATGCCTATAATCCCAGTGCTCTGGGAGGCAGAGACAGAAGGATCTCAAGTTCTAGCCTGGCCTGGGAAATTTAGCAAGACCTATCTCAAAAACATAGGGAGCGTTGGGGATGCAGTTCAATCCCCAATATTAAAACAGAACCAAATGCATGCGCCTGTACACACACACACACACACACACACACACACACATACACACACAGATCCAAATCAAGGTCGAAAGATGTGCTCATTGTTCCTGAAGTGCCATTGCTTCTAGATTTTTTTGGTGGACAAATACTCATTGAAACAGTTGCAGTCACATTACACAAAATTTTCTGTGATTTGCCTTTTAAAATTAATGTTATGTTCTGGATATCTATATGTACTGACACGATAAGTTTGCCTTTTGTAGGGTGGGATCTATATTCCAGAGTATGAATGTACCATAATTTGACTGTCTTTTACTGATGGATGTTTAGCTTGTTTCTGATTTTCTGCTTTAAAAATAGTGAGGCATGAAGCACATCACTGTTAACCATCACACATGATTCAGTTGTCTAGGTCTCTGGAAGTAGAATTTCTGGGATAAAGACTAATTTTAAATTGAAAATACTGTATTACCAAATTGCCCCCCAAGAGGTGTTATCAATTTGTGCTCCTAATAGTGAGTGAAAATGTCAAAGTGAAAAGTCCTTTTGACTTGTTCAACATTGAGCAGAATACAGAGTCCACCAAAAAAATGATTAAAAAGCTCAGTAGTTCGCTGTACTAATAAATGTCTGGAAGCTAATGGCCACCGCTTTGAGTGCCTCTTATAATTGTAGAAGCCAAAGATAACTCGTATTAATCTCATGATGTCTCAATAAATTTAGTATTAAAATATTTATACAAGGTTTTCTTTTCCTGGTGTGTGTGTGTGTGTGTATCTATCTATCTATCTATATCTTGTTAATCTTGCCAGTCTGATGGGCAAAGACGACATCATTGTTTTAATTATATTTTGCAAATTGCTGAAAATATTGAAGACTTTTTCATGCTCATAGCATCTAAGAATAATCTATTCACATCCTGTGTCCATTTTTTCCTTACTAGGTTTTTTGTTGTTGTTGTTGTTATCTCACCAGATTGGGGAAGTTACTGCAGCTTTGGACTTAATCTTGGCAGCCTTAGAAGGCTCCTTTAAGTATGATACATTGTTTACACTAAGAGAGAAGGAGCCTCATGTTTTCTGAGCATCCCCTGTGTGCTAGGCCCAGGCCAGGTGTCCCTAGGCGTCCTCTGAGAGGTCCAGTCCAGAAGTGAGCTGTGTCTTTGTGAAAGTCATGGTGAGGTGTGGTCGACCAAGGGTTAAAAGAGGTTGAACTGGGATTCCAACCCAGGTCTGTGGATCTACTGCCATTTCCATTAAATCACATAATTACACAGGATTTGAAAATAAATGCTTTACTTTATATAGCAATATATGCATGAAAATTAATTTCTCGCACTCCTCCATATCAACAATTTCTGTTTTTAGTGTTTTGAATTTCTCTTTGCAGTGTCAAGAACTTCTTTATTTGGTCCTGCATGCTGAGCATATATATCTTTCAAAAGCATTGATTTTATTCCTAGAATTGTTGTAGGCTCCAGAGCTGAACTTCCTGAGAGCCTCCAAGAAGCTATGTGACACTGGGCAAGAAGATTAATTTTCCTGTGCCCAGTTTTCTCATCTGAAAAATTAGACTGGTGTTGGCAGGCGTCACAGAGGTTTGTTGGGGTGTGAAATGAGCTATACAGTACATGCTTAGAGCTAGCCTGGAGCCTGGACTGCAGGGATGTGAGCCCTTAGCAGGAGTCTATGTCTGGAGCATGTGGGGCCAGTGTGGGATTAGATCATCCTTTTCCTTGCAAGTTTAATCTCTTTATCGTCCCTTTTGTCATAACCTGTGTGAAGATGGGTTCTTCACAGTTGTCTTTTTTTTCTGGTCTCTACATGCTCCTTCATGCCTTGTGATGACTGTCAAGCCTGTGCCCACCAGCCAGCCCAGCCCAGCCCAGCCCAGCCCAGCCCAGCCCAACTGGCCCTGTGGTATTTGCCCATAACCCTAGCCTATCCTGTTCAGTGAGCATGGAGTCTTCTCAGTGATGTTCACCTGCTGAGGGCCCAGTCAGTGTGTGGGGAACATCAGGAGTTGTGCATGACTTCATGATGTCAGTGATTTCTGGAATAGGGTCAGGGGGACTGAGGGATGTCCTCTGACCTCCAGGAGGAGGGAAGGGGACTCTGGAAGAGGAAGGCATCACCCCTTCCTTCCTGGCATGCTCCCAGAGACCTTTCCCTGTCTCCTCCTCAGCTTCCTGCAGTGCCCTGGTCTTGCACCTCACTAGGTAGGATTCTGAGGTCTACTGAAACCCCCTGCCACCTGTCTGCCCCCTACCCCTCCCCAGAACCCTCCTGAAGCAGGTACTAGCTGCTGTGATAGAAGCTGATGAGATTCATTCACTCTCAGGAGTGGAACGTTCTCTTTGTCCCGGGTATAGGTTTTATCTTTAAATGGTATGTACACTAACACATTAGCCTGGATTTTAAAGAAAGATGATGTAGGTATACAGTGACAATGTGAAGGAAGTATATTTAGGTGTCCTGGGGAAAACGGGGTGCTAGTAGAAAACAGGGATGCCCAGTCTAAGGAACTTCTGGGGCTGGGGGAATGCCAGTGGGCTGCTTTGGGCTCTGAAGGAAACAATGACGTTTATCATTGCGGAACTGGAGTCTTAGTGAATCAGTAAGTTTAGTGATTTCATCAAGGACTTGGGCTCTTCTCTCCCCTCTCCAGCCATCACTCCAGCCAGTTGGTGCACTGTAGGCGCAATGTCTTCATGATTACCAGATGGGTGTTAAGGTCAGTGGGACCGTGTGCTTCCTTGTTCCTGTCCTGCAGGAGCAGGGAAGAAGTTGAGCCAGCCGGGATCCCATGTGCAGTGTACACTGGCCCTTTCCTCTGATATCTGGGAGCAGAGGGCCACATGCCTGGCCTGATCCAGTGCATGGCGCTGTGAGAGGGGCTTCGTGCTCACAGCTTAGGTGTGTTCCCCAAGTGGTCCCTGCTTGCTAGAAATGCAGTGTCTCATGCCTCACCCAGCCTACTGCATCAGAACCCCCAGAAGGGGCCTTGAGACCTGTGCTAACAACCCCAGGGAAGAAGTGTCTCCCAGGTAGGAAGAAGAATGTTGGGAGGCCAGCCACAGTCTGAAGTGTAAACTGCCTGGCACAGGTTTGAGGGTTGCTCTGCCTGCCTTAGTCTCCCCTGCCCTTTTCCCCAGCTCATTTTACTAGCCAAGTTTCCTGGCCCCTGTGCCCACAGCCTCCGCAGGGAATTCTAGTGGGACTCTGCTAAAGGGGCAGCCTGGACAACTCCCTAGGCCCCCGTCCAGTCTCAGTGCTGGAACCCAGGCTGGCCCTTCCAGGACATTCCCAAAGTGTTAACATGGGTAGGGTTTGCATGCTCTGTTCTCCTCACTCAGCATGAAATCAGAGAGCCGTACAGTTAGCAGGGGCTTGGGAAGTGTTTCAGGCATTGTCTGGAGACAGCCCAAGTGACTGGTTTCAGCAGTGGCTGGTAGCATCCTCTGACTTTGCCTAATGTGACTTGTTTTGAGTTCCCCTTTTTCACAAGGATAGCTTCCATTTTACTTCTGGGTGAAGTAAAATAGCCACCACCATGTGTAATTGGCCCACTGTGCTGTGCTTCTCCTGAAGCCAGTGAGTTAAGGGATTTGTAGATTTCTTCACTTTTCAAGGTTTAAAGGTTCATGTCTGCATCTGAGATGCTGTTGAGACCCAGCCTCTCGCTGAGTGCTGGCTCCATTAGTGTGGGTGACTGAGGAGGGAGGCGTGAGGAGGGGACAGGCCAGAGCAGGTCCACAGCCCTGCTTTTAGGAGGGCAGTGGGTCTTGAAATCAATCTGAGGGTGTAGTCATCAGTTTTAAAGTTTTTTCTTTTATTTTGGAGATAAAATGACAAGTATCCAAGTATGTAGCCTATAGGAAGGATAGTTGTTTTTTAAACATTTATTTATTTGTGTGGGATATATTTGTGGTAATGGACTACTGTGAATGTTTCTTACTGTGGGTTTTGGTAAAGATGTGTCAAACCCTGGGTCCAAGTGTAGGGGGTCCTAACCAGTTGTGAGGAGGGGATACTCTGGATGTGTGGATATTCATGGTCTTTTCCTTTCATCATAACCTGGGAGTCTGTGAACCCCGTGGACTGAGAACCAACAGACCCGAAATGAGCGGGGCCTAAAAGTGCCATGGATGGACAGTGCAGCCGGTGCCATAGGGCAGCAGCTGAGAACTCTTTTGTTCCCACTCTGTTGGAGCTTGTTGTCTGGCCTTTGGCCACCTGGGTCAGACCCTCCTGATGACGTCAGGGTCCTTAGTACAGCCACTCTGATGGCAGAGGGTTGTGTTGATTTGTTAGGTTTGGAGTTTGCCTGTGGGTGCTTTGTCTGTCTGACTCAAGGAATCAGCTTGTCTACCCACAGAGGAAGACCAGAGAGCCGCTTGTTTGTGGCTGGCCCCAGAGAAACCATGGCTGCCCATGATTACCCTGGGTCCCTTTGTGACTCAGGAATGGCAGGGTAGCCCTCGTGTCACCTCAGCTGGCTCAGGGGCCTGTGGGAGATGCGTTCTGTAATGCACACATCAGTTCTCGTCCCAAAGCAGAGAGAGGTAGGAGGTTGTTGACATGTCTGTGCTTTTTAGGAGAGAGGATAAGGTGGATTACAGGAAGAAAAAGTGCTGGGTGTGCACCTGCATCAACTTTCTCATGTGTAAGGTGGGAAAAGGCCTGGCTCCTGGGGGCTGAGGAAATTAATCTAAGTAGGAGAGACCTGTGAGCTCCAGAGCGCTGGCCCAGTACAGGTAGGGATGCTGTGGCCTCCTGCTCGATTTCACTGTCCTAGTAATTTGTCTTTTCCCATGGTGCCCCCTTTCAGCGTGTGCTCCCAGGGCTGGAATACATCCCATGTTCACTGCTGCACAGGGCACCTCTGGAGGAGTCGGTGCTGCAGAAGGAGGAGGTGCTGGGAGGCAGGGAAGACCAGCAGAGGTCATGGAGAAAGATGTGGGTTGGGGTAAGAGAGGGAAGTGGGAGGAGCCCGGACTCCATCAGCTTTCAGTCAGGTGGACACTGACCCAGCTGTTTTTTACATATATATATCTCAATATCAGGGTATATATACTTTTTTTCGTAAAGAAAGTAACCTGTGATGGTGAGGGAATGTTGAGCATTTTCACAGTTCTTACTCATTGCTTTGACTGGATTCCACATATACAATGTCAGATGCAATGATCCCCTTACGTGATTAGGTGATAATCAAATAGTGATGAAATGGAATAATTGATGGTGCCCAAATAGCCTGGGGCTGGGTGCCAAGAATGTCACGATACCCCAGAATCATGCAGTTGTTGTTGCTCCCCTGGTTTGGAAGTGGAGAGGGAGGTGGATGAATGGGTTGGCCTTGGGGAAACACCCTGCCCATAGACTTCCCCCAGCATAGCAGGGAAGGGTTAGCTGGTTCATTTGGGGTTTGCCCCACCATCCCAGTGACTTGGTGCAGTTGTGACTGAACCCCAGCCTCCTCCTCCCGCATGGATGATGGTTCCCTTCGTGAGTTCCCCTCACATCCTCTCTGACGGCAGGCTGGTGGTATGGCAGTGCTGAGGAGTACACAGGTGAAGTGTGTGTTCTCAAGCTAGCTGGCATTGGGTTGACACACATGCACACACAGTGCCTATTTAGGGAAGTGCTGCTTCCCTAGTTTGTTGCCTTGGAAATCCTGCCTCTTTCTCCTTTCACTTTCTGCCCCCTCTGCAGTGATTCAGCAGTGGTTTTCTAGAGTAGAAGAAACTGTTTAGTGTCAGAGACCCTGAGTGCCAAAGATGTCAGTGGAGAGGGAAGCTGCCTGCAGATCCCACAGACCTGGCTCCCCAGCATGGTCTCCAGCCCCACAACCCTTCTTGGGGTCCCTTTGCAGACAGTGCCCCAGCACCATGCAGGTTCACGTTGAGACCAAATCCCCTTTATGTTCCCATAGATGAATGGAGACCCCTTTATTCCAGCATGCTTTCCCCTGGTAATGTGTGCACACTTGTTATCTGGTTCTGGTCTGGACTGTTTAGTGCCTGGTGGCTTGACATCTTTTCCTGATGTCTCCACTTACCTCTGTGACCCACTTTTTCCTTATTTTTGTGTTCTATTTTTAATTGACACAGTAACTATATTTGCATGGGTACAGTATTACATTTTGGAACATATATGCAGTGGAATGATCAGATCAGAGTAACTGCACATCTATCCTCTCAGACATTTATCATTTCTTTCTGTTGGGAACATTGAAAATCTTCTGTACTAATTATTTTGAAATAGTCAATTAATTGTTGTCAGCCATGTTTATCTTACTGTGCTATCTATGAACACCAGAAATTACTAACCACTCGTCTTATCCGAGCTGTACCCCTGAACAATCCCTTCTTTGCTCCTCATCAGCTCTTCCCAGGCTCCAGTGACCACTGTACTATTCACTACATCTTAGAGATCAATTTTGCTTCCGTAATACTGTATAAGTAAGAACAAGCTGTATCTTTCTGTGCCCAGCTTGACATAATACTCCAGTTCCATCTATGTTGAAACAAAGGACAGAATGTTTATGCCATTGTGTGTACGTATGTATATTACATTTTCCTTATCTATTCATCTGTTGATGGAGGCTTATGATAATTCCTATCTTGACTATTGTTTCTTTGACAGCTTGATGTCAGTTCTCACCCAGTAGTGGGACTGCTGGGTCAGATGGTACTAATAGTTCTAAATTTTTTGGAAAGCCTCCATACTATTCTCTATAAGCGCTGTACTAGTTTACAGTGTCGCCAACAGTGCATGAGAATGTGAGAGTTCTCTTTTCTTCCTGTCTTTGCCAGCATTGGCTATCTTTTTGTCTTTTTGTCTTTTTTTTTCTGAGGCAGAGGTCTCACTATGTTGCCCTTGCTGGTCTTGAACTCCTATGCTCAAGTGATCCTCCCAACTTAGCCTCCCAAGTCCTAGGACCGCAGGCATATTTTTTGTCTTTTTGATAATAGCCATTGTCATTTGGGAGAGACAGTATCACACTGTGTTTTGATTTGCATTTCCCTTGTGATTCATGATGTTGAACAGTTTTCATATGCTTGTTGGTCATTTATACATCTTTTGAGAAATGTTTGTTCTGCTCATTTTTAAAATCAAGTTATTTGTTATTTTGCTGTTATTTGAGTTCCTTAAGTAGTCTAGATATTAATCCCATGTTCAATAGTTTGCAATATATCCTGTGTCCAATGTTTTCTCCTGTAGGTTGTCCTTCTGTTGATTATTTCCTTTGCTGTGGTAAAGCTTTTTAGTTTGATGTAATCCCATTTGTCAATTTTTGCTTTTGTTGCCCATGCTTTTAGGGTTATATCTAAAGGGTTTCTTTTCCCCCAGACCAATGTTCTGAATCATTTCCTGTTTTCTTCCAGTAATTTAATATATTTAGGGCTTACATTTAAGTCTCTAATGCATTTTGAGTTGATTATTTAATATGGTAAGAGATAAGGGTCTATTCCTTTCCTTTGTATATGCTCTCCCCCAACCATTGAACTCAGGACCTTGCACCTGCGAAGCAGGTGCGGCACCACTGATCTAAATCCATGGTCCCTTTTCTCTGTATATGGATATCCAGTTTTCCCAGCACCATTTGTTGAAGAGACTTTCCTTTCTCCAGTTATGTTCTTGCTGCCTTTGTAGAAAATAAGCTGGCTGTAAATATGTGGGTTTCTTGGTCCTGTATTCTGTTGCATTGGTCTGTGTATCTGTTTGCCAGTACCATGCTGTTTTCGTTACTATAGCTTTGTAGTATGTTTTGAAGTCAGGGAGTATGAGGCCTCCAGCTTTGTTCTTTTGGCTCAGAATTGCTTTGGCTATTTGGGGTCTTTGTGGTTCTGTATGCATTTTGTGAGTGTTTTTCAATTTCTGTAAAGAGTGTCACTGGTATTTTGATGACCTATTTTATTTCCTATTAGCCATTCATGACTTGTTGCAAAACCGATATATAGATTTAAAGTTATCAGTTAAACCATAAGCTGATTAAGGGGGAAGGAAAGAGCTTCTATGAGTGCTTGTCCCTTCAGGAGGAGCCCATTAGAAGCTGTAAACACATTTCAGGGATGCTTTCATTTCTAACAGTGGTCACCATCTTCAGTCATGTGCCTTCCTTCTGAAACACCACAGCCCACGAGAACAGAAGCCCAGCCTGCCTGATAGTGCAGATGCTTCTGCACATGGTGTTCCCCTGGCCATTGCCCAAGACAGTGTTTGGAGGTGTTGTTCTAGGGGCCTTCGAAGTACATGACATTTTGAATAATTTCACTTTGGGGAAGAAGATCTTTTCTTTTGACCCAGCTTAATTATTTAATCATTCTTTAATTGGTCAAATCTTTTTACCAGGCTAGATATTAACCTCTGTGGTCAAGAGAGAAGATAAGCAGTGTGGGGTTGTGAGGTAGTGAGGGCCTTTTGTGGGAGGGTTGTGGACTCCAAGGGCAAGGATTCCTTGGTGACCACAGTTCCAGTGGAATTGAAATGTCTCTGGTACCAGCGTGACGGGTTAGAAGCATTTGGTTTTGAAGTTAGTCTCAGTCAGTTCTCCTGTGGGGTCATGCTAGCCATTTGAGTGGGGACTCGATTGCGGGCCTCCCATGTGTCCTGGGTATTAATGCGTTGTCCACACAGGCCACCCTGTTCAGGTGCAGCTCTGTCTTCCTTGCAGTGGACAGCACGGACTCAGCCCCTCCAGAGCATGGAGGGCTCTGGGCTGTCGAGGAGGTGACTCATTCCAAACAGGATTAGACGAGATATTCCAGACTCCAGGGCAGTTATCGCTGTCATTCCTTGGAACTGGGTGTCACAAGATTTGATTCCTGTCACATCTATGCAGGTTGGCTGTGTTGTAAACTGTTAAGGGCTATGTTGCTGTTTGTTGTGGCAACTCGAAGTCCACGGCCCACACTGTGAACCTAACCTAATGGATTTACTGTAATAAAAATGGCCTATTTAAAAAAATCTCTTAGCCTAGATTTCTCTGCACTCTCTATGCAAGGCAAGCTAGTAAACGTTTGGGGAAGTAAACAGGAATTTGATACATGAAAGCTGTTTGCATTTGCTGCTCAGATAGGCCAGAAATAGAATTGACTAGCCATTTCTTTAGGATTATAACTGTTGATTATATTACTATTTTATAAAGTATCCTACAATAAAATGAATCTTGGTATGCTTAAAAGATCCTATGAGAACTCTTATGAGTACTTATGAGTAATTATGAGATGTTATGAGTACTCACCCTAACCTGGAGCCCAAGTTAGCCGTTTGAAAATGCCTTCTAGAAAAATAGGTCTTGCTACCAAGCTTAAATCTAAGAGTACCCTTCTTACCTGGACTTCTTAGCATTTGAGGATGCTGACATTTTGTGCCATTGCATGTAAGTGGGGAATGATGAGGTTGTTCGGATTAGATATGGATGCACATAACAGAAGACACTGAAGAAAAGAGGGTGGGTTAGGATTGGCATTTGTCTTTCCTGTACTGGGGCCTGAAGGTGGACACTCTGAGCCCATGTCCTGCCATTGGTGAAGTCCAGGGCCTCATCTCCAAGATGTTGTTGAGGTGTAGCCAGCCTGTGGGCCTTCCAAATCCCAGGCTTGGGCTGAGTATAGCTCAGTGGTAGAGCACTTCCTAGCATCCGTGAAGCTCTGGGTTTGATCCCCAGCACTGCATACAAACAAACAGACAAACAAACCTCTCTGCAGGAAAATTGCAGAAAGGTTGGAGCCTGGCCTGAGAAATTTAGTGACTTAGCAAGATCCTGTCTCAAAATAAAAACAAAGGAGCAGGGGATGTAAGTCAGTGTGAAGGCTCTGGGTTGAATCCCCAGTACAGCTGAGAGAGAGAGAGAGAGACAGACAGACAGACAGACAGACAGACACAAAGACACAAAGACAAACTCCTTTGTTGTTTTTGTGGACCTGTGTGAAGTTATGTCTAGAAGGGAAGGGGCTGGGGCTTCCTGGGCTGGGGGGATTTCAGGGAGAGATGAAGGTCTAGGTGAGGACCCAAGAATGAGATACCCTAAGCCAAGAGGGGCCCCAGAGTGGAGGGTCCACAGGGAGATAGCTTCTTCTTGTGGCCTCCAAATGGGCTGACTCCTCTTGGCTTGCTCTGAGGCCCCACAGACAGTTCCGTCCCGAGTGTGGAGAGGGCTGTCTCCCCAGTTGAACTAAGGATCGTACCTCCTTACTACCTCACGTTATCTGGTGTTTTCTTTCAGGAAGGCAACCCCACATGCTCACTCCGTTGGAGGGAAGGGATCTAACAGCCAGTTTATTCTAGATAGCAATAAAATCCAAGGTGTCTTTTGGGATTGTTTGCCTTTTAAGAAGCATATAAATGCTAGCAGTTCTGCAGTGAGAAGGTCTTTCTGGTGGAGGGTTGTCAAACCCAGGAACTCAAATGGATTGGGAGGGCTTTGGCCTTCCTGTTGCCTTTCGAGCACCAGGAGTAAGCGTTTGACCTGGCCAGCTCCTCTGGTCACTGCCTCCCACCCGTGCTCAGGCACCACCTACGCACCTCCCGGGGCCCAGCAGCAGCCTGGAAGTCAGCTCCCTACAGGAGCCATGCTGTGCTTCTGCACTTGCTAGAAGCCCTTGCTGTTGTGGGAGAGAGTCCTGGTAGGGAAACACTCCCTGAATTCACGCTTCTCAAACAAGGAACTTTCTGGTTCTCTTTCCAAAGCTAACAATGAAACTTTGCTAATCTGTAATAACTATTTTTTGCCAGCCTCTGAATTTTTTTTTTTAACTTCTAAAAAGGCTCAAATCATCAAAAGCCCTTTCTTACCTTCTGTACCCTGGGAGTGGCTGCTGACGGGCTATAAATGAACACAAAATCTTTCCTGATATCCCAACATTGATCGTTGCTAGTGCCTGAGCTAGTGATTACCTTCTGGTGTTTGTTTTGCTAGCTATTTATTTCCCAGTAAAAAATACTATTTTTCTCATTCTGGGAGAGAAATACTTTGCTGAAAGGAGCTTCCCCCCAACTTCTTGGGAATATCTTCTCTCTCCCCTCACAGGTGTGCAGGCCTGTGTGTTACTTGAGCTTGCCTTCCCCTTCCTCTGGTGTCCTGGGGGCAGCTGGCCCTGGTGAATGGATGTTGCATGTTTATTTCAGAGCACACAAAGGCTATTGGGAGACCTAAGTATGCAGCACAAATGCAGAAAGAAAGGCCAAGGCCTTTCCACAAAGGGTGGAAGTGGATCTTAATTCCACCTTTCCTCTCGAACTCTTAAAGGGGGAGGCTCCATTGATGGAATGTAGCAGGGAGAGAAGGGCAGAGGAGGTGGAAGTTCTCAAGAGCTTTGCTTGCGGTGGAAGAGGCTCTCAGCACATTTTGTGTGGCCACTGGCTCTGGTTGTGTCATAGAGACTATACATCGTAGGCACTTTGGAAGCATCTGAATTCAAGATGGTGACCATCTTAAACTTTTGGTTTTATTGGCTTTTGCCACAAGTGTGATTGGAGCACACACAAGGCACAGAACATGGTAGAAGGTCAGGATTACAGAGTGCTCAGGCAGGGCTTTGTCCCTGGGACCTCTGTTCTCTTGGGTAACAGGCTAGATGGTGACAGGCTGGATGGTGCAGGTCTGGACACATCCAGGGGAACATGCTTGCCTCTAGCCCAGCAGTTGCTGCTGCTGGTGGAGTCAGCACTCGTTGTACCTGCTCCATCTCCTGCCCAGCTCTCCCTGCTGACTTGAGTGGCCTGAGAAAAAGTGCACAGTGCAGTCCCCTAATGGGACTCAGAGAACTGTTATCAGCAGGATGGGGGGGCGGCTCAGTGCTGGGTGGCCAAAAGGTAGCATAAAAGTGCAGAGATCTGCCAGATCTGCCAGGCTGTCCTGAAGGGTTGCTGGGCAGTGCTAAGTAGCTTATTTGTGCCCAGCTTTGGGATCCCTTGTACCCTGACTTCCTTTAAGGGCCTGGGAGGTCACTTATGGTGTTGATTCTGCTGCACTGCATTTCATAGGGAGCGTGGTGTCCCACAATGGCATGCACACATGTGAAGATCACCAGTGTTCTCTGGGGACATGCCCTGTGAGCACTGTGGATCTGGGGTGTCAGAAGACTTAAGTGTCCTTCAAGGCAGAGACAGTAGCTCAGTTTTCTTTGTATCTCCAGTGTGTCCTACAGTGCCTGGCATAAAATAGGTGTATAATCAGTGTCTGTGGCGTGAATGAATGAACAGAGCCACTCTGTCATGGCCGTAAGTAGAAAGAAAATCCTCAGCTTCTCTGGGAAGACAGCCTGTTTCCCAGAGGTCAAGCTGGAGTTCAGTGTGCTGAGGACAGAGAGCTGAGACCAGAACCCTGTGGCACAGCTGTTTTCCCAGTAGGTCCTCAGCCCAAAACCAAAACTGTCATCTTGTCTTACTGTGCCTGTCACAGGCAGTAACCTTGGGCTTGGCACATGAGCCCTTCTACCTAGCTTTTGGGAACCTGGGGGCTGCTTCTGCTCCTGTAGGTCAGAAGGTGTCACACCTTGGGGTCTGATCATCTTGTTCTGGGTTTTGTTCTTTTCAGTTTTATCAAGTTAGAGTAACCCCCACCCCCACCCTCACCCCATGAACATATGCAAATGTATGCAAGTACTAAAAGATAAGGAGAAGTCTGGAAGTGTAGGGGCACCAGGAAAGGCAGGCTTCTCCTTGCCTTGCCTGGGTTTTGGGGAGCATCATGGGCCCCCATGGAAGGGTGAGTTATGGGTCAAGAAGGGGCAGAGGCTCCCTTGGGGGTTTCCAGGGGAGGAGGGAGGAGGGAGGAGGACTGGGCTAACTGGGAAAGAGGCTGGGAGAGGCTGGGTGGGCCCTTTGCCAGGTATGGGACTAATTCATCACACCCTGCAGGGGTACAGACTTTAAATTCTGTTTTGCTTACAACTTTATTGTTATTTTGAATGACAAAAGCCATTCCCTAGTCCTTTCATGGTTTGAGGAGATCCTTCTTGGATTGTAATATTTTTTTATAACCATACCTGTGTTCTAACCACCCAGTTTTGGGGATTTTGGGGCGAGGATTTGAATTCCTGTCCCCACTTAGGATGTTTCTGCAGACTAGGGTGCCACAGCACACTGGGCCCTGTGTGGCGATGGATCCTAGTGCAGGTGGTTGCAGTGCCAAGCACTGGGTAGGGCATCCCTGTTGCCCACGTTGTTGGAGGTGAAGCCATGTCTGAGGAGTGATAGAAATGAAAACCAGCACCAAGGAGGAATATTCTGCACCTCCAAGATGTCTGTGAAACAGCATGTCAGCCGCCAGATAGAGGAAGCACTGGGGTGTAGAGAACCCCAGGAACCCGGTTCTTGGAGGCAGCAGCCGTTAGCTGCCCTGGGGGTCTCTCCCTTCTGAGACACAGCTGGCAGGGCAGCTTCCATGGGCCCCAGCTTCTTGGAGCCAGGCTCTTCTTGTGACTGTGTAGCCTCCCTGTGAGGTGGGCTCAGTGCAGATGGAAGGAAGCCTGCTGCCCATGGTGGCTGAGGCAGGTGGTTTGGTCACGAGAGGTGATGAGGGGAGGGATTGCTTGTGTCTCTGCTACACCACCTTCCATCTCTGAGGCCCCAGGACTGTGTGACTTGGAGCCTGGGCTTCATGAGACAGCTAATGTGACCTAGCAGGGGAAGGGAACACAGCAAAGGAGATGCAGAGACTGGCCCTCCCTTTGATCTTCTCCCTGTGGGGTGACACTGCCCCAGAGAGACCTTTCGACTTCCTGTACCCTCTTATTAGTGGCTCTGCACTAATGTCACTTGATGGAAGTTCTCAAAACCTCCCTGTGCTTAGCTTGATTGAACAAGTTTGGTGACGTTCTATTTTTAATCTTTTCTAATAGGCAACATTTTCATGGCTTAAAAATTACAAGGTGCAGCAGATGTGGTAAAGTCTGTCTTCCGCCATAGCCACCCAGATTCCCTCCCTGGGGACATCAGTGCCATGTGCTTCCCAAGATACTCTGTGCCTGTGCTAGCAGATCTGCATATGTGTCATTGAACATTTGGCACCCTGGGGTCATGCCAGTCACTTGATGGGCACCTCGACTTTCCCCTTACTGTCACTGGAACCTAAGGAGTGCTGCGTTCTATTGTCTAGATGCATGCCCTGCCCTGGTGGGCTGTGGTGTAGATTCCTGACTGGTGCGCTCTGGATACGTTAGGATCTTCAGCCTATACTTGGCTGTCTGTCAGAACTGACATCCGTATGCTGCACACCACCCCCATCTTTTGCTCCAGGGGCTGGCTCTGTAAGGATTGAGTCTCAGCCTGGTTGGAAGGAGTGAGCAGGCTTAGATAACATTTGGCAGCTCCTCTCTGTTTAATTGTGAAATGGCTTGTAACTTTTTCTTTGGGTGGTGGGGACAGCTAATAGATATTATTTGCCAATTATACATCTTCAAAATACTACCTTTTAGTTGTGCACAGGTCTTGTAATCTGACCCCTTGCATCCTGAATTAGCCTGTTTAGGCTGTCTTTGAGCCCACCCTCAAGAACAGTGGCCCGGAGGGGCTGTCCTGCCTGCTGCCGAGGAGTGAGGGCACACCTTTTTCTAGAGGGACCTGTCCAACAGCCAAGACCAGAAGTGATGGGCTTCCAACTGTGATGCTGCTTGGCCCAGGTGGCTCTGGCTGTGCCCTCTTGCTGTGCCAGCTGTTCCAGCCAGAGGAGGGAGGGAAGGGACAGCCTGAGCAAGGGGATTGTAAATGATTTACAGAGCTGTGTGGGATGGTTGTCTTAGCTCCTGGTCTCCAAGGCGCCATTGTAGTTTATCCAGGCTAAAGTATGTGGAGTTAGGTCCCCTGGCAGTGTTGTGGAGACAGCAGACTGCCCCAAGGCCTGGGAGTGGGAGGCCCGCAGAGCACACGGGCCCATTCTTGTTCAGGTCTCTAGCAAGTCATTTGGGACATAGGAGAAGCTGTTGCTGAGCTTGCCCTGGGGATGTGCCGGAAAGCAGGGTAGGATAACCTCCCACAGAGTTTCAGGTGTGAGTCTCCCATGTCAGGTTTGGACGGCAGGGCCGTGTGGTTCTGGAGGCCAGTGAAGGTCTGGCAGACACTGGGCACTGGCCTGGGGTCAGCTGTGCACACTGCCAGTGGCTGAGCAGCCCAGAGGTGTCCCTTCTGGCCCTGGCCAAGGTTCAGTCTGTGCACACCCACTATCACCTTCCATCCCTGGTCGTGAGAACTAGCTAGTTGCAGCCCCAGGTCTCCCCTGAATGAACCCAGTCCTGGCAGGAGGCCAGAGAAGAGTGGGTGCAAAGGAACCGACTCAGAGGGTTGGCCAACAGTGGCTTTCAGGAAAGGAATAGGCTGCTGCTTTCAGTTCATTTTTCTTTGAAATGCTCTTGAGGTTTTGATGCTCCACCCTGGGCCCTTTGTGGCTGCTGGCTGCTGTGGCTTGGTGGAAAGGAGGTCACCAAATCACGTGCAGGCTGGGGAAGAGGGTGGAGTTAGTAGCTGGGACCTGGGGACAGTACAGCTCTGATACTGAAACCAGTGGGGATGGAGGAGGGTGGAACAGAAGGGCCACCAGGATTGTGGGGCCTTGTCCTCCAAGCAACCCAGAGGAAGCTGAGGATGAGAACTCGGAGGAAGTGAGATTGTTGCACATAGTGGGTTTCAACACTTGGACTTGCCCTCAAGAAGGAAAACGGAATGTTGAGTGCATGGAGCAGGGGCTAAAGAAATCCAAAGAGGGCTTTGGAGGAGAGGGAAAGTCCTTGTGTGACAAGATGCTGAGAAGCAGTTTGGAGGGTCAAACGCTAGTCCCCCACTTTGCTTGCCAGCCTGCCCTTTGCCCATGTGGGTCCTGGGAAGGCAAATCTTGCAAGTCCCACATCAGGAAGCCAGTGCCAGCTTCTTCCTGGGGTGAGAAGGGCTTGTGCTGTGTGTATCTGGGTGAGTGGCCCTGCTCACAGCCCGCTGCCTACTCCACGAGATCTTGGCACAGGTTGTACTGTGAGATATTGGAATTAATTGTACTGGATGTTTAGGACAAATGCATGTGGCAAAATCACATTTATATGGGATGAGCTGAGAGTCCTTGTGCAGCTTCAGGACACTCCTTTTTAGGACAGAATCAAATGAGATAACCTATGTGAAGGGGCTCTTATGATCAGTGCACAGAGCTTGACCTACAACATGAGGCTGTGGCTTTCCACTGTGATCCAGAGAGGGTGGCAGGACCTCCTTTTACTACTTGGAATTTCATGAGTTTCTACCACGTGCCAGGCAGTGTACTGATTGTACCATACTAACTTCCTGTTTAGTGTCCTGCCCTTGCTTCCTGTGGCTGCTTAGCAAACTTGGCAGCTTAAAATAACAGAAATATATTTGCTTCCCTTCTGGAGACCAAGAGTCCAGAATGGATGTCAGTGGTTGGATGAGGCACTGGGAAGGCCAAGCCCCCTCTGGAAAGATCTATCTCTTACTCCTTGTGGCTTGGTGGCTGGCTGTGTTCCTTAGCTCATGGTCCCTATAGTAGTCAGCTTTCCTGTTGTTGGACACAGTACCTGACACCCACACCTTAAAGGAGGAGAGGTTTAATTGGCTCATGTTTTAAGGGGTCAGTTCATGGTCAGGGGGCTCGAAGGCAGAAACATCATGATGGAAGGTCATAGTGGAGCACAGATGCTTAGCAGGTGGTAGCTGGGAAGCAGAACAGGGAAAGGGTGCCAGAAAAGAAGGGGCTGGGGACCAGCATAGATGCCAAAACCATGCTTCCATGACCCACCCAGAGACACCCAGAGATGTATATCACCAATCCCTCAGGCAGATCTCAAAGCCAGTCTTTTTTTTTTTTTTAATAATTTTTTTATCCCCTCCCCCAAAGCCAGTCTTAAATTGACACTACATCCTAATTGCTCTGGCTCCCTTCCACCATCTTCAAAGTCAGCTCCATGACATCTTTGTGGCTGTGCATACCTGTGTTTCTGTCATATGACCTTGTTCTCTTCTCTGGAATCTCCCTCAGCCTTCTTTTTTATAAGGACATTTGTGATGGGATTTAGGGCCTACCAGGATAATTTGAAATAATCCTGACATCTTGAGATCTTTAGCCCAATCATTTGGACTCTCTTTGCCATAAAAGGTAGCACAATTGTAATCCCAGCATTTAGGGAAACTGAGGCAGGAGGATCACAAGTTCAAGGCCAGCCTGGGCAATTTAGTGACACATTGTCTCAAAATAAAAATAAAGAAGGGCTGGAGATGTAGTAACTCACAGGCTCCTGGGATCAGAACACGGACATGGGGAGAGGGTGTTATTTGACCTGCCACATGTCACAGCAGCCTCATGAGGACTGTCCTGTCCAGCATACAACAAGTTGCTGAGACTGACCAAAAGCCATGGCTCTTTCCTAGCTCTTTCCCTTTTGGGAAGGATATTGTGATATTGCTGGTCATTCCCTTGATAGATAAACCCGTGTCATTTTCCTGTGTTGTTACATTGATCTGAAAAACATGTGAGTTTCAGGGTCAGGTGCACTGCTGTGCCTTGCCAGAGACAGGGTTGTTGAATCAGTGAATCATAGTTTCACTCAGGCTGAGTGGTGTTGGGCAGCTGCCACCTCCTCATTTGTGCATTGACCATGTTCAACCTTCAGGCCATGGTGAAAATCAGATAGAATCATATGGATTTAATGATGGACAAGGTGGCCCGGCTGAAGTCTTTGTGCTGGAGACATTTATAGCTAAATGGATGCACATTGAGGCGATACTCTTAAGTGAAATAAATAGGACACACATGTAAATACCAAATAGTTTCTCTAGTGTGAGAAACTGAAAGTGTAAATAAGGACTAAAAGGTATAATAATGTGAAATAGGAAGAAAAGGGTCTCACCATGTGTTTTAAACTCTTTGGAGCATTCACTGTATTCCAGGGCCTGTGGCTCAAAGGGGTGACAGACATTCCCTGTCACAGATCACAGTCTCCAGTGTTTTGAAGCCTCACTGGGTGCTGGTTGTTGTGTTGTGCTACTTCCTGGAATCCTCTGAGCACCCTGAATGGCAAGTGCCTGGCCCACCTTACAAACTGGAGCCTGGGGACTCAGAGAAGTCACCCAGCTGGTCAGTGGTGCAGCAGGAGTCAGAGGTCTTTTCAGACATGAAGCTGTTTTTTATCCACGTACCAAGTAGGCCTCTTCCAGGGATAGGCCAGCCACCAAACCCCAGGAGTGAGGAGGTGTCCCACAGGTGACAATGTCTTTTCCTTTTTTTGAGAACCCTTTCTCTCTCTTTCAGTACTTGTCTTATACTTGTGTATAATCCTGGGTTCTGGGATCATAGGCGTGTGCCACCACACCCAGCTCCAGTTAACTTCTAAACAGGATTTAGAATACGGCCTATTAGTTGAAGTGCCCATAAACTCAACCTCACCTGTATGGAATTCCAGATCTAAGTTTTATAAGTATTTATCAATTATAAGTGCTTAGCTTTCCAAAGCAGTGAGAACCATGATCTAGTTTAACAGATAATAACTCCAAGTAAGTCTCAGTGGAATAATTGTAAAATATTGAGGTTTAGCAGTAAGAAGGTGAGATCCTAGGCTGTAGGAACCAGCCTATGAGCTTGAACCTGACCAAGGGGTGAGGAGAATGAAAAATAAAGAGACACAGAAACAAGGTTAAAATCTGGACCAGGGGGCTCCTGTCTCCCTTTGACATAGAGCCCCAAGTGACTGTCGCACCTTGGCTTTATTCACTCAGACATGGGCACGAACAATTAGAGTTCCACAGGATTCATCTGTCTCCCTCCCTCCATGGAGGGAGGTAAACAACTTAACCTCAGGTGTTTTTACTTTTCCCTGTAGTGTGTTAGCATGCTTCCATGCCCTGTCTTTTCTTAGTGCTTACTGAGGAGGCCAATTAGGCTTCATTCTTCCTATCTAGTCTTCCACATTTAGCCATCCCAATTTTGATGTCTCAGTAAGGAAAACAAAAATTTAAAGGTGCCACCGGAAGAGTTCTGTTTTAGATTAACAAAGTCCCCCAGAAGGGTGACGCATTCAGAGGTGAGGCTTTTGAAAGGTGATTAGATTTTGGGGGCTCTAACCTTATCAGTGGATTAACCCTAAGAAGCTCAAAGCTGAGCTGTGTGAGGTTAGAAGGTGGGGCCTAGTTAGAGGAGTAGTTACTGGGGCATCACCTGGAAGGGTATTCTTGTCCATAGCCCTCTTCTCTCTTGGACTTTTTCCCTCTTTCTGCTTCTGGCTTCGATGAGGTGAGCGGCTTTCTTCCGCCACACCCTCCTGCCTCACCACAGGCCCAAAGCAAGGAACTAGCCGACTGTGGGCTGAAACCTCTGAAACCATGGGATAAAGTAACCCTGTTTTTCTTTTAAGTTATATATGAGGGTATTTTGTCCCAGTAGCAGAAGGATGACTAATAGAGCAGGCAAATTAAGGAAGGAAGGGCAATAAAACCCAAACCTGAGTAAAGTTGCGTAGTGTGGGGCTGGTGAGGGGCATTTCTGGTCCCCAGACCTGTGGCATATCTTTTGGTTATTCTTTTGATCTTGAACCCAGTGAGGCTTGAGTTTGGGAAGGAGAAATAACACACTGTTTGGATAAAGGATAGCAGTCTTTATAAGCCCAATCGTTCACAGTGGGGTCAGGAGTCCAGCTGAGGCCAGATGCAGAGTTCCTGGCAGACTTTGAGAACCTGAGAGAAGAACCCAAGCCAGGATGGCTCCTGAGGCCATGGCTGGGATCACTTCAACCAGAGCAGGGATGGGCCCGACAAGCAGCCTGGGAAAGGGTTGGCTGGGGGTCGGAGAGAGGGCTGGAAGGTGGGAGCAGGGTTGCAGTTTTCTCCACCTTGGCTGCCATCACTATCCCCGGGGCTTTGGGAAACAGAAACCCAGGGTCACCACCCTTCCAAGGCAAATCGCTGTAACTTGGGAGTGGAGAGCACTGGTACCTGTTCCCTTTCCTGTCAGGTGATGCCCTCTAACAGCCAGGGTGGTGAGTGATGGGCTGTAGAGGCTCAGAAGGAGACTCCTGGTCTGGACTGACCTCATAGCTGTGTGCTTTTCACTACCTTTGAGCCTCAGTGACTCCATTCCTGGAGGCTGTGAGGATGAGAAGAAGGGCACCAGGGAAGCTTTCATAGTAACAGTGGCCTAGTTGTGACTGATAGGCAAGGGCCAGCTGCACATGACTTCCCTGGACTCTGTCCCTTCATAGAACCACTGCCCTGTTTCTACCACCTCTCAGCACAGTGGCATGTAGCTAAGAACGTACCACCATGTTTATAGGCTCTAAAATTATGACCACCACGATCCAGCAAACCCTTGGGAGTGCTTGGCACTCACAGTGTATTTCTCTGCTCTCCTAGAGCAGGGGCCGGTCCACTTTCTCTAGAAAGAGCCCTGGATGGGCCATAGAGTCTCTGTCACAGCACTGCTCAGCTCTGCTGTGGTGGCACAAAAGCACTCACAGACAGCAGGTAAACAAATGGCTCTGTGCTCATAAAACTTGAGTTTACAAAACAAGCAGTGGGTGGGATTTGCCCTTGAACTGTAGTTCGCTGACCTGTCCAGAACTGGGATTTTCTTTCTCCTCAAATCCCTGACTTCATACCCTAACCCTGACCTCACAGAGCTGCACATCTGCCCTCCCACTCTCCACCACCCCAGCCTCAGGCTGTTGGTCTGCCCGGTCCTCCTTCATAGCAGCTCTTACTTCCTTCACATGATTCACTTGCTCTCAAAGCTTCTGTAGGTCTTGGCTCAAGTGTCATCTTCTTAGTTAGGCCCATCCTGGCAGCTGTATTGAACATGACAAGCCTCCACCCTTCCCCAGCAGTCCTGGCTGCTTGGTTGCTGTCATCATCAAACCATGATGTTGGCATGGGATGGCACCCACACAAGGCCTGCTGCCCAGGCTGCTGTTTGCAGATTCACCCCTCGCAGAGCAGTGGCTATGTTTGCAGCAAAAATCCTATGAAGGACCTGGCCAGGACCATGCCATCTTGGGTGTGTGGTGCAGCCAGCTGTCTAACACAGACAGGGAAAGGGGACCACTGTGGGAGAAGCCCCACTTTCTCCTTGATAAAAACAGATACTTTATTTTTCATTAAGAGCTTAGGATTTGCCCACCTCCCTTTCAGTACTGCAGATTAAACCTGGAACCTTCAAACTGAGCTGTATCCTCAGCCCCTTTTTGAGTTTTGTTTTGAGACATGGTCTCCCTAATTTGCTAATTTTCCTAGGCTGTGCTTGGCCTTGGAGTCCATGTTCCTCTCAGACATGTGAAGCTGAGGCTGTCAGGCTATAGACCTTGACAGGGTTAGTATCAGGCTGGCAGCAGCACATAGGTCTGATGGCTTCCCTGGGGACTTTCCCAACTCTCTTTTTTTATTTTCCTTTCCTCTTCTTTACTTCTTGAAATGAGTCCTGCTGGTTGCCTTTAAGGACCACAGATCTGGCCCAGGTGGTGCACTGGTGAGAACTGGCAGTGGGGCAGACTGAGCACTGGAGCAGCTCTGTTACCTGGTGCCTTCCTGGCTGGAAGCCTGAATGGGACCATGATCTGCTGCGTGGAGGGAGGTCCACCTACTGGGTTCTGAGCCCTAGGAGGGTGCAGGGTGTAGTCCACATCCCTGAGTAGCCTCCTGACCCCTTCACCAGGATGCACTGGCCACTGGCCTTGAGCTTCTTGCCAGGTGGTTTGGTGGGTAGAGCCCTGGCCCCAGGACTGGAGGAAGAAGTGGCCAGGTGGGAAGTCACTTCTTGGGCTGCCTCAGGTCAGGTGTGGCTCAGGGGAGACATTTCCTTCATTCCCCTCTTTGGGTAGGTTTTCATGTGGCTTTATTTTTGCCACAGCCTTATTGACCTGCAGTTTCAGAAAGCAGAATGGCTTGGGCCAAGCATTTTTGATTCGAGGTCACACTAAGTTTTAGCAGTGGCTATTAGAGCCCTGCCTGTGTGTGTGAACATGTGAGTGTAAATGGGTGTGTGTCTGTCACTCCAGTGGGCAGCTATGGTTTCTTGGGAAACACCAGTTCCTTATTTTTCTTTATTCTGTGTTGGAGAAAAGAACAGGTGACCCTATGGGTCAAAAAATTTTGAGTTTTCAGAATTTTTTTTTTTTTCATTTTAAAACTTGGCGTTCTCACTAAGCTGTTAGGAGAAAATGTGGAATTAAAATATGTGACAGGTGGGTGTGTGTGTTTAAAGTTACACCTAATGTTTCTATGGTATCTGCTTGTGTGTGGAATATTACTGCAAAACCATCTGAGAATCCCACACTCTGGAGGGTGAATGTTAGATGCTCTGGAACAGGGGCCCTGGCCAGGCTGCTGCTCAGGGGCTGAGCCCTGCACCCAGGAGCCAGGCCCAGAACCGAGGTGTGTCTGCTAAGTGGACTGCAAAAGTCGATGAGCTGAGCCTGAGGATCTGCAAGCCGTCTTTCCCTTATTTATTAGTAGCCCATAAATGGTAAGCATCCCACAATATTGTTGACCTTGTCAGTGGATTTGCTATAGGCCCCTGACAGGGCTAAAGTGACAGATCCCCCAGCAGATATCTCTGCTGTCTATAGCACCAGAGCTGCCCCAGCACTCTGGGGACTGTGGGAAGGATGGAAATGGAGTCTAGCCCTCTGGGGGAGTGCACCATCCACATGAGGAGAGGAGTCGGTGACAAGTGTCCAAGGAACCAGGCTGCTCTGGCTGCATCAGCTGAAGGTGTGTCTCCCTTATGTAGCTTTTCCTTGTGGGCCACTCTCCTCTAGATGGTGCCTTCCTGAGGGAGAGGCCAAGGAGCAGACTGGGTCACCTCCTGGAGCCCTGGCCTGGGCCTCATGCTGCTCTGTGGTGGACCTTCAAATCCAGAAGTCTTCAGTCAAAAGGAGCTGAAGGAAGGGGGAAGTGATGATTAGGTTGGAACTCCTTGTCAGAAGCAAGAACTGAGGCCTTGCCCATGACTCTTGTCTTCAGCTGAGGCCAGTGCTGGATCTGGATCCCAGGCTGGCAGCCTCCTCTCCTCTGGGAGCTGTGTGGGCTGTCTGGCAGGGGAGGACCACGGAGGGGCCAGTGGTGAGGGCTTTGGTGTCCATGGTGTGTCTGGCGAGGCTGTCTCTCAGCCCCTGATTCATACACAGAAGGATATCTTCGAAGCATTTCTGGTTGGAGTTTGTTTCTTGCTTTGCTGCCTCACCTTCTTTGTGGTGTGGAAATAACTTAGCTGTAGGTTTCACCTGTGCTCTGAGGAGCCCTGTGGGAGGTGAGCCCTTCACCCTGCAGCCATTGTCATGTTGTGACCTGTGCAGGGACTCCTGTCAGGCCAGTGACAGATGAGACCAGCCCCAGCCCGCTGGTGTAGCGTGAGAGCCGGGAGGTGGCAGACCATCCAACTGGCTGCTGTCATCCCAACTTCCTGCATACTCACCACACTTGCCATCGCCTCAGCCTAAGGGAGGCACAGGAAGATCAATTTTGTTATTTTATACTCATAGCTCTTTTTCTTTTTAAACAATCAATGTTATTGTAAAAAGCATTTTAAAATAATTTAGCTTATGCACCAAACCCTTCTGGAGCAGTGGGGATACAAAATTTATTCTTCTTCTTCCATATGATCATTTAATAGCAGCTTGTTTGGGCCTCCTTTAGCATCTCAGCTTTGTGCTCAGTGCTGAAGCATTCATGCTGACGATGATTTAGTCCTTGCTACTAAGGAGCTGGGAGACAAGGCTTTATAGGGAACTAAAAGGATTTTTCCTTACGGTCACAAAGGTGACTGTGTCACAAAGAGCAGAGGGAGTTTATTCCCATCTAGAAAAGAGGGAAGCTTCGCAGTCAAATTGCTGTTTAAATTGGTCATGAAGCCTGTATTAGCTTTCCATCACTGTGACAAAATACCTGAGAAAAGCAACTTAAAGGAGGAAGTATTTCTTCTGGTTCAGCTGTGGCCTGTGGCGAGGCAAACTCATTGTGGTGGAGCAAAGCTGCTCTCACCTCATGGTAACCAGAAAGGAGAGGGAGCTGAGAACCAGTGCTGGCATCCTCCTGCTTTTGCTCCATCCAGGCTCCCACCTGTTGGGTGGTGCCCCCACACTGAGGGCAGTCTCCCCCACTGGTTTGTTGTCCCACCCGTCAGTGGTCTCTAGAAACTCCCTTGCAGCACACCCAGAGGTTTGCTTTGCTAATTTGAAATCAAGTTGATGGTCAGGATCAGCCCTCACGATGTGGGCTGACCAAGCAGATGAGAACAGGTGGGACACTGCAGGTGGAAGGACAACCTGAACCAGGCATGGGTGTTTGCCCCCTGGATCCTTAAGCAGCCTGTGGGTGTGGTGCATGGGGAGCTGGGCCAGCCTGGGTGGCCGGTGTGCTGTATCCTGTTTATGCTCACAGTGCCATGGAAGCCTCTCAGGTTTACAAGCTAAGAGAACCCTTTAACACCTGTGTTGCAGCCAGGCTTGGGCACAGGCCTGTAATCCCAGCACTCTTGGTAGGTCAGGCAGGCAACTTAGACACTTACTTAGTGAGACTGTGTCTCAAAATAATAAGAAAGGGCTGGGGATGTAGCTCAGTGAGAAGGCCCTGCGTTAAATCCCCAGTACTGCTAAATACAAACAAATTTTTAAAAACTAATGCTCCATTTCAAGTACCTAAGTGATGTCTCCATCGTTTATTTATTTATTTATTTTTAAGTTCTTTTATTGGTAAATTTTAGGTATACACTATGTTTACATTTGTCATTGGGTGCTTGTACCTGTACATGATGTATTTTGATTCTTATTTTTTCCCCATTACCTGTGGACCCTTCACCCCTCCACCCTTCCTTATTTGCAAAAACTTCATTTCCATTTTTTTCTTTTCTCATAGTTTTTCCTTTCCCTTCTTACCTTTCCCCTTCCCCTCCCATCACCCCTACCCCTTTGAACTTTTCTTCCTATTTCAGATTATCAATTATTCATTTTAATCATTTTAACCCTTATTTACACAGTTTCTCATACAAGAGAAACTATTCAGTATTTACACATGGGTCCTGTTTATTTCACTTAAGAGTATGGCCTCAATATGCTTCCATTTAGCTATAAATGACCATAGTTTCTGGTTCTTTATGGCTGAGTAGTACTCCATTTTATTAAAAAACCACATCTTCTTTATCCAGTTTCCAGTTAATGGGCACTTGGGCTATTTCCAAGCTTTAGCTATTACAAATTGTGCTGCTATAAACATGGGTGCACATACATCGCTGTGATATAATTCTTTTAATTCTTTTGGGAAGATACCCAGCAGGGGAATAGCTGGGTCAAATGGGACCTCTAGTCCTAGTTCTTTAAGGTATCTCC
>NW_004624749.1:3541294-3637743 GCF_000247695.1 Heterocephalus glaber
GATCTTGACTATTATATGTCTAGGTGTAGATTTTTTTTGATCATGGCTAGTTGGAGTTCTATATGCCTCACTTATCTGTATGTGCAATTCTCCACCTCTGTCTGGGAAGTTTTCCACTATTTTGTGAACAGTTTTTTTAATGTCAGTTGTACTTTCTCCTGTTTTTTTGTGGACTCCTCTATCAGGCTTATGTTATTCTTTGCATCATCTAGCAGCTGCTGGATTGATTTCTTGTGGCCCCCTTACTATTTTTAAGAAATCTCTATTTTCCTGGTCCTTAACCGCGATCCTGTCTTTTCTAGCTGATATTCTATCTTCAGATTCCCTTAATCTGCTGTGGATACTTTCAGTGGAGCTTTTAAACTCCTGAATATCTGTTTGAATCTGTTTCATGGATTCCATTTCTTATGTTGGGCAATCATGGTTTCCATTTCTTTCTTATGCTGGGCATTTATGGCTTTCAAAGTGTTTCTGAGCTCATCTGTGTTTTTATCCGTTTCTGTTCTAGAGCCTGTAATCATGTCTTTCACTCTGCTCACCATCTCTGTAGTTATCTGGGAGATTATTTCTGCTTTGAATTTTTCTAGAGTCTCATTCATCTGTTTTGTTACTTCCTGTGCTATCAGTTCAGGTTGTCCAGGTGGTTGATTATCGGACTTTTCCACCTCGTTTCCCCCAGAGTTTACCCTTGGTGGGGTGGAAGTCTGAGTTTGTTCCTTGCTTACATGTCTTCTCTTTTTTTTTTTTTGCTACTGTGCTTGGTTTAATTCCTGGGTTGATACTTCGAAATTGCTTATTGTAAGTATCTGTTGCTTATAATTAGAACCCTTATGGAATGATTGCTTCTAAGAGTTGTCTTCCAGATATAGCTGGTCTTTAGGTTTTGAGTCTCTAATGACTCTGAGGCTATCTCATTTCCATTAAACCAAGAAGGACTACTGCCTAGATCAATAACAACACCTTAGCCCAAGTGATACAATCAGCAACACTATAGCATCAAGTACATCTTAGAAAATGACAATTTCTGAAATTTATTAATCTGTCACCTTTAACTGTGTGAATTAAATCAAAATTGAGGACCAACCCAACATACGTTTATAGTGAATAAACTGTTCAATATAGCAACTTTACCCTTCTGGATGGGGAGTTAGAAGGAGCTGGGGAGGGAGGAATAGATAGGTAGAAGGATAGGGGAAGGTTAGCAGTGAGGCCAGAGGACAAGGGCGAGAGAAGGTAAAAGAGAATAAAAGAAACGAAAGAAATCTGAATTAGGGCCAGAACAGAAACAAAAAGGGAGATGAAGAACAATGTGGGACAGCAAGAGAGTGAGTGTGAGAGAGAGGGAATGGAAAGAGAAAAGAAAGAAGAAGGAAAAAAAAGAGAAAAACAAAAATTTTCAAAGAGTAGGAAAACAAATTAAAAACAAGAGAAAAAACCCCAAACCAATAATACTAATTTTGGAAATAAAAATGAAAATGAAGGGCCTCCTTCAAGGTATGTCTCTGCCATCACAATAGACAACGTGGGCAGCAGTCTGCAGATATAAGTCAATGAGTCTCAGCAGGTCAGTCGCAGACCCGTGTGATTCAGGCAGATTTCTGGCGGCAAGTCCCAAGTTGAGCTCCCTGTCTTCCTGTAGGGTTGAACTCTGCAAGGCTCTACTGCAGGTTCCAGCTGCCCTTCCCCTGAAGATAGTCCAGGTTCTGATGGGAGGTGATGATCCCTCCATACTGGGTAACAGTATGGTTGTCTGGTGTCCCCTGTCTCTTTGTAGTGTGGAGCCAGGTGGCGGTACAGCCAAGAGGCCAAAGGAGCCAGGGGGAGGGCGGTCCTGCAGGTGCCCCCGTGGCTAAGTGGATCTCTGCCGTGGGCGTGAGCTGGATGGGGCGGGTTCCCTGTGACCCAGGACCTCTCCCACTCTGGGGTTTTTTAATGCAAGTTAAGAGGCCACTATGCGGATTTTAGTATTAGGATCCACTCTTCAGATAGCATAGGCCCCTATGTTAGTTTGACACTAGTATCACAGGCCACAGTGTGGCTAGTACTTTAGGACTGGAGGCCACAGTGAGGAAATCACTTCCTCCAGGTCACAGTGTGGATTTTTTTATTAGGAAACACATGCCTTGGGTGTCCAGTGGAGACTGTGGTCACTATGAATCACACTCACTGCATGAAGCCCTTCCTCCACTAAGATTTACCCCATACTCAGACCACAGACAGGACGCTTTGCACTCACATTTGCACAGGAGACACACCCAGCTCCCCACAGTAGGACCTGAGTGTGAAATGCGGAGCACTCTCCTGCAGGGACTCCTCTCCATCGTTTTAAAGTCAATTCTTTGCAAACAAGGGTGACAGATGAAGTAGCAGAGCAAAGGGCTAGAATAAAGCAAAATCATAGGTAATACAAAAGGAGTGAGAATATAGTACAAAATAAATTTAATCTGGTTAAAATGACATGTGAAATTTAGCAGCACATTGAACTTTTTATTATTATACTTTAGGCATCAGTAGACTCCACATGGCCCTAGCAGCTGGTGTTAACCCTGGTGGCCTGGGGCTGTGTGGGGTAGGGTGGGGGAGCTCTGCAGCCCACTCTTAACCTGCTTCCCTCACCTGGGGAGCAGCACTCAGTGGAGAAGCACAGGCCTCTGGTGGGGTGGGTTAGGTGGCTGTGCATCCCCCTGATTGCCAGTAATTCCAGATAACAGTGTTCAGTGGTTATAATGGTTTTTATTTTTAATTTTTCTCCCCAAAATACACTTTTTTCTCATTTGTTCACCAGGGCTAATCCACAGATGTTTAATTCACCCACAGGTAGTTCAGATTTGATTACAGAATCTTACTGAAAACACAAAGCTTTGTTGATTAACAAGTTTTCTTTGCAATGAAATTTTGCCCATTTTTTTCCTTAGTGAAATGATTTGGACTTGCCACCTAAATTTTGTTTACATCTCAAAACTTTTAATGAATTTAATTAAAAATGGCTCATAGGATAATGAAAAATCATGTTGTAGAAACTTTATTAAAGTTTGAGTTCCTAGAATTTGCATTTTGCTTTTTAGGTGTTAGGTGACTCTTAGCTTTGGGTCAGATATTGCAAGGACACACAGGCCAGTGCAGTTGTCGAACTAACAGAGTTAGCTTCTCAATCGATCTGAAACACAGCTCCACTTTGAGGAGTGGTGGCATCTGTCCCTCAGGAGGGGCAGCACAGGAGTTCCTTGGAGCAGGGACTCTACCCACTGGGGTGGATGTGTGCTTGGGGTGGAGACTCTTACACCCCTTCTCTTTTCTCTTCCTTCCATTGCCCGTTCTGTCTCCCTTTTCCACCATAGAGTCTCAGAGGCTCACTGGGTGTGTGTGAGAAGGCCCAGGGTGAGGCTCTTGGAGACCTCTTCAGGCCCACTGTGAGTTTGCCGTTACTCGAGAGGTTTTCCCTGGCACACCAGCACCTAGGAATGGTCAGGATTGCCTGCCTGCCTTCCTGTCTTTCAGAAGTGCTCAAAGGGCCCTCCAACCCTTCTCTTCCTGGGCCAGGAGTGTGGGAGGCTAAGTTTGTACTTTTAATAGATGATTGGCCTTCATCCAGGCCTCTTTCCTGCTGTAAATTTTCCCTGTTCCCTGGGTACTTACAGCCCCTTTCTGGCTGACCCATTGATGTAGCCTGAGTGTTTCCAGAGTTCCTTTTTCTATTGGATAGAAGAGCCCCCAGAGTGTTGGAATTGTCAGATTGGCTTAGCTCTAGTGTCAGTAATAATAGCAGCGAATACCTACCTAGTGTCTCTGTGCTGGGTTCATTTATAGTGATTACACTGCCTAGCCCTTGTAGCCACCCCATGGTAGAGGTGCTTCTGGATGCCCATTGCACAGAGGGGAGACTGAGGAGCAGCAGCTTAAAGGCATTGCCCTGGCTGACTAAACTTGGTGTGTGGCAGTGTAGGATTAGAACCCAAGTGACCTGGCCACAAGACTGTTCTCCTTACTTGAGGCTAGGTGAGGCTGAACTCCCCGCCTCAGGTACTCTTGGCCCTTTGTCCTGAGCAGGTCTGGTGGCCCACCCTGATTTTTCTGCTTAGATTGGGGAAGCCTTAGTCAGCAGATCCAAGACACAGTAGGTGGCTTTCCAGGAGCAGCTCCACGACTGCCTTCTCTGAGGTCTTAGACACTGTGTTCCCAGACCAGCCTGATGGCAGGGTGTTAACCAAGGTCTCCGTTTACAGTGTAGGCCTAGTTTTTGCTGTGATCACTCTCCTGCCTGGTGTCTCAGAATCTGTCAGCATTAGCCTTGTGGGGACTGACCTCTCTGTGAGAGAGTAAGATCAGAAGAGACTCAGGCCCCCAGTCGTGACTATCCTTGTTCAGCCCGGAGTTCAGGAGCCCAAGGAGCTTGAGGAGGGTTCTTCCTCCATCCCGGCTGACTCAAACCCCTCTCTGCCAGGAGACCACAGTTGCAAGAGGGAGGAGAGGCACAGTGCTCTCTGAGCTGGACAGCTGGGCCCCCATGGGAGGCGAGCTGTGGGACAGGGGTCAGGACTGTGAGCAGCTTCACTGGCTCTGAGGACCTTGGGGTCCTGGTCCTCAAAATAGGGCTGGGGTGGGAGCTGGGTTACATGCTGTCTACAGCCCCTGCACCTCCTAACTTCTGTTACTGTGCAGTCCTGACCCCCAAAACCTGGTAGTCTGGTTGGGCATCTGTGCATGGGGTCACTGGTTTGAACCAGCTTGTCCCAGCCCTGGGAAGTAGAGTTGTGACCCTGCTGTTTGTGAGTCAACACCGTTGGCTGCTTTAGAATCTTCTCCTGGGTGGCAGGAAGCCCAATCTCCACTGTAGCACCTAGCCCACAGTGTTTGTTACACAGAAAGGGTGACTAATGGCAGGAAACTGTATGGACACACAGTGTTGTCAATAGGGAGTCCCAGTGTTTGTCTTTGTCTTTGATATGCGAAACAGCTTCAGAGAAGCTGGCATGTACCAGTTTCTTGGAAACCAATAACAATTGCAAATGGCATTCGGGGTACCAAAGATAGCAACTGATGTGTTCCCTGCCCAGAGAGGGCAGTCACTTACAAGGAGAACCCAGCCCATTGTCTCCTGGGTTCCTAGATGGCTGACCTGGGTTGAATTGGCTCCCATGGTGATCTCTGGAGCCTGATGTGCCTAACCTGGGCTGGCCCCTCCCTAGGGCCACTGCCAGGGTACCTAGGTCAGTCAGCTGTCTTGTGGGCTGTGCAAATTTCTAAAATTGGCCTAGACTCCTAGTATGTAACTCATTAGAAAGCCTTTCCTGAGATGCTATCTTCTCAAGACTTAGAAACTTGTTCCCACTGGGACGGGGATCAGTCTCCAAGGAGTACTACCCAAGTTCACTGCCCCCCTGCATTCCTGCAGGTGTGGTGTCCCCTAGCTGCCTCCCTTAACCTCTGCTGAGACCCTAAAGCCCTTTGTTCTTTTTCTGCAGTGCACCTGGTCTGTGTAGAGCACCTGACTCGGGCATGTGGAAGATCACTCCTAAGAGAAGGCTCGCTGGGCATTTAATAGGTGTTGGGCCTTATGCCAGGGGTTTGTCAAGGATCAGTGTATTAATCCCAGGCTGCCTGATGGGGCAATCATTATTCATTTCCGGTCTGCAGAGGAGAGAAGGCATCTTAGAGAGAAGTGGAGCAACTTGTTTAGATTTTTATCTGATGCCCTGTCACTTGTGCTCGTGACACAGCGTAGTTCTTTTGGCTGTAGAGAGGACCATCATGTCATTTCACCTTCTTAGGAATATCCTTGCAGATTGTGGTTCCCCCACACTGTAAGTTCTGGAGCCCCAGGGCTGAGCCTGGGTTTGCTGTCCCTTGGGTCTCTACCCTCTCCCGAAGTCCCAAGTGTTTGTTGGTGGCCCCTCAGCACAAAGGAGCAAATGACTGGAGGTGACCAGCCAGATCCAGTGCATTTGCACACACGCTGTCTCATTTCCAGCCAGTGGCCCTGGCCAGGCAGAAGGTGCCCTGTCTCCAGGCCCTGGCCCTTCACAGCTGGCCTGCCTTGTTGCTGGCTGCCACCCCTGGATCCACGCGCCTGCACCACACTCACCCTGTGCTTGCCTGGGGAGAGTGAGCAAGCTGCTGGGGGCCACTGCACTCCTCAGGCCTCCCAAGCCAGGAGGGCAGTGTGGTGCCACCGTGCCCATCCTCATGTGCCACTCAGGCTGCCACTGCAGCCTGCTACCAAGCAGCAGCCTATTGCCACTGTGAGGGGAAAGAAAGGCCCAGAGGGTAAAGAGGTGCCTGGGGACTGACTGACCTTGGCACACACAGGTGTGCTGCAAGTTCACCTGTTGGTCACCTTTCAGCTCCAGCACTCTTTGGAGTGATGTCCTGACAAAACAGAAATTAACCAGCCAGGGATTTAGCTTAGTGGCGCCGCACTTGCCTAACAAGCACAAGGTCCTGAATTCAATCCCAGGTATCTCAAAAAAAAAAAAAAGAAAGAAAAAGAAGTTAACCAGAGCACCTGTGGCATTTTCCTGCATCTGGTGTGTCTATCCAAAAGGCCAGAGTGTTGCTGAGTGTCCCTCAGGGTAACCCCTTGCCCTATGGAGAGGCAGGAAGAGAGCAGGAGGGTGGGAGGAACATTGTGGGCCTGGTGTGACCTCTGAGTGGAGTGAGATTGTCTAACTCTGAAAATGACCTGGAGAGAAAGAAACTGTTCTTTCTTCAAAGCCTACCAGCACGTGCTGTCCCAGTGCCAGCTCGGTCACTTGGCACATACAAAACATGCCTCTCCTCACAGCCAGAGCTCTCTTTCACTCATGGTCATCTGTTCTGATCGCCAGTGGTCCCTGGATAATCATGTGGCCTCAGAGGCTGCTGGCTTCTTTAGGGAGCTGCAGTTGGCTTAAGGTTGGCATGGGCTTTACCTGTCTGAAGTGATTTTAGTTATAAACATTCAGTGACCCAATTCTCCTTATAAAATGCTGCCACTTACATGAAGCCTCAGGAACAGATTTATGGAGAGGGAACATATTTGTCACAGCTTTACATGATCCAGGCAAGGCAAGCAGCCTTGTACCGGGGAGAGAATTCTAAGCATTTGACTGTCCAGTCAGTTGTGCTTTGCTCAATCTGTGGAGGGTGGAAAGCTGCTCTCCATGCCTTATTATATCTTATAGTAATAAAAATCTTTATTAGGCCAAACTTTATATTAAAAACGATAAGGAGAATAATGTAGCCTGAGATATTTTTGTTACCAGTACAATTGAAGCTACATACTCTTCCCTGCCTTCTCGGAGGTTAATATTATCCTGAATGCTTTTTCTTAATTTCCATCTATTTGAGTCTTTGTATTTTGTGACCCAGTCTCCACAGATTCTGTGCTGGGAATAGGAATCCAGTGCTGATTACTAAGTCTCACTTTCAGTCTTGTGAGGCCATGGTCAGAAACAGCCATTTTTCAAAGCAGCTGCCCCAGTGGTGCATATGGCCAGGTGCAGGTGGGGTGCTGTGGGCCCTATCCTGATGGATCGGGTGCCATCCTTGTCACATCATTCTGCTTGCCATGCTCTCCTGACAGATATGGGGTGCTGGGGTAGCCTGTCCCCACAGGCTGGTGTGTGTCTACTCTGCCTCCTGGCTTGCTTCCATCAAGAAGACTGTCTGTCCAGCATCCCCGTGGCCTTACACCTTGTCATTCATATGGTCCAGGAGCCCTACCCTAAAGATGACCTAAGTCAGCTCCTGTCCTTTCTTTTCTAGGCATCCCACCTTTCTGTTGGTCATTCTGCTTCCTTAGGAGATTGGACAAGGAGATATTTGCT
This sequence comes from Heterocephalus glaber, assembly GCF_000247695.1. Next base: position 3,549,100 of record NW_004624749.1, read on the forward strand.
GTGTGGCCATCCAAGGTGAAGAAATTGGCCATGCCCAGCATCCCTGGAAGTCCACCGAGTTCTTCCACCCTCCTCCCTAAGGCCAAACTTTTGCATCAAGATACTCCTGTCCCCTTGCTGCCTCCCTGCCTTCTCCCACTCACTGGAACAGCTGGTTCTCCCAGGAGGGCCAGAGGCCTCTAAATGGAGTGGGCTTGGAGTCCTGTCCTCCTTCCAGTTAGGACTGTGCTGTCCTCTCCACTCTTATTTCTTTTTTTTGTACCGGGGATTGAACTCAGAACCTTATGCTTTCGAGGAAGGCGGTAGCACCACTGAACTAAATCCCCGGCCTGTCCTCTCCACTCTTGTCACTGCCTGTCACTCCAGTTTATCTTGATCAGCAGAGAGTCCTGGACACCTGTCTCTGAGGTCCTGTCCCTCCTGATGGCTCCTATGTTAGGGGACGGGTCTGGCAGCACCAAGCCTGGGGGCTCAGGATGCCCAGCCTGGGTCCCAGATTTCATTCTGTGTAGCCTCTTCTTGGCCACCCACCCCCCTTTCTGCCTTTGTGTCAGGCCCCTGGAGCTTCGTTTCCAGTCCCCTTGTTAGCCCAAGGTCTGGGGTATGGTGGTTTTCATGTGACTGGTGGATGGAGGAGACAGGTGTGCACAGGGTACTGGAAGCCTGGGGAGGGGTGAGGTGTTGAGTGGCCTCTGGAGGGCGCGGCCAGTGATAGGAATGAGCCCAGGAAGGGGGTGGTGGTGGGGCACAGTAAGGTGCTGTGGGGAGGGGCTGAACACAGAGAGTGGGTATATTCTCCACGTTACCCAAATGAGGGCACTTTAAAAGGGTTTAGTGAAACATGGTAGAGTAGAAAAGAGGATGATATGCCTACTACTCAGGTAGCTTTTTACCTAATGTGCTGTTTCTGTCCCAGGATCCTGACCATTTCTTAGTATGTCCTTGTTTTTGATAACCCTCACAGTTTTGAGGGCAAATGGTCAGGAATGTTTGGATGCTTTTCAGTTTGGCTTTGTCTCATGTTTTTTAACATCACTAGATGGGGAGTTATGAGCTTGGGGGAGATGACCATGAAGGAGATGTGTCCTCATTGTGTCATCTCAAGAGGACATGCTGTCACCATGACTTATCTCTGGCCCAGGTGGAGTTTGTCCACTGTAAAGTCACACCCATCCCTTTGCACACTGTGTTTTTGGAAGGAATCACTACATGCAGTCTACACGGAGGTGAGAGGGAGTTAGTTATGCTCCACCTCTTTGCGGGAGGAGTAACTGTAGGGAACAGGGGAAGGGGACGTTACCAGAACCTCTGCAGTAAGTCCTAGTCTCCTGCAGCACACGGCAAATTACAGGAAAGGTAGACAAGTGAGACTGAGAAGAAGCTGAGCTTTGGGTCTGATCAGTGCTGCTCTGGGCTGCAAAGACAAAAGCCCCCTAGCTTGCAGCACTTTTTATTCAGTACCTGGGGAAACAGATGTAACAAGTGAAAAATGCAGAGTTCAGTACTTTACGTTGGGATAAACAAGGTGTAAAAAGCCTGGGGGGGCAGTGGAAATCTAAGGACAATGAGGAACTATGCAGATGAAGATTTGGTTTCTCCCTGGTGTCTTCCGCAGGTGTGGTCTTGTCCTAGAGCATTACAGCATCCCGGGATCACTGGGGTCTCTGTTGTGACCCGAGGCCAAAATGCAGTTATGTCTGGAATGTCGTAGCTGGTCTGTAGGCTGGAGAACTAGGCCTACTCAAATGATTTTTCCCTAGAATTATGTAGCATTGCTCCCAACAAGTAACTACATAAATTATTTGGGATACTTATACAGGACATTTGTCTTTCCTCCCCCATTTATTTACTTAGTCATTTGTATCAGTGTGGACTCAGGGTGTTTATTTTATTCTTTGGGTCATAATCCAGTGCTGGGTTATTGTACTGCCTGAATGTTCTGCCTTGGCCATTGGGAACTTTTTCAGTTGATTCCTTGTCTCTGATATACTTCATCATTCTGGGTGTTGGTTTGTTTGTTTTAAAGCATTTCTTTACTTGGCAGCATAAGAAGTTCTCGGCTATCTTACAGATTTCCTGTCTCAGACCTAGAATCAGCCTCTTCTTTCAAGAATACTCATCTCTTGTATTGGACTATAGTCTTAAAAACCAAGACCTGGGTGTCAAGTGGCTAAAGTTATTATAATTTCAATTTTTGTCAGCTAAACTGAACAACAAAAGCAAAGCATCTGCGATTGCTCTCCATCTGCCAGTTTTAGGCTCTGCACAGTCTTCCAGTTGCAGATATGGTGTGTGCTTTCTCTGAGTGCTGTACCTGACATCCTGTGTACAGTGGCTTGAGGCGGAGATGCAGCACACAGGTCTCAAATGAATGAGTACTACTCATTGCTTTCCCAGCCAGATAGTGACTCTTAGTCAAAGGCAGTAAAATCTAACCTGAGGGAAAAGGCTGAGAGAAGAGGAGTTTCAGATGCACAAGGAGCTCTGCAGCCTGGGAGTGAGTGGGAGCTCTTTAGAAGAAGAGGTTGCTTGAGGCAGTAGGTAGTTCGGGGGGGAAAATTGGGAGATAGGCTTAAGTCTTAAGTCTGAGTTTTTTCCCTTCGATGAGGTGGTATTTCCATAGGATTTAGACATCCTCCCCTCTGCATCCTTGAGAGTCTCACTCTTTCCCATCCTCTTCTTCCACAGTGGGATCCCTGAGCTTGAGGAGGGAGGCGAAGTCTGGAAAGGCCTGGGTTGCTGGAGCTTATCCTCAGCTTGAAAACTCCTCAGAGGGCCAGGGTTGACGTGGGAGCTGTGGCTAAGATGAGGAGCGCCCCAGCTCTGGGTGTATCACTAGGACTTGCCGTGGTATGGGGCGGGCAGGGGACTGCTAGAAGAGGGGAAGACCCCATGCCTTTGGCATGCCCTCCTGGGAAATGGCAGTGCTGTTTGCAGAGATGGGGAAGACACAGAATGGAGCAGGTAGACCCTCCCAGGAAATTGGGAATTGCCATCAAAGGCCTGCATTTTTCTGCAGGCTTCCTTTTTCTGACCCTGCTACTTGTTACACGGGACTCTCTTCAAAGGAGAAGGTTCAGCACCTGACTGGAGAGAGGAGCCCCATGTGAAGATAAAGCTGTCTGTATGGAAGGACTGTGTCTTCAACCCAAGCCCTGAGCTGTGGTATCATGGTTGCATCATCAGGTGGAGCATGGGGTTTCTGGTGAGGAGTTTGATGCTGCTTTGGTTACTACATGAGATGCCTCTGGAGGTTCATGTGGTCTGCTTCCGTCCAACCCCTTTCCTGTCCTAGTGGGGATGTCTTCCTCTCTCCTGTTCGAAACTAGGACTTCACATCTCCTTGCCCTAGAATTGCCACCCCCGCTGGTAGCCTCAGGGCCCCCAAGTGCATGAGGTCAGAATCTAGAACAGCTGCACCCTTCCCTGTTGGTGGCCACAGCAGGGGATGGGTGGGTGGGGGTGTTGTATCTGCATCTGGCCAAGTAACAGCTGGGGCTTGATCAGTGTGTCCTTTGGTGTCCTGACAGATCATGAGAGGTCTTTGTTTTCCAAAATTATTTTACAATGTGTGAACTCTTTCTGCTTAGAAAACAAAACATGTTCAAAAGAAAATAAGCATTTCAGTGATAGTTTCTTAATTAAAAAAAATTACAGAGGGGGAAAATCAAATGAGGTTACATTTCTTTGTTAGTGGAAGAAAAAACACATCAAAATCCAAACTGGGTCAAATAATAGTAGGAACAATAAGTTCTATTTGTATCTAATTGCAGCAGAGATCCAGTTAACCAAAAATAAATTGTATTTCCCAAAGTGGTAGAGTGAGCCTTGTGCACTTCCTGAGGGGAGGATTTGCACGCCGTGGGTACAGCAGTCGGGTGGCTGAGTTTTCTGAGTTTGGAGCAGGTTTCTGTTTTCAGCAAGTTCCTCTCCTGAAAGTATGCTGCTGTCTGACCTGGTGGCACAGTAACACCCAGGGCAGGAGGGTCTCGTGAACAGCCTAGGGACCTTGGGCAGGGCAGGGACTGGGGACATAAAGTTGAGTGTCTTTGAGCCTTGGTGCTCATCCAGCAGCTGTTCTCTTTGCAGCATTGTCTCACACACACACACACACACACACACACACACACACACACACACGCACGCACGCACATGCCACGTGTGCGCACACAGGCAGTCTGGTTTGGGAGCTCCAGCCAGGAAGAAGCAACACATTTCTCTGACTGAGAACATTGCAGGCTGATAACCTGATGGCAGGTAGAGAGAGTGAGCCCGTCCTGTTGGGCAAATGTGAAAGCCCAAAAGAACAGCAAGCACAGAGCACTTAATATATAAGCAAGCAGCCCTGTGTCACACCCTGAGCCATGCTCATCTCCCCGAATCACAGAGGGGCAGGCAGTGGAACCCTGGGCGAGAGACCCTCAGGTACACACTGGTCATGGGCAGGATTGGACCTGTGCTCTCTCTTAACTATTGGGAATCTCATGTTCAGGATAGTCCCTAAAGTCAGAGAAGAATGAATAGTTCTTCTAATGTGGTTTGCTTTTTAAAAATTGCTGGGCCGAGGATTTAGCTCAGTGGTTTCACCGCCTGCTGCGCAAGCAAGCACAAGGACCCAAGTTTGATCCCTGAAAGTTAAAAAAAAAAAAATTGCCACCCAAATTTCGTCTCACTGGCCAGGAGCAGCTGCCAGAGGCTTCCCTACTGCAGCATCTCTCGCTGAAGGTGTTGGCCCTGTTGATATGCTGTTCTGGGAGGGCCAGTACTTCAGGCCCTTTGTCATTGATTCTCATTTTACTCAGGGAGTCTGTCCTGCCCTCAGCTGGTCTGGAGATCTCAGAGGGCTGTGAGGACAGGGATCTGGAGATCCTGGGCCTTTTGGGGATGACAGGTTTGGTGTGATCATGAGAGTAGGCACAGTCAGGAGCTGACCTGGAATGGGTACCAAGGGGCCTGTACATGGAGCACAGCCCTGGACCTTCTGGCACCAGTTTCCCATCTGGACAGACCCCAGTGGGAAATAGAGCCCAGTTGGGTTCCTGTCCAGAATAACAGCAGCTATAGTTTCTTAAATACTGACTTTGGGCTTTGTGTGTTGAAGAGTCCCATTTTATAGACAAGGGGTCTGGTCCTAGAGGGGATCCAGGGTCCAGTCCATTTCTACAGCTCTCGAATGGCAGGGTGGAACTGACATTGGAACCAGTTTCTCTGGTTTCACCCCCATGTTATGGGGCGATGGCTTTATGTGGGAACTTGGGCTTGATGATGCCCTGGCCCTAGCAACTGCCTATCAGGTGGAAGTGGTTGGCTGGCATTTTTGGTTCATGTCTGTATGCCCCGGGAGCCTGCTACACTCATAGGCCAGGCTTTTGGAGGGTGATTGTGTTATGGGGTGCCATAGCTGGCTTGCAGGTGGGAGGTGGGGCCCAGTTAAGGGGAGGCAGGCTGCTGGAAGGCTGTGTCTCCCTCTTCGGCTCCTCATTTCTCTCTCTGCTTCTTGGCCACCATGACACGAACAACTTTGCTCTGCCAGACCCTTCCACTGTGCCTCCCTGCCTTGGCCCACTATGTCTAAAAACGTAAGCTGAAATAAACTTCTCCTCCTTTAAGTTTCGGCTGTTTTGTCCCAGAGATGAGAAAGTGACTAAGCCAACTGGTGTCTTCACATTCCCAGGTCCCTCCTCAGTTGGATTCTGAGAATACCATCTGCTGCCTTTGAGGGCTGGGCAACACAAGGTTACCTCCAGGTACATGTTGGTGGCCCCTTTCTCTCCCAGGCCTGGCTACCTGGGGCAGCTGTTTATAGAGAGGGTTGAGCACCACATTTCTTCTGGGTGTTCATGTTGACCCTTTTGGCTTTTTCAGGTGAGCAGTCCAGAATGAAATGAGCCTTTCGTGTGTAGACCTGCTGCTTGAGGGAGACTTACTGAGGAGAGATATGTGTGGCTTGTCTGCCTGTCTAGCTGCTTGTTGATCTGTGATCACACCCCTCTCATAATGGCAAATTTTTCTCGCATTTTACAAATTACTTGCTAAGTAGAATTTATATCTGGGTACCATTATTTTTAACAAAAATAATGTACAGTATATTTAAAGGCATGGCTTCTGCTGGGGAGAAATTTCCTCATAATGTATACAGTTTCTATTCTGCTGGTTGCTGCTAGCTTCCTTAACGTGGAAATGTTAGGCTGAAAGGAATTTTGCAAATACTATTTTGCTGAACAAGAATAAAGAAACGAAGAATTTTATTGATATCTGCTTCTGGAATGGTGGTGATAGGAGCTCTGCAGATCTGCTCCTCAGTGAAACAGTAGTAACTCAAGAAAATTAGTTTAAGAAAACACTGAATTAAAATATCTGAGACGTGTCCTAAAGGCAGACAGCATGTGAAGGAACACCTGTTCAAGAAAATCTACCAAATCTCAGTAAGGACAGCAGGGGTTTATGGTACTTGAGATATCACTCACTTCTCTCACCCCAAACCTGCTGCCCATCTTAGCATGATAGAAGCTGTACTTTACCTGGTGGGGTTGAGGAGACAGGTGTGACTCCAGGAAGGGCAAGCTGGCCTGGTGGCATTTCTCACCCCACCTTCAGAGCTCCAGGGTGCAGAGGCAAGATCATGTGCAGCCCTAATCTTAGAGTGGATGCTCTCTTCCAGGCTGAGAATACAGAACCTCTGTTGCCATCTGACATCCACCTTGCTTGACATCAAATTGAGAAGACCAAAGACCAATGCCCCCACCGAGCACCCTGTTTATGAAGTGAAAGTATCACTCAGAGAAGCAGGCCTCTGTCCCTGCCCCCACCTCCAGAGTAGCAGCTCAGAGATTTTTGTCAAGTAGGAGACATAGGCTGTAAAAAAGAGAACACTCTGAAGCTCTCCCCAAAGGTATTAACTTTTGAAGGGAGTTCTGGGGACCTTCAAGCCTATGGGAGAGAGGGAGAAAGGGAGAGAGAGATAGGGAGGAGGAGGGGGAAGGAGGGAGGTGAAATAACACTCCCAGACTTTAAAAACAAACAAAAGCAAAAGGAGGGGGGTTGTTAACATATTTGTCTTACAGGAAATGCTTCCAGAAGTTCTTTAGGCAGAAAAGCAAGTGACCATAGACAGTATTTTAAATTCAGATGAGAAAACAAACAGTGCCACTAAAGGTAGTCATGTAATTACAAAAGACATTATAAATGTATAATTCTTCTGTTTTTAAACTGATTTGAAAAAGCAATTTTATAAAATAATATGTACATAATTATGTTGTTGGGCCCAGCACTCTTAGGGGCTAATACATCTGGCTGCCACAGTAAAAAGGAGGCAAATGGGAGCGAAGTGGTAGCAGAACAGGAAAATGATACCAGATAGTAACTCATCCTCAGGAAAAATGAAGAGGAGCAGGCATGGTACCAAAGAAGGCTAATCTCTGTATAACTGACTCTAATTTTAGCCTTGCTCTCTTCTCTTAGCTTCTTTAGAGACAAAATTATATAAAGCAATAATTATGACAGTATATGTTACAGTTTCCAATGTACTTAGATATAATATGTATAGCAATAATAGAAGAAAGCCAAAGTGGGAATAGAACTGTATAGGAGGAGTATGGGACGGCGTGAGAGTAAAGGGATGAGCAGTTACACTAGAAGGTGTCCATGTAAGCAAAGGAAAGCATTACCCAGAGAACAGAGAACAAGAAGGCAGAAAGGTCTACATCCTTGCCACCCTCAAAGGGTTTTTCTTATAGGGGTCTAAACTATTAAAATTTTGCTTTGTTTTTTAGTTTTACTTGAGAAGAAATTCCATCAGGCTTGTAGGTGGAGGCCTCGCCGTCTGTTCTGTGCTGGGTCTACTTTCATAGGTGTGTTTGAAATGTTGTACTCAGGACATGTGCACTCCTGGCCTGGGGTTGTAAAGACAAAGGGAACAGCTGTGCCCTAAGGGAGGCACTTGGGGCCTGGAGTTTGTAGTTGGGCTGGGCATACTGGCTCTGCTGCTGTTCGCTTTGTGAGCTGGAGCTGGTGGAGACACTGGGTTTCCAGCGTACCCTGGAGTACTTGGTCAGGTAAGGACTGCCAAGTGCTTGACAAACCCATACTTAAACTGTTATGCTCAGATTGTGAAGTCCCCAAAGACCACCAGGAAGCCGTTTCCGATGCAAGCACAAGCACAGGAGGGTCGTTTATTCAAGCTCGAGCAGGGGCTCCCAACCATCACGGACCCAGCGGATCAGAACTGAGAACCTCGCATTTCAAATTAGCGGGGGTTTTTACTAAAGTTATAGCAAGGTTTGGGGATTTTCCATTTAGCAATCACATGATTGGTTGGCATTTAGCAACCATGAAGTGTATACTTCTGATTGGCTAGGCCCATTGGGGGTTGAGGGGGTGATTACGTATAGGTTTTACGAGGGAAAAGAGGGACAAAGGTTAGTGGCTGACTGTCAAGTACTGGCAGTCAGTAGACACAATGGCTAATGGTCACGACCACTATGTACTGATGGTTGGCACATTGACAGATTGTTTTACAAATAGGGGGCCCTCGCATTTATTTCCTGGGCAAACAGATGGCTGAGTAATTAACTTAGGAACTTTGGTTTGTTACAGATTGTATCTTTTGTCCCAGAGCAAACACATTTTAACCATTAATTTGAGAGGCTAGGGGAATGGTGGATTTTAGCAAAATGGAGTCTTTGGTCTCACACAACCTGTGCAGTCAGCTATGGGGAGGGGAGAAGAGAAATTGTTCCTCTTTCTCCAGTGTGGCTGTACCCCGAGAGCAGAGGCAGGGCTCTTCTGGTCCTCGCCCTCTCGCTGGCGGCACGCACTGACTGTGTGCAGCTGAGTGTCAGAGTAAGGCATGTGGTCACAGAGGTTGACACTTATACCCCCCCCCCCGGCGTGACTGTATCTGGACAGCATCTGTAAAGGGGTAGAGGTAGAATGAGGCTGTAATCCAGGGGGACTGGTGTCCTTCTGAGGAGAGACACATTGGAAGAGGCACACAGGAGACCACGTGAGGACACACCAGAAGGCACTGTCTGCTAGCCAGGGAGAGAGCTTTCTCACCAGGAAGAGACTCGGCTGGCACCTCCATCATACACTTCCCAGCCTCCAGAACCACGAGAAGATGAGTGTCTGTTGTTTAAGCCCCAGTCTGTGGCACTTTGTTATGGCAGCCTGAGCATCATAACACAAGTCTTATGTGGAGCCTCAGTACCCATAAGCATTAGTGCCAATGTCTACCCCAAGGAACTATGAAAACAGTCTCAATAAAATTATAGAGGTGCAAGTGTAAAAGATAATTATAAATACAATGCTGTTTGGGGATATTTTTCTCTCTCCCCTTTTACCGACCACCCTGGTGACAGAAGCCATCTCTACATAGTGATGCAGGGGAATAGGATCACATAGCAGCAGAGATCCAAGAAATGCCAGGTTCACTTTGGATTGTGAGCCACCCCACCCCCAAGCAATAGTGTCAGGTCATGGGGTGTTCTCACAGCCACCTAGCACTTTGTCTGTATAGCCTTGTCTTTGGGCATACGGTTTGATCTCTTGTGCCGCCCTTTTAAGATCTACAGAGTACTATATTCATTTAACATTATTTGAAATCTGAAGCTTTTTTGAATGTTGCCCAAGTAATCTGATGAATGTAGAACTCCAGAATTTATGCCTTAAAAGGCTGAACTATTGATATGTTTAGAAGCTTTTAAATGGCTTATTTCTCCCCTTTTCTGAACCATCTAGGGTAGAGCAGCTGAAAACCCTTTTGGAATAAGTGTTAGAGTTTCTCTTTTTTCTTTTAGTTAATAAACATTTTATTTTAATTAAACATTATGTTTTAGGTTCATGGCAAAATTGAGCAGAAGGTAGAGAGTCTCATATGCCCCGACCCCACACAGAATGTCTTTGTCCATTCTCTTGTGAACTTCAAGGTCACAAGGAGAAGATTTCTTTAGGAAAGCAGTAAGCTTCTAAGTGTGGTTGATCTGCACTGACTGGGAGGGTGTGGTATCCCAACTGCCCACCAGCTCTGCAGCTGGAGGAATGTGGAGTCAGGGCCCACATAGTGTTGCTCTATCTACCTGTGGGTCCAGTGAAGCAGCAAGAGAGGATATTGGCTGGCCCAGATCTTATTCCTGGGCAAGCCTTTCCACATGTCACATCTCAAGTTGTCATTCTGAAGTAATTTGTCGTTGAAGATTCAAACCCGAATGCCCATCTCAAATCCTATCTCATTAACCCTGAGCAATGCCTAGTGTCATCAGATTTAGCTTAGTGAGAGTAGACTACAGAGCCTTTGCCCACACTTTCTCCTTTAAGATTTCCAGCAAACCTCGAGGTAGGAATATCTCCCCTGCTTCATGACAGTGGATGAACATGGACTCTGAGTCCAGCTTTCCCACAGTCTGGCAGCTGGTGGTGGCACGCTGGGCTCATGAACCCTGCTCTGGGCCCATTCTCTCCTGAAGAGTGTGTCTATTATTAAAGGAAAAAAAATCACTCAGTGTGGTAAGGAAGACTTTCTTGAGGACCATTCAGTAGTTTTAGGGATCATTGGAACATGGTCTTGTAGGTGAAGATAGATATTGGGCCCAACTCTGACCACAGCATGGGCTGTGCAGGTGGGAATTTATAGCTGAAGAGCTGGTGTGGTGGGGACCAGTGGGTGGAACGTTGCTAAAAGGACACATCAGGGTTTGGGTTTCTGGCTAGGCCACCCAAACAGGATTCTTGCTGAAGACAGGCCAGGGTGGCCAGACATGTCCTGGGTTGGAGATAGGTCATGGTAGGGGAAGGGGATCAGATGTCCAGGGGTGGAGGTTCTTACTGAACTAACTGAGGAAAACTGTTTGCTAAAACTGGATTTCACAAGGAAGGGCAGACAGACATGGGCCTGGGAGAAGGTTCAAACTGAGCTTGGCAACACAGATGACCACTGTCACTCTCCCTGGGGGAATGAATCTGAATCCTTACATTTGGATATACATGTACTTAAATACTTAATTTAAAATATGCCATGTAGTAAATTTAAGTTAAAAAAGTATTTAAAGAAGAACCCACAAAACACAGTAGAAGGTTGTGGTAGAAGCAATGATTCCCTGAGAGCCTGCAGTTTAGGAAATCCTTTAGTATTCATGCCAGCTCTGGGAGATGGCAGTGTAGAAGTCGGAGTCCTTCTGTTACTGGTTGTGTACAGCATGACTGGGGACAAGGCAACCTGTCCTCTGAGTATGGTGTCCTCGCTGAGACAAGGAGCAAGCAGTGCCATCCCTGTGATGGGGAGGCTTTGTTGTGAGAAGCAAATGACAAAAAAGGGTAAAAACACAGTTGCTGTTGTTTTGGGCACTCCACCAGCATGGCATAGTACCTCAGGTTAGGGAGGGGAGCTGTGGGGAAAAGGGAGCCACATCTGTGGGGGTGGGGTATGGGACATTGAACGCACGATTTGTGATTTGACTGAGACAAGGTCGTTAAGTTAATCCCTGAACCCGGCCAGGAGCCTAGGGTTCTCTGACTTGGTGTCCTCCGTGCCCTCACATTTGTCTGCCGATCACTTGGGCTGATGAAACAAGTATTCTGTGCTGCTGAACAGAGCAGTGCTGGGAGGCTTTCAGCTGCATGGCCGTTTCCGTCTTCGGACCACTGCAGCATATCTCTGACTCATCAGTGACCCCAGTTATCTTCACCTGTTAGTGCCGTGCCCGCCCCCTGGGTTCTAGAATGATGTGAACATGCTCATACCTGTCCCGTAGGTGTGCAGCTGGCCTCCAAGAGCCTAGTTCTCATTGAACCCTGCTGTTGGGCCATTGATAGTCAAGGGTGTTAGGCAACACCTGCTTTCTCCTGGGCCAGCTGAGCTCTCTGGAGGAGGGAAAACGTTCTGCTTGGTGGAGGCCTGCCCACACTGCCCTCTTCAGTGTTCTGGCCTACATCAAGGAGGCAAAGGGGAAGGAAGCTGGAGGGGCTTGGCAGATGGACTTGCTACATGCTTGCTTCCAGTTTTCAGTTTTTAGCTTTTCTACAAGTTTCTTACAGTGGGAGATGGGATCAATTCTAAAAAATAAATTTTGAAAGCACCATTTTCCCTGATCTCTTCATTATCTGACTGGCAAGAATTTTTATTAAAAAAAAATAAAAGCACAAGTAGAGATTTTAATTAGCCTTCATGTCACTGCTCTTGATGGTGGTGATTTTACATATGATACGTGACTTTGTGGGGGCCTTTGTTCTCAGTGCCATCTCTCCATTTCAGATTTCAGCTGCATTCTTTCTTTTCTTTTTTTGGAAAAAGAAATAATGGTCAAGGTACCTTTTGACATCTTTCTTATGATTACACACATATCCTGACTCGCATTCTATTTGGAAACAAAGTATAATCATCCTAAGAATCTTTTCTGGAACAAGACTGAAGTGGGAAAAACAGGATAGTTCTGGCACCTTTCTTAAGCAGTGTCCCTGCTATAGTGTCTAGGATGAGGTCATCTAGGAATCCCAGGTCAAAGGCAAAAGATGGCCCCATTTTAAGGTTTTGGCCCCATTTTAAGGTTTTGGCTGATAGACCTGAAATTGCTTGGCTCTTGAATTACCAGGTGGTTGTATTTTCTTTGGTTGTTGTTGGGTTTTGTAATTCTGTAGTTATTTGTTACTAGGTTTTGCATTTGCAGAGTCAGTGGATCCTTCAGAGCTAGTAAGTGTCACCTGAGGTTTAGTCACCTTAGGTTTAGTTGTGCTGATGCCAAACTGATTTTCAGAGCCCTGTGGAGACTGTATGGGATGAAGAGTTGCCTGTCCATCCCTTGGTGGGTGCCATCTTGGCCCAGCTTTACCAGGCCTGAGCTGGGGCCGCTGCTCTTTGCTCTCTTAGTGAAAAGTGATGCTCATCACAGTCTTTGTAGGCAGCATTCTCCCAGGTTTGTACTAAGTGAGCAAGAGGTTTGTCCTAAAAGCCCAATAGGAGAGTTCTAAGAGAACACCAACACGTCTCAGACATATTGAGCACTTGCCTATTTGTGAACACACTATACCTAGAGGGTTCCTTGTTGCCTAGAAGCTGAAGCCCAGCTCTCAGTCTAATATTAAAAGTTCCCCGGAACCCATCCTGTCCTGGCTGTCCAGCCCCATTCTCTGTCCCTTAAAACAGGGATTTTTCTAGTCTCTTACTTAATGCTTTTCCCTGAGTACTTCTGTACTTTTGAAGTCAGATTTGTCTGTGCCTTGCTTAGATATCTTCTGCCAGGTTTCAGGCTCTTTCCTCACCTCCTTCATAGCCCTGGGCAGGTGTTCCACTTTCTCATGGTTTTGCCTTACCTGAATATTTTACTTCATCATTAGGGTCTTTGAGGCAGGGATCACTTCTGACTCAACTGCGCACCCTCAATAAGTGCCTGGTTCATCACCAGTTGAACAAGTGAATGAGTAACTGTGGTTCCAGATTTTGGGCTCCAGTGGACACTCCTGTCAGAGTGTGTTTCCAGCCACTGAGCTGGGGCTGCCTGCTGAAGCCAGAAACCGCACCTCTGTAGACCCCCCAGAGCTGCTCTCTGTCCTCCACCCCAGTCCCTCCTCTGTTGGCCTGGTCTGCACTGGTGGCTGGGAAGGACCACATGCCCAGGAGAAAGATGTCCTTATGGAGCACAAGGGTGCCCAGTGTCAGCAGGTGTTGCTCCCTGCCCAGCTGAAACCACTCCACTGCAGTGCTGGTGGGTGGCTTTGGAGCCATTCCCAAAGATATGGGGGACCTCGAAGGCACTGCTCATCGCTCTTCCCAAAATTGCTTTTCTTCTTTGTGGGTTTTTATCATTCCTGTCACTGCCAGCTTCTCAGTAAAAGCTGTGGCCCGGTTACCATGGGAGAGACACCTGGAAGGGTCCTTCATCCCCAAACAGCATCAGCTGAACAAACAGCACAACTGAGTGGCTGAAGCTCTCCAGAGATGTCCTATGTAAAGATTTAGACCTTCTTCTCCTCCTCCTCTTTCTTCCACTTTCCTCTTCCTTTCTCCTTTCTTTTCTCTTTCCTCTCCCCCCTTGTTAGGAAGATATAGAGCACTGGAGTGAGCTCTGTTCCACTCAACAGTGATATTTCATGTTTATAGCTAAATCCAGCAGTTAATATACCACTTTCTAGAGATCTACATGTTGTAAAGCATGCAAAGTGTCAGGCATACTTTCTATTTCCAACGTACCTAGAGGACCAAGCTGTCTCTTCTATTTCAGTTTGTGGTGAGAAAGCTAGAAGCACTTGGTTCATGCTGGCCACTTGAAGCCTTTGGCAGGTCGTTCCTAGTCTGCTGGCTTCCTGCCTTGTTCCACAAATAACTTATCTTCCTGGCATTTCATTGATCTGTGGGTGTTGCTTTTCATTTAAAGCCCTTTGTAGAATTTTGTGCCTACCTAGAAAATACATTTTCTCGTGAAGTCAACTTTGATACTTGTGAATTAGAAAATAAACTTTCTTAGTGATTATAAAAATAAACAGATCCCACCCAACTCCAGTCATCTAAAGCACAAAGAGCTTTTGAATTTTTATTATTCTACTCTTGTCAGTGACAGCATAGAAGGAAATAATGTATTTAGAATGAATCTGCAGGTGCCTTTTCAAGCCGATGTGCCCTGCTGCTGAAGGTGCAGGAGGTCAGAAAGGGGATCAGCAGGAGCAAGGTGAGGGGCTGGGCTGTCCATGGGTTTGAGGGGAGCTGAAATTTTGCATGGCAACCTGTAGTGCACAGACGCCAGTGCTTGCAGTAAGCTGGAGACCATCTTAATTCGGTTTATCTTAGCAGCTGCATCTTCCCTTTGTTTTCCCCAAGCTCCGTTAGCGTGGTGTTTTGAAGGTTGCCCAGATGTTGAAGTATTGCACTGATAATTTGCTGTGCAGTAAACAAAACCAGGGCCTAGCTTTGTGGTTCTAGTGACTTAGTATAAACCAGAATGTGGATTTAGATTACCATTCATAAAAGGCATGCATGACACCAAGACTATGTTGTAGCTACTTTTCCATTGCTGTGACAGATGCCAGAGATAAATATAACCTTGTTTTGGTTCATGGTTTCGGTCTGTGATGCCTTGGACCATTGCTTTTGGGGATGTGGTGAAGCACAGAGCAGAGGAAACCTGTTCACTTTGTGGCAGCCAGGAAGCAAAGAGAGGAAGGGGCTGGGATCCTCATATCGTCTTTAAGGACGGCACATGATGACCTCACCTCCTCCTGCCCGACCTCCGGGAAGCTTCCTCAAGGTTCCACTATTTCCCAGTAGCACCACAGGCTAGTCACTAAGCCTTTAGCTTATGGGCCTTTGAGGGTCATTTAAGATCCAAACATAATAGCTTGGGCCTGTCTAAAACCAACCTGTCTGGGAGGTCATGAGGACACTCAGCTCCTCTGACAAGAGTGAACTTTGCTTTTAGATTTGGGGAAAAGGACTGGTTATGTCTTTAGGTTATTTGCACAACTGGGCCGACCTTGATCAAGGTCTCCCATTTTCACATAGGTTCACTATTTTTACGTAGCTGGCGCTGCCCGAGTGGCAAGCTGGTTTGCTTTCCCTGTGGGGCTTCCTTGGATAAACCTGAAGGAAGATGTGGGAGTTTTTGTAAGGAGAAGGGTAATGCATGCCTTGTCCTTAAAGAATGGAGTGTGTCACCAGTGATGTTCTGATGAATGTTCCTTGAAACACCTCTATTCTTCATTTGCCAAATCACTGTCTCCAGTGAGTGAGTAAAACCTGCTAGGAACAGTAAAGAGAAGAAACTGCAAGAACTCATACAAAAAGAGCAGAGTGGTCCTGCTTTTGGAGCCAGCCTATCACCACCGAAACCCAGCCTAGAACTTCATGACTTGCTCATTGTACTTTCCTCCTGAAATACACTGTGTCCATGCATACTTCTGTAACCCCTGGCTTCAGCATCAGAAATGTGGGGAATTTTTGCTTTTTTATTTTAATAATAGTTGATATCGACCAGGATTTAGCTCAGTGGTGCCGCCGCCTGCCTTGCAAGCACAAGGTCCCGAGTTGTATCCCCAGTACCAAAAAAAAAAAAAAAGTTTCAAAATTTTCTTAAAAAACAAAACTTTGTGAACAAAATAAAGAGACAGACCCAGCCAATAATACCAACTTTTTTTTTTTTTTGGTTCCGGGAATTGAACTCGGGACCTTGCGCTTATGAAGCAGGAGGTCGCACCACTGAGCTAAATCCCTGGCCCTTGAGACATTTTTGACAAATATATTAACTGTTTTTTCAAGGACCTTAATTTCAGCCTAGGAAAAGGAAATCACAAATGAATGATACAGAGACACTGCTCACATCCTACATTCCTCTCTTTTTCTTCTCTGGAAGGAACCTTTCCTCTTGGTGTCTTTGTTGCTTAATATGAAGGCTGGGGATGGAGTCATCTCCTGTGCAACCACAGGGGACACTTGTAGAGATGACGGGAAGAAAATAGTGTTTAGTGTGTCTTGAATCTGAAGTGTTTCCTTCCAGGGTATCCTGGAGGGGGTGGAGGGAAGAATAAAGAGTAAGATTAAAAAAATAAATAAAGATTAAGATTAAAAAAATATATATACACACACACACACACACACACAAACACACACACACACATGTGAATGTGCTTAAAAAGCAAGCAACTCAAGAAGTGTAGAAGACCGTGCCTTTTATTAGCACTTTGTGATTTGTTTTGCATATGGGAAAGAACACTGGACTAGTATGGCCTGTTTTAGGTCCCAGCTTTGAACTAGAGGGAAACTAGCCATGAAACTTGAGGGAACCCTTCTATCATGGTGAGCCTAGCCCCCAAATGTCACTCAAGAATACATGCAGAATGTCACCCTGTGGTGCAGTGAGAGGACCAAGGAGCTGAGGGCAGGCTGTCATGGCTGCTCACATTTGCACTTCCTCCCCAGCAAGGGTACCCAAGGTGACCTCTGGAAAGGGTTTGTCTCTCCATGCAGACCAGATGGGGCAGCCAAGCGGCTGGAAGGCATCCCAGGCTTGGCAGTTTCTCTCTCTCTCTGTCTCTGTCTCTCTCTCTCTCTGTCTCTGTCTCTCTCTCTCTGTCTCTCTCTCTCTCTCTCTCTCTCTCTCATTGGCAAACTTGATCCTTCACATACACCAGCAGCAGCTGATGGTTAAGCCCTGGAGGCACATGATGGTGAAAACAAAACTGATCTTCCTCCTCACTGGAGGAAGCCAAGATGGGTGCCATTTTGAGTTTGCCATTTATGGTGGTCCACAGTGGGAGCACCCCACCTGAGAGGGGCAGGTCAGGAAGAAATACCCAGCATTGTCAGAGTTGTGCTTTGACACAGAAAACCATATTTTCTTCTAAAACTCTTCATTTCATTCACAGAAGAGTGATGTGTTGAAGGGTCAGATGTAGGAGATCTGCTCCTCCGCCCTGCCTGACAGCTTGCCATTTGGGGAAGCCACAATGGTGGCTGCTAGCCACTGTGTGACCAGATAGCTGTTGAGTGGACCCTAAAGTGGCCCTGCTGGGGGTTTCTGGCCTCAGGATGGGCAAGGGTGGAGTAGGAGTTGAGGCAGAGAGGCTTTCTGAAGTTGATCAAGCTCATGTTCTTGTGATTATTTCTGTACAGCAGCCTCATCCATCACATTGTTAATATAATTCTGAATTCATTTGTGTTGGGATTTTCTTTGTATTTAATTTATAGATCTCTTTTAGGTTTATAGTAGTTTAAAAGCTCTAAGCAGAAAGTCTAATTCTATGTTTATGTTACATATTTTAAATAATATAAACATGTCTAGTTAACACTAGGAGTTCTTTGACATTTCTCTCTATAGTTTGAGAAATACCTGCCACAGGGGAGTCTCATTTGGCTAACAGTTGTGCTGAGTTGAGGGGATTGTGCCTAGCCTCCCCATACCTGTGTGGGCACTCTCCACCCTGGCCCATGTGGTAGTGACCCCAGCTCTCCAGTCAGGGGCACCTGGCCTGAGCTGAGCCTATGGATTCCCTTCCCTGGGGAGCTGGATGAGAACCAGGTGGGGGCTGGCTCACGCCCCTGTATGCACTGGATCACCTGCAGAGGGAGGGAGAATGATGGACAAGGGTAAGCATAAGGGAGCTGAGAAGGGTCATCTGTGCTGCTGCTGCGGCGGCTGCTGCTGCTGCTGCTGCTGCGGCTACTACTGCTACTGCTACTTCTGGAGTCCATGGGCATCACCAGCTGTGTTCCTGCCCCAGTTTTCTAAGTCAGCCTGGAACCTCGAATACAAATGTCTCCTCCTGCTAAAAGCTCATCTGATTTGGGTTTCTTTACCCTGAGTTGGTGCTGGTCCTGGCTGTTTGACAGTAGTCCTTACCACTGTCCTCAGGGGATATCTTTTAAAGCCTCCAGTGTGGATCCTGAAACTGTGGGTAATAACAAACCCTATATATACTGTTTTCTCCTAGACGTGCATGCCTATAATAAAGTATAATAAATCAGGTACAGTCCACAGAATAAATGTTGTGTTTTCTGTCTTCGTTTTGTATCAGCTGGGCCTGTCATTCTAGAATTATGAGACCACCTAGGATATAGGTGGCATGGTACACGAAACTGGGGTAACAACACGATGTGTCCAGGTCACAGTGTTCAGGGTCGCCTCTGCTGCCCTTTGAACCAGTGTGTAGTCACTAGATTGGGACCAGTGAACACCTGATTCTGAGCAGGTAGGATAGGAGTCTTGACCTCTTTTTAAATGTGGTTTAATTGCCAAGTGTCTCAAGCTTAATGTGCTGTATAATATAAATATTTTATGGATTTAATACTGGTTAAATCATATTTTGATGCCAACAAAGATTTAGGGATTAAAATGGTACCTAGTCAACATTAAGTGATTTTATAGCTGCAAGAAACGTGTGGAGAAGTTCTGTGTGTGAAGAAGAAAAAAGAAAATAAAAGTGGATTTGAAAGTGTTTTAAAAATAAAAAAGTAGGTGCAGCAAGAGATAAACAACAATAACCAGTTATAAAATAAAACAACTATATTGTAATAAATAAATTTTACCTATACTAGGTAAAATAGGGATTACTTGACCATCAGCACTGCAGTACCACGTGGGGGAACTTGTAATTGAGATGGATACCCTGGACAGAGGGGTGAGTCATGTCTGGACAGGATGGAGTGGGACTGTGTGAGACTTTCTCTTACTAGTCAGGCTGGGATGCAATTTAAAACTTATGAATTATTTATTTCTGCACTATTTCATTTAATATTTTGAGGCCGGAGTTGACTGTGGGTAACTAAAACGACAGATAAGGGGGGACTACTATGTATGTGTGATGTGTTGGTACAGATAGCAAGAGTACTTGGAACCTTTCTTCACCACAACAGCTCATCGTTGAACCCCAGGGAGCTGGGGTATGGTGTGTATGACAAGATAACCAGGCCACTTCCCAGGAGGGTGCCTCCTCCTTGTGCTGCTGTCCTGAGGAAGCGTGAGCAGCTGTGGCCACTCTCAAAGGAGAAGGAATGAGGTGGTGCTCGAGGTAAAGGCTATCTGGTATCTGAAGTAGGGCCCAGTGTCCAGTCGCCCTTTGGGTCAGGGTACTAGGACAGGCCTTCCAGCCTTGCATTTGGGTAGAGAAAAAAAGGGAGGAGAAAGGCCTGCCTCAGGCAGAGAGCAAGGCCCAGCCAGCTTTCTACTGGAGTTTAGAGCCCCCTACCCAGCTAGAGAGGAGCCAGGGTGGGTTCATGCTCTGCAGCCTTCTAGCTGCATCTCCTAGAACCAGTCTTGAGCACTTGCCATGGGTGGGTGGGGCATGTGGGTGTGTGACAGTACCTTCCTTCTTGGCCAGTAGAGCCTTTATTGATACCCACGCAGAGACACTGACTCACAGGTGGCGAGGAAGACATCGACCTTATTACCTTGGCTCTTGGTCTTCTGGGCATCGCGTGTCTTCACTAACGAGGAAGTTGACAAATACTGGATGGTTTTCTCTGTTCTGTTTTACACACTTGTTTGGAAGTTTTTGGGACACTAATGGAAGACTTTCCTGGCAACATACAAACTTTAAGTTAATTATGTGAGGATTTTGAGTGGCTGGGCTGACAATGGAGCAAGAAATGAGACTAGTCAAAGCTGTTGACAGTTTTAGGAAAGAGAAGAACAGCACTGACACTGTGGGCATTGTCTCCACAGGCAGCCCTGACAATGGGCTGTGTGGGGCACAAGACAGTGTTGCTATTGTCTTTGTGTTATTAGGAAACTTATGTGACAATCAAATGGCAAGTGAGGCTTGGTGCGTGTGTGTGTGTGTGTGTGTGTGTGTGTGTGTGTGTGTGTAAGAACACTGGCTTGATTCACCCCAACAATCCCTGGTGCTAACATGGGGGGGTTCCCTATTGGGAGAGGAGCAGCCAGCTAGCCCTTTATACAGGTGAAGGTTTCCCAAGGGGTTTGTCCACCATCATTGTGCTTTTGTTCCACTTCTGTGACACAGCTGCCAAGGAAACCTCTGTTCATCTTTGTATTCCTAAGGCCAGGATTCAGCTGCTGCGTTTGGTATCTGGTCAGGGTTGCCTTGTGACCCCACTGTTGGAAAACAGAAGGCCAAATAGGGCCCAGATGGCTCCCCCCAGCCTTTTAGAAAGGATCATCCTGTCCCCAAGAATGGAGTCCTCTTGATCTAATCACTTCCTGCAGGCCCCTGTTAATACCATTGCACTGATCATTAACTTTCAGAATACAAATTTGGGGGACCCATTTGGACCATAGCACAAGATGACTGTCATCCCGTGTTGACGTAAATTTGCATCAGGAATCAGGCATATCACTTCCCATACCCATTAAACTAATGAGGCATGCCACTTAATGAAGTGGGGGAACTCACTTCCCTTGCTGTGTGTTCACCATTGCTGGCAGGGACAGAGTTTGGAGCAGTGGGAAGCTGGAGGTAGGTAAATGGCTGTCTCCCAGGGAGCACAAACCAAGGGGGCCCTGGGTGGGGTTGTTTGTGTCTGTGGGTGAGAAGGAATGCAAATAGCTAGCACTTTCATGCCTTCCTGTGCTACATTTTCTAACCCACTACGCTTTTCTGCTCTTAAGCACCAGCTGGGCTAAACGTGTTTTGCAGCACACATTCCATGAGTCAGAGCTTTGCTCACTGCATCCCTCTCTGCCCCTTGACTGAGGCTCTGTGCAGGTATAGGAGCAAGAAGTGGTGAGAGCTGGGCCCTGGCTCTGAGGGAGTGAGAATGGGGGCCTCTCAGGACAGGGTCCTAATAGATGTGTACCTGGAGGGACAGGGCCTCTACCCCACTTTCCTAGCAAACTGGGGTCTCCTTTCACATGTCCCTGATTGGAGGGCCACGAATACCTCCAACAGCAGTCATTTCCTCATTTGACAATCGAGGAAACTGAGGCACAGGGATGCTGCTTTGTGGAAGGTCACATGCTTTTCAGTGCTTCACCAGGTACCAGCTCTGTCTCCCTGCTGGTGTGATTCCAGGGCCCAGGCCCCCTCACCCCAAACAAAGCCTCCAGGAGCAGGCTTCTGTTCATGATTCCTTCTAATTTTTGCTTTAGAAAACATGGTCACTGTAAACTATCTCAGGCCAAGGGCTGTTGTGCCTTGGTGAAGAGTTCTGTGTGGAGGAGTTAGGGAAGGCTAGAGAGAAGAGTTGGCTGTTGGCAAAGGCTTCTGGTTTCAAGAGCCCCAGTGCAAGTGTGGCTGGGGAGGAGAGGAAAAGCACAGGAGAGAGCTGACCTGGCCAGCAGCTGGGCACCAGGCTTTAAGCCAGTGTTCTAGGTGTTGCTTTACATAGGTGCTTGCTCCTTGGTGTATACTGGTGAAGCAGGTGCTATTCTCGTGAGGCAGCTGGTGAGACTGAGGCCAGGAGAAACACAGCTGCTCTTGCACAGTTCTTGTAGAGGAGGAGGGATTGTAGTGGCACAGCTAGGCAGGTGGCTGGACTCATGAGCCCCACTCTGGGCTTTGTAGGTAGATCCAAGGGTCCAGGCTGCTGAAGGCTGGCATGGAGAGCCTTCTGTGGACCAGAGAGCCAGGGGCATGTGGGCTTGAGGCCAAAGCAGGAGGGGGATAAGAAGGTCCCAGTTCTCTAGCCCTGTCCTTGTGCCTGAGGCATCTGGCCTTTGCTGCCCACTTACTATCTGATCCTTTGAGGCAGGCAGCTTTGCTTGCTTTTTATGAAGGGAGACACTATTTACTTTGTTTAAAAGATGAAATTTCCTGGGCAGTTTATGCCCCTTCCCTTCTGTTTGAAAGAGAAAAGTGAAGTAGCTGCTTGAATTAGCGCTGTGGGTGCAACCTGTCCTTTTGCTGGTGACTGATGTTGGCAGGTGCAGGGAGCAGAATGGAGCTGTGGAGGGAGGCAGTGGGTGTGCTGAGCCTGCACTGGCCTGTGCTGCTGCTCATGGAGTGAAGCCTTCTGTCGGCTTGTCACCCTGAGGCAGGAAGCTGGCAGGACTTTGAAGGAGGTTAAGTCACTGATCAGAACCAACGGCAAGAACACTACCAAGATGGACTTCAGCCCAGGTGGTCTGACTCTGGAGTCCAGGTGATAACTGAGGCAGGAGCCAACAGAATTTTGAAGTTGCCACCCAATAGGAGACAACCGGCAGCTGCACTTCTGAGTGATGAGAGGGGGAAAGAAGGCAAATGATGCACAAAAGAGTCGGAGATGCACTCTCCAAGATACGAGGCTGGAGTTTCCTTGCCAGCCCTCAGGACTCCCACTCCCGGGTCAGACCCTTACACCTGTCTGTCTCACTAACATTCCCCCCGCCAGCATCGCCCTGCCCTCTGGTGGGGAGGGACGCTTGTGGGTGGGACCCTCAGGGCCTGCTGTTCATCCGATGGCTGGTGTCCTCTGGTCACAGGGGAGTGGGGGAAGCAGTGAGTTTCATGAGTTGTTGCTTTGTTTTGCCCCTAGGAAGAAATTCCAGCCATCTGGTAACTCCCCCATACTTTGTGTCCTCCTTTATTTAAGCCAGTTTTTCTTTTTTCTAATGAGCTGTGGTCTTCAAATGGAGCTGGGAGGAAAAACAGTGGCCTTGGGAATATAGGCATCCTTGGTGAATTTTCTTAAATTAATGAGACTAAATGGGGAAATTGAGATCAGCTGTGCAAATTAGCTTTGCATTCTGGGTCTTAATGACTTAAATTGCAGATTTTAATTAAATGCCCCGCAGAGGATGGTGAGGAGGCTTCTCAGGTCTTTTTGACCTAGAAGTTTCCCTGGCCTATGAACCAGTATGAAACTAGTCTGTAGATGCCCCTCCCCCTTCAGCATTTCTGTCTCCAAAGTCCTCGTGATGCCAGTGAGACCAGTCACCCTCGTGAGAGAACGGCGGGCAGGTAGAGTGGGCAGGGGAGGAGGAAACAGTAAATGGGTTTGGGGCCCCTGCGGCTGAGAAGATGTTGGAGTGCAGATGTGGCCCCATCAGGTGGCGTGTCTCCACTGTGCTGAGTGAACATGCTCATGGCACATTCTCCACCCAGGTGAGATACTGGGAACACTCTGGGAAGTGGCTCAAGGTGGAGCTCTGTCCTGGCACTGATGTCGCACCCAGGTCTGTGCCTGGACTTTACACCAGAGGCCTTGCCTGGAATGGCTCCTGGTGCCTGCTCTCCCCTTGGTGTTGTCCCTCAGATTCATCCTTGTTGTTCCTTTTGTCCCACTGTTGGTGCATGTTGAGATGGCCTCACTGTTGTGACTGTTGCTGTCCAAACACTCTTGACTGTCTTTTAACTAAACATAAATATGTGTTTCTTTTAGTTCTGCACTGTGAGTTGTATCGACAGTCACTGGGTGGGTGCCTATGCAGCCTGAACAGGAGGTCCTGGGGATCCAGGGTGGCCACACTGCTTCCTTCCACAGCAGCAGGTTCCAGTTACTACGCCACATCCTCACCAGCACTTAGTATCGTCTGCCTTTATCATTCCCCCTTCTCATGCATGTGCAGGGAGATCTCGTGGGTTTACTTTACATTACCTAGATGACTAGTGAGGTTGAGTTTTCATGTGTTAATTGGCTTTATGGTCATCTTAACAGCTGTGTAATAGTCTGTCTTATGAATGTTCCCAAATGTTCCTGTAAGCTGGGCATTTAGACTGCTCCTGGTCCGTTGTCAGAAGTATGCAGTAAACATTTTCGTGCAGACATCTTTTCCATGTTCAGATTTGTTGGAAAGCATTTTGTTGGTGTTTACAAATGCTGTGATTGTTTTGTTTATAAAATTTGATCAGTTGTCCTTTGAAGTGCTTTTACTACTTTTCAGTGTTGTCAGGAGACTAGGACAGCCCTATGCAGTTTTCCCCAGCAGTGTGTGTTTTCCCTAGAACAGCTAGGCCTCCATTGAAAAACTAATTTAGAGGAAGATGGGTATATTTAGCCTTGATTTGATTATTACAGTTTGACCCATTTTACTAGGTATATTCCTCTTTCATGAATTCATACCATTTGCCACTCGCATTATTAGTGAGTTTTTGTTAATTCATACCAGTGTTACTGTAAAGTGTAAGGTTTAGTAGAATAGGTACTTTCTCAGTTTTATCATTTTCATTGTTTCTTTCTTTGTTTTTGTTTCTGTTTTTGAGATAGGGTCTCTCTGTGTAGCCCTGGGCTGGGCTTGATCTTCCAATGATTCTCCTGCCTCAGCCTCTCAAGTACTGGGAGTACAAATGTGTACCAGCATGCCTGGCTCTCATTGTTACTTTTTTACTTCTCTACTGTGTGTGTGTGTGTGTGTGTGTGTGTGTGTGTGTGTGTGTGTGTGATATCAAATGTAGGGCCTTCCACACTAGGCAAGTTCTGTACCACTGAGCTATGTGCCCAGCCCTTATTTGCCTTTTGACGTTGCCAGACCTGTGAGTCTTCTCCTTCATGATTTCTTTGGCTACCCTACCAGGCCATATCCCTCGCTGCTGAGGTGCCCAGGCTGAAAGTCCCTGGGTGCTCCCAGTGGGAGTGCCAGGCCCCGACTTCGAGAGGATGAGTTGTAGCTCTTGTCCTCCAGTTCCTAGACTTGGTCCTTTCTGGTGGCTCATGAGCTGGCCTTGCTGTGACAGCCCCACAGCAGCTCCAGGACTGAGTGGGGCCTGGGGTTCCCTTGGGAAGGAAGGAGCCGGGCGGGGTACCAGATGTGGGGGCTCAGTGGCATCTGTGGGGCTCTCTCCTGTTCTTACACTTGGTTTTCAACTACAGCCCTGTGTGATGGGTACAGCTAGCCTCATCTTAGACACAAAAAAGCCTTGCTCAGCAGGGCTGGGCATCCTCTCCAGGGGCCTGTGCTCTGTGAGCCGGAAAGTGGGGAGTCACATTTTCATCACTTAATTTTCCCTGCACCACACTGCCCTGCCAGATCACTTCTAGAGGAAAAGGGGACTGTGCACTTTTTCTTTCCCATTCTGTGGAGTTTGAGCAGAATTTGTGCTTTTGAGCCGAAGGTTGGATTGCAGTGAGTAGCAGTAAATGTGGAGGAGTTTTTGCTCCCCACCTTTCTAACATCACATTCTCTGAAGCCTCATGATGGATCAGCTCAAGCCTGTCCTTCTCTGTTTTTAGGTGATGGATTTGGATATGCATCTATGAAGAAATGCCACATGGTTTGAGCACGAACATGTCCAGTAAGTCGTTTGGTGAATTAACGCATGAACAAAAGCCCAGGTCCTTCAGGAACAGAGGGTAGACACCCTTGGAAGTTGGGTTGTCCCTGGTATAGGGGAACCTTTTTTTTTTTTTTTTGGTACTGGGGATCGAACTCGGGTCCTTGCGTTTGTGAGGCAGGCGGCAGAACCACTGAGCTAAATCCCCGGCCCGGGGAACCTTTGAGAGTATGTTTTTAACCAGGCTTACGGCTCAGTGTAATTCTTAACTTAGTCAGGACTTGGAGCACATAGGGTTGGACAGACCTACAGTTCCCATCTTGTTGCATAACCTGTTTCTGAGAGCAGAGCCAGGGTGGCCTCTGCTGACTCAGCTCCGCACCTTCCCCTTCCATTAAGTGAAAGAGAGCCCTAGACCACCACGGCACACAGGAAGTCTGCAAGGCTCAGGAAAGGGGAAAGCAGGTTAGAGACTTGCTCAGGCTTTGTCTCTACCAAGTCTGCCACACTGGGGTAGTGTATGCATGGGACACTCTCCACTCAGCTCTGTCCTGTCAGAAGTTGTGGCGAACTGATTTAAGGTCATAAAGATTCTGTGAGAGACCTCCCAACAGAAAAGCATAATACAGCAACAAGAAAAATCTCAGAGTCCTGGTTTATGATTGCTTTGAGGCCACCTTTTAGTAAGGCATTTTTGTGGAGAGGAGGTGGTTTCCCTGTGGGATGCACAGGCACACTGTTGTGTTGGGGCATAGGGAGGAAGAAGTAACTAGAAGAGACTGAGAGCAGCATCCATTCCAACCCTGTTCCTCATGCAACCATCTTTTGGCTTCTTACTAATATTTGCTCCTATTTCTCAGGGCTACTGCCACCATAGGACACTAGGGCTTGGTGACGCCGCTTCCTGGGGGCATCAGGTGTGATCTGATCCAGGAACAAGAAGCACATCCTCACCAATGACATCATGACAGCAAGAGAGCACAGCCCTCGCCACGGTGCCAGGGCCCGTGCCATGCAGCGGGCTTCCACCATCGATGTGGCAGCCGACATGCTGGGGCTCTCTCTAGCAGGTGAGCCTCACAGGGCTGGAGCGGCACTGGGAGGACAGGCTACCTCGAGGGGTGAGGGAGGGTGCCTGGCATGGCATCCTTCTGGGTGACATAGGAGCCTGGCAGGGGAAGGCAGCCATTTCTGGGGGCCACTTCTGCCAGAACACAGTCATCTCAGTTTTCCACTTTGGTTGGCTTCTCCAGGACTTGGTGCCAGGAGGTGAGATGGGAAGGTGCACAGTGCCATCTGGCAAGTGCCCACCATGGTAAAAGGCCTCGCTGTTGTGACTTGCAGGCCTGCAGAGGAAGATGGCTTGGTCTTGGTGTCTGAGATGTCTTGGGAATCACTAAGGCAAAATGTTTAGAAAATGAAGAATTAATCTCCTATAATAGTTTGGGTGGGGGGAGGGACCAAGTAAAGTGGAGGTTTTTTTTAATTAAACTTAAGAACAAGATAAGGTTTATAAAGGGTGCTTTTTCTGTCATTTCTTTCCTATTCAGGAAATATACAAGATCCAGATGAGCCCATTTTAGAATTCAGTTTAGGTAGGTATCTTTCTGTCATTGTCCTTATCATTATTATTATTTTGTTTTTAAAAAGTTACTTAACCCCACAGAACAACAAAACCCTCCCACTGGCATGGATTTGTCTCCAAGAACTTGCTGCTTCTGAGGTGTTTCTGAGAAGAGGCCCAGAACTTCCTATGGGAAGGAAGGAGCCCTGACAGGGCTCCATCTGCTCAGCAGGGGCTGCCCTCCTGCCTGCATGTGTCCCCGCAGTTCTACAGTGGCCAGGGATGCCAGGGGACAGGGAGGCGAGCCCACCCACGTCGCTGCAGAGATGGTCTGTCCCCTCCTCCCTGGCTGGGAGAGGGATGGAGTAAAAACTAAACTCAGGTGCTTCACTGTGCCCAGATGAGAGAATGCTGAAAATGGTTTCAGATGTGCAGGTCCAGGGTTGGGAAGTGTGGCATTACTGTGACTTACCCAGGAGGCTGGAGGGCTGAGTGGCATCAACCTGAGATGCTGCTCCTTTAGAGTCCACAGTATCTCCTGCTTCCCTCCCTTTCTCCCAGCCCACGGTAGTCGTCATGGGTCAGTGGCCTGGCAGTGATGTCCAGGAGGTCATATGACATAAGAGGACCCTCCTGGGGTCAGATAACCAGGATTCTAGTTCTTACTGTGCCAAACCAGGTGCATGGCTTTGAGCCTCCCACTTGACCTTGCTGACCCAGTTTCCCCACAGGCTCTGTCCCGCTGGTTTGAGAAACAAGATGATCAAAGCACTTAAGCTCTTCTACCTCTAGAATGACTTGGACAAATCACAAATCCCATTAAAGTGTAAGTGCATGATTATTAGGTTGATACTAAACTGTGAAAACGTTCCTATTTCAGAGTCAATCTTCCCAAACAAGCTCAGGGTCCCCAGCGGGTCTGTGGCAGGAGTGAGGACTGAGCTGCCAGCTGGGATATGAGGCCGGGGGAAGCAGCCCGAAGCGCTGGGGGACCCACACTCCTACCTGCCCACCCCAGAGCTGCATTGCTTTTCACAAAGCACAAAACTGACTCAAGGACTTTGGATTTTGTTGGGAGAGCAAGTGTTTCTAAGTACCCTCTTATCTTAAATCATCCGAAGCATTAAGACAGATAAGAAACAGAAACACAAACTCCAAGCAGTGCATTTTGGAACCCAAAAGTGTCACCTTGGAGGAAGGGGTAAATGGGGGACTTGGGAATGGGAGACAGGAGCGTGGCCACATCTGAGTGTCTGTGATGAAGGGGACACTGAGGCAGAGCATTGTCCTGAAGGCCCAGTGATGGTCGGGAGACAATAGGGCCTATCACAGTTAGTGCAAGGAAGTTTGGGTGTAGCCCTGCAGGGACTACAGGGCTATTTTTCAGAAGCAGAGAGGCTCTGGCTCAGCACAGAGGAGCAGGGATGAGGGCTCAGCCAAATGCAGGGAGGAAGTAGAAGTCTTTATTGAGTAACAAGCTCCCTCCGCCCCCAGCCTTGCTCCCATCCTCATTGGTCAGGCCTGTGCCTGCAGCCAGGAGGCTCTTGCTCTGGAGAAAGCAAACCAGCCACTCCTCTCGAAGAGATGGAGGGATGCTGGGCTTCTGAAGCCCAGCCCCAAGCATGGCTTCCCCATGGGGGAGGCCCACCCTGCACTCCCACCTCAAGAGGCCTCATTCCTCCACATGAAGATGGGAGCACAAATGCTCGCTGCAGCCTTGCTTAGAGTCGCCTGCACCAGAAACAGGGCAAATGACCCTCAGCAGGATACTTGGCCGTGGTAGGATAGTTAGGAGAGGGATTCCACTCAAGAAGGAAGGAATTGCGAGTGGTACGTATGAGAGAATCCAAAAGCATTATGCACAGTGAAAGAAAGAAGTGATACACAGAAGGCTGTGTACTGTCTGATTCCAGCTGCATGAACTCAGGAAGACTGAGCTGTAGTGATAGAAAGCAGGTTAGTGGTTGTTAGGACTGGGGTGAGGGTGAACTGGGAAGGGGGCTTCGGGGGTGATGGAAATGTTTAGTATCTTTTCTGTGGTAGTGGTTATATGGATACAGAGGCTTACCCAAATTTATGGGATGGTACATACAAAATAGTTACATTTTATATACAAATTGTACCTTAAAATTGTTTTAAGAAAACAATAGAATAGATGAAGATCACCAGACGTGGGTAGGAGACCTATAACATGAAAGAAAAAGAAGCAGAAAAAATGAAATTTTGGAAGAAATAGAAATGTAGAAGTAGAGAAAAATGCCAAAAACCCTGTAATTTATATCCCAAAGAGAAGGCCGTGCACCTGTGTGCACAAGAAAAACATTCCATAAGAAAAAAGCAAAGAATAAAGGCAATCTTAGAAATTTTAAATATGGCAGATAAAATTTAGAAATTCAGTGAAATTTGGAAGTTATTCAAGAAATTCTCCCACAGAGTAAAAATTTAAAAGCAAAATAGAAAATGGAAAAGCAGTGGAAATGGAAAATTAGAGAGTCAGTCCAGGAGCCTGAAGATTTAAAAGAGACAGAAGGTAGGAAGGAAATTACCAAGAAATCTCTCAGAACTGAAGGAGTTTTTAGGTTAAAAATGCCTACCAAGGTTCAGTATGATTGAAAAAGATATAAAAGAATGTATATGGTGGTGAATTTTCAGAAAAAGGAAATAAGACATTGGAAATAAAATGAAGACCATTTAAAAAACTTCTGGAGGAGAAAACAAGTCCTATCCAAGAACCAGGAATAAAACTGGTATGGAACTAATCAGTGACATTGAAAACTTTAAGAGACAGGGTCAACACCTCTAATTATACTTTCAGCCTATAGTTTTCTGTCCAAGCAGACCATCAACAGAATGCGAGGATGAGAAGGAACTGGTTTGGGCTCTACCGAGTCTCAGATTTACTCCTTTGTGTCTTCTTTTTGGAAGTTATGTGCTCCACCCAAAAGAGGGAATAAATTGAGCAGAAAGATGACATGGTATCCAGAATACAGGGCTCACACTAGAGGAAGTGAAAGAAATCCCACATGGCTCTTGATGAGTAGTATGTGCTTAGCTTTAATTGTGCAGAATGCGAATTTAGCAAAAAGCTGAGCTAAAATGATAGAGTCCAGAGGATGAGAGCTGTGTCATTAAATTAAAAAGCCTCATCCCTATAACAGAAATCAAAACATTTCTGAGTCTGGCAAATCAAGAGCAGTAATACAGTTATGTTAATTAGACGCTTGGACGATGAAACAGCTTAAAATGGTGAGAATGACTTTGTGGACTGAATTTTATCACAGTTGTTTTTTAAGAAAGGTTACCAAAGAAGGGAAAGGAAAAATTATGAGAAAAGGAAAAAATGGAAACAAAGTCTTTGTAAATAGGGAAGGGTGGAGTAGGGGGAGAGAGGACAGGGAATCGGAAAAAATAAGAACCAAGATACATCATGTACGGGTACAAGCACCCAATGATAAATGTAAACATATTGCTTACCTAAAATGTACCAATAAAAAAATTTAAGCAAAAAAATAAAGGTTACCAGAAGGAGAATGATCAAGTGGTCAAATATATTGACTATTAAAAGAAAACAATAGTTAAAAATTTTAAAAATTACATATGTGTGTGGCCCCAGGTATGGTGGCGCATGTCTGTAGTCCCCACACTCAGGAGGCTGAAGCAGGAAGGCAGGAGGATTGCCATGAATTCGAGGCCAGCCAGGGCTACATAGCAAGAACCTGTCTCAAAAAACAAACAAAAATTACATATGCTTTTTTTTTTTTTAATAAAATCTTAAATACAGGAAATGTTAGAAGAAAAGAATACCCTGTTGAGAGAGATCATCACATTGCTGTATGGAAACTTTTAATGACTTTGGTGGTAGAGACGATGGAATCATTTAGAAGAATGTCATCCCAGTGTTCTTGACAAACTTCTTTCATGTAACAAAATGTCACTGGCGTCTTTCCATGTTAATAGATATGGGTTCAGCCTCATCATTTCCAGTGCTCACATAGAGAATATGGCATGGTTGTGCTACTTATTTTAACCAGTCTTCTGTTGTTGGGCATTTATTTTCTTTCCAGTTTGCCATTGTGAAGGACCATTTCAGTGAACACACTTCCATCTATTCATACATTTTGCTAATTACTTTCTTAGGATAAACTTTTGAATTTCCAATTGCTGGGTCAAATGATGCACACTTGAAGTATGTTTTACCCCTTTACTTTAGAACAATTTATTTTGCATGCATTGGGCTGGGATTACAGGTGATCTGGGTAGAGAGACAAGGCATAGGTATTGGAGATTGATTGGAAATGAGACACACATGATGCACAGGAGACTTGGCAGTGGGCTGTTCAGGGGACGCTTCCTGGGACCTGTGTCACCAAGCTTGTCAGTAAGCATGGCATGAGACTTAGATAGGCTGGGTGAGGGAAGGCCAGGAGAGAGTGTCACTTGTAAAAAGCATGTTTCGAAGGCAGCTGTGGGCCTTTTGGCCTTTAAAGTGCTATCAGTCTTCCCAGACTTTGGCCACCTGAAATCATGGTGAAAACCAGTAGCCAAGAAGTTACGGGGGCAGAATAAGTTCAGAGATAGTGTGAAGCCCCATTCTCAGAGAACTGTCATTATCTGAACTATCTGGCCGTTCCCTGAAAAATATTTGTGAGATTTGGCTTTATTTGACCTAATTCATAATTTACCCAGTGGAAACAGCCTTTTTTCCTGAGAGTGTTTGTTAAAAACAATCAGTGGCTGTGACTGGCCATATAGCTAAGTGGCAGAGCATCTGGTTAGCATGTGTGATACCTTGATTCAATCCCCTCACCACCACCACCAAAAAAAAAAAAATCCAGTGGCAGCTGCCTGAGGTAATACTAACAGTTGAAGCAAAAAAGCTAACCAAAACCCCCCGTAAAAGGGGAAGCTGGGGAATGAAATGTCCACAGGGAGCTTTGAGGAGCTCTGACTTATTCCCAGCAGCCAGTGCATGTGTAGGGCTGTGCACATGTTTAGGGCTGGTTGCATGCTCAGGAAAGACCCAAGAAGGCCGTAAGCAATCACCTGAGACTGACCTGGAGGCTCTGTGCAAGCAGGAAATGAGGACAGACAGTTTTAAACTGCCTGCCTGAGCATTAAGGATGTGCCCAGTTTACACACAGAGAACCTTAGCAATAGCTACATCAGAGGTCTGTGGTTGCTGGGTAAATATCTGTCCAGCTTTATCTGACCACTAAGCTAACCAAGTATTCACTCCAGTGGCCACACGTGACACAGATTACCTTACACAATGAGATGAGCGTCATTGACCCAACAGGCAACAACTGCAATAAAAGGCAGCAAGAACAAACCCTGAGGAGTGGAAAAAAATCTGATTTCCAGAGTTACCACATTGTATAATTTTACATATTGGGGTTTCAAACAAAGAAATGAAGTGTGCAAAAAAGCCAGAAAGTATGCCTCATACACAGGGAAATTTAAAAACAAAAACTCCACAGTCAATAGAAACTGTCTCTGAAAAGGCATAGATGTTTGATCTACTAGACAAAGATTGAAAACCTGCTATTATGAATATGTTCAAAGAACTAAAGGAATCATATCGAGAATTAAATGAAAATATAGGAAAGTCATCAAATACAGAATATCAGTGAAGAGATAGACATAAAGAATGACACATTCTGGAGTTCAAAAGTACAACTGAGTTGAAAAATTCATTAAGGGGGTCACTTGTAGATAGAAAAAGGACGAATCAGCAAACATGGATGACAGGTTAATTGGGATAATGTAGTCTGGGGGAATAAAAAAGATGAAGAAAAATGAACAGAGCTCAGAGACCTATGGAACACCATCAAGTGTACTAATAGAGATTTATGAGAGTCCCAGAAGAGAAAAAAGAGGAAGGAAAGAAATAATATTTGAAAAAATAATGGCCAGAAACTTCCTGCATTTGATGGGAAACATCTTAGAAGTCCAGTGACCTCCAAGTAGGAAGGGATCCACACCTGGACATATCATGATTAAGCCATTGAAAGCCAAAGACAATTTAAAAAGCAAGAGAGACATGACTTACTATATACAAGGCTTCGCCAGAAAGAGAGTAATAGCATGTTTCTCACCAGGAACTGTGGAGTTCAGAAGACAGTGGGATGACATTCAAATTCCTGAAGGAAAAGAAAAAAACAGTCAACCAAAAATTCCATATCCTGTAAAAATCTCTTTCAAATACAAAAGAAATGTGATACATGTTTATGCAGAAAAACTTGTTCACAAACTTGAAATTATTTGCAATAATTAAAATTCAGAAACAACCAAGATAGCCACCAGCTGATGAATGGATAAATAGCATGTGGGATGTTCATTCATGATTCATTGCTAAAAAGGAAGGAATTACTGATACTTGATGTAGCATGGGTGAGCCTTGACAATATGCCAAATGGAAGAAGCTGGCACAGAAGGCTACATATTGTATTCCATTTACATAAAATGTCCAGATTAGATAAATCTATATAGAAACAAATTAGTGATTTCCAGGAGGGTTAGGGAAAAAAGATGGTGAACGATCGTTAGAATGGATTTTTTTATTTTGAAGTGCTGAAAATGTTAAGGAAGTAGATAGTTTAATAGTTGCACAACTCTGTCAGTGCCCTATAAGCCACTGAATTGTACACTTCAGGAAAGTGAATTTTGCAGAATTATAAAATTGGGCTTCTTAGGTATGCTTTCCATCAAATGCAAGAAGTTTCTGGCCATCACTTTTCCTCCTTTATCTCTTAATAGAAAACATTTTTTAAAAAATCAATGGTACATTGCTGAAAACTGTCATGAATCCCTAAACCAAATGAAGGAATAATCTCGCAATGCAAAAATTATCAAGAAGCAGATTTTGAGTGAAGAGATGTCACAGTAGCTGGCATTGTAATATTTGATTGCTAGGAGACCCTGAAGAAAAGAAACAGAAACAGGAGCAGCAGGCCACAAATAGCAGAAGAATTCTTTTCTAGCTGGGTGTGGTGGTGCACTTCTGTAATCCCAGTACTCTGGAAGGTTGAGGCAGGAGGATCAAAGGTTCAAGCCCAGCTTTGGCAACTTTAGTGACTTAATGAGACCCCGTCTCAAAAATAAAAGAAGGCTGGAATGTAGCTCAGTATGAAGGTCCTTGGTTCAGTCCCCAGTACTGCAAAATCAGTGAATCAAATCAAATTAAAAATAAAAATTGGGCTGGGCATTTCGCTCAGTGGTGCCAGCACCTGCCTCACAAGCGCAAGGTCCTGAGTTTGATCCCCAGTACCAAAAAAAGTTAAAAAATCCTTTCCTGAGAGAAGGGTGGATTTCAGATTTATCATGTTCCACCAATTGCCAAGCATCTCGTTGTGAAACTTCTAAATTACAAGGATTAAGAAAAATAATTGACCTGCTTCTAAATGAGGGAAAAAAAAAAGGACAATATTAGAATGCTACCATTAAGGACAACTAGAAAAAAGGAGCAAAATCTGTGACCTATCTTGTTCATATCTCCAGAGAATTACTAGGATAAGGGGATTGGAGGTGGAAGCTTACAGTGACTCCTGAGAGCCAGGCCCCAAGGTCCATATGCTGAGCAGGGATTTCAACAGCCTCTTCACACTGGGGTCCACCAGGAGCACAGCCCCTGAGGAAGTGAAGGTACCTTCAAGCACTGTGCTCCTGAGGACCAGGCAGAAGCAATTGCCTGGCTTCTTCAAGAAAGCATCTGTGTGGAGCTCATCATTTCTACAGTTTTTTAAATGTTACATTCAGCATAAATTCATGAATTCTCAGAAACATGGCAAGAGACACAAACAAACAATAGAAACATCCATAGGGGCTCCAGAAGAGTTAAGACACACAGATGCTAAGATAACTGTATCAACTCTGATTTTGAGTTTGGCTGGCTATAGCAGAGTATCGTAGGCTGGTGGCTTCAACACAGCAGTTCATTTCTCACAGTCCTAGAGGCTGGAAGTCCAAGATCATGGTGCCAGCAGATTTTCCCCTCCCAACCACCCCACCTCCTAATACGGTCCCTTCACCTTGGGGATCAGGATTTTAACATAAATGAGGGGCACAAGCATTCAGTCTATAACATTATGTTAAAGACACTACTGAATACCTCATCTGAGAGAAAACCGTAAAAGAATGAAATGGGCATTGTAGGATTAAAAAATAAACTGCTTTTAAAAATACTTGAATGAATGTAAATAGCAGCTTTGATACATTTGAAGAGAAAATTGGTGATTTTAGATAAAAGTCAAGAAGAAAACTTCTAAAATGAAGCCAGAGAGATAAAATAGTGGAAAAAATTAAAAACAGGAAAGTACATTTTAAAAAAACCCAGTGAGAATATGTAGTGCACACTTGTGTCTCAGAAGACGAGAGAAGGGCTAGAAGCAGTATTTATAGCTGAGCATTTCTCCCAAAGTAATAAAATACAGCAAGTCACAGAATAAATGAAAATATCCCTAGATACATCATAGTAAAACTGTTGAAAGCCAGACTCAATGGGAAAATTGTAAGAGCTGCCAGAAAATGTGCATGTGCACACACACACACACACACACACACACACACAGAGTGCTCAAAGTAGCAATAGTTAGACTGACAGCTGACTTCATTGCAGAAAAAATAGAAACCCAGAGATATTATATTTAAAGGTCTTAGAGAAAATAACCAACTAGAGAAAATATCCTTTAAGACTTGGGGCCCAATCACGTTTTTCAAACCATAAAAGCCAAAGAAGGTGTCACACACCAGACTGCAGTATAAACAACGCTGAGGGATGTTCCTTCGTAGAAGGCAGAGGATTCCAGATGGATGGTCACAGATGTAGAAACTATCGAAAACCCAAAAGCATGAGGCAAGAAGTCTGGGGTAAAGATCAAGGCATAGCTAAATGAATAGTGACTATATGAAACAGTAAACACAGACAGATGTGTATACTAACAAAAGAGATGGCTGGTGTGGCGATATTAATGGCAGGAAATGTGTAGTTAGAACCAAAAAGAGCAATGTGGACAGTGCAGTGGTTAGATCACTGCAACTCATTCCAAAGAACAGTAGTCACCAATAACTCTTTCCAAGTGAATGTGATGAATAAACCTTCTCCACTAAATGCACCTCAGAACATAGCAAGGCATTACTCTCCACTGCCCTACCAAATTTATAGCTACTCCTTCCCTTTCTTTGTATTTTAATTTCCTCACCCCATCTCTGTTAGTGTCTTCCTTTCATCCCACTTATCCTTTTCTTGCTTTTCCTTTGCGCTTGTCTCACATATTACAGGCATGAGAACATATTTTTTCATTGCAGTTGATAATATATTTATTTTGTGATAGACTATACATTGCATAAAACATACTGTTTTAGCCATTTTAAATATACAGTTGAATGACATTAAGTGTATTGACATTGTTAGGCAGCTGTAGCCACTGTTCATCTCTAGAATGTTTTTCGTCTTGAAAAACTAAGTTAACAAATTTTAATGTTTTCTGTTCTTAATTCTAAAGGTAGCACAACTGAGCATTTATATTTCTAGACGAACCTAGTTATTTTTACTTTGTTGAGCTTTGGTTTGCCATACAGTTTATCATTTCCAGGATGCACTCATTTTTACATTTTAATATCTTGTTAATAAGTATCTCTCACTGTCAATGGCATATTATAGCTTAATGACACCGGGGTTTGTTTTCCGTTTATAGGGCATTTTATTTCAGGGAACTTGTTAGAGTCAGTGAAATGTGATCATTTTTCCTCTGGGTCATTTCCATGATGGAATTATCTGAGACTTGTAATCTATTTCAAAATGCTTAGTATGACACATTTTTTTCTAACTGAAATGGTTCTACAAAATATCTTGAGTTCTGAAAAGTAACATTTTAAATAACCTTGTATTTGATATGAGTCTTATAAGGAGAATAAATGAGCAATGACTTAAAAAAAAAACTTTATACTTGCCATAGACTTTGAATTTTATTCCAGTGTCCACCCCTCCCACACCAAGCGCATGCAGCACCAGAAGCTTATGGTTAGCCACAGTCATGGGACACAGGCTGCTGAGCTGCTTGTACTCTGTGGCTCCATGGCTCCTTGGCTCAGCTGACTGGAGCTGTCAGTTACTGAGGTCCATCTGTAGGCGCATGTGGCTGATCCCACATGAGATTGTCAACTCTGTGTCCAGGCCATGGATGCAAAAGCTGCCTTCAGCATACCCACACACTGCAATTAAGGCCTTGTTTCCTTGTGTGTGGGAGGGGAGGAGTGAGGAGAATTTTTAAATTTTAAAAGTTTAAAACATCACCTCCCTGTAGCAACTGACGATGTGACCGTCTTATTCCTTTAAGCTTCACTTTCTGCTTTCACTGGGTTTGTTGGGAACTAACTGGAACCTGGTGTTGGAGGATTCATTTCTTTCCTCTCTTGATTGAATAGCCTGCAGTGAGCTGCACACCCCATCGCTAGATCGAAAACCAAATAGTTTTGTGGCAGTGAGCGTCACCACCCCCCCTCAGGCCTTCTGGACGAAGCATGCGCAGACGGAGATCATCGAGGTGGGTGCTGCTGTCCCTCCCCTCTGAGGGACCCGGGACACTTGGTGGTGCTTGTGACCCCGACAGGAAGGTCGCTCAGTTCCCAAGCACCCGTAGCTGCTGTTCATTGTATTTATGTGAGTTGTTGCATGTTTCAGTACTCAGTTGTGAGCTGTTCTTGGTAGTTTTTATCACTCCTACTCATCTGGGTGGCATTTACATTTGCTGTGTCCTTTACTGTTACTGATTAATGACTCATGGAGGTCCTCGACTGTAATGCTAAAGGTTGGTTGCATTTGAAGAAGTCAGAACTAATTCTTCCTTACATTTCCATTTGGTTACTGGTTTTAGAGAACTGTGCTCAATAACCAGAGCTTGGAGGAGTTAACTACTAACCAACCCCTTACTGGGCATATCCCTGTTTTTGTTGGTTTTTATTTTTACATCCTTTTGAGTTTTACACATTTATTCTTCAAGTTAAAGTTTTTTGGATCTTTTGGTCTTTTTTTGAGACAAGGTCTTCCTATGTAGTTCAGCCTGGCCTTGAACTCACTGTGTAGCCCAGGCTGGCCTCTTGGGCAATCCTCCTGCCTTAGCACTAGGATTACAGGCATGCATCACCATGCCTGGCTTACTCTTTAAATTAATTGATATACATTCACAGAATTTTACAAAGTCCTTTTAGATAATGAAAATATTATATAAGTTATAACATGAAGTGTAGGAGTCGCTGGTATGAAATTCTACAGAAATTTATTTGTAGTATGAATTATCAAACTTAAACTACACTTACATTGTTTTTACATTTTTACATATAAACTTAATGAGGCATAATTTTACATAGAGCCTCTTAAAGTGGTAGTACATTTTAGAAGACAGGCCACTTTTTCAGTCTCTGAGAAACTTGTTTTCAGGTTCAGGTCAATCCTTGTGTGCTAAGCATATTTTGAGCACTGCCTACACATCAAGCACAGTGCTGGGTGATGACACAAGACTGCAGGGTCCCAGGCTGTCCAGCAGGCACTGAGAGGCTAGATCTGGAGCTATAGGGAGAAGAACGCAGAATCCTAGGCACCACAGTGGCCAAAACAGGCCAGTAACGACTTGGTGGAGACAATTAACCATGGCCTGAGAGAAAGAATATGATCTGCTGGAGCTGTGGGGCAGGGTTGAGTTGCCCAGAAATAACCACCTGTGATCTGGAAACTAGCAGCTCCTCCTAAAAAGAATAGCTTTAAAAAGCCAGACTTTAATTATTCCAAATATAGGAGTCTAGAAATAATGTAAGCCATTCATTTCCTCATTCATCTGCCTGTTTGTGTGTCTTAAAGGACAGCCCAAGGTAGCAGGTCCACAATATACCTAAAAAGCTGTAACCCTAGGAGCGTGTGCAGCCACTGAACTGTCTTCACCTTTAGAAAAATCCTCCTCTTGGATGTGATACCCTTAGCAGTGAGCCCCAGGCACAGCTCTGGTGGGCCTGGTTGTTGTATCTGGATCTGTAATGGTCTACCGCAGACTACATTTTCCTCTTCTGGAAAGCAGTTTTTTGGTTGTATCATCCACTTAAGTGCCATTAGCATATGGGTTGATCCAAGTTAGTAAAAATGTTAGTTTCTCATTGTGAAAATGTTAATGTTTTTAAAAAACAATGACTTTTTTTTCTTTTCTGTTCTAGGGAACCAACAATCCTATCTTCCTAAGCAGTATTGCCTTCTTTCAAGACTCTCTTATCAATCAGATGACACAAATCAAACTATCTGTGTATGATGTCAAAGATAGATCTCAGGGAACAGTTAAGTAACAGGTTGTGGTTCCTGGGTTTTCTTCCTGCTTTACAGTTAATCATTCACGTGAGAGGTGAGCGCAAGATTGATTTCACTCTGGCTCATAAATTAATATTAACCCATGTTTAAACGTGTTTGTCTTTGTGAGCTTCTTTCTGAGCCCCTCTTGGGCTCTTGAAGTGGGGTGAAGCATGTTGTGGGAACCAGAGGCCAGACTAGTGCACTCATGCTGTCTCTCCTGTTCTCTTCTTCAGATGTATTTACTGGGCTCTGGAACATTCATTGTCAAAGATCTGCTCCAGGACAGGCATCATAGGTTGCATCTAACACTAAGGTTACTATTTAATTTTGTTCCTTTGAAGAGATCTGGAGTCATGAGGTCCAGGGATAGAGTGGAAAAGGGCCCATTTCCTATTTTGAGAGAACACCAGGCCTCTGAGGGGGGACGTTGTCCATGAGGTGATGCAGTGTGAATCCCCCAGCCCATCAGGATGGAGATGTGTGCTCAAACCTAAAGGAGGCCTAGATACACATAAACACACACACACACACACACACACACACACACGCATGCATGATGATTTTAAATGTAGTTGTCTACGTTCTGTCCCCTTCCCAGTAGAATGTGACCTTCCAGGTAGGAAGGATTTTTCTCTGCTTGCCTTCATTGCTGTGTCCCAACCACCTAGAACAGTGCCTGGTACTCAGTAAATACTGAGGGAATGAATGAGTGAAAGAGAAACTCCCACTGTGTCCCTGGGGAGAGGTGAGAAATGTCCACACTTCCCAGGTTCATTTTAGAAACAAGTCCCACCCAAACCCAGCATTTTGTTCTTTATTCAGAATTATGTAAAAATTGGAAAATTATTGTCTCGGAAAATAGTTCAAAATAGCAAACAAGAAAGATTTAGTCCCTGCAATCTGAAGATATTTGGGAGTTAGCACAAGTAACGACAGTGATGCATGTGGCTGTCCCATCTACAAACAGGAGGAGAGCTTTGCCAGCTCCTCAGTGTGTATGGAGAACTTGATTCAGGAAAAAGGAAGAGTCTTAGGAAAAATGAGAGGGTTCATGTGAGGGAAAAAACTGCTTGAGAAAAAATATTTAGGTAGATCTGTGCCAGAACTAAATCTAGTTGGGTCAGAGTTTAGTATAAGAAATGAGCATTTTCCTTTTGAAAAGATGACTGTGGGATGGATAACGCAGGGAAGAATTTTTCCAGGCAAGAGAACAGTGAAAGTCGCAAAGGAAATGGTCAGTACATGTGACCACTTACAAATTTAGAACTAGACTAAGCCAGGCATCATAAATAAAATGCAAGGGCTCCCCAGGATGATTCACTTGGCCACAGGCCATTGTCAGGCCCTGAGGAGTCTTAGAGGTTCGGCTAACTAGGGCTGCAGTGGCACGAGCTGTATCACTCAGCATTCAGGTGCCTCAGGAAATCCTTGGTGGTCTTGGAATACAGGCCTATGCCTTGGGACTAATCAGAGATTAGGGGTGGGTGGGAAGGAGTAGAATGGAGCCTGGTGCCAACAAAAGATCCTCTCCAGGCCCTGAGATGTGCTCCGTCATCCTGGCAGGGTGAGCCCAAGGGCTGGCTCCTCTTCAGGGAAGCCCCCACCTTCACCAGGCACCTCCACACCACCCTTGTCATATGTGGCCCTTTCCTATGCCCTGAGGTTTCCTTTTCTGCCTTCCCCAGAGAAGTGTATAACTGAGAATGGTGACAGACTGACCCATGGCTGGGCCTTGCCATTCTGGGGACCCCAGATGACCCAGGAAAGCTGACCTTTGCTTTTCAGCAGAAAGGTAGTCACAACGCCACTCACTAAAGCACTCTGCTTGTGGCAGGTCCGCAGAGAGTGACCGTGTGGGTAACATCACCGTGATCGGCTGGCAGATGGAGGACAAGTCAGACCAGCGGCCCCCAGTGACTCGGTCCCTGGACCCCGTCAATGGGAGGGTGAGTAGACCACCTTCGTCCTGTCCCTCAGAAAGAGTAAGAAGACCTGTCCTCAGGGACTTACTGGGCTCTGCTCAGCAAAGGACAGGGCCTGGTGCTTGATGCCCAGGGAGGCTCCAAGTAGGAAGCAAGGGCTCCTGGTCTGGCCCGCAAGGCCCTGCTGCCCTGGAGCCCACCTCTATCCACTCCCACTGACCTCCTCTAAGAAGTGGGAGCCAGAGGATGAAAACTTGGCCTAAGGGTGGGGTTAAGAGGCAAGTGAGACCCAGGCTGTCCGCCAGACGTTGGTGATAACAGTCTCTCTCAGACACACTGGTGCCCCACAGACCTTCACACACTTTGTCTTCTTAGCACCCCCTTCCCCATTTGCCCTCATGTGCCTCCCAGACCACAGTCTCATGACATACTCCTGTGCTTCTGAATGAGAATCCTAATGTAAGTTCCCCAGCACTGCTAAGTAGTCATTGTAAAATATAAATATCTCACTGTGCCCCAAATAAGTCCCGAGCACCCACTCTGGGGATGTTCCTTGGCACCATCTGTTTGTCTCTCATTTTGCACAGCAGAACGCTGAAATATGAGGGGAGATGCCCAAGGAGATACACAGGGAGAGAGCCGGGCCTGCTGGGGTTGCTCTGTGTACAGGGCATGTGTGGCGCGGGAAGTATTTGCACAGTAGAGTTCCTGGTGCATATTCGGTTAAGAGATCTCCTTGTGATGTCTGAGGCCGCCATTCATGTGGAGCACACTGGAGTTGTCTGAATCTCAGTTCTCTTGTGCTTTTCTGTCCACATCATTAGATGGTTCTGCCTGTTGATGAGAGCTTGACTGAGGCATTGGGAATCCGATCCAAATATGCTTCATTGCGAAAAGACACTCTACTGAAATCAGGTAAACAGCTTTCTCCTTTGGTTCTCTTGGCACACTTGGGAGTGTCCCCACAGCCAGAATCGCCCTTTGCTCCCCACCTGCTGTGACTGTCACAGCCATGCCCTGATGGTCCCCACCTGCTGTTCATCGCTCTGCCATCTTTCTGCAGCGTAATACTCTGAGGAAAGGGTTCCTCTTCTTCATGCTTTCCAGTTTTCCATCAGGCTTAGTGACTGACAGCCTCCCCACCCTAGCCCCTTGCCCTTTACCTCTTCTGGGACAAGAAGATTGCATGTCATGGTGGATTCTTCAGGCTTAGTCACTTGTGGGGTCTGGCCCCAGTGTTTTAGCT
Source organism: Heterocephalus glaber (assembly GCF_000247695.1). Next base: position 3,591,726 of record NW_004624749.1, read on the forward strand.
CTGTGGAGAAGATCAAGCAGAGTGCCTGGCAGAGGGACCCGAGCGACCCAGGGCCAGCTTACCTGTAGCCCGGGTTCTCCTGTCCTCCTGCCTCAGTGTTTGGTGGTGCCATCTGCCGCATGTACCGCTTCCCAACCACCGACGGCAACCACCTTCGGATCCTGGAGCAAATGGCAGAGAGTGTGCTGTCCCTGCATGTGCCCCGGCAGTTTGTGAAGCTCCTGCTGGAAGAAGACGCGGCTAGGTGAGGTATCTCCCGTGGCACGTGCCCCTTCCATTTTGAGATGTGGCAGATGCTTGGCTGGACTGTAATCTGGCCTTTGCTCCATCTGCCCCATGGTAGGGTGAGGATTCCACAGGTTAGGGCTCGAAGCCCCAGAGGTGTGCCCAGCACTTCGCCCTCTCTTTCCTTTTCTCCTGCTGCTCACTTGTCCTTCAGGCTGTTGGAAATAGCTACTTGTTCTTCAGTAATAGCTGACCAGTGGTTTCCAAGGTCAGGGCCACAGATCAGGGCTCCAGCCACCGAGCATGATCCATCCAGGTACTCTGGTCCTGTGTACTGAGAGTCTTAACTCCAGGCCACAGGCAGAGGCCTGAGAGGTGGCTCTGACCTACAGATTTGTCTCATCTGACCCAGCCTGCCATTTCTACACCTTGTCCTAAAATGATGTGAACTATCAGCACCATGTAACTGAAGTGTGAAAGAAAACAGGGCAAACAGAACCTCGCTGTTCTAATACAGCTGTTTTCATTTTTATGTTGAAAAAAATTTAGAGAAAATAGCAAGAATAGTGCAGTAAATATCCAGATACCTTCCACCTACTTTCAGTATTTGGTCATTTGCTTTATCTCTCTATATGCATGTGTTTTATAATTTTATTTAAAAAATTTTTCTTTCGGTTTTGCCCATATTTGCAATATATTTACATAGCTACAAGTCTGTTTTTCCATGTATCTTCACTTTTCATGTTTTTAATTGTTAATTATGTAATGCTGTCCTATTATCTGTGTGTTTCAGCCTCAAAGAGCTCCTTCCTTGGATAGGTGCTTTAGCTTAAGACTGACCTTGTTATTGTTGTCTTTGTTGTTGTAGTGGTTGTTAGTAATAGCTACACACTAGGCACCAGGGATGGTCCAGGGTGGTAGACCCAGGAGCTGTACCTATTCTCATGTACACATTGTCAGATGTCTCCATGTGTGGAACGAGGGAGGGGTCAGGCCTGGCCTCTGGGGAATAGCAACGCTAAGCTGACACCAGAAGCACAGGGAAAGACACGAGGAGAGGGTGGGAGGCTGAGCAGTTGATGGCAGGGCATGGGGACCTTGGTCCCACCAAGGCCCTGCCTGCAATGACTGTTTTTCTGTTAGTTTTACTATTTTAATAGTAATAAAATGGCAAAAGTTTTAAAAGACAATTTAGCAGAGTCCTAAAAACTTTGTAAAATGAGCATTTTCCCCTTTCAAAGGAAAATATGGGGTCCTCCGCTTTCTCCACAGAAGCAGTCACTTTCAGGGGTTCGAGTGAGTCCTATATTTCTAAATATGTCCTCAAATTCTCCTGTCTTCATTAATCATTGTCAGGGATTAGCTGCTGATTTCCTGGGATGAGGCGTTTAGGCTTTTACACTTTCTCAGTCCCCATTTTCCTAATATGGTCTTCTTTTTCAAAAAATTCATCTTGGGCTGTTATGATCATGTTGTTGTTATTCTTGAACTAAGCTTAGAATTCATATTTCAGCTCTTACACACTTGCTCAGCTGATATTTTGCTGGGGATAACAATTCCTCTTTCTCCTCTTCTCCTTCTTCTCCCTTCCCCGCTCCCTCCCCCATGCCCCTGTCAGGCACACATAGTAGCCAAGGCCAAAGCCAGACCTGGGATAACTCCATGGAGCGCTTTCAGTCTCAGACAGCTCTCCACTTGCCAGAGGCAGTGAAGGGGAGAATAGCCAAGAGAGCCAGCTCCTTATGGTCATTGTCCAACCCAGAAAGGGTGAAACAAGACAGAAGAGCTGATGACTGCAGCCTGAGCTCTGGGAGTCTCCTTGCTGAGGAACCAGCTCTGGCCCAGCAGCTTTCTCACCTGCTGCTCTGTTCCCGGGGCAGGGCGGGCAGGAAGTCCACACCTGGGGAATCTGGGAGGCAAGGGACACTGTCTTGACACCCCCCGACGGGAGGTTGCCTTCGGGCGGTGACTGCAGGACTCCAGTCCTTTGTTATGGAGGGTCACGTGTCATCCTGTCCAGTCGAGGGCAGGCCAGGCCTGTGCCTCAGTGCTTCCAGCAGGGTCTCCAGGGCACAGTGACACAGTCACTCCTTGACAGCCTTTCCCCTCATCCCCACCTCTTCTTAGTTTCCCTTGAACATTCGACTGCACTCCTGTAGAAAGCTTCTCTGCCCACTCCCATGTGGTCATTGGTCCACCTGACATGTAGCTGCCCGTCCCATCCCCTGGTTGCCCCGCAGGTGGACAGTGTAACCACTGCCTGGCCCTCCCTGGGTGCCAGTGCCCCTTCCCTGCACCTTCTGCACTCCTGGTAGGGACCCTTACCCCCCCCCCACCCCAGGTTTCACGTGTGTGTCTTCCTTGCAGAGTCTGTGAGCTGGAGGAGTTGGGGGAGCTGTCCCCTTGCTGGGAGAGCCTCCGGCGCCAGATTGTCACCCAGTACCAGACTGTCATCCTTACGTACCAGGAGAACCTGACTGACCTCCATCAGTACAAAGGTGGGCACAGTCCTGCCCTCTCGAGACACCTGTACCCCCACTTTCCTGGCCAGAGATCTGGAACACAGGTCGCTCACACACTTGCACTGACACTCTTGAGTGGGGTTTTAAAAATAGATTTTCATGTAGGTGGGATTCTTTCAAATGTGGGGTTTTCAGATCCTAATTAAAAAGACCAATCAATGAATTGCAGGGAAAATCTTTCTGTAGTGTTTTCTGCCTAAACCACCATTGTAGGATGAAATTTGGGGAGACAGAGCTACAGACTATATACCACTGAAGCAACCAAAAGGATTAAGACATACAGTTGCCTTTAGACAAAGCAGTTTTCCAGATTTTCTGGTTTCAATATTCAGTGTTACTTTAATTGGACATATAAATTGTTGGAGTGGAATCCTCCATTTAAGGCTCAAATACCTCCCTTTTTCTTCCTCTTCTTTTTGAGGTCCTGGGGTTTGAATCTAGGATTTGTGTATGCTTGGCAACCACTCTACTGAGCCACTCCCCAGCCCTTCATCATTTGATCTTTTTTTTTTTTTGGTACCGGTGATCGAACTCGGGTCCTTGCACTTGCGCAGCAGGTGGCAAAACCACTGAGCTAAATCCCCAGCCCCTCACCATTTGTTCTTAAGAGGTTTTGCCTGATTTTCAAAATACTCTCAGGGTAGATTTAGATGACTTTTCTCAACTCATTTCCATTTTCTCCCAAATTTAAAAAACAGTTTGGTTTTTCATTATTTTATTCATTGCTTTAGTATTTCAAATTATTCTGTCTTCCCTTCTTTTCCTCTACATAATTTTATTTTAAGGTTTAAAGAAAATCTTAAGTCCTTAATGGATTTTTGACATGGGACATAGGAACCTGTCCATAAACTTGGGTGACAGGGAGCCAAAGAGAGGCTGCATGGGTTAGGTTTGACCCTGAAGAACAGGTCTAATTGCACCACTGAGAAATGGCAACATTTGCCTGAGGAACTAGGCACCTACCCATGCTGAACAGATGCTACCTGGGAAAGTGTGGCACCCACACAACCTTGAGTTTTCCAGAACAGAGCTTCTCAAATGTCAGTCTGAGAATCTGGTTAAAAAGCAAGTCCGGAACTCTGCATTTCTCTTGAGTCCTAGGACTACCATGCTGCTGGTCTGAGGGCCAAAATGTGAGCACCAAGCTCTAGGGAGTTAACTCCTGTGGCAAAATGCAGAGCGTACAGCTGCTGGCCCTTGACCTGCACGCTGGCAGTATTCACCAGGTGGACTATTTATTTCTTCTGCTCCTCTGATCACCATTTAAATATGTAATCCCTGTGTGTAGTAGGCATGTGGTTCTTCACTTAATTAGTTATGGATTCTGGAATTTGTTTATAGAAATAAGCTTGTGAATACAGGTTACAAAACATCAGCCTCTCTAACTAACCAAGCATACACAAGGGCCCTTGTCAGGCCATTTGTCCTCGGGGCTGGATCAGTGCTGTGTGTCACTTGTTCATTGTGATGGCCTGTGGTGATGAGCAGACCTTCTCATCACTTACCGGAATTGAGATGTGTTGCTCTGGGTAATAGCAATCTCTAGGCTGGGACAGCAGTCTGTGGCATGGACTCACTTGCATCTTAGAGTGGTACTGATACCACGTTGCAAGATCACATCTGTGTGTCAGGTCTCTGAGTTGTGAGCTGAGTCCCAGAGGGCATGGCCTTCTGCAGCCAGCTGAATCTGGTCCTTCCTGGTGCCCAAGTACCCTGAGCCAGTCTCTTCACTGCTGAGCTGCCCTTAGCCCCCCATCTGTAAAGGCAGCGTGCTCTCAGACAGCTCCGTTTTGTAGGCCAACATTTCGATACCTACTTATGTGCAGCTGCAGCACCAGAGTACCATTTTTGTACTTGCTGTTCACGACACAAGTTGAGACCTTTGTTTTCTCATATTGCATTTCTTAGGTCCCTCATTTAAAGCAAGCAGTTTGAAAGCAGATAAAAAGTTAGAATTCGTCCCCACAAACCTGCATATACAAAGGATGAGAGTTCAAGATGATGGAGGATCAGGTACCTCTTTTTCTCTCTTGTTGAATCATGTTCATCTGTTTTCTCCCTGGATCCTTGGTCCTTGAGCTGCCTCACATCTGCCCCAGTTTTCCTGTGCACTGTACTGCTGGGTGGCTCAGAGAAGAAACATCCTAAGACCTTCAAGAGGTCTTTATAAAGAACTCAAAGCCCTCCCTCCACTTTTTTTCTCAAGAAGGAAGGAAATGAGTGTTGGGAGGAGCTTCGTACAGCCCTTCATGGCTGTACCTGGAGCCCCACAAGAAGTCCTCTTTGCTGACATGATGGTGTTGGACTCCTGCGGGCCCTCTGACAGCCCAGAATATGGGATTAAGGGAACCAGAGGCTGTGTGGAGATAGGTAGAGTGGTGTGCATATCCCTGTAGCTGGCTTGTCCACAGGCCTGAGACCAGAGTAATGGAGGAGAGTTTTCTGTCATTCAGATCAGAACTACGACATTGTCACCATTGGAGCACCAGCAGCACACTGCCAAGGTTTTAAGTCAGGAGGTCTCCGCAAAAAGCTGCACAAATTTGAAGAGACTAAGAAACAGTAAGTAGAAGGAGGGGTTTGTCGTGCTTGTAGAGCTGTCTGATGTTTCCCAGTTAAAAAAAAGAAAAGTCAAAAGATGATTGCAAAAACATCCAAGCATCCAGTCCGCTTCTGTGTAGCAGGAGGAGCTGCGTGTTGAACCTTGCGCTGCTCTATGTGTGTGATTGAGTTGGTGGGTGATGAAAGCACCTCAGTAGTGGTCCTGTTCCTTCAAAATGAGCAGCACCCTGTGACCTGCCTTTGAGTGATGCTTCAGCCCACAGCCCTGTGCAAACTCTGCTGGCTCTGCTTCCTCTAGAGTCCCTGGCCAGTCAGTTGAGCAGCAGAACCATAAACGCAGGAGTATACTGTGTCCTTCCTAAAGGGCAGCAATAGGAAGTATTCTGTTTGAAAAGGCCCTCGCGGCTGCCTGGAGCTACTATCTGGAGCAGGAAGTTGCTAAGTTGGCAGTGTGGGGAGAGACATTTCAGCTGAGGCCATGGTAGATGCAGTGAAGAAGAGGAGCTAAAGCTAAGAGCTGGCCTTGTTGCCAGCCTGCTTTATGCTGGTAACTAGGGACATGGGCTGACATCTAGGCCTAGCCATGTGGAAAACAGGGCCTTGCCTGGGAGCAGACAAGTTAGCAACTACCATTTTGGTGCAACTGGGCCTGGACTGTGGAGCAGGGCTTTGACCCAGACTAGGCGGGAGAGAGCCATGAATCCCAACTGTTGCATTGGACACAAAGGAAACATTCCCTGGTGATCTTCTAGAATGTCACCAGGCATGCTATAAATGGGTCAAGGGGTACAAGTGTTAGAGGTGGAGGTGATGAATATAGATGACCCTGTAAGATCCTGAGGTAGAGGAAGTGGCATGGAAGTCTTAGGTTGGGGAGAATAATTAGGACCTGAGCATGTGTTGAGGTGAGACTGGGAGGAAATTGCAAGTGAATGAGGTGAGGTAGAAGAGAGCACAGCTGGAGGGCAGTTCTGGAGAAGATGAAGGGGTAGGAGCAGCCAGTTTAGCCCAGAAGGGACGAGAGGCTTGCAGAAAGGTTTGTGAGGTGGGAGAGAGCAGGCTGAGTGTGGATGGAAGCACGTCTGCCTTCTGTGGTGTGAGGAGGTTCAGACTTAGCAATTGAGAATGGAACAGTTTGAGGGAAGGTGAAGCAAAGACCCAGGGAACATCCAGAGAGCCCCATGTTGTTGGGTGCAGACAGGTGGAAGAGAACTTTAGCGTACATGGGGACCCAGTGGGCTGTTGCCCAACTGTGCTGCTGTGAACAGCAGTCAGGATGCTGCATGAGAAAATTGCCCATGGACTGCATCACAGAGTGACTAGCCAAATAGTTAGACGACTAGTCAGTTCATAGCCAGGTGGTCAGGGAGTCGATCAGAGCAGCACTGACATGGGGAAGGAAGCCTGGTGGCTGAGCAGGGAGCAGAAGAGGGTGTACCAGGAGAGGTGTGCATGGTGGCTGGCCAGGCCCTGCGGGTTCTGGGTATGAGGAGGAGAAGCAAGGAGGGTTGGGTCAGCAAGGGGACTTGGGCACTGGCTGGGAGGCCCCACAGAGCCTCCTTGACCTTGATCCTCCCCACCAAGGGCACTGCTCTGTGCACACAGATGAGGGGACCAGACCTGCCCCAGTATTCACTGTCCCCAGGGGTCCCTTGGGGAATAGGAAGACCACAAAGCTCCCCGAGGCCACCACAGCTCTGCATAGCCGGCAGAAAGCGTGTGTCTGTGCGCTTTGCATGTTGCCGTGTGGAGAATGCGCGCGTGACCTGCGACGGTCTGGGGGCCCTGACAGGGAAAGCTCAGTCCCTCTGTGCGGCCAGCTGAGAGTGGCCTTCTGGCTGTCCCTGTCATGGGAGGTTGGAGTACTGACACCTCATTAGCCTGCATGTTCACTTCAGAACTTCTCCCTACCCAAAATGCTTCTTCAGTGTTCTTCAGATATGCACGCAATTAATTTCCCACAAATGTGACAAAGTCCCTTATATACCATGTTTTCTCCCGTCGAATTTTCCTTCAAGTGCAGGTGTCCCTGGCCCCCAGTGGGATGAAGCCACTGGGCTCCTAAGTTTAGTCCTCTCACTGTTGGGGCCTCCACAAGTAACCTGAAGTGTTTTGACAAAAATTTACTTAGCTTTTAAAAGTTTTTGTTTTGCATTTGTTATCTGCTGACTGCTAATACCTCATTTTGGTTTTTTTCTTTAGCAGTTTTGAGGAGAGTTGGTGAGTTTTATGTCTGTGCAGAGAGTGTCTGTTGGTTCTCGCTCTCGTGCTGTTCCAGCCTGCCCGGGGGGCGCTGCACCCCACAGGGCCAAGTGGCTCTGAGCTCCCCGCCTTGTAGATGAGCTCTCCCTTCCAACTGCAATGTTCTTGGATAATGAATAGCCAGTCTGCAGTCTACTCTTCACCTCGCTAACCTGGTGGCATCTATTGCTCTACTGACTCAGGCAGGTCCCAGTTCTGTTACTCTCAGGCTTCAGAAGAGCCTGAGTCCTCCAAGGGCTCTACATGCTGGGATCTCACATCCCCTGACTGGTGTGTGACCCCCTTTCTGTCTTCTTTTACAAGAACATTGAGACTTTTCAGCTTTCACCTCACCTTCACCTTGTGTACAAATGAAATGATACTTATTGATTTGTGTGGATTTTTATAATAGTGTTACTAGGGTCCCTTTTACCTCCTGGGGGGCTGCATTTAGGGCTCCCCTCCACAGACCCAGTCCCAGAACAAGGGCTCTGTAGTGTCACTTCATTCCAAGGCACCTGCAACCTTGGGAAATGTTACTGCCTGGAGCTGGTGACCCTGACCCTCCAGGGCCACAGGCGAGTCCTGCCTGAGGTGTCAGGGTGCTGCAGGAAGTCTTGAAAACAGCTCCACACACAGCTCCTTCCCTGGAGAGGGCTGTGGCTGCTCCTGCCTCTGCTAGGGGGACCCACAGCCTCTGTGGAAGTAGCCCCTGCAGGATCCCTCTCACCTTTTCTCCATGGGCCCCCATTGAATGTCTGTTCTTTCCCTTAGCAGGATGAGTAAAGGACTTGGGGTTGGATATGACAGATGGGAGTGAGTGGTGGGACACAGCCAAAGGCCCCATGCCCTTGGTAAGTCTCCACCCAGCCATCTTAAGTAAACCTTAACTGGAAAGTTCTTCAGGTTTCCTCTTAACTGAGGAGATAAGACCTTTAGGAGCCCAGCGTGGGCCTGGTGACCCCACCCTACCACCCCTGTCTTCCCTGTGCACAAGACATTCCTGAGACTTGTAAGGAGCCTTCCTGCCTGGCAGATGTGAGGACTAAAAGTCCCAGTCAGAACCTAGCCCCTCCACCCTTTTCGCCTTGTGGGACCCAGCTTCTCAGGAGTCCAGGCTCTGCAGAAGCAGCCTTGGTCTTTGTGCCCACAAAGACTGCTGCTCATCTGCCCCCAGCCCTCCCAGAACACTGCACCCCTGCACTCTCCTGGCACCTTCAGGTCCGCTTGCTGTACTTAGGCCTGGGAGCCCAGGGCAGTTAGTGGCACCTAGAAGTCCCTTCCCTAAAGGTAAGGCTTCCGGGGGGGGGGGGGGTACATGTTGTAAAGTAGCAGAATATCTGCATCCTGGTGCCTCTCCTTTATGGGGCAGTGTTTTTAGAGCAAGGTAATTGAACCACATGCTCGTATGCTCCCAGTCACTTCTGCCCTGCTCTTTTGCAGTTCATCCCCCTTTCAGCCTCCCATGGCCTTCCGGTGCCTGTCCCAGGTGCTGTTATTAGCACATGACTTGTGAGAGCACAGGGTGTTGGGAGAGTGTTTTCCTCTCAGGCTTGGGGGGGTTATGTATAGGTTGAAGAATACACTACCACATACATACACAGAAGGAGGCCTAAGTACGGTATGAATTTCATATTGAGGGCCTGGGAAGAATAGATTTTTAAAAATTTCTGTTTTGAGATGTATTTTAAAGACGTAAATTGTCTTAAATGGCTGCTATTCATTTGGAAGAGTGATTGCAGATTGGAAAGCAGTTGCGCGCACATGGCGTTGTGGAATGGCCCCTGGTGCCGTGCAGGCTCGGTTGCCGTCTGCTGCATGGGCTTCTGGCAAACTCATTGTGTTCCATTATGGTGTGTGGGTTTGTGGTGGTGCTGTTTCTTCCTGGGTGCTTTGGTTTGTGATGTTTGCATGTTTGCCCCATGGTCCAGCAGCAAAAGGGGCAGTGGCAATTTCTTGGTGACCTGCTCTTCCAGGTTTCCCTGGGGAGGACCAGCTGGCCTTCATCTCCAGGGCACATGGTGGAGAGAGTGTGTACTGAGGGCACTCTCTCTTCTCCACCTTCTCCTTTGTCCCCAGAGCTCAAAGGGTGGCCTTTTGGGGGCCACTGAGGGCCCCTCTTTCCAGGAGGGGGAGGGATATAATCCACCCAGAATTTTGAGTCCCAGACTTTAGGAGACCTCTGCACTGGCAACTTGTACCTCTTCCCTTCCTTGGCCTCCTCAGATGGTCAGGAACCTAATCTATAACACTGAAATGACTGGGATCTGAACTGGAAGACATGCAGTTTGTTATTGCCTCTGAGGGAGATCATACAGCTCCATGCAGCCAAGCGTATGGACCAGGCTGGGAGGCTCCTAACTGTCGCTCAGTGGCTGGGCTGTCACTTTGACATTGGCCCCCAGATACGCATGCTTCTTGGTGGTAAAGAGGTGGGAAGGAGAAAGAGCCAGACTTTCAAAGCCACACAGGTGCTGAGACCTTGCCACTGGCAGCACCTTCTCCACTTCCTCTTCCTCTGGTGCAGTGTTATGCCTCAAAGAGGGAAAGCCCTGGCACAGGGAGAGAAGAGGAGCCCAGCATCCTGGAGACTCACTAGGGTCACACACATGAAGGAGAACCGTGGGTCTGTTCTCAGAAAGTTTGAAGGTCTGGTCAAATGAAAAAGCACGTTTTGCAGAGTTTTTTTGTTTTATTTTGTTTTGTTCTGTTTTGTTTTGTTTTGGCAAAGTCTAGAACCTACTATAGTCTTTCCCTTCAGTGGGATAATTAGACCTCTTCTGATATAACCCAACCCCAAGTGTCTACTTAAGAACTGCTTTTAAGTTGATAGAAGTTCTTAGGTAAACATTCTAAGCATTTGGAAAATTTTGGGGGGTGATGTTTCAGTGTCTACACACATATACATGGTAAAATTGCAGATACAAACAGAGATAAAAGACTTCGTCCTGTTATAATATTTTGTCCTTCTACCATGTAGATAAGAAAGATTGGCCAAGATTTCTTTCTGTCCATCCATAGCTAGACTAGCCCAGGAAACAAAGTATTCTTTGTTTTAGGGTTGGTTGTGGGCCAGGGTTGAGCTGCCACCTCCTTCCTCATCAGATTCGAGAGGACCCCTTAGATCTGTTTTTATCCTTTGTAGTACTTCGTCTAGCTGCCAGTCCATAATCTACATACCACAGGACATCGTCAGAGCCAAGGAGATCATCGCCCAGATCAACACCCTGAAAACCCAAGTTAGTTACTATGCAGAGCGGCTCTCAAGGGCAGCCAAGGACAGGTCTGCCACCGGCCTTGAGAGGACTCTTGCTATCTTGGCAGACAAGGTAAGAGGGGTGCTCTCTGCGCATGGGGTAGGGGTTCCTGTCGGTTTCCAGAAGCTACTGGACCCCACAGGGCAGCCCAGCCCAGAGCTGTCCTCAAAGAGAGTGACATTGGGATGACCTTGAAGGTCTCTCTTTAGGTCTGCTTCCTACGAAGCCTCAGAGAGGTTTGGTAATTTATTTTCTTTTTGTCACAGAGCTGGATGAGCCCTGGCAGAGTCTCGTACCTGTCAGGTACTGCTTCATGCAAATGTATTCTCAGCAGGACCCTGGGCTTGCAGTGTTGGCCAGAATAGTCCACAGCTTTCCTAGTGGTGGCCTAACCAGCACTTTGCGGGGGGTGGGAGGGGCACATTTCTATTGTTGTTGAATTTTTAAAAAAGAAACTGAGGTATCATATAGGCATAAGAAAAGATCAGTATAATCTTACTGGCTTATATGTAATCAGTAAACCAGTTCTAATTAATTGTAACTCAGTTGCCTTAAAAAATATGTAAATGTTAATCCATACTGAGGGAGTGGACATATCAGACCTTTGTGAAGAATGATGTTTTTCTTATTGTTCTCTCTTTCTCTAACACTCACATACACCGATTCTGGTTGCACATCCTCACCCACACTTGCTTTGCTGGGTGTGAACTGCTGTTCCTGATCAGACTGTTATATCTTTCATATGACACAGCAACAAGGTTGGGAGATTAGATCTGCTGGAAAAGGAAGGTGTAGTTGTCAGCAGTAAAATTATGAACCCCACAACCCCTGATGTATACCAAATTCTCCAAAACCAGAACTGTTGTGCCAGGAGCCCAGCTGTCCAGAGCCTAGGACTTGGGGTATTAGATGCAAAGGCACAAAAAGAAAAGACTGCAGTGATGGAGCCAGAGTAATGCTGGGTGCTGGAGACTTGCTCCCTGGAGGTTGAGGACCAGCCCAGGACATTGGCCAAAGCTGGGATGCTGGGCTCTCTTGAGGCCCATCCTGTAGCAAGCAGGGTCCTGGGCAGGCTGGGGTCAAAGAATGTTTTCATGTGTTTTCCAGTGTGATGGGAAGTTCTTGCTAAGATGTAGCCCTAGCAGGTCACACAGAGCCTTCACTGTCAGGCATCCTGAAGGATGCAGCTCTCTAGCTCCTCGATACTGTGGAGTAGGGGGAAGACAAACTCCCTGGGCCTCGGCTATCTCCTGCTCCAAGAGAAGGCAGGCCCAGCAGCCCTGCTCTGTGTGTTCCGGCAGACCCGGCAGCTGGTCACTGTCTGCGACTGCAAGCTGCTGGCCAACTCCATCCATGGGCTGAATGCCGCGCGGCCTGACTACATCGCCTCCAAGGCCTCTCCCACCTCGACTGAGGAGGAGCAGGTGATGCTTCGGAATGACCAGGACACCCTCATGGCCAGGTGGACGGGGAGGAACAGCCGATCTTCCCTGCAGGTGGACTGGCATGAAGAGGAGTGGGTGAGTCTGCCATCCTGGGGTGAGAGCTAGAGCCTGCTTCCGGTCTCTTCCCTATCAGGTGCCTGAAGGATTGGGTCCTAAGGGGCTTCACAGGCTCCAGGGCTCCTTCCCAGGTGGCTCTTAGGCTGCCTGCTGAGGGACAGAGACTGTGCAAGCCCTTGTGTGTACATGGGGAGCAGGACTATGCTGGGCTGGACTGGCTGCCACCCTGCTTGGCAAGGAGATGAGTTTTTTCCTCTGGGCCCCCATCATGCTGGAGCCTTCTCTGCTCTTCCTGCCCGCTGCACTCTTGTGGCCCTGGCCACCCATGGCTAGCCCAGCCTCTCCCCAGTGCTGGAGCTGCTGCCTCGGACACTGTCTGTTACATTGCTGTTCCTCACACCCTGGGCCCTGAGAGTCTCTGTCTCTTGAGGGAAGGACCCATGGAACAACTTTTCACTATCCTTTGTTGAGGCTCCTCACAGCACTGAACTACTCACCGGAACAAAGTGGTCCTCCAGCCCTGACATACATCTTGTGGCCTGTGTGGGTCACACAGGTCACTCCCAGCATCCCCTTCTCCAGCTCCCCACCCTATTGGCTAGCTGTTTCCATGCCGTTCTAGCCAAGAGGGCCTTAGTGTGATGTGTGTGGTGGCTGAAGGCATCCTGTTGCAGAGTGGGGAGAAGAGAACCAGCGTTTAGTGTCCTGAGATCCTTCTGGTGGTATTGAAAGGCTGACTGTCTTCCACAGTTACCAGCAGACATCTCTCAGTCTTTCAAAGCAGTGACCATATGACATTATTGGTTGTTAAAAAGCCAGTACAACTTTGATGGGAATTAAGAAACTGTTCTTTCTTGTGATGCTTTAATGAGCAGGCAGCCCCAGCTGGGGATCAGTGGAGGGGGTTTGTGTTGTATCCTTATTTCCCACTGGTGAACTGGCCCACCTGGGTCCTGTTGCTTTGGAAGGAGAAAGTGTGGCTAAATGTGGACAAGAGCCTGGAGTGCATTATCCAGCGGGTAGACAAGCTGTTGCAGAAGGAGCGTCTGCATGGTGAGAGCTGTGAGGACGTCTTCCCCTATGCGGGCAGCTGCACCAGCAAGAAAGGTAACGGCAACAGCCATGCCTACTGGATCAGACCAGAAGACCCCTTCTGCGATGCCCCCTCCTCACCATGCCCTTCCTCCATGCCCACCGCTGCATGCCATCCTCATCCAAGCACACGTGCGTATGCATCTCTGCTTCCCATGCTGCCTCTACCTCATACTATGTCATATCTATTTGTCCATGCCTCTGAGTCCAGGCAGACTGCAGGGAGGGCTGGCAGGCCAAGTGGGGTGACTCAGGTCATGGAGCAGGAGGATGGGAGCCCCCATCCCGCCATTGTCCCCTGTGCAGCTGGAGCCCATGTGTGAATCTACGTTTCCACAAAGGCAGACTTTCAGGGCCCTCTAAGGTCCCACTGCCAAGGCTGTGCAGGCAGGGTTCCTGGCCTTTTCAGGTTTGTAAACAAACCCAAGAACCCAAAGGAAGTGAGGATGCAGATCCCTGCAGTATGGTGCTCCTTGCATCAGGAACTGTTGGGATGGAGGGAAAGGTGAGTCTTGCAACAACCCTACTGGATGAGGGATATGAGCAGGCCCCAAAGACTTGCCCAAAGCCAGTCGTCATTAGCTGGGCATGTTCTTACCTGTGGGAGCCTTGTCGCTTAGAGACATAACTCAGTCAGATACCTGGGTCTCAGGAGGACTGCGTTTCTTCTGTTCAGCACCACCCTTCCAGGGAGGCCTTCAGGAGGTGGTAGGACAGTGCCATGAAACAGTATGTTTCAGAGCAGCCTTCTCTCTGCAGAGACACAGGGCATACTCAGAGCCTGCCCTGCAGTATCCTTAAGAGCTGGGGGCTGCATGCTTTCTAAGCAAGTGGATCCTGAGTCCTGGCCTTGTGAGTGCTACCCACCTTTTCCTGCAAGAGCTGGAGAGGGTTTGGGGCCAGGGGCCTCTCCTTGGGGAGCTATGAGCCATCTTTAAGTAAGGCCAAGATGCACCAGGGTCAGGGCCTTTAAATTCTCAGCTGGTCAACTCCCATCCATGGCAGAATCGTGCTCCTTTGTTGGAGCCTCTTGATAGACCCTTTTTTGTGTATGAGGTGGCCATCACCTCTGTGGCTCCTGCAGTCTGTTTCCAGGGAACTGTCCCATCGAGCCCGTTTCCATGGTTTTCATGTCACATAATGTAACGTTATGTCATGTCCCCAGACTGGCCAGTTCACTGAGCTGCCTGTCTCTGCTGTGTTCTTTTTTTAAAAAAAAAATGTAAATTGTTTCTTTTTAAAGTTTTCTGAAAGTTTATTTCTCTGTAATATTTAATATTGTTTGTAGGGGCTGGGGGTGTAGCTCAGATGTGTGTGTGTGTGTGTGTGTGTGTGTGTGTGTGTGTGTCTTATTTGTAAGTTTTAAGTTTTTCTGCAAGTATGAAAAGTAATTTATTGGAGTTTTTTAAATTTAGGAGCTAGTTTTTGTAATCAGATGTGCTGCATATCCATAACTTGCATGTCATTTTCTTGTAGGCACTTCTTGTATTGTTTACATATAGACCCATTCAAATTCAGTTTCCCAATTATTTAAGTGATGTTCATTTGTGTTATTTAAGGTTTGACACATAATCTGTATGCCATCAGCATCAGCTCTGTTGTAGTCATGGGCACATGAAGCATGCATGAGGGAGCCTCCCTCTGCTGGTCAGTACTCAGAAGTGTAAGAGCTCACACACCACTGAAGAACTATTCATTGTCCCTAGCTAGATATCTCTAGCGCAGCCAGGAAACCATTCACGCCCCCCTGTGACCAGGAGGACAGGAAGAACCCAGGAGCTGTTTTGGTGACTCCCTTGTCTGCATGCCAGAGCTTGGCTCCATGGGACTGTCATTCCATTCCAGGTTAGGGAGTGGTCATCTTGGGCACGAGCAGGTTGTGTTCACACCGACTTATTTATTAAATGCACACAACTGTGCTCCTGAAAGCCTCATCACTTTTCCTTCCATTCTCTGCCTGTCTGGGTCCTTGGTTTTCCTGCCTTACTGCTCATTGTCCTGAGAACCAGGCAGGACCTTGCCTGGCATAGGGGACCCCCTGGGACCAAGCCCCAAGGAGGGCACCGAGAAGTCCTGGCCAACTGGAACCACCGGGACCCACACACTGCTCTTCCCTCCATGTTTCTCCACCAGTGCCTCACACCCTCCCTGGACCCCCTCTGCCCAGTACACCACTGTTGCCACTGGGGTGTGGCGGCTTCCATCACCTTCCTCACACATACAATGTACTTCTTATTCTCACACCCAAGAGTCATTTGGACCCCAGCCCAGATTTTTGTTAACCTGTGTCTGTGGATGCACCCCAGGTTCAGGTGCCCCCGAGATCAGGCTGAAATTTATATGTGCACACAGAGAAAGTCCACAGTGGTCATCAGATCTCAGGGGACTCCATGACTCAAGACAAGTTAGAGGCTACTAGTCTGGGAGTACCAGAATGACCCCTTCTCTCTCCTCTTTGGTTAGAAGATGAATTTAGCAAGTGAACTTGGACCCAGATGAAGCAACAGAAATGGTCCTGGCCCTGCTCTTTAGGGTCACCCTGGAAGCTCCCAACATAGACTCCTAGACCTTGCTTCCCATTCATAGATGTGGAATCCTGGAGGAGGGGATCTGAGGAGGCAGACATGTGTGTTTCTCCAGGTCCTAAGGATTCTTACTAGCAGGACACAGGCTCAGAGTCACTCCCAACTCTTCCCTCCCCGCTGGGCTCCTCTATTAGCTAGGTGGTCGCAGGGTACTTGGGCTCTGACAGAGAAGTCGAGCTCTGCACCTTAAGGTCCTTGCATTTTCTATTCCTGTAGGCCATGTCCAAATATGATTAGAGAATGAGGACCTCTTGCCGCCTCCTTTATTCCAATCCAGGCTGTAAACAGCTCCCTAAAGCTGGTTCTGGCTGGTCTTGGGATTCCAAAACTACCTGTTTCAGTACCCTGAAGACATCCCTTAACTGACAGGCTCAGACAAAATGTAAAGTAAATTTTTACCCCTGTGATTCCTTCTCAAACTTCTTGTCTCTCAGATGGCACTCCAGTAACTAGCAATTTTAGAGTTTTTAAGGAAAATGAACTGAAGTAAGTGACCTAGTTGTGGCTAAGTAGAAGTGAAATGTATTCTTTGAAGACCAGGAAGGGAGTCCTAACTGGAGCCTTCCCCCAAGCTATACAACTTCTACATTTAGTTAAGTCTTAAAGCCTAGTCTAGGGTTCATTACTGAGTCTTAGCATAGCAGTCTCAGTGGTCCGTCTTGAACCCAGGCCTGCCGAGTACATCAGAGCTGCAGCCCCACTGGGGATTTGCTGGCCAGCCCCTCTCATTTGATGTCGTGAGCTAACGTGGGCTCCATCATTGCCATGCCATTGATGTGGGTGCTTTGTGTGTGGCATGTATCACATTGTACTGTTGGATCCCTCATCCTGGAGAACATTTTATGTTGGAACATTAGCAACATGAATGTCAACGCTGATGAATCAGTGTCATGCACAGTACTGAGAGGGCTCCACTGCCTTGGAGCTGCCTGGTGCTTTTGTGAGACTTTGGGGACAGAGGCCCCCACCCTCTTCTCCACATGGTTAGCACCTTACTGAGAGCTGCTGCTGCAGCTCCCATAAGAGGGATTGCTGTGTTTGAACTGTGTCTGCTCCTTAACATCCCTATCGCCCTCCATTTCTGTGCAGATTGCAGCCCTCCTCCTGAAGCACCCAGCCCAGGTACGTGATTTCTGTTCCAGGCTCCGCTGACGTCTTGGTAATACTCGGGCAGCATTTGTAGCTAAATTACCCAAGATGATCATCTGTTCCCATGGCTGGGAAAAAATTTTAGGACTTCTTTGTTGTGAGGTTTGTGACTTCTTTGTTTGTGAGAGACCAGGTGGACTAAGGGAATTGTGGCCTGAAGCAGAATACCATGTGGTTTGGGTTTGTTTTGTTCGCTCTCTCTCTCTTTCTCTCCCAACTTTTACATCCTAAAACCTTTTCAGATGATTAGTGTTCAAGCGTGTGTGGGGCTTACTCAAGTGGGTAAGCTCCACATTTGTGAATACTTCCTGTGCATTAACCTACCCTGAGAGCAAAGCCCTGAAGACAGTCAGATAATACACTTGATCTTAGCCAAAAGGCTGAGAAGCGATAACAGTCAGATAATAAGAATCCACCTGAAGCCCATGGCATTTGTAATCACGTAGCATCTTCTCTTCAGAGTCTGGATGGAGCTCTGAAATTCCTACCAGCCATGGCAGTGGGGCTCAGTTGGAATTAGCAGTGGAATCTTCTTCCCGCATTTGCATGTAGAACCCAGTGTTTATGGTTCTAGTTCAGGAGTTGCCAAACTGCAGTGCTGAGCTAGATCCTGTCCTTAGTCTGCTCCAGCAAATATTATTTTATGGGAAAATAGTCATGCTCACCTGTTCACAGATCCTGGGTGGCTGCTTTTGTGTGGCAGTACCAGAGTTAGTTGTGACAGAGACCCTGTGACCTTCAGAGCCTGAGATATTTACTCTCAACTCTTTACAGAAAATGTGTGCCAACCCCTGACCTAGTTCATAATGAGCTTCCTGGATATGGCTTGTGGTTCTCCCCAAGTGTGCATGTGCCCTAAATAATATGGCTTGTTTGTTTTTTCTTAAACTCCAAAAACCAGCTATGTGATTAGTCTGATGACTGCATGTTGCTGAGTGGATAGCAGTGTAAGATGGCAGCACCCCTGCCTTCTATCTATAGTATAGCACACCAGCTGTGGCAGGAGTCACCGAGCCATTCCTGTCAGGTCTGCTCACAGAGCACTGTGATTCTCACGGCACCTGCTGAAACAACCCCAGAATCCCATTTGGAGCCAGCTTTTCCGCTGGCTAATCTGACCAGACACATCACACTCAGTTTTCCTCAGCCCTCACTGTTTCTTTTCCCAAAAAGTCAGTGTAGCCTTGGGCAGGTCTCGGTCCCTAGTCTCCTCCTCCAAGGTCACTGAGCCTTGGGGGATGCACAGATAGTTAACCTTGGTCTCTTCTTCCCCATTTTCTTGCCCAGGGCAGGCCTTACCTCTGCCTTTGTCTGTCCCTAGGCTCCCTGTCCTCCTCAGCTGTCCTCCACTGCAGGCCACAGCCCGCAGGCAGTGTGAGTACAATGTGAGGACCAGGAGAGAAGGCAGCAGGGAGTCCACCCCACTGAAGCTTGGGGACTTCTCTCCACTTGGAGTTTCCTGACATTGGTAGAGCCAAAAGGAAGTCAGCACACATTTAGCGTCTCGCTTGTCAGACTCTACTTGTTTTATGTCAACTGTGTCATTTCCAGAAGCACTGCTAGCTTTTCCACAGTTGATATCAAATGTACTAAAATGGTCCCATCAGGAGATCCTGTACAGCTGTATTTAAGTATTTAGAGTGGCTTAAAACACTCTTTCCCTCACTCTGTTCCTCTCATACTAATGAGAAAAAAAATGTAGAGTGTGGATTTTTTTTTTTTTTTTTTTGCGGTACCGGGGATTGAACTCAGGATCTTGTGCTTACGAGGCAGGTGCAGCACCTCTGAGCTAAATCCCTGGCCCTGTAGAGTGTGGATTTGAAAGAGCCCTTTAAAGTCAAAGTCAGCAAATGGTACAGGTTGGCAACTGGATAAGGAGCTTGTCCTAAAGAGTGGATCACCTACATTCCTTGGGACATTGCTTAGTTGAACTGATTGTTTTAGTAGCAAGACTTTCTCGCCAAAGGAAACAGATTGGAAACACTTCACCAGCACCAGCATCCTGGATGCCTTTGCTTGACCAGGGCCTGGGAATAAATCATGTTACTGCCCCTGAAATTCATCTTATTTACAATCATTTTTATTATGAGTTTCTCCTCAGATTGGAAAAATGCATTACTTTTCCTCCCCAGCAGACACAGGCTGACCTACTAGAAAATAGCATGGAGCTTGGAGTCAGTCAGACAAGTACAGATGCAGTTCTCTGTGTGTGTCTGGGAAGACCCAGCCTCACTGGGCCTGTTTTTCGCCTGTAGATTCAGTGAGGAAAGAGCTCAAAATTAGAATTGCTGAAGGCACTGGTAAACAGTGACTGATGGCCTGTGGGACTTGAGCCCCTCTCCAGGCAGACATCACTCTAATCTCCCTACCACCTTTCCCAGGACATTTTCATCTTTGCAGCCATTCTTCCTATACTCCAGTTTTGTTTTTGTTTTTCTTTTTTTTTTCTGATTTATCAAAACGATCATTCTGACACAAATTTTATTTATTGAGAACTGGGCAAAGTGAGAAAGTTGTATGGAAATGGCTTGGCTGAGTTAAATAAGACTACAGTACTTGCATATTCTGATCATTTTCAGCCTAAGTAATGATTTATGTATTAACTGGATATATGTATTAACTGTAAAAGCCAAATAAAATTGGCAACAGGTGCTGTAAGTACATTTACTTCTTAGTGAAGAATTGTTTTAGTGACTGCCTAGCCTACTCTTCTCTAGACTGTTTTGCTAGTAAAACCCCATGGCATTTTGCCCACTTTTGATAGGTACTGAATGTAATTGTCAGGCCTTCACCAGAGTTCTTCAGTAAAACAGAAACTTGGTCTCTGAGAATTGTGGGGGACAAAGAAGTTAGGCAGTTATGTGGCGCTGTGCCCTATCTTCCTGAAGAGGCCCCGTGTGGCTCTGGGGTCGAGGCCTCCCTCAGTGGCACCAGCCCAGGAGTCACATTTTCCACTTCTTGGTCCAGCATTCTTTGTCACCATGACTTATTTGCTAAGACCTTTCTGCTGTAGACTTTCTAAATTTAAGCCTGAGTTTTTCCATTACATATATAAATCTTCTTCTGCATACAGTGTGCCTAGGTCGTTTCCAACCTTTGAGCTGTTACACGTACTGCATCCCATCAACTGGATCCCAAGCATAGCCATTTTCCTTTGCCTATTCCAGGCACTCCCCCATATTGGTTTCCCAGTCGTGGGTTGACCGTACAGTTGTGACAGCAGAGCCAGGCTCTCTTCTCTCCTCACAGGTCACCCTCTGGCAGTATGGTACCATGGTCCAGGGCCCCCTGTGACTCAACACCCATCCTGAGTGTGTGTGTCACCAGCCTGGAGCCGGGTTTGGGGTGGTGGGCTCCCAAGCAGGGATGAGCTAATGCCTATTTCTGGGCTCAGTGACCTGTTAAAAATGTAATGGATGGGGCCACAAATTTAGCTCAGTGGCACCATGCCTGCCTTGTAACCTTGAGGTCCTGAGTTTGATCCCTGGTACTGAGAAAAAAAGTAAAGGATGAAGGCATAGCTTCTCTTTTAAATGCCTTCTAAATAGAAAGGGGAAAAGAGCCAAAGCCAAAGATACCTCTCACCCTGTTTTTCTCCCCTGAGGTTTTATTTTGAAAAGTTGTTTTGGTAAAGGGTCCAAATTTCCTTATATTTCTAAAAGAAAAGTAAGCTAGAAATAGTTGGCATCAGGTAGCAAGGTGGCACTGGAGAGGGAGTGTAGAAGAAGGGGACACACGGACAGCATGGAAAGTGAGAAATTAGCACAGCAGTCCACAAGGCTGGCAGCGGCAGAGTGGATCCTGTGCTCCAGAAGGGCAAGGCCCGTGCTTCCTACTGGCTCAGGAGAAGGGAGGCAACAGAGGCCCTCTCACGGTGGCCTTCTTTGCCCAGCTGGAGGAGCCTTGTACTGTGGAGGGCAATTGGCCTCTGCAGATAGAATCATTCTCTGGCCTTGTCATAACTTTCAAAGTCTTCTGCTGTCTTCCTGAACAGGCAGAATGCTGAGTATGAAGATGGGGCTCCCCGTAGTTTTGGAAGACCCAGGCCTGTGCCAGGGACACCCAAGTAGCGCTCATGTTTGAGGCTAATGGGGAAACTGTGGCTGGAGGATTGGGTCCTGGCAGACCTGGGGCCAGTTCTGGGACAGGGTGGGCCAGGCAGGGTCAGTAGATGCAGAAGGGGGGAGGTGTAGGGGGAAGGGGAGAACAGGATGGCTAGGCAGTGGGTGACTTGCTGACTTAGTAGAACCTAGTGCCTAAACCCTTTCTTTCTATTCACAACGACTCCCTCACTTGTGCCCAGGTGAATGGAGTGAGGCCCTTTACCCCCTGTTGACCACCCTCACTGACTGTGTGGCCATGATGAGCGACAAGGCCAAGAAGGCCATGGTCTTCCTGCTCATGCAGGACAGCGCCCCCACCATCGCCTCCTACCTGAGCCTGCAGTACCGCCGCGACGTGGTCTTCTGCCAAACCGTAAGCCCTTGGGGGACCGTGAGGGTGGCTGCAGACACCTCCTACTTCAGAAGAAAGAGGCTTGGGGCCCTTGCCCACTCCCTTCATGTGTACAAAGCACAGGTGGTCATTCTGCATCCTGCCTGTTATTTTGAAGTTTACTTTATAGAGAAGCTAGATTTCAAATGGGGGCGAGAGTACAAATTCATTTCCCCCAAAGAGGTGGCACAGTTAGGCTCTGCACTGCGCTAAGGAGGCAGTGTGCACAAAGGCCTCTTGGCTACCTTTTTTCAAAGACACAACAGGTACCTTAGTTCTGTGGCTCATTACAGAACTCCATTTTGAAGATTTCTGTTACCTTTAGTGAAAAGTTGAATGTCGCAAGTCGGAAGTCACCAGTAATGGAGTTAGTAAAGCATACAGTGCTACCGGCTTGGGCTGGTTCTCTGCAGGTCCTGCCCTGGCCTGCCAGCTTGTTCCATTGCACAGAATTCCTCCTATTGTACCTAACTCCGGCTTCAGCCAGAGCTAGTGTGCAGCTTGAGTAGATAGCCTTGCACTGTGAGGAATTATTCTAGAATTCCAGAAGGTTCTAGCCCAGGAATAATGCTGAGCAGGTCAGGTCAGAAGCTCGGCCCAAACCAAGCCCACCTTTGAGAGTGAGAGCACAGCAAGCCCAGAGTGTTCTGTGTCCTTCCTGTGGCCTCTGCCCACTGCAGCCCCAGAGCCAGAGTGCCCATGTTCTCCATCCCCACACTGAACCCCCAGGATGCAAGAGGTACTGCTGATCCCCCTCTAAGCAGCAGTACTCAGGGATGAGGCCACTGCCCACACTGTCTGCCCCCTGCCTCTGCAGCTGACGGCCCTCATTTGTGGCTTCATCATCAAGCTGCGGAACTGCCTGCACGACGACGGCTTCCTGCGGCAACTCTACACCATTGGGCTGCTTGCCCAGTTTGAGAGCCTGCTGAGCACCTACGGTGAGAGCCTGCCTGATCGCCAGCCCTCCCTCTCCGCTTCTAACATGAGTGCAGACACCACCAGTGTGTAATGAGCACCCAGAGTCTGTGTGCTACACACGCAGCTCTTCCCCTTGTGGCTGCCATTCTTTGCTGCGTATCTTGAAGAGCTTCCTAGTGGAGGATGGCTGGTGATTGTCTAACCAGGCACTTCGGTAAGGGATTTGGGTTGTTTCTGAATTGATTCTACTGAACTTTTTGTGCAATGACCCTGCACACAGAAGGTACTTGTGAGCGGGGAGGAAGAGTCACTGGGTCAAAGGAAAGAATGTTTTAAAATGTAACAGCTGTTTCCAGACTGCTGCCTAGAGAGGCTGTGTCTTCTTGCCAGCCTTGTTTCCAGTTTATTTCTTGTGAAAGAGTGAAATTGGACCATTGTTAAAGATATTTGTCAGCCTTGGCATTCTAGGACATAGAGTTGATGTCCCGCCCTCTGTGGCAGAAGGGTGTGAGCACAGCAGAGCTGCCCGGTGGTTCTCATCTCAGTCTTGAAAAGCTGGCATTGCTTTCTGTCCTTGTGCATTTCTGTTTCCTTTCTGCAGTGGGTCCAGGGCTTGATGTGGAAGGGCTGAGAAGGCTGGCACCTGCTTCCACTGGTTGCCTGTATGATACAGGTGTGGGGTGACAGCAGCATTTGGGGCTCAAGAGCCTGACCCCACTGCACCCCTCCAGTCTGCACCATGCATGGAGAGAGGAGCAAGGCCCTCCTCTGACAGCCTCCTTCCCTCTCTATGTGCAGGTGAGGAGCTGGCCATGCTGGAGGACATGAGCCTTGGAATCATGGATTTGCGGAATGTGACCTTCAAAGTCACACAGGCTACTTCCAATGCGTCCACTGACATGCTGCCTGTCATCACAGGAAATCGGTAGAAAATCTGCGCACCAGAGCAGTTCTTCATTTGTGTCAGCTTAATGGGGTGTACTCTTCTTTTTTATTTTTACTCCTTTTCATTCTGTTGAAAACACTTGCTGCAGCCCCTACTGTAATTCCACCCCTGAAAGGTCCAACTGGGGTTTGGGTGTCACAGAGCCTGAGGGTGGCCTTGGGGCTGGAACCTTGGCCCACGCTGCCTTCAGTGTCTGGCTCACACTGCCCTTCCTGTCTCACTTTCCTGCAGTGATGGGTTTAATGTGCGGATCCCCCTGCCAGGCCCACTCTTTGACGCCCTGCCCCGAGAGATCCAGAGCGGCATGCTGCTGCGTGTGCAGCCCGTCCTCTTCAACGTGGGCATCAATGAGCAGCAGACCCTGGCTGAGAGGTGCGTGGCCTGCATCGCAGGGTGCTGAGTGGCCATGGGCATGGTGTGGGTATGCTCGCTCGCACCTCTTGGCCTTTTGCTGTGCAGGCTTTGTCACCTGCCTCCCAGAGATGGTTCGGCACAGCCATCTCAGCATTGCTGCCCACACAGAAATGCCCCAGGCACAGGCTCTGTTCTCAGAGACTCAGGCTGGTGGGGAGAGAGGGAGATGGGTGCTGTGATGGAGAGAAATGCAAGATTTAGGGGTCCTGAGCAGGGATGCCTAGTGTGGCCTGAGAGGGTCTGCAATGGTGGCCACAGGGGATGTGGGAAGTGGGTTATTTTTATTGTCTAAAAAAAATTTTTTTTGTGGTGCTCAGGATTGAACCTAGAGCCTCCCACATGCTAGGCAAATGATCTACCCCTGAGTGACACCCTTAGTCCCTAAAGTGGGCTTTGTAGTATGAGTAGGAGTGAGCCAGATGAGAGAGGAGGAGAGCCTGGGTGTCCCAGGCCAGGAAGACTGAACAGAGGCCAGTGTTGGGAGAAACTGAGTGAGGACTGGGGCCATCAGGATCCAGGCGGGGGTTGGGAGGCAGGGCAGCATGGCCTCACGGGTGCAGCCAAGAGTCAGCCCTTGATCCTAAAGGCTTGTGCCACATCAGCTCCTGTGGGATTGCTTGGCATGCAGCAGAGAGGAGTCGTGTGCAATGCGTGGGGGGCAGCGTGAAAGGGCCAAGCCTTCTATGAGTACATGAAAATCTGTCCTGCATATCATTCGCACTCATGTGCTCTGTATTTGGGTATAAACCGTATCTTAAAGTTCCTGCTGTGAAGGGAATGGGTCTCCAGCATGAGGGCCTCTGGCCCCAGTGGCCCCTGTGTGTGGGCCCTGAGGAGAGGCTGTGGTTGCTGCAAGTGTGGAAGAGCTTTGGAGAGGGCAGAGCATCATTGACTCACCTGTCCTGCAGGCCATGTCACTGGCTGTGGGCCCAAAGGCTGTGAGGGGAACACACGGTGAGGAGGTTGCTGGAGAGAGACCGGGACAGAGGCCCTGCCCTGTGTTGGGGTAGTGTGGGGGGTAGATGTTGAGAAGGGGCCAGGAGAACGAGGTGGCAAGGGGTGAAGGGCAGGGTTTGGTCTCCAGCCGGGCGCGGGACCAGGAGGACCCGGAGGAGGCTTGAATTCCAGCAGGTTGCAGGGCCCTCTGAGAGGAGCAGAGCATGAGGTGTGGAAGTATCCTGGGGGGCAGAGGGAGAGTGGCATCTCCACATCCTGTAGCTGTTGAGCAGCTGTGGAAGGGCAGAGGCAGGCAGAGCGTGATGGAAGAGGAGCCACAGTGGGGGAGGGGTTGGGCTTTTTTCCTCCTAGCACACAGGAGAGCTGGGTTTGCTACTCAGATCATGCAGAGGGAGAAACCAGGTCCAAGACAGTGTCACCCCTAAAGGAACAAGCTCCCAGAGGAAGAGTGAGTCCTGCCCCCAAGGGACATCATAGGACTATAAAGATGCTGATGCCGGCTGGGCATGGCAGCAGACACCTGTAACCCCAGCTACTTGGGAGCCTGAGGCAAGAGAATGGAGAGATGGAGCCCAGCCTGGGCAACTTAGGAAGAATAAAATGTCTCAGAATAAAGTGAAATCACAAAGGTTAGAGGTGGAGGTCAGTGTTAGAGCACTTGGCCGGCAAGTGGCATATGCATGGCTGTGGTTCAGTGCCCAGCACCACAAAACAGTGACAGAAAGCGGCTGATGCCAAGGGAGGTCATGCAGCAGGGAAGCGGAGGCCTGGGTGGGGACCAGTTCTCAGACTGCAGAGTCTGCATTGTTTAGTAACCGCCTTCCCCGCAGGTGGCTTATGCACCTCCTCCCTCAGGTACCTGGCACAAAACCCTTGCAGTCTACAAGGCAGAGCGAGGGCCTTAGGCAGCCTAGGGGGACAGTGGCCAGTGTTGTCTGTTCAATAGGTAGGGGACTTTAGATTTTAGTCCAGGGCCACTGCCGTTCCCTCTCCTCAGTACCTTGGAGACAGGAGGACACTGGTGCTCTGAACTGTGTAGCTGTATGTGGGAGTTCCTATGTAGCGCTACTCAGGCCTTTTGGTCTCTGGGTCTGGCATGCACCTTGCTCTGAAAATGCCTTAGGTGCATCTGTCATTCTGCGTGGTTGCTGCCCACGAAGTGCATTTAAGCTAGTCCCAGCACTGTAGAGATGGCTTCATACTCAGCAGGGGAAAGTGGCTTAACATTTAGACGTCCATAATAAATGTCTTAAAGATTCACCATTGTTAGCTCTCCTGCAACTCTGTGTCAGGAAAGTGGCACAAGCTGACTAACAGTGTTACCTTACCCCTCCCAGGTTTGGGGATACATCTTTACAAGAAGTCATCAATGTGGAGAGCTTGGTGCGGTTAAATTCCTACTTTGAGCAGTTTAAGGAAGTTTTGCCTGAGGATTGTAAGTATTCCTCCACTCACAGTGGGTTCACCTGCTTGTCCTCTTGTCACTTTGGATGTTCTGCTTGCCCTGCTGCCAAGCGTACATGTGTGCACATGGTTACATGTGCACATGTGAGCCGTCCCTTCCCTTACACACACACACACACATACACACACAGCAACCTGGCTTGAGCCCCACCCCACTTATTTTATGAGCTGCCTGTGCATCTTCCTCCATGGTACTTGGAATGGAAATGTTGGGAAGATCTCCTTGCTAGGTGTTTGGGGCAAGAGGGCCCTTGTTGTGTCCTCTGGAGGTCACAGCAGTTGTTCCACTGATGCATGGCTGGCTGTGCCCAATGAAAATGCTACAGACTGGGCGCTGGAAGACATAGAACTCAGGGAGGAGCCCCGAGTACACGGCACAGCCTTTGCTGGTGCATGCTTCTGAGTGCAGCACAGTGCATTCACTGAGCACCTGCCCTCTGTAAAGTGTGACAGGACAGGGGGTCAGTGAGACCTTGGCCCTGCCTGGAGACCTGTCCACCCTGAAGTTGGCTGGGATGGGGGCCCAATGGGCTCTAGAGAGGGAGGAGAGTGTGCTGGGTGGGTTCCTCTGCCTTCTCTTGGAAGGTGCAGAGGATCTTAGCATTAGAACTGGTGGCAAAAACATTAGTTCCGTGAGCATCTGTGGGTCATAGGTAGGGTAGGCACTGGGCTGAGTACCCTGCACATATTTCAAATCCCACAACATCCTGCAAGGTGGGGTTAGTGCCCATGTGCAAATGGGGAAGGGGTTGCTTGGATGGTGGAGGAAGCTGTCCTGTTAGGGGAGGGACTATGGCCCAGGGTCTTAGGGCCAGACAGGTTTCTTGTTGGCAGTGCTCAGTTGAGAAGAGGGGGTGGTTGGCTGTTTTTTCCAGGCTCACCCAGCAGAGCATGCTGGTTGGGCTGGAGGAGGGGACACAGGCTACTGATAGCCCAGGGGAGGCTGTGAGACATCAGCTGAGATGTCTCTCTCACCTAGTGCCGATCTGGGCAGAGCAGGCAGGAGAGCCACCCCTGTAGTGGCTCCTGGGAGTGAGGGATAGATGTTATCATCTCCTGGCCTGGAATGCTGTAGAGAGAGCAGGGCCAGCTGTGTACTCCTAGGTGTGGCTGGGGTTCCCCTGGAGGAGGCTAAGCTCTCCAGATCCCCTGAGGTTGCCAGGCCCTTGGTGGTTGAGAACTTGTGCCCAAGGCCCTGCATCCCTGGCAGGGGCTTGTCCTCACTGCCTCCCACTGCCTCCCTTGGCATGAATACTTACAAGAAGCTTTGTGGTGGTTTGGTGTCCACTGTCCACCCCATGGAAAGAGCTGGAAGGGGATGAAGTGACTGCCCTTTGGAGGTGACACTGATGTGGCAGTGATCTAAATTAAGGACTCACCACCTTAGTAGCCTGTCCAGTTGCTAAATGCTTCCCTCCCTACTTGGCTCTAAACCTGCGTGCTCAGGCGGCTCCCACAGTCTTGCATGCCATGTCTTGGGTGTGGCTCCCTTCCAGGTCTACCTCGGTCCCGGAGTCAGACCTGCCTGCCAGAGCTGCTGCGGTTTCTGGGTCAGAACGTCCACGCCCGGAAGAATAAGAACGTGGACATTCTCTGGCAAGCTGCTGAGGTACTGGTTCTAGTGAGGAGAAGCTTGTGGCTCGCCTGCGGCCAGCCAGCCTAACAAAAATAATGATAAATCAAAATCTCAGGGTAGAGGCAGCAGATTTCCTCAGGGCACCCGAGAAGTCACCAGAAATGATCAGAGACTCGGGAAGGTGCTGAGTCCTGCCTGGACCCTAGTAAACTTGACAGTCTGTCCTTGGGTGACTTGGCAGGCTGATGGCAGCTGTCAGCTTCAGGAGCCTGCCTGCATAGTTGACACTAGCTGAAACTTACTGCCCACAGCAGTTGGAAATAGGTCCAAAGAGAGACCTTGGTGGCCTTCAAACCAGCTCAGACAATCCTTCCTGCCCTTTTGGTCTCTTTGTTTCCCTGAGTTACTTTCATAGCAGACAGAGCCTGAGAATCCGAGCACTTTCTCGCTCTCCCTGATGAGGGGATGCACTTAATTCACATCCACAGCAGGATG
This sequence comes from Heterocephalus glaber, assembly GCF_000247695.1. Next base: position 3,620,128 of record NW_004624749.1, read on the forward strand.
ACCTTTTCTGTGCTTGGAGTTGGGGGCCCCACTGGCCTTCATCCCCTGCCTGGCCCAAGCACAGGTGATGGAGGAGGCACACGCAGCTGGCACAGCTTTGTCCAGGTAGCAAGTGGGTGCGCTATCTTAGCTTCCCTGAGCAGCTCAGCCCATGGGGCACTGTCCTTGATGTTAGCAAGTGCTTCTCTACTTTGCAGTCTCTTCCCAGCACAGGCATTCTCAGCCATCCCATTCCAGTGCTTGGTGGCTCTTCCTCTGTCAGACATCACTCTTTTTGCATGCCCTCCACACTATGGATCGCTGCCAGCCATGGCTACTCTTACCTATCAATGGCACTCCAAGAAGTAGACATTCTCCTCTCTGTATAATCTCTTCTGTACCCCTCCACATGCCCCAGCAATATGACTCCATGGCATGGAAAGTGCAAGATGACTTGTTCTGGCCCTCTTCCCCTCTCTGCCCAGGCTGCCCTTTGAGTCTTTAATAACAGCAGAATGTGTTTTGAAAGTGCCAAGTGACAGAAGCTTTAGTGGGGTTCACTGGCCTCACTTTTCAAGTATTCTTGCTTTGGGATCTCATGTGGCATGCTTTTTCAAGCTGGGCCCAGCTACAGGATGGGAGGCAGGGACAGGGCAGAGGAGCACTCCTAACATTATTTCTTTCTTTCTTTCTTTCTTTCTTTTTTTTTTTTTTTTGGTACCAGGGATCTAACTTGGGACCTTGCACTTGCAAGGCAGGTGGCAGAACCACTGAGCTAAATCCCCATCAACATTATTTCATTTTGAGGGGGAGTGCTAAACATGTGACTAACTGCACTGCATGCCTACTATGATAGCCTCTGTCACAATGCCTTTGTGAACTTCAAAGGTGGAGCAAAGCTTTCTCGCAGAGTCCAGAGGGTGGCACAGCCAGACCCTGGGATGGTGCCCTTTAGTCCTGTGACTTGTGTTCCCAGCAGAACCTCAAGGCGTAGAAGCATAGATTCAGAGGTGCAAGACTCAGAGACCTTGGATGGGCATATTGTCCACTGAACTGTGGGCATCCCTGGGAGCAGGTGGGTGTGGCAACAGTGCCAGGCCACCTGGGTACCGTGTGTCCCAGAGCCTCTCCTTCTCTGGGTCAGCGAGGAGCAGTGACACCAGGCAGGCTGGGCCTGGGAGGAGAGCGTCCCTTAGACAAGGCACTGATGATGGGGGTGAAGGCAAGTTTCCTGGGCTACAGGTCCCCCAAGGGCTGGGTCTTTAGGTGGCTTGGTTTCCATTACAGCTCAGCAGGATACAGAGTGGGGAGGAAGGCAGAGCCAAGCTGGGCCTGGGCATGGAGTTCCTGCCCCATGTGCCCGGCAGGCCTGTGGGAAGCTGTCTCCCTGTGAAACCCCTTCCTAAGCACAGTGTGTTTCCCACTGGTAGATCTGCCGCCGCCTTAACGGGGTCCGGTTCACCAGCTGCAAGAGTGCCAAGGACCGCACAGCCATGTCGGTGACACTGGAGCAGTGCCTGATCCTGCAGCATGAGCACGGCATGGCCCCACAGGTCTTCACCCAGGCCCTGGAGTGCATGCGCAGGTGAGTGCCACTGCCCGCCGCCGCTGCTGCTCTCCTGCCCGTGTAAACTGCAGATGAGCTGGTGCAGGCAGAGCCAGGTACCCAAGCCCAGGCTCAGCGTAATCAGTGCTGGCCCTGTCCAATTCAGGGGAGCATCTGACAAGCAAGGGAGAGCTAGCAGTCTTTACAAGCAGGATTGTGCTGAAACATAGTGCAGCAGGCCTGCAGGGGGCAGGCAGTAAATGGGGAGCTACCCAGTGTCCTCAGGCCACCTGCCTGCTGGGGGTGGGGCTGAGTCCACACCAGAAGTTTCCTAGCGGATGCACACTGCACACGGTGTGCATTTCCAAACTTGAGTGAAATGCGTCTGCAGGTTGCACCGGTTTGCTCTGCTTCCTCTCTAGCAAAGGACATGGTTTGCTGTTATGAGCAGTGTCCAGCGGGTGTCTCATGGTGATAGTTGTCAGTGTCCCTTGGCCACCTCACCCTAATGATGTCCTGATTCTGAGGCAGCAGGTGTGTTTGCAGAATAAAACCCAGAACTCCAGCTGTCCACTGTTGATCGATGGCTTGTTTCAAGCACTGCTGGCAGCCCCTACCTCACATACCAAAAGAAAGGATAAGAAACCTAGTTTTCCTGTCTCCTTCAATGTAGTCACCAATGCTGTTAAAGTCTCGTTTCCAACAGTCACATCTACTGAATGTCTGTTTCATTTGTCCTCTCACCAAATTCTTTGAAGTGTTCAATTCTCTTATCCTTTCTGTATGTTTCTGCCACTTGACCTTCTCACAGTAATGCACGAAAGTGATGCATGAGCTCCTGCCTCTTGATAGCAGTGTTTTGTAAAAGTGGTATCATTTCTGTCCCTGGTTTGTCTCTCTGAGTTAATCTAAACCTCTCTGTTGAAGTTCTTCCTCCCTCCATCCCTTTGGCCTGAGCAGTGGTGACTCAAGCATCCTGCTCTTGGGCATTAAGGGCTGCCCTTAGGGACCCCCACCCTGCAGGCTCCACGTCCACTGTGACCCTGGCCTTAGGTGGGCATGTGTGCACCTAGCAAGCTGCGCAGTGGGGAGAGGGGCCTTGTTGTGGTTGGGGAAGCAAGGATCAAAACTGGATGTGATCTGGTCAGCATTAAAGGACCTAAGTGAGGCCTCCTGCTCTCTGTCTGGTTTTGAGCTCCTGAACAATTTCAGCAAAAACAGTAACTCATTCTGACCACATCTGAGCTCTAGGCTCTCAGAGTCATGGGTAAAGTGGCTCTGGAGAGAGATCCAGTGTAAGTGCAGGGCCATTCACCTGCCCGCTTCTAGCTCAAAGGGGCTCGATGTGTAGGCCAGCTTTTTTGTTGTTTTGAGGGAAGGATTTTGTTTGCTTTGTTTTGAGGTGTTTTGTGCTGGGGATGGAAACCAGGGCCTCAAGCATGTTAAGCACACACTATACCGCTGAGCTGCATTCCCAGCCCAGAATAGCTATTACAATGATTATGACACACACAGCACTCTTTATAACTTTAATCATGTAAGTAATTGATATTCCTAGTGGGAAAACTAGAAAATATAGATAAGCTCCTACACTAGTTCTTCTCTCTCCCTTCCTCCCTCCCTCCCTCTCTCTCTCTCCTTCCCCCTCTCTCTCTCTCCGTCCCTCCCTCCCTCCTTTAACACATACATGCAACCCTCTTCAGATGAATCCTCTATTCCTGCAATTACGGAGCGATGTCAGTGCTTGGCACGTATTCTTTCAGAGGCACGTACATACCATACTTAGTCCATCCACGCATCGGTTAACGAGTGCCTGAGTAATACACAAAACACATACACACAAATGCACTTGTAGGTACCATTCTGCCATTGTTTTAGCCTACTTTTCCCATTTAGCTATTTTGAGTGTTTCAGACTAATAAATATAGGCCTTATTATTTTTAACACATCATACTTTTCTGTTTCATTGAGTATCAAATTGTGGCATATGATTTTTGACCATTTTAATCAATGGTGAGTGAATATCCTTAGATATTTTCCTACCTACATTTGCCAGAGTGATTTCTTAGGTTACAAAGCATACACCTTTGTCAGGCTTTGTAGCCATTTTAATGTAAATTAGAAAATCACCCTCCTGGCTGCAGTGCCCACCCGCCACCCTCCACTGGACTTCCAAGCTTATTGGAGAAGACAGATCCTTAATCCACTGCGGGCCCCAGGCGGCTGGGGCAGCAGCCAGCACCTGCAGTCCCCCGAGACCCCTGAGTAGGCAACATGAGTGTCGCCAGTCCCTGAGTGCAGGAAGACCTTGTGGTTCCCTTGCTTTCTCTCTTTATCTGACCAGGTGGAAAACCAAGCAGGCACGCGGGCGGCACAGGGTAGGACAAAGCTGACACCCCAACTCCTGGAGGTGCAGGGGAGCAGTGACTGAATGTTCAGCAACCAGCTTGCTCCAAAAAAGCTCTGATCTGTAGTATTTGGCAATTTCTGGAGCTTAAATACTCCACCAGGGCTCATTCCCAGCCCCCAGGGTGGCACCACCTCTCTGGGACGAGACACGTGAGCCAACTCCAGCACACTGGTGACAGCTTGGAAAGTGTCCCTTCTCAACAGACCAGCAGGGTCACCCAGAGCTCCCAGGTTCCCTGGCCCTCCTGCCTGCCCATCTCCAGTGGGTCCTACATAGCCTCCTGGGACCTGGGAGTCCTGTGACCTCTGACTGCACGTCACTGTCACTACCTGTGAACATGGATGAGGCTGCAGAGTCGGGTGGTCCCAGGACCATCTCAGTGCATTTCTTTCTTTCTGCCTTTCCTTTTTTTTGTTGGGGGGGTGGGTGCTGGGGACTGAACTCAGGGCCTTGTGCGTGCTCACCACAGGCTCTGCCTCTGAGTGCACCCGGCCCAAGGACATTTAGTGCCCAAAGAGGGAGAAAGCTGGAATGCCCAGTGTGGGATTGTGGGGCCACCTTACAGAACAGTATTTTGTTGGGTACACCATTGCTCAGGCCCTGCCACTGCTCAACCTGAGGCCCACAGCCGTCCAGGGAGGGGTCTGCACCGGGCTGGTCCCTGGGGTAAATGGTTTTCGTTTGTGTGGTGAATCAAGAGGCAGCTTGGCCACCTCGGTGTGGCAGCCCCGCTTGGGCATCTGTGAGAAGGTCAAACCCATGGTTCTTCATGTTCAGCTTGCTTCTCCAAGATACCCGGCTGCAGCATGCGGGGCCGGTGGGCGGTGTGGGGCTCTGCTTGGCCAGCTGAGAGACAGTGAACATGGAAAACCATTCTCCAATCTACATATGTTTATTTGCAGTGGACTGCAGTATTTTTTCTTATTTTCACTTCTCTTTCTCTCCTTTTTTTCCTGTGACTGTGCTGGTTTTGTTTTGGTCTTCTTTCACACCCTTCTCTGCATACCATTTTTTCTTTCTTTTGTGGCTTCATTCCATTTTTTTTTATCTTATCTTTTGGTTCTCTTCCTTTTTTCTCCATACTTTTGGATAAAATCCATCGCATGTCTCTTTTTTCTTTCTTTCCTTTCCTTTTTTCTTTTCCTTTCCCCCACACTTTTTCCTTTTCACAGCATTGGAACACGGGAGGTAGTCACCCAGAAGAACTTGAGCGGCCTGGTGCCCATCCGAGACTTAAGGCTAGACCCCAGCCTCCTCTGTTCCATTCCTTTATTAGCTCTGAGCCCCAATTTACTGATTGTGTGGCTCTTTCTGAGCATAGCATACCTGGTGACCAAATTGCGTTGCAAATGAGTATCATTCTGAAAAATTAATGAGTCACAAGAAAAAACAAAAGTGCCCGAATATGTCCAGCCACCGTGTACCTAACTGAACAGAAGGAAGGTGTCAAAGCGTGGTCTGCCAAGAAATGTCTCATGCCTTACAGTTTGACGTTTTGTTCTTCTGAACTGTAAATACCTGCCAAATTATTTCGCCAAGAGGACTTGTTCATTTCAATCATGTAGCGTCTTCAGTGCTTGTAACATGTTCTTTCCTTATGTGCCCTGTTACCACTTTATTTAGCTGGCCTGGAATGATTTGTACCAAATCTCTTACCTTCTGATGTAAAGCTATTTACTACCTGTACATCTCATGTGCCCTGTTTCCAAGAGAAGGGAATTCTGTCTAAAAAGAATTTGTATATTTGATACTTTAAGTGTACTGCTCACTTTACCCTTCCATTTTAAAGAAAAGATGAAAAAGGATATGCGCTTTATAACTGACTCAGATCAACCTATTTAATAGGACATGTACTTTCTGCTTTCATTTTAAAGCATAGTCCCTGGATTACAGTAGCAAACAGTTTGCAGAATCATACCATTTCCTTGCTTATTTATTTCCAGTTGAGGATGCCACAGCTATGAATAGAGTTGCACATTGTATCAAGTCAGGCACATAAAGATAACATACTGCACATGACTGTAGATTTAACTCCAAGGGTCATTATACTGATTCACACTGATTCCAGGAATTAATGTACATTATAACAAAAGGACATTAAGTTATAGCCATTTATTTTTCTTAAAAATAGCATTTTTCATGTAAAAAAATACATCTGTAATTCCAGATTAAAGTCCAGACATCCCTGTCTTACTAATCACATATAGTTAATGATGAAGAACAGCAACAACAACAAAAAAGTCAAAGAACAATTACCAAAAAATGAGGCTTAGCTTTTGGGTAGTTGTGATACATATAACCGTGAGAGATAATTCCTAATATTATAACTCTTCATTTGAACATGGTGATGTCCCTAACACAGGATGACTTGTAACCTTAGCATTCATATGTGGCAGAATAAGGGCTGGGGATTTAGCTCAGTGGTTCAGCCGCCTGCCTCGCAAGCAGAAGGTCCATCCCCAGTACCCAAAAAAAAGAAACTTTAACACATATGTGGTGGAATAATTGTATGCCTGTAAAGGTGACCAAATAAACCAGGGGAAATTCTGCACACCCTGAATAAGAATCAGTGGCTTCTGTACGCCTCTCAGGTCATATTATGTTCTGCTTCTGTTTTCTATCTCTTAACTGGCTCCCCATACACTATATTCTTATGAAGTGGATTTCTTTTCACCAGTCAAAAAAAATGAATGAATTAGAGAATCTGGCTTTTCCAGAATCCCGTCACCCACATGCACACAAGCCCAGTTTACCACAAAGTCTGACCTCTCCATTTTCTAAGACTTCCAGAGCTTACCCACAGCTCTCTCCAACTTGGCATCATTGCAGAGCGGGGCTTTTAGGAATCCTAGAGGTAGTCAGCAATGACAAATGCCAAGCTGAAACTGTCAGTTCTCCAGTAAGGCCATCCTTCTCACACCCCAGGGACTCCTTCTCACTAGGCCCCTCTGGCACCACAGGACCCCTGGGCAGGTATCACCACCTGCTATCCCTGTTGCTGAGTGCCCTGGTCTCTTTAGAGCAGACTTTCAGTAGAGAATCTCTCCCTGATGGCCAGCTGACTGTGCCCTAGATCATGCCCTCTTTCACTCCGAGGTGCGTACTTCAACTCTTGGGGACCATTTTGTTTGCCTCATTTGAAAAAATAAAACCCACAGCCTCTGCTCTAGGTGACAAGTTCCTGATGCCCGTGGTAGTGGCAATTCCTGCACATGCCCACCTCCATGGGGGTGGTGGCCAGGCAGAGACCATGCATGGATGAGGGAGGCCATCTCCTCCCCTCCCAAAGCCCCTGGGTGCCCTGTGGTGCTGGCCAGGGCTCCCTCTCAGGACCCCACCACACAGCAGAGGGAAGCTGTGTGGAGTCAGCGGAGCCCTCCTGAGGGCTCCTCCAGGTCATTGTGGCCCAATTCGCACCTGTCATGGTGCCAGCAATGCCTTCCTGTCCTGTGTGAGCTGGCCATTGGGTTGAGAGAAATGGAACAGAAGGACAAGAGGACCAGGCCCTTCATTTCTCTGTTCCAGGGGCTGGGCAAAGGCCGTGCACTGATCCGTTCCTCTAGTCAGTACAGGCAGCAGGCGGCCTTTCGTTTCCTTTTTAAAAAATATCTGAGAAAAGAAGCTCAGCATGCAGGCCCTTTATGCTGAATTTTAATGGGCTTTAGCTCATGAAACAAGGGCAGATGCATATTCAGAATCTTGTCTGCTTTAGCGAGAAACAGACAGAATACAGCAGGCAGGAGATGGTTCATGGAAGGGGAGTCTCGATGTTTGGTGCTGAAGCAGTTTTAGTATGAAGGCATCGTTGATGTCATCCACCCTAGCTTCAGCATGAAGACGGCTGTCTGAGGTTGGAGAATCCTGCTCAGGAGTATTTCCTAGTCAGTTCTTAATTAGTGTGATGCTCACTGTTGACTGCCCAGGTTGTTTCAAGTGGAGATCTTGAAACAATGGCACATTGTCCCTCCGCAAAGCAACTCCCTGGCCTGCTATAGGGGGCCGAGACCCTGAGGCCTCCAGATGGGCTCCAGGGTAGGAGAGCCCCACCAGAAAAGGAAACCCAGAGGCCCCTTTAAAGTTTGGTGTTGTTCAGGGACTGTGTTTGAATTTCTGTTTCAAAAATGGATGTCCTTGAAAAATAATTTTGATATAATAAAAATATGATCAGATCACCTTAGAATAACTGAATCTCTCTTGCTGGCCTCCTCAGCAGCAGAAGCCAAGGACCACCAGAGCACCTTCTCACCTCTGTAGATCTGGCCCCAAGCCAAGTGACACCTCTTGGAAACCCACATTTCACTCAGGGGCAGCATGGAGGCTGTAGCCAGATTTTGTAAATGCCAGCATTTGGGAGAAACAATTCAATTTAGAAAATAAATTTGAAGTGTAATCTTGATAGTTTCATGCAGTCAGCTAAACCAGGTATCAGCTCCTTTCATATGGAAATACAAATTATTCTTCCTCCCTCTTCATGGGAGTTTGGCAGGCCCTAGTGATGGTTGCTTCTGAGAAGTTTGCACATTTCTGTATAGAGAAGCCATATCTGAAACAGTCGTTCATGTAAGCGCTTCCAAAGAGTGTGTATAGGAACCTATATTTTCTGCTTTAAATATAATTATATTTTTATCTGACCACTGAATGTTTGACATGTTTGACCCTGCTCATGCGGCCTAGGTGTTCAGCTCAGGCGACACATCCAGGTGTGGGTGGAAGGCTCTGGGACAAGAAGGCATCTGAGCCACTACATTTGTTCTGAGCCAGGTGGATATTTTGCTCAGCTACCTGAGCTTATCTTTTGAATAAAAATCTCTGTCTTACCATAAAGTATTTCACATGTTCTTGATAATGGGACTGTCGTTTTCACTTGGAAAGGCTTGAGCAGTTGCCAGTGACATTTTTAAGATGCATGACATAATGGTCTTCATACAATTCAAAATGTTTTTTAAAATTACTGTTTCTGGGTAACTGCAAATTTCACGTCTCATAAGGGGGATTTTTATACAGAACTTGATAACTAGATGAGTTCACTGCTGGTCTTAGAATAGTACACAAATACCAAGTTACACTGTGCTGTGGGAAGGCATTTGTATTCAAAATCACATTTGCCTGTATATTTTGGCTATACTAGAACATTTCCCAGAGAACTCCTTGGAGGCTCCCACTGAGAATGTGAGGCCCACCTGCCTGCTCATCCTCCTGGGTATCATGTGTTTTGCCTCTGGGTTGCCATGACAACCACCATCACCTGCAGAGGGGGGTGATGTGCTAGTGAGTTCTCTAGGGAAGGGCACCTGTGGGCTGTCACTGGCTCGGTGGCATTTGTGCAAGAGGTGGCCCTAATGAGGGCAGTCCACCTAGAGGAGACCACCGTGGGCTCACTCCTTTACAGTGCCCTGAGAGTCAGGTAGACAGTGCCTGGGCCTGAGGGATTGCTTTGCACCCAGAACAGCTGTCCCCTAAGTGGAGATGGAATCAGAACCGCCTCCTCAGCCACATGGCTTTTCTACTTACCAAATTCTGCAAGGAAAATCTGCGTTTTGAGTTTGATGTATTAGTGCTCGCTGTATACAAAAATACAGCTACTTTAAACAGTAAGAGTAATAATATTTCTCTTTCCACTAATTTGCTATGTCGCAGAACCTTTGAGCCACAAGTTATGATAGAACCTGAAATAACTATATTGGAGATAAATGAAATCATCAGCTTAAAGAAATGCACTTCCACTTAGGTACAGCACCGCTTTTGGAACTCCCAAGCACACGGCCCCATACGGCTTGTTTCATCTTTGTGCTTCTTACTTGCTTGTTTAGAAACCCACCATTCTATGTGTGTATTTGTTGTAAATGAGTCCTGCACTCGTTTAAATGAATCATTTTTAATGGTATGAAAATAATCAGTTCATTTCATCTTAGTTTAAGTCTTTTCTTTTTTTTCCTTTTTTACCGCTGTCATTTCTTGTGCTTGTTTTTTCCCCAGTGAGGGTTGTCGAAGAGAAAATACAATGAAGAATGTTGGAAGTCGCAAATATGCATTTAATTCCCTGCAGCTGAAGGCTTTCCCCAAGCATTACAGGCCTCCCGAAGGGACTTACGGAAAAGTTGAAACATGAACACACGGTTTCCTCTAATTAGCTGTCACCTCATAAATGTGGGTACCCTCTAGTGTAATATACGAATTCTTCAAGAAGACTGGAAGGATTGGCTTTTTATTTTTCTGATTTTTGAAAATATTTCACTAAAGAGTCTATGGAGCATGTTCTTTCCGTTGGAATCCACAGGAGGTAATGTTGGCTCAGTAGCGTGGATAATAACTATGCCCATTTAAGTAGCCTTCAGCTATCAGCCAAGCTAGCACTGGTAGTCACCTAAGAATCCAGTTAGCTCCATCTGAAATGCCAGAGGACCTTTTCAAATGTCCACTTAGGCGCTGCTCACCTAACTTATTGTTCCACAGAGTAACTCAAAAGTGAGCATTGAATTACAGTCTTCTTAGAAATATGAATGTAGAATAGTAAGTCACCCATGAAACAGTTGGATCTTGGGCCTTAAGTTTGGGGGGCTTATTCCTAATGCATTACCCAGTGCCCACCATTACCCATGAAACCTGAAGGTGAGACTGAGTGGTCAGCCTGAGCTAAGCCTCAATGTGAAGGTAACCCCCACAGAGGAGCCACACATGGGGCCACGCCTCCTGTCCCTCATGAGTTCCAGTCCAGGCTGTCTGCTTGAGTCTAGAGCCAGCAACGTGGTCTTTTGAAGCGCCACTTGTAGGTCCCACAGCACCCACAGGTGCATTGATCCCGCCTCCCTGGAAGTTATGTCCTGAAGGACCATAAATGTGATGTCGCTGGTGTCTAAAAGACAATACTTAGGTGAGGAATCTATGACTATGTAGATATAGTGGAAACCTAAATATTTTCAGAACAAAAGTTCTCTTGTGGGATTCCCGATCTTTTTCTACAAGACAATACAATCATGTTTGAATGTCTGATGAAAGTGGCTTATTTTTAGGTTTGCAATAATTGTTACATTCCTCTTCTCATTCTGTTATATAAGATAGGACTATTGAGAAACAGTTGAGGTAATCTCTTCAAATGAAATTTTGAAAGGGATTTATGGGCCAGGAATCTTTGGAATTTCATAGACAATGATGTGTGGTCATCTTTTATGAGGTGATGATGAGTCTTATCTGCACATAGCAGAGATTTTTCTCCTTAGGAGTTTATATGTTTTATCAACTTTTTTATCATGATTATGTTTACATATTATTTAAAAGGCTGTAAAAGAAATATATGTGGCACAAATTAATGATCCTGATACTAATGATTTGTAAACATGTTGGAAATACATAGACTTCTAGATAATATTCTTTTGGCTCCTTTAGAAACATGTATGAACTTGGACCTGGAGTGCTGAAGCACAGGGAGGACCAGTCCTTGGAAGGGATGTAGAGTAGGTGGGCACCTGGTAGGGGTGGAAGTAGGTGACCTGGCCAGACCCCTTCCTACCCAGAAGACAGTGTGCAAATCCAGAAGGCAGCCTACCATCACCTGAGCCAGCTGGGAGGATGGAAGCTGATGTGGGGATACTTTAATGAAGAATGGTGACAGCTCGCTGACCCTCCCTCATCAGAGTTCACTGTGGAGGGCAATTGGTGGAGAAACTCTTGTCCACCAAACCTACTGGTATCAGATCTTCCCCTTGGTCGGTCCCTGGTCAAAGGCAGTTCGTTCTCATGGCTCATTTATAAAGCCCTTCACCTCTCCACCATTTCAGTTATTTTTAGTTCCATCTTTTCCTATTTTAACATCACTACCTTTCAGAAACTTTTTTTTTTTTAAATTAAATGTTACTCATATTGTTTCCTGACCTTTTTTGTTCAAAGAACATTAAATATCTGCATCTATAAAGGGAATACAGTTAAGTGTTGACTTGTGTCAGCAGTTTTGCATGGGGCACCTTAATGTGAACTATTTTTCCAATTTTTGGTTTCTCTTATGGCTCACCATAAAACTCTTAACACTTGGCCAATTGTGTAGAAAAGATTCCGGCTTCAGTGTACTCTCTGAAAGCATGTGACCGGTTCCTGGTGGCATCAGGCCACACTGCCCAGCCTCAGGCGGATCCACTCCTTGTGTCCACCTGTAGGTCCCTGAGCTTCCCGCTGCATCACGGAGGCCATGTTACAGGTTCCATCCAGTGTCCTCTTGACCCCTTTGAAAAGAGACACCATGACAGGGACAGCAGGAAGGTTGTGTGGTCCTGTCAGAGCTCCTGCAGCACAGTTGCCTTCAGTTTCCTTTAAAGATGTAAAAATATTGTAAAATACATTTTTGTCCCCACACAATTGTATTTGCCAAGCTAGTGTTAAAATACTTTTATTTATTTGTTTTGGGCAGTATTAATATATATATAAACATATAGTCACTGTTTTATATATTCTTAGCTCATTCAAAGCCATGTATGCTGTAAATGTGCTAGTCTTTAGAATGACAGATAATAAACAGCTGACAACATGAAGCTGAGTCTTGCCTGGTCATTCCCCACATTGGAGGCACCAGCTGCATGGCCAGTGTTGCCTGGTCCATCCCTGCTGGGCACCGCATCCTGTACATTGGTAAGCATGGGGCCCTGCGAGATTAATGCTTTTTAACCTGCATGAATAAGCATTTCTCCAAAATGACATTCAGATGGCCAATAAACACAGGAAAAATCTGCTCAAATCATTAGCTACTAGGAAAATGCAAATCAAAATCCCAATTAGATACCACTTCATACCCAGTAGAATGGCTGTAATCAAAATAACAACTACTGGAGATGATGTGGATACTGGAACCCCCTCTACATCATTCCTGGGAACATCAAATGGTGGTATAGCTACTATGGAAAACTTTGTCTTCATGACTAAGGTGTTTAACATTAATTTACATTATCATTAATGTTAAAGGTGGTGTCATCGTACAATCCTATAATCTCCTAGGTTTATACTTGAGAAATAAAATATGTCCATGCAAAGCTTGTTTACATATATTCATAGCTTTATAATAGCCCCAAAGTGGATGCAATGCAGTTAATCAACTGATGAGTGGATAAAATATGGTATGTCTATACTATGGAACATTATTCAGGAGTAAATAATAAAGTACATAGATGCTGCATGTTGATGAATCTTGACAACATGGTAACCAGCCACAAAATGCCACATACTATACATACTATAATTTCATTTATATAACAAGCCCAGAGTAGGCAACTCTGTAGAGACAAAGTATATTAGTGGTTGCTAGGAGTGAGGGGGAGAAGAATTGAGAGACTGCTGGCAGGTGTGAGTTTCTCCTTAGAGTGATGAAAACATCTTGGAATTGTGTTGATGGCTGCACCCTCTGTAGATAGTGTAAAAATATTTAATTGTATAGTTTAAGAGTAAATTGGTGGTATGTGAAATTCTCCAAATAAAGGCTCAATAAAACTATACCTAAACAGAAAAAACAGGGTTTTGTATAAAGTTGTAGCACTCAGGCCTTAGAAGTTTAGTTCGGTGTTAAGAGTGCTTGGGTAGCATATGCAAGGCCATGAGTTCAATGTCCAGCACCACAAAAAGTTGTAGCATTTAAATAGGTATACAACAGTTATTGAAGAAACCCATTTTTCCTTTCCCTGTGAAAAGCAGTAAACACAGCAGACCTCAGTGATATTCTGAGGGATTCTCACAACTTCTGATGAACCTTGAGTGGGCAATACAATACCCTGATTGCTTTAGCTCCAATGAACTGTTGGAGACACTATGGCTTTTCATTGATCTTCAGTGCCAAAAATAAAGTTGGAAACTTGGATTCCCATTTAGCTCTACTGTATTAAGTGATCAGAATAAAACTACTGAAGGAATAAAATGTAGGGCTGGTGATACAGCTCAGTAGTACAGCACTGGCCTAGCATGCACAAAGCCCTGGATTCGAACCATAACACCGCAGAAAAGCCTAAACATTTCCAACACTTCCTGTTTTTCACCTTTGCTGTCTATAGTGAGTATCTGTTGTTTTGGTTTGCTCCACTGCCCTCTTTAAGATCACTCATCCAGTGTGATTCCAGTGGTTGTTATCAGTCACAGGCCTGGCCAGGGTCAGGTGTCTGATGATCCAGGGGAGACCCAAGTCCATCAGTAGGATCTGATTTGTGGACCCTGGTAAGGAAAGTTTGCTCTCTCTTTTGGATCTCAGATGTTAAGGGTGTGGGCTTAAGGCTGATATTGGCTCCTTATGTGGAGAGGGTCAGCCTGCCCACAGCCAAGAGGTGGAAGGAGCCCTGGCAGTATCTTCTAGGCTGGCATCCAGCTGTGCCAGTGGAGGGTTTTAAAGTTTTGAGGTTGGTACCTCATCAAACTGGTACAAAAGGACATTTCCTCTCCAAGAAATAAAACATAATTTATTTTAAAACCAAACAGGACAAACTGAATAAAAGAAAAAGTTTTATCCTAAACTTTTCTAATAAACTTCATCTCGACGGGCTTTATATTATTGACTTTGTCAGTCACATTAGTGGCTTCCTGATACACAAACTATAATTTGATTAAAGAGTCAAGTTAGAAAATAACCTTACCATTTCTTGTGCTTTAGGACAATCCTCAAAACTGTATACCTAAATTAATCTTCTAAAAACAATGTAGATCAGGAAAAACATTTCCCTTATACATATTAATAGAATTCATCTGTTTTTTCCAGTGTTGTATGGAGAAAACTCATCTGACCAAACAGATAACAGCAGAAATTATTGGCTTTTTTACTTTAATGACCAGAGAAAATCCTCTGTTGGTTTTCATCTTGCCTTCAGCAAAATGGTATCAATATCCTTTTCTTCCTCTGAATCTTGATCTGGCATCCAACTGAAAACAAATGTATAATTTAATCAAATTTGGTACAATATAATTAATTAAACACAACTTTGGTAAGAGGTGTCACTACATGAAAGAAGTAAACCATTTTCCAACAAAATAAAAAAGGTGATTATCAGAGCTACCTAGAAAAAACACAATAAAGGTGCCCTTAAAGACAATAAGTAATAAGTAAAGGATGGTCAATAAAGATTTTCTTCTCAAGTAGAACTCAAACTATATTTATCTTTTCCTTTGAACAATCAATATACAGGTTCTTCTCAAAAACTTAAAATTCTAATTGTTTTATTTAGGTTAATATTCAGATATATTTGTAATCTTTAAATAGCAATAGAGAAAAGGAGAGAATCCTTAAAAACATTCAGTAACACACAGTTGTCTTTGCATTAAAAACTTTTAATGCGAGTTCCCGCCTGCTAGGCTGATGGCACGGTCCTGATGTAAGCCTGAGTGCATCTACTTCTTCACAATGGCCAGGAGTGTGGAGGCTTCCAACGTCCGCATAAGGCCAAATTGCATAGAAGGCAGTTCATGCCCAGAAATTCCACAGGAAGGAATTATTTTGGAGATGGGCCTGGCGGTGAGTCCAACACAGCAATATGGGAAAGCCAGCCACTTACTCATCTGAGCACAACACAAACTAGCTAAGAGCCATATTTTAAAAAATAAATTTTTAAATGTGAACCATGGTCAGAATGATGTACTGTTCATACTGTAAGAACAGCAGATTCAAACTCGTAAGATATACCCTGTCTGAAACAGTAAACAAAGTTACCTACACAATCTAATCAGTCATTATGTTTCTGGTACTGCCAACCCTGTATGCATTAAACTGAAGTCACAGTAAGCATGGTGTGACTCCACCCATTCTGAGGATCAGTAGAGACTCCTGTCTTGGGGAAAGAACGTAGCACCCACTACAGTGTGCTAGAAGTTCCCTGGACTGCTCTTTCTAATGTCACAGTAAGTGAAGCGCTGCAGAAGTCAGAGGCACTTTCACTTTATTGTGCAGGAGATACGTAAATTGTGAAAAGTTATAATTTCTTAGTATTTTTGGAGATCAAAGAATAACCTTCAGGCAAGGAATTTCAGGGAGTTTACTGTAAATCCAGTCATTTGATAGGTTTGCATAGTACAACTCATTGTTATCCCTTACCCTAACTCTACTCACTTGACAATGATCTAAACAGGCTTTGGAATTACTGACAAATCTGAAGGTTTTCTTGTACGTGGGTAACAAAACTATGAAACAATGGAAGAAAAATCCTTCTTTGTTAAATGACAGGAAAATATGGCAGAGAGCTGTCACTTGAGAAAAGACAGCATGGCCAAATTTAATCGCTGGATCTGATAGCTCAAATACTTTATTAAACTTCCCAGGTCATAAACATCTATACCCTGTTTCTTTTGTGAATAAAAGGGACAGGATTTGCAGTGTACTTCCTAAACTAACCAAAGCATGCTCAAGTTTAAGTTACTGCCTTCTTTTAGGTGAGGCAGACTTCTCACTTCATACTTTTCTTTCACTTAAGAAAGGCTTCTCAGCTTTGATTCCAAAGATCTCTGTTGATCTTTGACCAAAGAATATTAGCACAGAACCCGAAAGATTAGTACGGTTTCTTAGGGCCCCCTTCCACAATCCATCACTCCAAAATTCAAACATATTGACGTGTTCTTATAGCCACCTGGGCAGAAGTGCACACACCTTCAGCTTGCACAGTATGGGTCTGTGTACAATGCCAAGTGACCTGAGTTCACAGTGACTGCCATGAACTCTGACCCACTTCTACAAACTGCACTTTCATTCTCACATTTTCTGGACCTTGTGAAGATCAGCACAGCTGTGGTCTGCATTGTGACAAGGCAACAGCACCATCAGCGAGGGCTTTCATGAATGCTACCTAATGTTTTAACTCCCTGGAATAAGAGCCACTGTCTACATCTTTTTTTTCCAAACTATACCACTGCAACCTATGAGTGACTATTAAGTCACTCACATATTTAGCCCTGTGTAACTTTTTTTTTTTTTGGTACCAGGGATCGAACTCGGGTCCTTGTGCTTGCACAGCAGGTGGCGAAACCACTGAGCCAAATCCCCAGCCCTGTGTAGCTATTTTTTTAACATAAGCTTTTAAAAATCTTTACTTACCATTGATCTTTTACACTCAAAAAACGAGTATTTCAGAGCTTTGCAGTATCCTTCTTTCAAGCACTCCCGAGGGGATTTTCCTTCCTGTGACACATAGAACAGTATAAGTACCTGGGACATTCCCTCCCAGAGTATAAAACAACTGTCCTAAAAAGTTCTACTAAAGGCACCCCCTACCAAGGTCCTGAGTTGTGCAGAAGACACTGAATCACCCCACTGCAGACAGGCAGGTCTGCCCACACCCTACCGAGGTCCTGAGTCACACAGAACATGCCGAATCACCCCAGTGCAGACAGGCAGCCACCTGGTTCCACACTACAAAGACGCAGAGGACACCAGATCACCAGACCAAGGTACTGAGTCTCCCTGCTCCCGGCCCAGAGACAAGAGCTTCTGAGCCGCTGTCCCACTGCTCCTGGTCCAGAGGAAGGGGCTTCTCGGTCACCATCCCTTCCCGCTGCTCCCAGCCCACAGGAAAGGGCTTTTGGGTCACCATCCCTACCGCTGCTCCTGGCCCCTGTCCCACCTCTCCTAGCTCAGAGGTAATCCGTGCAGGCGCTAACAGACCCCCGCCCCAGTCGAAATGAGAAAACACGTAAATAAGTCTCAAAACCAGACTTCCAGATCACCTACAGCAACCCCAAA
>NW_004624749.1:3642746-3711377 GCF_000247695.1 Heterocephalus glaber
AACCAAGATGCATTATATAAAGGTACAGTTCCCAATGAGAAACGTAATTGTGTTGTATACCTACAATGTACCAATAAAAGAATTTAATAATTAAAAAAAAAAGAAAAAAGAAATGGAAATGAAGGCTATGTAAATAGGGAAGGGTGGAGGGGGTGGAGGGCACACAGGTAATGGGGAAAAAATAAAAACCAAGATACATTACGTACAGGTACAAGCACCCAATAATAAATGTAAATGTACTGTATACCTAAAATGTACCAATAAAAGAACTTAAGAAGAAAAACAAAAAAAAAGAATCCTGGAGGTATGTTGTAGACCATAACTGAAGCTGTAATTTTCAGTCAGGACAATTACCTGTCATGAAGACATAAAATAATTTATTATTGAATGTTTTTCTTGTACGATTCATGTGCAAGTGTACTCAAAATTCTGCTACACTACATGAAAGTAAATGGACATTCCAGAATATAGATGTGATTATATAATCTGAAACTAATTATTATTAAACCAATGATTGCTGAGAATCAAAAAAAAAAAAAGTCAGTGTTAAAAAAAAAGGTTAGTCCTTAGTGGAGAGATGCTTCCCTCTTCCTCCCACTTTATTTCATAAGACTTTAAAGCTTGATGATGTATGTGGTAGCAAGGCTATCTCGGACCATGAATATAAAAGGAACATCCTGTCTTCCATCAGTTTCTAGAGCCATAAGATCAGCAGTGTACAAGTCACTGGAAGACAGAGAAGTCACCAAGGCCCTATTCATAAAGACATAAGAGTAAAGGCAAGAACTCTACCTTGTTTAAGCCATTGTTAAGATATACTCATATCTATACCCTAATTCACTTCCAAGCTTTTTTGCCTTCTGAGATCAAAACCAGCCAGTGCTGTGCCCAAGAACCAAAATGGTAGACATTTAACTCACTGGGTTGTGGGGAAAGCAATGGAATCTACTTTTGAGCTCTCCTGTCCCACCTGTTGGTGATTCTGAACTCAGCAGGTCTGGCAGTTGAAATTTTCTGATCCCCAGGAGTCATAAAACTCTAAGAAGTCTACCCAAGAGATGCCTCTTTTGCATCTGCTTTTCCTTCACTTCCTCTCTGGAACTTACACCCTTATCACCAACACTATGAGTTTCTCTGGGTGCCTACAGCTTTCTCCCTCCAGTGAGATGCTTCAAGTTTTCCATAGAGTTCTTTAACTTCACTGACAAGGAGAGGCTATACCACCCATCTGCCTGAAGACCAGAGTAACTTTATTCCGGAAGCTAAGGAACCAATTCTCCATGAAGTGGCCACACAGAGCAGGAGCTTCTGTTGGCATGAGATCCTGGTGGGGGTGGTGTGAAGGCATGACCAGTGACACCACCCAAGAAGACAGCACATTGTCTTGACTTGCAAAGCTCAGTACTCTGCCTCACCACTGCCCTTCCATACTCGCTGATATCACCAGAGGATTAACACAAACTACAAATGCACTTGATTGAAGGACCGTATATAAACAGCAGCCTCTTCCAATGGACCACATTCAGCATCAGTAAGGCCATATAATGGGGGGAACACCAATCCTGAACCAAGCATCATGGTCATCATCTCTGCCTAAGGCTTTCTAGCTTTCCAGAGACCCACTGTCTCCGCATGACAAAAGGCGGAGACACTCACCAGTACTGTATTCTCTGAACTCGAGTACTGGTACTTGGAAATGTGTTTATTCAATCACTGCAAAAAAAAATCCAACTTTAAAAACAAAAACAAAAACCCCCAACTTCCTATTCTTGCCACTAGTACTGTACTCCACTTCCACAGTCTTTCCTTGGGCCTACTTTGTGTATTTTCTTCTCTCCCATTGCTTGCCTCTAGGGCTTTCCAGGTAGTGAAAAATGAGGATAAATCCCAGCTCATCCTCTTGACACTTGGGCCTTCATATGAGACTGCAACATTCTTCTCAAGCCTCCTGTCACAGTCCCCATGGTCCAGGCCTGCAGGCCTCTCCAGGCCCTCCCACATCTCCATGCCTCTGCACTTGCTGTGCATTCAGTTTCTCCTCACGATCACAACAGCCACCATTCCTTTATTTGATAAACTGTTACTCAGCCTTTAAGTCTCAGTCTCAAAAGTCACCTCCTCTGTGAGAAGTTTTCAAATTCTGGAGCACAATCAGTTGCTCTAAACTGGACTCATCCATTTTTTTTCCCTGAGACTCTAAACAAATACTTACTAAATGGCTTACTCAGGCCTTATTACTGGAATTTAATCTCATACATGTATGTCTATGTCTCCCATCAGTAAAAGTTAAGGTCAGAAGTAAAATTCATTTTTGTATCACCAGTGCCTGGCACCATGCTTGCCTGGCACCATGCTTGTCACTGAACAGGCATTTATTTACTAGGACCTTGCTGAATAGGCACCAATGAATAAAGCATTAAATTAAAAACCCTGGATAGGGGAGTCTGAAACCACAGATGTCTCAGTTTCCTCATCTGTATAAAAAAGTTGGGTTTGATAATCTCATAACAACACTGAAGTTTTACTAGACAATAGGAGTTGAGTCTGCTCAAATCAGTGAACCAGGCATAAATCGTGATTCAGTAGAAACACTAATAGAGCCTGGCCATCCAGTAGTCATTTTTTTGAAACGCTAGCAGCTTTTTGAAACTACATGCCCAAATGCAGAAACAACTGCACATAGCTAACTGCCCTCTCATCAGGCCTCTGTAAGGAAGAAACACTTGTGTGCTTTACTCAGGCTCAAAAGCCCGAGTCTCAGGTTTGAACTTCACTGTGTCCCACAGCAGTCAGGTGGAGGACTAGGAAGACCCGGGACTGCAGCAAGTGAAGAAAGGGGGGAGGGGTACAAAAATGGTGAAAATTTACAACTTAACGCCCAAGAATGTAGAGCATTTCAATTTAAGAAACAAATTACTGTAAAACCAACACAAGACAAATATAGAACAGATTCAGGTCAAGTGAACAGAGAACCTGGTAGCCCGTACCGTGTGCGAGGTCAGGTTTATGGGACTCTAAACATAATTTTTTCTGCACATTCTCATCTCTTAACACGCTCAAGAAAGCTATTCTCCCTGCCTCCAGTATTTAGCAGGCTGCCAGCATTTAATAAATATTTCTTAAACCGAAACGGCTTAAAATTTATAAAAACCCGATGGGGCGGGTATGGTTATCTCCCATTGAACGCCAGAGGAAACGGAAGCTCCGACGGCTCAGGGATCTGCCCGAGTTCAGTAGCTGGTATTGGGTCGCGACGGCCACCACAGGCCTACAGGAAGGCCTCTGCAGAGCCCTGCCACCTGGATGCAGGCGCGGCCACCACCCGGAGTGCCCGGCCGCGCTACCTGGAGCACACAGTCGGACTGCAGCAGACATGCACCCAGGTCCTCCTTCAGACCCGCGCACGCGCCGCCCTCTGGCTTGTCCTCGTAATAACGGGGCATGGCGATGCCTCCCGCCCGCTGCCGCCTTGACCTTCTTGGTCCTCAATCACTACCACCTGGCTGGGGGGAAAGAGACGCCCACAGCCGAAGAAACCGGAAGACGTTGAGGTAATTTCCAGCAGGTCCTTGGTTGTCGGGAGGAAAGACTACGAGTCCCGAGAGGCATCGCGCGTTACGGAAGTGACGTGTGTGACGTAATGGGGCGCTCCCTGAGCGCCGGCTACGTTGCGGGAAGGAAAGTTGGCCCAGCCGGGGCTGTGTTCCGCTGCTGGGCAGTGTTGGCGGAGTAGCTCAGACCTCGGTCGAGGCCACACCTGAGCCCCAGGTGAGACCTGAGGGCTTCTCCGCCCGCGTGCTACTTGTGTTCGCATAAAGGGGCCTTTCTTCCGGCAGCTCGTGGCCGGGCGTCATGGCGACCCGGCAGTGACCATTCCCGCGGCCGGCCCCTGGGGCCCTGAGCCCACGCTCGAGTTGCTGGATAAAATCAAGGACTCTCACTTACATTGGAGTGAAAGATAAAGTAATAATTTTTAAGCGTGTCCGAAATATTGTGTGGGACTCATTCTTTGCTTGTTTGAACATCCAGTGTAACTGGGCAGTCTGTTTTTATTTGCCAAACCTGACAGCCGCACCCGAGGCCCCGTGCTAAAGGGGACCACCTGGGCAGTGCGGGGCAAGAAGCCACTGGCGTCCTGGAAGCCTGCCAAGTCGAGTGGGGGACAGGGGTGTGGGCGTGGGGATCAGGCGGTGACCTGCGCTCACCCGCCTTCGGACCAGTTGGACTGGACTCCCACGCTGTCATTCCTCCGGGTGGATTATTTTCTGGGAGTAAAACACTATGGAGTTTTGCTTTGTTTTTATATCATTGTAATGAAGGAGGAGCTTGCTGGTCATACGTACGCTGATGGACTTGTGTGAATAATATTGCTTTCTAATAGATTTAAAGACTGAAAGCCTTGGTGATTTAAGAAATCGGAATTTGGGGCAGAGTTCTAGTCTTGACAGCATCACAGTCGTAACTATAGGGAGCTCACTTTGCCTCCCTGTGCCTCTCTTCCTCCTCTTTTAGCTGCCCAGGATGGCTGAGGCTAGAGCGAGATGAAGTGTGAGAAGTGCATGGATCGTGATTAAGAGTTGTGTTGTATGATTTCTCAGGGCGTGGCATCGCCCTAGCTGGAACTGCAATCCTCAGTTTTCCAGCCGCCTTAGCACAGACTCCATTCACTTTTGACCCCTGACCCCTCAGAGAGTGGAAAAAACATAAAGTGACCTCCCTCCCTGCTTAAGTTTCTTCAGATTATGTGTAAAAGGAATTTTTGTCTTCCATCTAGGAAGATGTTACCAAGTACTTCAGTGAATTCCTCAATGCATGGGAATGGAGTCTTGAGTTCCAGGGATGCAGCAAGACACACAGCTGGAGCAAAGCGCTACAAATACCTCAGGAGGCTTTTTCGTTTTCGGCAGATGGACTTTGAGTTTGCTGCCTGGCAGATGCTCTACCTGTTCACTTCCCCACAGAGGGTTTATAGAAATTTTCATTACAGGAAGCAGACAAAGGACCAGTGGGCCAGAGATGACCCTGCTTTCTTGGTCTTGTTAAGTATCTGGCTCTGTGGTAAGTCTTAGTTTGTTTATCTGCCTTAGAGTTGAAGAAAAAATTGCTTCAGAGTAGGCTTGTCACTTGGAGGCTCTATTGATATGTAATGTGTTGTGGGTCCAAATTTGAGGGTTTGTGTAACTGTTTCTTCCTTTTCCCTGAACCCTCAGAAATCTCATAAGAAAGAGATATATTCTTCCATGTCCCAAGCAGATGCTGGAGTGAATTACTACTTCAGGACTTTGAAAAGCAGGGACAAGATTCACTCTGTCTTTTAGCTACTGCAAACTGATGCCCAAATTCCATCTTCCCATGAAAAGGACTATCAAAATTGGAAATTAACATTTCACAAATAGGCACATCAAGGAAGTTCTAAAAGTACTGATGTGAACTTGAAAATCTGCTTTTAAATTTTCCAGTAGTGTACTGAATGGGTGCCAGTCATCTTTTAAACTGCATAAGGTTTTGAAGTGTGTGGAGTGTTTTTTACCTTAACTGGATTTCCAATGTGTGAGGTCCTCTATGCCACACTGTTCTGAATGCCACAGCTATGTGGTGAACTACCATGAGCAGAGCCCTGCTCAGTAAGCTTCATAGATCTGCATTCCAAAATGGTTTGCATTTCTACATCAGTTAAATAAAACACATCTTTGGAGTTTTTTATTTCAGTGTCTGTATGGGAATCTGGTGGCCAAGTATATTAGCTTTCCATTGCTGGGACAAAATATCTGAGATAACCTAAAAAGAGGAAATGTTTATTTTGGCTCATGGTTTAGAGATTTCAGTCCATAGTCATTGGCCCATTGCTGTGGGCCTGTGGGGAGGCAGAACATGGTGGGGAGTTAGTGGTGGAGCAAAGCTGTTCACCTCATGATGGTGGTTAGTAGAAAGAGAGGGGAAGCAGCTTGAAGGAGGGTCCTGATATCCATTTCCAGGGCACACCCTCAGGGACCTACCTTCCTTCCACTAGGCCCTACCTCCTAAAGATTACATCTCCTTCCAGTAGCATTACAGGTTGGCAACCAAACCTTTAGGACATAGGCCTCCAGGAGACATTTAAAATTTAAACCATAACACCAACGAATGTGTTCTGTACCCCCAGAACCTATCACAGTGTCTGAAT
The DNA here is from genome assembly GCF_000247695.1 of Heterocephalus glaber. Next base: position 3,648,910 of record NW_004624749.1, read on the forward strand.
GAATCTTGTAAATCTTTCTTTCAGTGTCCACTATAGGATTTGGTTTTGTGCTGGACATGGGATTTTTTGAGACAATAAAACTTCTCCTATGGGTAGTATTCATAGACTGTGTGGGCGTTGGCCTTCTGATATCAACCTTGATGTGGTGAGTACCACTAACTTTGGATTTTTAGATACTGTAGAGCATTTATTTATTTCCTTCAGAGATACAGTAGCAGATGGAAATTGAGACCAAGATAAAGTAACTGAAATGATCAGTCTTGCTGCCAAGGGGTTATAATTTGGCCTTCCTGTGTTAGTACCAATATCAGGAAATTTTCTTAAGGGATGCTCTATATTATCAATGTGGCCAATAATAGAAATAATTATTATATTAACAAAACCCCTGGTTTTACAAAAATGTTATGCATTTATCAGTTCTACCTAAGTTGTATGCTGGCACCATTTTCTTCATTTATCAGTGGGGACATCTTCCAGATGTAGGGGAGTGTGCTGTAGTGCTCAGACCCATTTAGAGTAGAGGATTACTTTTTGGAATCTTACTTTGAATCTTTGATATTAGATGAAGTACACTTGAAAAAGAATTTTTAAAAAAACTACTCTGGTTCCTTCCTGGTGTAGATCACACACACACACACACACACACACACACACACACACACACACACACACACACACACACGTTTTATTGATAGAGCTCCCAGTGGGCTGGGGATTTAGCTCTGCTGCTGTGCCTGCCTTGCAAGTGTAAGGTCCTGAGTTCGATCCCCGGTACTGGGGAGGGGAGGAAGGGGGGGCTCCCAGTTAACTTTGTCTGGGATTGACTGACATCACCAGTGTTCCTAGGGTAATGTGTTTGGCCTCTTGTCCTGGGGAGCGTGCTGCTGGGTACTGGCCTGCAGGCTGAGGGCAGTGCGTGTAGCCAGTGGTAGAGCAGGCCTGATGGTCAGTGTATATCAGGAAAACTTGGAACGTTTTTGTCTCAGAGTGACCCAGGTTCAGGTCCTAGCTCAGTCATTTGCATAACTCTAGACTCAAGTCTCCTCTTTTATACAGTGGAGTTGATGGATTTTGTCAGATTTCTGTAGAGCACTGTAAGTTCCTGGCATATGTTAAGTGCGCTCAGTATATAGTAGCTGTTAATATTTTAAATGAGACTGTAATCTCTAATGATACCAACCTTTGATTATCCTTTGTAACTTTTGATAAAGTGCAGGTTCTGTATATGCTAGGTAATTAATAAATACTGTTCACCATTAATCTAAAATTAATATTGCTAACTACGTAAATTACATATTGATTATCAAGGTAGCAATGGAGAAGACATAGTATATGAAAAAATGGAAGAAGTAAGGCTTTCAGAAGAGCAGTTGAGTTTGTAGCAAGCATTCTGCTAGGAATTCGGTGACTCTGGTGGCCACAGAGCCTAAGTTACCCTGGAGCTCAGCATTTTCAGCACGAGCCTGTGTCAGGGTTTCTGTTAAATAGACAAGGACTCAACATACTGCTTTTGAAAATCCATTTTGTACTGTGTTGTGAATCATGTGAGGAAATAGAAATGGTACCTTGTAAATTTGATCATCTCAGAAGCACCACACGAACTAATATCAGGTCACATTTTAGGGGGAGAGAGGATTCCGAATGATTTTGAACGAGTGAATGCAGGGATGTAGAAATGTGGAACAGCACACTAGGTCCAAGGGCAGAGGGTGACACTGAGTGGCTGGGGAAGAGAAGAGACTAGAGAAGTTGGCTGTAGTGCAGTTTGGAAAACAAAGTACTGCACTTGTGGGCTGGAGGAGGGGAGAGTGGTGGAGCTTGGAGGGTGTGAAGTAAGGAAAGCTGCCCTGTGAGGGAGAAGAGGGCAAAGCCGGTAGAACTGCAGGAACCTGAGGAAGGGCAGAGGATCCTGAAGGCAGCGGTGACAGGAACAGAGGGGGATGGAGTGAGAGAACCTGTCACAGCAGGACACCTCAAGGGCTGGGCAGGAGCGGCAGTGGTGGGGCCTCCTTTGGCAGAGCTTGCAAGTTTGGGACTCAGTGCTGAGCATTTGATGTTAGGCATATAGAGCCCAGAGAGCTCACAGAGCATTTAGTGGAAACAAAGGTCATGGGGCACTGAGGCAGAGGGCTCAGCAGTGTGGGCCCAGATGAGCTGTGAAGGGTGCCATTGATGTCCAGGTGGGCAAGGAAGCACAGTGGCCTTTGTGCCCACTGAAGGGATGGCTGAGGGGGCAGTGGCTGTGGGAAGGGGCTTCCTGGGGAGCCAAGGACAGGCTGCTGCGGGTGATTCTAACTGCACTCATTTATGGGCCTCAGATGAGAATTCCGTTTGTGTATACAGTGTTAGCATTTGTCTCCTTCTCGTTAAACATTTATGGGCTTTGTTTCTGGCAACTTTTGGACTTCTAATTTTTTTGGGGGGGTGGGGGGTGGGAGGGGTTACCAGGGATTGAACTCGGGACCTTGCGCTTGCAAGGCAGGCGGCGGCACCACTGAGCTAAATCCCCAGCCCATGGACTTCTAGTTCTTTACAAAATGTGTAATAAATTGTAAAGTACAGTTTGCCTACTGTGCTGTGGGACACTAGAACTTAGTCCTCCTGTGTCTGTACCCTTTATCCACATCCCTCTGTTGTCCCCACCCTCCCTGTCCTCTGAGGACCACTTTTCCCTCCTTTCATGAGAACAGCTGTTTTGTCTTTCACTCCTGAGAATACGTGGAACTGTGGCTTGGCTTATTGCACTCATTCTGTAGACTTAATTCGCGTGTTCTTGGCTGAGACAATGTTTTGGTAAGTTGTGGTGTCCAGGTGAAGCAGTATTATTTTATCTAAGTGCAGGACTGTTTATTATACTATACCATGTTTTGTTTATCTTCTATTTTTATCTCCACTGTAGGAAGAGCATTTTCTTAATTGTATCCTTGAATTGAAATGCAATGACACATAAAAAGGTACATTGACTTTCCCCAGATATGTTTATAATAAGTGATCAGTTTCGGCCTTTCTGTCCCCTGGATATATGGTATTCATTCATAGCTGTGTTGCACTGGTAGGCATGTTGTAGCATTGCCTGGCACTTGAGCAGCTGTTCTATGACCAGATGTGCTGCTTGCCACTTTCCTTTACTTTCCTCACCTTTTAATTGGGGGTTGACACAGGTCATAGGCCTGGAACACATCTGGTGTTTATTCTTTTTTTTTGGTACTGGGGATCGAACTCAGGTCCTTCTGCTTGTGAGGCACTGCTGTTTATTCTTTTGGTGATGTCATTCAGTCCCCTGGCTTTAAATATCATCCACACACTGGTGAGATTTTTGTTTTGTTTACACATGCAACCCAGGGCATTTGCACTGAGCTACATTTCCAGCCCTTTTTAATATTTTGAGACAAGGTCTTGCTAAGTGGCTTCATTACCCAGGCTGGGCTCGAATTTGCAGTCTTCCTGATTCAGCCTCTTGGAGTGCTGGGATTATGGCAACTGATGAACTGATGACTTTTTCTCTCCAGTTTGGACTTGGGTTTCATATGCAGCTCCTTACTCCATACTGATGGGCATCTTCCACATAACATGTCCATTCCAAATTCCCACACACTCCTCCATCCTCCAGACTGCTCCTGCTCTTGTCCCTGGAGTCTGCTCTCAAGACGGGCCATCAGGGAGACCAGGTCAGAACATCTGTCAGACACTTCTTGCAACTCCACAGTGGCTTCTTGTTACCAAGAATAAAAGCAAGAAGTCTTTAAACGGCCAGCAGCCCCATAAGATCTGGCTCTGTGTTTCCTTTCTGACTGCATTTCCCACTCCAGATCTTGTTCACAGGCCCACTGTGCTTCCTCATCCTGAGAGGCCAGCACCATCCCACCCTTGGGTCTTCACCTATGACCATCATGTTTAAGACTGCATCGCAGGTACCCTCTGACATCCAGTTATGTTCTGGTCAGTCTGCTCCCCTGCAGTTGAAGGCAGAGCTATTTTTTAAACTATCATTTGAAAAAAAATTCTATTAGTACATGTTTGCAGTACATGATGATTATATTTATTGGGGGAGTTTGTATGTGTACATAGCACATCATATTTCTTTTTTCATCCCCTTTTCCTCCCATCCCTCCCTGCTCCTCCCAACTCTTGTCTTCTCCTTTTGCAGTTTTCATTTTTTTCAATTGTTAATCCCTTTCCCTTTTCCCTGCCCCTTCCATCTCTTGTTGCCCTTCCCATTTGAAAAAGATCTCCCTACTTCCTATTACCTTTTATTTTGCCCTTGTATTTTGGGTTTCTCATATAGGAGAAACCATGTGATATTTACTTATGCATCTAATTCATTATGGTCTCAAGGTGAAGGCAGAGATCTCACTGCACTCCTTCTGGAAGTTAGAATGGTGCCTGGTACATGGCTGGTGGTATTGGTGAGTTAATTTTATTGTATTATGAAAGAAATGTGAATTTTGCTCTTCAGGTTCATCTCTAACAAGCACCTGGTGAAACGCCAGAGCAGAGACTATGACGTGGAGTGGGGCTACGCCTTTGATGTGCACCTGAATGCTTTTTACCCACTCCTGGTCATCCTGCATTTTATCCAGCTGTTCTTCATCAACCGTAAGTAACAGTAACTTCTCAAAATATTATCAGATGTGTGTACAGATACTCACTGTCTGCATTTCTTCTGGCAGATGTTATCCTGACAGACACATTCATTGGATATTTAGTTGGAAATACCTTATGGTTGATTGCGGTTGGCTATTACATCTATGTAACCTTCCTAGGATACAGTGGTAAGTACCCTTAAAGAACTGGTTGGCTGAGGACCTATCAGGGAGAGGAGATGCTAGCAGTACAGTACTAATAGTCTGCCTGAGGAGCACTTGTGGAGGAACTGTCTCATTTACGCTTCCTACCAATTTTTGATTCAGGTTTATTTCTTCATCATTTTTCAAGTGGAACTAAGGCACAAAAAAGATGAAGTAACTTGCCCATGGTCACACAGCCAGAGAGTGGTGTATCTGCTGTGTAACTTTTCATAATGTCAAGAAACCACTCTGAATCACTGTCTCCCGAGTTATGGCAGGAATCCAGGACCATTTTGCTCTTCTCTTGCCAGGTTCTAAGTTGCTAGTAAGAGAAGGGAGTGAGGAAAAATTGGACCTGATGTAGGGGCTCACAGGTGCATGAGCTGACATCTGAAACCTGGCAGCAGGCTTTTGCTCATTTTTAATTCTTGTGATCACTGTGATGGTTCTGTAGATGCTCACAGAAGGTCAAGCCCTACTTTTATTGACCTCGGGACATATTTTCAAATTTGTTCTTAAGTCTTGCTTTAGGTTCATCTTTCTTAATATGACCAAAGAACACTTACTCCTAAAATTTCTTAGCATTACATATTTTATATCTAATACACACATGTATAGCTATGTGTCCACACACACACAGACTTGCCTTTCCTGTTACCCTGGTGTTGGGCACCTCACTGTGAGTATAAACTGTCCTTACGTCTGGTGGCTCCGATGGTTGCTTGTGCCCAACTCCACTCCTTGGCCAGGGACCCTTAGTCTTCCTCATGGAACTTCCTTGCTTGGGGGCCTTGAGAGTTCTAGTCCAGAGGAGAGCGATTTGTGATTTTTTATACTCAGGCTTCTAATGAATTTTTAAGCTGTGGTCAGTGCCATGCTGCAAAACTGCAGGTTCTCTAAGTGGACTCTGAACACTGTGTGGAGTACTTTGAGTACAGCTGTCTATATTTGGATCAGAATGTGTGGGATAGGGGCCTGCTAAGTAACAGTGGATGAGAAGCATGGGTACTTGGGGCCACATTTTGTATTGTAGAGCTTTTAGTTCTTTCCTAAAGCTTGGGTGTGATGTTCTTTGTACTGGGAAATGTCAGATGGCTAAAAATTCATTCTTTACTGTAACATCCTCTGTCTTTGTATTTTCTGAGGCTGGACATGTTGGCACACACCTGAAATCTCACCCACTTGGGAGGCTGAGGGAGGAGGATCACAAATTTGAGGCTAGCCTGAACAATTTAGTGAGACTCTGTCTCAAAATAACAAAGGGCTGAGGGTGTCGCTCATTGGTATAGCACTTACCTAGCATGTGTGAGGCCCTGGGTTTAGTACCTAGCACCAAAAAATAAAACAGGCTTCTGTGGCAGTCACTGTCCTCAGTGTTTTCCTCCCAGCCTGTTAGTCCTGCTTTGTTCCCATTCAGCCCTCATCTGCAGCAGTGCTGCTCCCCATTTCCTCTCAGCCCTAAGTGAGAAGCAAGCAAACAGAAAAGCACTGTATACTCCACGGGCAGCGGTGACTAACCGGAAATTGCATTCTCCTTTGGCCCCATGTGTTGAAAAGAGCTGTCTTTGCATAATGTTCACTTACTAGGCCTGTTTCCTTTATAAGTCATTCTTGATTTCTTTTCCAGCACTGCCATTTTTGAAAAACACAGTGATTCTTCTCTACCCCTTTGCACCGCTCATTCTGCTGTACGGGCTGTCACTTGCCCTGGGGTGGAACTTTACCCATGCTCTGTGTTCATTCTACAAGTACAGAGTGAAGTGAGTGAAAGCCTGCTGTGATGTTCCATCTAAACTGTGGCAATAGACCCGGAGAAGGAAGTTCCTGTAAAATCTGTAAATAAACTTATCTTTGTAGATATCTTAAAGATGTAAAGTTTACAATCTGAGGAGATATGTTAACACAATTGACAAGTGCATTCCTTAAGACTAATTAATGTACATTTCTATAATAAATATTTTTAAAGCATCCGTATTTGTAATATTTATACTCACAGAGCTATATATAAAATGCTAAGGGCCTGAGGAAACAGAAATGTAAAACTTATTATTTTTAGAGAATGCAGTAATATCACATACCTGTTACTGACAAGGTGCTGAGTCTCCCCATTTCTAAACATGAGGCTAGGGGACCCCATCTCACTTTCATAACCTGTATGGTAACTCACAGGAGCCACTGTACAAGAGGCCCTGACATCATTATCATTTTTTTTAAATGGGGGGAAAGAAACCACAAAGGACAAACCCCCAAAAAACATTAGACCAGAGTGGCCCATGGGAACTATCTTGTGTATGTAATAATGCAAACACCTGCATAAATACCGATAGTCACCATCTTATGTTTTCTTCTAATGACTTCCCAGAACTTGACTAGAACCCAAATAAAGTACTTCTGTTTATAACTGAAAATAAATCAACTATTGTATCAATTCTAAAAAAACCACACATTCAGTTCCATCTATTAGAAGGAATCTTCAACTCAACATGGCTTTTAAAAGTTCTTTATTTCAAATACACATGAACGGCTGTGGCACAGAAACAGGGATGAAAGGCACAGTCAACAGGACCAGTTATTAGGATTTCAATTATAGCAGCAAACTTGAAAATAAATAATCTTCCTGTAAAAATCCAACAGGTACCTAAAGTATTACTAAATATATTAACTGTCCAATCCATGAAGACATTTTAAGAAAAATATGTACAATACATTTGGAAAGAAAAGTCTGGCACAGCCTGGCAGAGACCTTCTGGCAGCTTCGGGGGGTGCTCCAGAGTCTCCTGGATGCAGAGGAGCCTTCCCAGAGGAAGAGTGCGGAACAGCGCAAGCTTTAGTTCTCATTCCACAAATGAAACATAATCGTTAGGCTTAACAGATTCTAAATCTTCCTTTAAAAAACGTACTGTCTCTACTGAAATGAAAGTATCAAATCTGCTGGCAGTGCATCTTACAGTACTGTCGATATCAGCCATTTTTAAGGCTCAGAGAATATGTCTTCAAAGGTATTTTCACCAAATTGGGGCAAACACAGAGCATTTCAGGTAAGTAATGGAATGCTAACCAAGCTGACATACTGAACCTTTGATTCTAGGACAATTTGCTAATGACTAATACAATGAATCTACTAAGAGCACGTAATACAAGATAGCCTCCCTAACGTCCAAAAGTATTAAAAGATTTACCACGAGGAACAATCCTTATTTCAGACCAGTTTTAGCACTGCTGTTCTTTACATTTTACTACAGCATTAACAAGTGGACTCGCTTTGTGCAAGTGCTTCCCCTTCCCCTCAACATTCCCTTTGCTGTCTTAAATAAAGTCAGCTTCCACTCGCCCCATGCACACAACAGTGCCAGCGCCTTTCCTCTTTATTCTTTGACAGAGACCTACTTGTGCCCAAGCTGGAAAAAGGAGTGCTTAAGGTAAGGTAAGAAGAGTTTACACCGAGCTGTGATGATGATGATATAAGTGTGTACCTCCAACAAAATCCTTGGTTTGGTTGCTATTTAAAAAAATAATACTGCTGTCTTTTTAGCATTGTATATTCACATGCATTAAAATAAGCAAACTAGTTATAATATATATTGGTTAAGATTAATTTAAAATTTTACCACTATTAAAATTTACAGACTATAAATATTGGTACATAGCTTGGGAAAGTTTCCTTTTCTATAATGAGATTGGATTGGATATTTATGTTCTCCTATAATGTGAAGATATGATATGACACAAATTTGTGATCTTGTGACAGTCTAACAGCCTCTAATGTTCTTTTCATTTAGCTCTATTGGTCTTACATCAAGGCTATGGCAGTATAAAAATAAGCACAAAAAATTAATGGATAAACCAAAATAAAAACAAACTTCCTTAGTAATTAACAGCTTAAAAGCAGAGGTATTTTGGAAAACATTACCATAAGTATAAAATTTGGTTGGCACAAACAGGGTTTGATCTGTGTTAGATAAATTGATTTTAAAAACAAGTCCCTCATAGTGTCTATCTAAACTACATAAAGGCATGTTTCTTCTCTTAGATATCTGATCTAAAACACCACTGTTCATCATTCTTCTGTACACTTCAGATCAGTCTGTCTAAATCTGTATAAACACCTCATCTAGGAAAAACCATTCCTTACAATCAGTCTCATTCCTGCAGCTCTTTCATAAGATAACTACCAAAATGCTGCAGCTCTTTTACTAAGAACCTACTAACAAAGACTCAGATTTCTGGCAGAGAACATTCTAGCTAAAGCGCAGGAATATGATTTGCTAATGAAGAGTACACGTGTTTATCAAAATAAAAATCCAGCATACAACCAGAAATCAAGGATGAAGACTTCTTTACTGCTTTCAAATACATATTACATTCATTTTCTGCTGCTGCAGAGTAAGTCACAGATCTAACGGCCAGAATACCACCCAGGTATGTCAGGTCTGCAGGTCAAAAGTCCAAGCCGGCCTAACAGCACTGTTGAGGATCCCACAGTGCTGGCCAGGGTGGCTCTGAAGTCAAACCCACTTCTCAGCCTCTGAATGAACATGTGGCTTGCACTTGGTTCCCATGGCTATAGGCCTGCAGGCTCATTTTCCTGCCTGGCAGCCAGAGCCTCTCTCCACATGCCCATTCTGTACCTTCTGCAGCCCCTTCCCCCTTTAAACCAGCAATGGTGTTTTGAGTCGTCCTCTGAGGAGATTGCCTGGAAAGGGCTGACATTGGATTAGTACTAATTGGATAGTTTGCCCTCTGCTGTAGATACCATAGCATAACTATGGATCACACAGTTCCACCCATGTTCAGGGGAGGGGATTATATTATACATGGCCAACGGGTGGGGATCACTCTTCTGATTCTGCCTCAGCACAAATACACACTGCTCTTAACTGGAACAATCTCCAGTGTGCTGTTTCCATATAACCTGACTTTTCTTTCAGAGACAGCATTGTTGGGAGATGATTTTGTTTTTCCTTATTATGAAAGATTTAAAAGAAGCCTTTACAACTTCGCCAATGGCTTTTAAACAATGACACCTTCTAATTCTTTACAGTGAAGCCACTGCTTTGCAAAGCCAGGGTCCCTTTGTTTAAAGACATCTCTAATGGCTGAACATATACCTACATGTCTAGTCCACATGCTATATGTTTGCACTAACTTGTTCTAAAGTTTTCAATCACTTTTTTGACTACATGGTATGATACAGTGCATGCTAAGAACAGTAGTCTAACAGAGAACTAAGACATCTTGGACCTTACCCCCAAATACTCATTTGCATTATAATGTATTCAGGTCTGCTTTTAACCTCGGTAATGAATTCTGGCTTCTAAAGTATCACATCAGCACTCTTGACACAATACCATCCAACAAAACTTCCTGCAATGAAGGAAATGACCTGTATCTCTGGTGTCCAATTTGATGGTCACTGGGTACTTGAGGTACTTGAAATGTAGCTAGTGCAGATGCAAGAATGAATTATTTTTATTTAACTTAAATAGCCATCATGCATCTAGTGGCTATTGTATAGGCCAGCACTGCTCAAGAGTCTGAATAGTTTATTCTGAAATACACACCAGATGTCAAACTATGCCCTTCTATACATATAATTAGTCCACCATGTGACACTTTTCTCATCCACTGCATTGGTAAAAGTGGTTTGGTGTATTTATCTTCTTCCAGTTCCACACACTCTTCACCTCCTCCCACTCTGCCTCAGCACTACCCTGTAGGGCTCCCCCGACAGTTTCTTGCTTGGGGACACCATAGCTGCTGATTGCCTAGTGCTGGATGGGATAAAAATAGGGAGCAGCTAACACAGTCACACAGTGCTTGCCACAGTGGACTGAGCAGCACCAATTACAGGCTGGCCTCAGGAGCTCACAGTTTGTCAGAAACACACACTCCTCCCTCTATTTTCAGAGCATAGTGTGTCTTCCTTAAGTCACAGTTGGCTACTGAGGAACCAAACTCAAGGGGACTCCTAGACCCTTCTTGCACAGACTTTTACCTTCTGCTATTTAGCTGCTTCATCAGTACCCTAGTGTACTAAAAGCTGGGGCCAACATTTTATAACTATATACCTCTTTTTGAAGAAATCTGCTTGTGGGCACTGAGCTAAGGAAATTGGAGAAGAAAATAAAAAGTAAATTAAAGAAAACGAGAAGATCTAAACCCCTAATAAAAAATTCCAACTGGACTTTGCTATAAAAATTATTGATACCATCATGGATTTTCCAATCAAGAAAAATAAAAACTATTACAATAGAGAGTGATGGAAATAACTGTACTATGTCAACGTTTCCTACCTTTTCCCCTTCGTAACAATGCATAGAAAATGATATTCCCTGGTGTTATTTTCTGTGCACACTGGGTCACCGATGAAGTTCTTCCAAGCTGGATGCCACCAGATGGAATCTCCCATAGCCCAGGCCCCTGCCAGGGGCACACAGAGCCCAGGGCATCAGTCTCTGCAGCAGTCCACGGGGCTGTCAGAGCAGACTGGCTGGGAACTGAGCCCTGTTCATACCTTTATTCTGTAAAGACAACTGATTGCTGAGACTGATGAAATTATTTCTTGATAGTAACAATATTTGGAATTGTGTGTATTAAGAGTAATAAATGCTCTTTTTGGACACATGCTTTACCTGTAAGTTCATAATGCAACGCAGTAGAATAAATTATTCTGGAAAAACCTACAACTGCTACAATACCTTTCACCAAAAATCAATATTACAATTTTTTTCTTTAAAATTATACCCGTTATATGACTCATACAAGAACATTACACAGAAGACATTTTGTCAGAACTCAGAAAATGAAAGCAGATATAAAAGGACCAAAGGGACAAAATGCATCTAACTCATGAATTAAAGACAAAGGTTAGAAAAGAAGTGTTTCTCATCTTCAGCTGGAGGAAAGTTAGGCATCAACTCGCTGGTGATTTGGGTTGAATGTATCCCACCTGCACGCTGAAATTCACCACGCTGATCTCTCGTGGCTGTGTACCATACACAGTACAGTAAAAGAACCCCCAAGAAGGACGCTGGTCTTTAAAATCTTGGCTTTAAAGAATGACAAATGCCTTGAAAATATTTTGTTCAGAGTCGCTATGATTAGAAAAGTACTTCGGTTAAGAAATCCATCTATAATCAATCTTAAATGGCAGTGCATTTGAAAAATGGCATTGATTTGTAATGTTTGCATTTCAAAAAAAAATATAGAAAGAACTTAAAAAAGCAAGGTAACTGGTTTTCAAAAAAAGTATCGATTCCAAAATTTACTGCACAAAAATATGTACTTCTTAAGTGTTTCTAATAAATTAACTCCATAACATTTGTATGTAATTTATATTTATATATAATCCCTGATAATCTATAAAAGAGGGTCTATAATAGTAAAATAAATGAACTTCAAAAGTACCCCCTTCATAAAATGTATTTAACATTATTTTTTCTCAAATTTAAGGAATGTAACAATATGTACAACTCTTATGTATTAGTATAATACCAAAATAGTACAAGTCATATCAACAGGCTGTCATAATTGTAAAATGTTTGGGTTAAGTTAAAATTGGAGGACAGTGTAATTTCAAATGAATACAATTATCCATGGGTGATTCACTTTCCAAGTGGAAATGACAATCATCTTCTCTACAGTAGATTTCACAAGAGGTAGTGTTCAAGTTTAAAAAAAAAAATTCATGCTAAATTATCTTAACAGATTCAGAGGGAAAAATGTGTTGATTTCTTAGATGGTCAATTGGTGATTTTTTTAATATGAATCTGAAATGCAAAGAAGTGAAATGTGTAAGACCATTAATTCTCAATTTCAAAAAGTCTTAAATGCAAAATCAAAATGTACAAAAATAAAGTAGTACCTAAGGGACTTCACTGATTTAAGATGTTCTTACCTCATTAAGAATAGCCCAAACAGCAGAATTCTGAATAACTGAAAGGCGAAAGGCTGCAATGGGGTTTAGACTGGGGTCTACCATTCCTTCTGCCACACCGTTCTCAAATTTTCCTTCAAAACAAAAATAGTACTTACTGGACAGTCTGGGATAAATATACTAAGTCATTGATTTATGGCAGGAAAGGAACACACCAAGTATTTCCAGTAGCTATCTAAACAGGAGATAAGTAAGTGACTTTTCCCTTTTCCTACTTTAATTCAATTTCTAAATATTTCTTGAAATAGTGGATACTTAAAAACAATCATTAGAGGCAATCTACTTAGGCAGAGCTAGACCAATATGCTCACTCTAAATTTTAAAAACCAAATAAAAAATGTTTGTTCTTCCATCAACAATGTTTTAACTTACAGGTTTTTAGTAAATTGTGACTTATTCAAACTTTACCAAAATAAAATCTGTACTACTTCTCAGGCTGACTGCTTGGTAGGTTAGGTCAGCAGTCACAGACGTCAGTGATTGAGCCATACACACACATGGTGGTTGGCCTTGCGCTGGGGCTCAGTACACATGTATTCTCCCCACAGGCACATCTGGAAGGGATAAGAACTAATGCCTTCTCTACATAGTTCCCACACAAAACTCCATTAAAAATAATGAGCTTTGGGCCAGGGATTTAGCTCAGTGGTTTCACTGGCTGTTGTGCAAGTGCAAGGACCTGAGTTCAATCCCCAGTACCAAAAAAAAAAGGAGCTTTAAAGAAAAAGCTCTCCTGTAAGAACAAGGACCAAGAACTTCTATAAAAGGTTATGAGATTATGTTTCTTACCAAATTTTTCTTGCTGTAAGGAATACTATACTACTTAAAACAAAGTAATAAAATGCTGTCAGAAAAGTGATAAGAAAATGATTCCTTTTGGACTCAATTTCTCCAAGCCAAGAGTTGGCAAACTTTTCCATAAAGGGCAGTCTTTGTGGACCAAGAGGAAGACTGAGGATACTAGGTAGATGGTTACACATAGGAAGAGAAAACAAATTCCCACAAATGCTTTCTTGATGAAATTCACTATCTAGTAATAATCAAGTACAATTTTTTTGTACTGGAAATGTAATAAAGAGAATATAACTTTTTTTCCTTGGGGCAACTTCATTTAAATGATTTCAAAATTAGTGTTTATCAAAACTCAGTGCACATATTCATTTGTTGATGCTCATCTATAATGATACTTTACATATTTTACCTTTGGAATGTCTTTCCACAAAGCCCAGTTACGACCAAATACTAATGTTAAGTCACAAATAGAGGATTTTTTAATGGCACACATTCATCACTCAAAGTTATTTATGGAATTCTATTAGAGTCTTCTCTTTGATACTTTCTAGTGTACTATGTATCACATTACACTAAAGGTTAGGTGTAAGGCCCCCACAAAGGTACGTTCTGAAATGTGTTAAATTCTTTTTATTTGCATGGAGGTCCAAAATTGCTGGTGGAACTGCAGTTTTGGCTTGGAAAATACAGAGCCTGCCAAAAAAAAGTATTAACACTTCAAAAGACAAAAAACTTGTATAAATATTTTAATACTAACTTTACTGAAACATCATGAAAATCCTAACATGTATGTGAACAAAGCAGTCAATTTACCATGAGTCAATGTCTGGTGTGTATTAAGATATTTATACAAGTTTTTCTTTTCCTGAAGTGTGTATACATTTTTTGGTATATCTACTGGGAATCTATATAGCATGGAGATTTTACCTCCTATTCTAACTTCTGATAGCATAAGAAGTGTATAATGACCACACTATTAATAGCTCTAACAAATTTGCTAACAACAAAATGACTGCAATACAAGTTTTACATACAAGCAATGTTTTATCTTTTAATTTTAGGTTGAATTCATGAAGACACATTACCAAGTCTGTGGCAAAAACCAATTTTCAAAGTGATAATAATGGTTGAGGGCAGTTTTTCTCTTTTGGAAAAACTGCAATCTCGGTCCCAAACTTAAAACAACCATAGTAAAACTTTACCACTGCTAAGCCACTGAACGATTCTATAGTAGGGCAAGTTGAAATATTCAGTTCTTATGTCTGATAAAAATTCTCAGAACTGATAAAAGCAAATACAGTTCACTGTTGACACTGGCTCAATGATATACAACAAATGCAAAGATTTTCTGCAAAGTACCTGGCTGATGAATGATAAATAACCATAAGGCTTAAAGCACCATATATTTTCATAAGCTTTGTAAATCAATGCAACTAAACCACCTTCTCCACATACATTTTCACCATTTCATCGCAACACATCTTAGCAGATTCTGCTTTGGTTTGTAATAAATTTGTGGCGTTTTGTTGCTGTGACAGTGTCTATGTTGCCCAGACTGGGCTCTAACTCATGATCCTCCAGACTCAGCCTCCTGAGTAGCTGGGACTCAGGCGTGTGCCACTGCATCTGGTCTGAATTTGTACTTTCTTAACCTGTGTGAAAATATTCTTGTCTGTAATTACAAATAGACTACTGTAACTTCCAAATAGAGTATGCACGGGGCCAACTATTCAGTCATTTCAACCTTGGCATTGATTCCTAGGAAGAACTGAGCAGTATCAGTAACATCTGTCAACTCAAAAAGGCAAGAAGATGCTTTGCTTCTTGACTCCTGACATTGCTGCCAATGTCCTCAACTCTTCAAGCAGTTGTTGCTGACGGCCTCATCTTAAATGAGCTTATTTTTCTCTGCACCCATGTCTCTGCAATTAAACATGATTCAATTAACCCATGATTGGTGTTTTCTTGCTTGGTTAATAAGCCACTTGGAAATTCACTTTTAATAGCTTTGATTCCGTTTTTTACTTTTGTTTTTTACTTTACTGCTATGATGAGATATTCCATGCTAAATTTTCTAATTTTCCCGAGTGGGGAATTATAGTGTAAGTACTCAGTCTGGAAATGTACACCCATAACAATATAACCGCACAATAACCACAATGATTTGACACCTAATTTTGAAAAACTATCCACATTCCACTGGGTTAAGCATAATATTGAAAGTCTTCTCTTCTTGTCTTGACATGATGAGTAAGCACTGGTAATTTAAAAAGTCACACTACGGTGGCAAGTGTGGCACTTTCAACCTGTCAAGTTATAAATACATTATTGTGACTTGCAGGGTGAAGCCAGGATAGAACAACCCTGAGCCCTACTGCAACCACTAAGGCAGCAGGGCTGTGTCAGAATAAAACTGTGAGGACACCAAAAACTGAAGGTGACATAATCTTACATGTCAAAATGGATTATTTTTCCAACCACTTAGAAATGAAAACAATTCTTTTAAACATTCTTAGCTCACAGATCACTCAAAAGCAGGCAGTGGGTCCTGGGCTATAGTTCATTGATTCTTGTCTGATAAATTATGTCTATTTGTGAGTACCATATTTAACAAGCTAACAGCAAGATAAGGTATATTCAGATTAGAAACCAAAGCAAAGACTTATATTCCTTTATACAGTAAATATTGAATTTGTGAGATTTCTAGATGGTTTTTTTTGCTTCGTTTTTTGGTACTGGGGCTTGAACTCGGGACCTTGTGCTTGTGAAGCAGGTGGCAGAACCACTGAGCTAAATCCCCGGCCTCCTAGATAATCTTTTATTAAAAATTATTAATAAATTTCATGAAAGTCTATCCACACTTGGTGGTGGACTAGGGTAGGGAACGTATGCTACAAAAAAGTATCATTGAATATTAAATTAGGCAGGGGATTCAGGAGAGAAAACTACTATAGAATTTACATTTTAATGCCATCTTACAGTGTCATCTGATTTTCTTTAAAAAAAAATTACCAAATGGTATTACCAGCTTCATAAAAACACTTCCACTCTGCAATTGTATCCTGAGCTATATACTTTCATATGTGCAAAAAGTGTGTTTATGCTGCATCAGAAGATTGCCAACAGGCTAGGCATTCATCACTAGGGGACTGGCTAAAGTTATAAAATGATCAAAAATATGGTGAATATTTAATTTTTTAAAAAAATTTACTTTAAAAAGACACATTGCCATTAATCTCCCTCAAAATACTTTTTCTTTTTTTTTTTTTGGTACCAGGGATCAAACTCAGGACCTTGCATTTGCAAGGCAGGCGGCGGCACCACTGAGCTAAATCCCCAGCCCTTCGCCTCACTTTTAACACACTTATCCCATAGTTTTTGTCACTTTCTGAGGCAGCTCTGGAAGCCCTCTTTCATAAGGGTCCTTAGTCGCACACTTATGGCTTCCTCAATGTCCTGAACTGATTAAAAATATTTACCTTTCAGTCATTTTGCCTTTGGGGAAGACCCAGAAATTACATGGTGCCAGATGACTGAATGTGAATGAAAGCACACTGTAATGTTTTTATAAGGCTGCCTTTCTGCCAGATGGCACTCCGCAGCCACATATACTGTATTTTTTAATCTCACTTATAAATACAAGAAAGAAGAGTCCTAGAACTACTCCAGAATGGCAAGTACACTGGGAAAGCGTGTTCCAACTGAGGGGGAGGATTGAGGGGAATTAATGGTAACATGTCTTTTATTGCAATAACTTTTTTATTTAAACACACATCGAAGCTTTTCATCAGCCCTTGGATGCTAACATTAGGGAATTCTAAATAACTAATGGAAAGTAAATCAAAAAGAAGGAACTAAAGTTGAAGATCATACAGTTGAAGATTCCTAACCCTCACACATGCTAGGCTGGGGATTTAGCTCAGTGGTTCCGGCACCTGCATCGCAAGCGCAAGGTCCCATGTTCGATACCTGGTACCAAAAAAAAAAAAAAAGTTTGCACACATGTGCATAGTGTCTGAAAAGGTGGAAAGGAATGAGCTATACATACACACAGACACATGGATGATTCTCATGGTGAGAGAAAAATGCAAGTTGCAGACTAGAGATCAATATCTGTATCACATTTTCAAACAAGCAAACTATCACTGTGCATCATGGACAGAGATGTGTATGTAGAAAATTCCCGGGCCAAAGGTAAGTACCAAACTCAGGACAGTGGTCGCCTTGCCTCTGAGCAGAAGAGAAGCCATCTGGGAGGACATTGGATGGACAAATCTTAGGCTAGATTTGGACACATGGATATTCTTATTATTTGTATATTGTTGTGCACCAAAATATTTAAAATATTTTTAAATGTCCATGTTCTGTATGTATCTGTGTATTTTGTCCAGTGGAAAAAAAGAGAGGCAGAACAGGGACATAGAACATGTTATCTATCGTTTTTGTGTACTCAAATTATTTTTCACTGGGCATGGACTACTTCTGAAAGGACAGAAAACATTACAGAACCGGCCACTAGGGGGCAGATGGCAGGAAGGCCAGGAGAAGGGAGAGGCCTTGGTCTGTACAGTACTTGGAAACAGGTGCACTTATTCTCTTTGCAAATTACACTTTGTCCTTAACTCCACCTCGATCTGGTAAATAAGTACTAAAAGTAAAGAAGAGCAAACATGGAGGAGGAAATTGCCAAAGAGTGAACAGAATACCAGATTCCCGGATCAGAAGGAACATTAAGGTCCTGTAGTCCTCCTGCCATGCCCTGACCAGGGCACTTTCCCTGTCCACTCTTCTCTGCAGAAGGGTCTTCTGTCATTTCCTAACTTTAACCTGGTGCTTCTTTCATAAGACAGTCACACTCTTCAGAGCTACCCCACCACAACCACTGGGAGTCCACACCCTGCTCAGGAACTATCTATTGTGTTCAACAACACCTTCAGGCAGAAGTAGATGATCTAATTCAATCAGGCTCTGGGGCAGGGCCATTCTTTGTGGCTGTTCCTACCCGAGAGGGATCTCAGGAGCTGTCTCCATGGCTCTCCCTGTCAGGCTTCTGGCTGGGCTCCAGTTTAGCTTGTGTGTAGCTACCACCCAAATCTCCACTGTGCTCCATAGCACCCTTGGAATGGAACTTCTCAAGCTCTGTTTCATGTAAGTCAGGCCCTGAGGAAGAGCCATAGAGCTTCCTGTTTTTCTGGCACGCCCTTCCTCCCCAGCCCAAACAGCACCCCTTCTCCCAGAATGACACCTGCTTAATAAGCAGAGAACTGGCTGTGGTAGCAGCATCTGTATTTTCAGCCTCCCTCTCCCTGTGCACTGGGGCAAGTGAGCTGGGAGACAGTGTTCAGGCCCAGCATCCTTGCCCTGCTGTGCTGGACTTTTGTGTTGTACAAATAAAGGCTGGCGGAGCCTGGAAGCTTAACTATCCAAAGAGCTGGTTGGCCACCTGGAGAGGGCCTGCTTCTTAGCCCTACCAACTCCCATCTCGCCGAATTTGGGTGGCGTGGCCCATGAGGCAGACCATCACCTGGAAAGTGCAGCCTCAGTGTGACTGCTAAGATTCAGCCGCCTGTCTGAATCAATGCATCTTCATTTACTGTATTCCCTTGGGATAATCTTTGGAGCTTTTAAGTGCATAATTTGTGTGGTTAAATAATTTTCACTAATGACAGCTGTTTTGCTAGGGAAGGGTCACTGGAGGTTTTCATACCTTCTTCCATTACAAGGTACTTAAGGGAGTAGAACCTTCATTTCTGATGAGCATGTATGTTAGTTACATGAGGTCCTCAGTGGGACAATCTGAAAGTTCTCCTCTGGTTTTAAGTACAGAGGAGTCGATAGTGCAGGTGGTCATTATCTTCAAGTTACAGCAGAGCTAGTTCATCTAGTTGTCTTGGATTCCCCTATGGTACTTTGACAACCTAGAATATACTCTCCGAACTTATAGAGCTGATATATAATAAGGGTAATATATGTCCTGGGTACTCAGCTAATTTTATGCACATTTCTAGAGATGGGCTGAGAGACAATCCAAACATGAAAACAACTCCACCTATCCACCAAGACTACAGTGAGTCAGCAGGTCGTCGGGCATGCTGGCTGGCCAGCAACAGGCAAATGCCTGACTCCACGTGGAAACTGCTCTGAGCCAGCCAGGACAACACATCTGTCCTGCAGACTTGCAGGTTCACTTACCAATTCTCTTTTGCTTACCACTAAGGAAAGCGTGAATTTGTTTTAATGAAGAGAAAATGTATAAACACTCACTGAATCAGAATCCCAGGGTGAGCACAGAGGCGGAGCTGAGTTGAGTGTGCCCATAATTACCTAGCTCGAAGCATGGGCTGAAGGACACAGGAAGGGCAGCTACATGGGGGGATTGAAGGTGTGGATCCAATTCAGATGTGGAATGACTCCCAAAGGCCCAGAGACTTTCCAAGGCCTCTGGAGGTCTAGTGAGAGGAAGCTGGATCCCATGCCTTGAAGGGCATATTGGGACCTCAGTTCTTTCTTCGCTCTCTTTGCTTCCCAGCCACCAGGGGGGGAGCAGAACCCTATGCCATGTTCCCTCCATGATGTTCTGCTCTGCCATAGGCCCAGAAGCAATGGGCCAACCAATCAAGGACAGAAACCTCTAAAACTGTGACTGTGCCCCAAATCAACTTTCCACTTTTTAAATTGATTTTTCTCAGCTGTTCTGTCACAGTGGCAGAAAGCTAACACAGAGGACATCAGAGCATTGATCAGGAGGAAAAAGCACAGATCAATTCAGCAGAGAAAATGGCTAGAAACATGGCTGCACAAAAGGGTAGGGGCACCAACTAAAGGGAAAGCAGCTCAGGATTAGAGAAATTAAAAGAGGGAGGCTATAAGACATGAAGGTGGGTGGGAGCTAAAGAATTCCATAACAAAGTCACCAGGATGTCTTCCCAGGTCCATGCTGCTATATTTATACTTTATGGTGGCAACTGCAGTGGCCCAGACAACAGTTCCATGCAGTCCCCTCCCTGAAGACAAAGGGAGCATGGCACCCTCACATGGTTACTCAGGACCCTCTCAGGCAGGGATGGGCTGTCCCACGTGACTCCCAGGGTTAGGCTCCAGCAGCTACACGGACAAGGGCAGTGGAAATGGAGGCAGCCAATGAAGACATGCCTGTATTATGGACAGAGAAGGTGACCAAGTGACCACCAGTGTCAGTGGGCATCATGACACGGAAGGGAAGCAGGGACCAAAGTGCAGATTGTGGCATTCAGAATCCACCCAGGGAGAGACAAAGAGCGAGAGGCAGCTGAGGGCCTAGTGATAACAAGGACAGGATGGATGAATAGCTCCTGTGGCCAGGAAGACATGGATAAGCACTGAGTAACACACAGGAACAAGCCATACCAAGAGCACACTGGGGACTGTAACCATCAAGGTGCTTAATATCCAAAAAGCATTTAAAATTACTTTAGGAGTTAAGTCCAGAAAAAGAAAGAATATTTTACTCAAGCAGATATTACCTATCCTGAAATAGCCATCTTCCAATTGTTTGTCTTTGGTTTCTTTGCTTATTTCCAAGCCTTTGCTCTAAAACAAAACAAAAATATTAATTTTACAAATAATTCTATTAAAAAAAATTTGACTTTTTAATACATCTTAATATAAATGATTCAGTGGCATTTGTAGCCCAGCTATCTCTGAAAAGAGATAAAACTGTGCTGCCACTTATCAGTGAGTTTTTTAAATGATCATCTGAATTTGTACATAATGCAATGATGGCTGAAAAATGAGACACTAAGTCCATTTAACAGATATCATTTCCTATTAAAAACATACAGCAAAATAAATACAGAGGTAAGGAACTGTGTCAATGTGAAAGAAACCTAAGCATTCATTGTAGATCAACAAAATTTTGTACATTTATCAACAGGTATTAAGTGCTTACATAGTACTTTTGGACTCAAAATACAATGAGTAAACCCTAAAGTAAAATAATGATTCTTATTTTTTAATAATTATTCATTTTTAGCTCAAACTTTCCATTTGTTTTCCAACAAAAGACAAAATGGTCATTTCTATATATCAGGAAAATGGGTCAATATACCGGGTACACTGTCCCTCAAAAGATTAATATTACCCACGAGTGGAGTCCTACAAATAAGGAGGCTTTTCTTTCATCTTATAAACAGGCTTCAAACCAAGTCCCCTGGGAGTAGCTCTCAGGGGAGGGAAGTGACAGGACAGCCATACCTTTAAAGGCAAAACATCCACAGTGGTGTTCAGCAGGATGTCTCCCGGGTGCTCCCGGTTGCCACTGTGGAACAAGTAACTGAACACAAGGACACAAAATAAAAATATTGTCAGACTAGGTTTCACCAGGATGCAAGAAAATGACCTCAACTCACAGCAGCTCGAATCACTCTGGACTCAAATCACACAGCCAATCGACCCTGCAGCAGCTCAGTGTGGATTCCACACATCGGCAGAGGAAACTGAGGGCACCACCCTGGGTGATGTGTTCATCCTTCTGGTCAGCATCAGCACATCTGTTGCTTAACATAACCCTAGACTTAACAGACTATAGAAAACAACAACAGTTTCATGCCACTGTTTGCAGTGCTTTAGAGACAAACACCACTGGCCAGGAGTAGCCCGCACTGTAGCACCCACTTGTGCTGTGCCCCCGGATGAGAGCAGGTGTTCCCTGGGACATCCATGAATCATTTTAGTAGCAGTAAAATGAAACTAAATTAACTTCTTCCAAATATCTGAATAGTTCTATTAGTCACTATTGGAAACAACTGGAAGGATGACTAATTACATGATACACTGTGATAAATCTAGAAAACTCTCTGGGTATTGAGTAAAAAGCTCTTGCATTTTGATACTTTAAAAACTAGCGATTCAGTGTAGTGTGTGGAAAGAGTGTGAACAAGAGAAGAGAGACACTATATGTGTGAATCTAAAGCTAATTTAAATTTAGTTACATTAACTAGCTAAAGGTTCAGGCTTAGGAGCTAGGAAGACCTGGGTCCATCATTTAAAAGAGCTTTCCCCTCTGGCCAGCGTCATGAGCTTCCCACACCTGAGTCTCCTCTGTCCAATGCCGGTATCTTCACCCACTGCACATGACTGTCGCATGCAATTCCTAAGAACTGGTGAAAAGCACCCTGCATATTTCAAACACTCAGCCAAGTATGTGTGACAGTAAGGTACGTGTGGCAATAATCACACATGATGAGGATGTCAACAGGATGGGGAACCCTAAGAAGAGGTTCTTTCTATCCTACATTGGAAATTACTTCCCACATTTTAGGAAGGTACGCTTGACTTGGAATGCTGGGTCACAGGACAACAGGCCATTCACTGTCTTGGCTAAGTAGGTCAAAGCACAGGGCCAGGGAGGCTACCATGGAGAAAAGAGTGCATGAATATAATCTGGAGTGTGGATGGATTCAGAGATGTCCACCCTGTGATTATTCACAGTGAAAACTTCAACACTACCTAGAAAGTATAGCATTAAGGTAAATGAAGGGATCTACGTGGCCACAAAATGCTCATGATAGAGTACACTGGAAAAATCACATAGGGACTATGATCCAAAGTAGAAAGTGTGCAGAAATACCTAGAAAAAAATGTGCCAACATGGTCAGAATGGTGTCCATGAGGTTGTGATTTTTTTCCTTATTCTTCATACTTTTAATTTGTATCATGAACAATGTCAGAAAATATAACACTTCATATCTGTATTGAGAAATGCAAGTTTGGCTTTTCCCCATTCTGAGCAGATAAATAATTGTGGGAATCAAAAAGTAATTCCCTTTCTTTGTCCTAGGAAGGGTATTTCCATAAACTCTGAGAAAATTCACAGGTATAACTAGAAGAAATGTGTTCTACTAGAAATGTGACCCCAATTTACAGTTGTGCCCTCATATAAATATTATCTTAGAGACATTTACTGTGAAAGTATTTGTAAAAAAAGTGATTCCTGTTATAGAAGTTCTTCAGCAGACTCTTTTTTTTCGGTACCAGGGATCGAACTTGGGACCTTGCTCTTTTGAGGCAGGCAGCAGAACCACTGAGCTAAATCCCTGGCCCCCAGCAGACTCTTTAAGAGTCTGATTGCCTCTCTCCCCCATGTATCTTCTTTTACCAACCACAGAAATAAAACGCTCATTGGAACTTCCACTTCTGGATGGCTGATATAGGAGGATCACAGGTTAGAACCTGAGCAACTTAAACTATCTCAAGAAAAGCCAAACAAAACCAAACAAACAAAACTAAAAAAACTAAAAAGGGCTGAGGATGTAGCTCAATGAGAAGGCCCTCAGTACATTCTCTAGTACTGAAGGGGCAAAAAAGATAGATTATGGAAGGTTGAGAGAAGAAAGACTGGCTAAGGACTTTGGGAATCCAAGGAACAATGTGGTGGTGAATTCTTAAATTTTCTTTCCCCTCATACATTTTAAACATGGAGCTGGAGACATCAGCCTGGAAATGCCCATGGGAACAGACGTCAGAGCCTCATACCAAGACTGTTTGGTGGAGCCCAAGGATCAGAAAAGGAAAAGTTTTAGACAATAGCTGCTCTATGCCAGCCAACATCACAGAAAAACAATGTGGTCCACCCTGACTCACTGAGTGGGGAGCAGACATGGCTACACTCGCTGGGGTGTGACACAGCTCTCCAAACCCCACCTGGGGTTGTGTCACTTCAGGCTGGATGGGGAGTGGAGACCTTCTTTCCTATTGGCCAATGTCACTGGAGAACATATGGCAAGCAGTAAGGGTGGTATCACAGAGGTCTAGTGGGGGCCAGCACCCCCACCCCATCCAACAGAAAGAGAGAGCCTGTGGCCTCTTCCAGTGTCAACAGGAGACAAGCAGAGAAGCACACCTCTCCCCACCTGGAAGCAAAGAGGCAGCAGTACCTCTTCTGTACTAGAGCCACATCAAGGAAGCCAGTGAACACAGAAGGACTAAGGAAGACTCACAGGCTCATGACATCAAATTTACCTACAGAGTTTACCAAATATGTTAAATGATATTACATCTTAAATGTTATTTATAATCCAACATTTGCAACCCATTGTCTCCTCACATCTATTAGGCACACACACAAAAAAACCATTCTAGCACAAATCACATCATGAATAAGAGGTCTAAACTCTAAGACGAAATATATTTCAATAGTCACTAACCTTTCTACATTGACTGGCTTATCAAATTTAAACAAGATGTAGTCTCCAGCATTTGGGGTTATAGCCCAGAAGAAATCTTCCCCCATATAAGTTTTCTCCAGTGTGTGGCCCTGGTAAACCTTCAAAGAAGTTGATACCTCTGCAGGTGGGTTTACATGGATTTTAAGAAGCAATGGTTTCATGTAATCTTTATCCTAGAAAAAAAGATTATGTATGCTGTTAAATAACATATGATTTATATTTAAGAAGAAAAATAACAGTTACACACTAAATAAGAAATTGTACATCCATGAGAAAATAAAATTAAACCACCAACCGTGAGTTTCTGAATTTTTCCAGACAGTGATGAATGGAAACCGACATGCTGGAAAAGGGAAGGTCTGAAGCGAATTCGCAGATTTGCTTTCTGTCTATCACAATGTTTCTAAACAGTTAAAAAAAATCATGTTATTGTTATATAATAAAGTAAAATCTTGTCCTTATCTGGAAAAAAATGAGAAAATACAAATAATAATTCCAAGTCATGAGGCATTAAGAGATTTCCTATCTTCTTGATCAACAGCCATGATCTGGAAATTGATAATTTCTAAGGCATTAAGCCACAGAAGAGGGTAGGATTTAGTTTCAACTATCCTTCAAGATACCTCAATATAGATTAGACGTTTAAGGGCCAGGGATTTAGCTCAGTGGTTTCGCCACCTGCTGCGCAAGTGCAAGGACCTGAGTTCAATCCCCGGTACCAAAAAGAAAAAAAAGATTTGACGTTTAAGATTAACATGCACAGGGGCCAGGGATTTAGCTCAGTGGTTCCGGTGCCTGCCTTGGAAGCACAAGGTCCCGAGTTCGATCCCTGGTCCCCCCCCCCAAAATAAAAGATTAAAATGCACAAACTATAGCAGTTTGGTTCAAATATTCAAATTATCTTAATTGGATAACATAATAAAGAATTTGCAAAATAATAAAAAGCATATTTTAGTGCATGAATGCAATTTGAAAATGTGAGGCAAGAGATGTTAAAAGTTCCATGGACAAATCCACCTCAACATAGTTAGGAGACACCTGTGTTTCCACCCCTAGGGCTTAGCTCAGACATGATGGCCCCTCCTGTGCAGGGGCCTGGTCATGCTTCAGGAGAGGCTAGCTTGACACACTTTTCAAACTCTTCATTTTCAATGGCTTATATGAGTTTGTGGCCAAAAAGTGAAAAAGACATATTTTTAAGCTATTTCCCCTTTGGGAGACCACCTGCCTGTGGGAGCCATGGCCTGAGAGAACTGGACCTCACGTGGCAGAGGTGCCAGTGGTGGAGCGCAGAAAGGCCATTGTTCTGAGCTCGGGAAGGCAGTGGATAGGTGAGCAGCAGAAATAGGGCCTCTCCGAGGTTTGGTGCCGAGAATTTAAGACCACTGGGAGAGCTAAGAGAGAGACACTGGAATAAAGATGCAGCAGACTGCTTCAGTTGGTGAGCTGTTGGGATCAACACTCCTACTGGAGGTTCAGTCTCGCTGTGGGGGTAGGGTGGCTTGAACCTGCAGTCAAACCATGCAGAGTTCAAACCTACAGGAGGTCAGGGTGCACAATTCTGGCCTCGCAGCTAGAAACGAGCCTGAATTTCAATGGACCACAGCTGGCTTGGTGGTATTAACTCAGATCTATACACTGCCCATGTGGTCTACCAGTGACAGCAAAGACATGCCTTGAAGGGGAGGGACTTTCTTTTTCCCCTTCATTGCTCTCCTTCCTTGTTTCTGTTTTTGTCCTTTTTTCCTCGATTGTTCTTAC
This sequence comes from Heterocephalus glaber, assembly GCF_000247695.1. The sequence goes on from NW_004624749.1 coordinate 3,675,390, forward strand.
TTTTTCAGGAGCATGAACACAGTTTCTAATTTTCTTATTGCTGTTGTTTTGTTCTGTTCTTGTTTTTATTTCTTCCTTCTCTCTTTCCCTTCTGTCTTCCTCGGTTTCTCGAAGTTTGCATGACCTTCCTTTGTCATGCAAACTTACTTCTAATCTTACTTACTAATTACTTACTTCTAATCTTTTCCTCTCCTTCTATTTCTCTATCACCCCCACAACTCCTCCTAAATTTTCTTCCCAGAGAGTAAACTCACTACATTGAGGGTTTATTTACTATAAACATAATTTTGCTTTGTTTTACATTTTGTTATATAACCACAAATCTAGTTCATACAGTTAAAGGTGGCAAATCAATAGTTACCAGTTTGTCATTTTCTAGGCTGTTTGATGCTATTATTAATGCTGATTGTATTACTTCAACCAAGGTGACATAATTGTTCTAATCAGTTGTTCTTCTTGGTATACCAAGACTGAGATTCCTAAGAATCATAAAAAATACTATAGGCCATTGTCAAAGAACCAGGGGCTAGGCCAAGTAGGCAGCAACCTCTCCTCCAATAAACTGAATAGGTAGGATCTTCCAACAGACTCAAAACCCAAAAGCCCCCTATACCTGGAAGATACCTCTGAAAAATAGTCATCTCCTAAGGGTTCTAAACACTAGCAATGAAGATATTCACCATAAGCAATCTACAAGCATCAGCCCAGGAATTAAATGAAAAACATCAACAACAACAAAAAAAGAGAAATGAGAAGACACCTAAACAAGATATAAACCCAGACTTCCAGCTCACCAAAGGCAAATTCAGGGGGCAACAAGGTAGTACAATCCAAAAGTCAGCAACCTGGACTTCCTGAAGTGGTAACAATGTAAGTCACAAAGCAGATGAAAGAGGTTTGGAAAAAATCAAATCAGCAATAATTTCTCAGATAACTACAGAGATGCTGACTATAATCAAAGACATGACTAGTAACTCTAGAGCAGATACAGATAAAAAAAAAAAAAAGAAGAGATAAAGGAAATGATGGAAACCATGAACACCCAGCATAGGAAAGAAATGGAATCCATGAAACACATCCAAGCAGATATCCAAGAGATTAAAATTTCCATTCAAAGTATCCAAAGCACAAGAAGTGAAGAATTTCTGATATAGAAGATAAAATTGTGATTAGCACATATGAAAAGATTTCTTAAAAATAGCAAGGGACCATGAAAAAATCAATCCAACAGCTGCAAATGATGCAAAAAAGAATAACTTAAGATTGACTGAAGTCAATGAAGGAGATAATACAAAAGGCATAAAAAAAACTCTTTGCAGAAGTAATCGTAAAAAACTTCCCAAACAGGAAAAAAAGAATTTGACAGAACTCTAACTAGCTGTGATAAAAAACAATCTATACCTAGCCATATAATAGTCAAGATTCCAGAAATCCAACACAAGAACAAAATATTAAAAGCAATTAGAGAAAAGAAACAAATCACATACAAAGGAAAGCCCATCAGAATCACAGCAGACTTCTCAACATAAACCATCAAATCAAGTGGAGCCTGGATGAAGTATTTCAAGCCCTTAAAGAAAACAACCTCCAACACAGTGTGATGTACCCTGCAAAACTATCTTTCAAAATGATGGAGAAATAAGATACTTCCATGTCAAAGAAAACCCAAGGAACTTGATGAATGCCAAACCAGCCCTCCAAAATATTTCTGAAGGGTAACCTAGAAAGAGACAATGAGGATTACAACTCCATGAACCCTAATGAAACAAATCCATCAGGCAAGGCAAGAAATTAAAGGGGAGGGAGAGAGAGCCAACAATAGGAAAATATCATGACAAGGATAAGTCAATACATATCAGTTATAACCATCAATGTTAATAGTCTCAATTCACCAATCAAAAGAAACAGAGAGGCAGGATGGATCAAGATGCAAGATCCAACAATATGCTGCATACAAGAAGGACACTTAATTCAAAAAGAAATTCATACATGGAAAGTCAAAGGATAGAAAACAATATTCTATATGACAGGAACCTGGAAAAAAGCAGGGGTAGCTATTCTATTTGTAGACAAAGTGGATTTCAAGCCAAGACTAACTGAGAGAGACAAAGGTCACTACATTCTTATGAAGGGAACAATCCAAGAGGAAGAGATGACAATCATAAATATATGTGCACCAAATACTAGTGCACCCAACTATATAAAACAAATATTAATGGACATGAAAAATCAAAAAAGCACTAATCCAATTGTAGTGGGAGACCTCAATACCCCACTGTCACAAATAGATCAACTAGACAAAAAATATCAACAATGAAATAGAAGAACTGAACCAAACTTTTGAATAAATGGACTTAATGGATGTCTACAGAGTGTTCCACCCCACAACATCAGAATACACATTCTTCTCAGCTGTACAGGAGACAGTCTCCAAAACAGACCACATGCTAGCTCACAGAACATGCTTTAGTAAGTGTAAAGGAACTGAACTTATCCCATGCATATTATCAGACCACAGCACCATGAAATTAGAGATCAATACCAAAACAAATCACAAGAACTTCATAAACAATGGAAATTAAATAACACCCTCCTGAATAACAAATGGGTCACAGATGAAATTAAAGAAGAAATTAGACAGTTTCTACAGCTAAATGATAATGCCAATACAAGATACCAGAATTTATGGGACACAATGAAAGCAGTCCTACAAGAGAAATTCATAGCAGTGAATGCCCATATTAAGAAAACAAAGAGAACTCAAATAAACAACCTAATGTTGACCCTCAAGCTTCTAGAAAAAAAAAGGGCAAGATAAGCCCAAAGCTCACACAAGGGAGGAAATTATAAAGATCAGGGCAGAAATTTATGCAATGGAGACTAAGAAAACATTACAAAAAATAGAAAAATCAAAGAGTTAGTTCTTTGAAAAATAAAATAGACAAACCATTAGCTAACCTTATCAAAAAAAGCATAGAAAAGGCTCAAATCCATGCAATTGGGAATGAAAAGGGTGAAATTACAATAGATTGTGCAGAAATCCAGAGGTCATCAATATATATACTTTGAAAATCTGTATTCTAATAAGATGGAAAACACAAAAGAAATGGGCAGATTCCCAGATACATATGAATTACCAAAGAAGAATCAAGAAGACATAAAAATTCTAAACAACCCATTATCAGTCAATGAAATTGAAACTCTAATTAAACACTTACCAACAAAGAAAAGCCCAGGTCCTGATGGTTTCACTGTTGAATTCTATAAGAAATTTAGAGAAGACCTGATGCTGCTACTTCTCAAACTCTTTAATGAAATTGAGGGGGGAGTAATACTCCCAAATCCATTCTTGGAAGCAAGCATTACCTTGATCCCCAAAGCAGAGAAACATCCCACCAAAAAAGAGAACTACAGGCCAATCTTCCTAATGAACACAGATGCAAAAATCCTCGATAAGATACTGGCAAAAAGAATGCAGAAGATCATCAAGAAGATCATACACCCTGATCAAGTGGGATTCATCCCAGGGATACAGGGGTGGTTTAACATACATAAATCAATAAATGTAATACACTCTATTAACGGAGAGAGTCAAGAACAAAAATGGTATGACGATCTCAATAGATGCAAAAAAAAAGTGTTTCACAAAATCCAACAGCCATTCATGATAAAAAAAAAAACCTTACAGAAAATTGGAATAGATGGTCTTTATCTCAACCTGATAAAAGCCATCTATGAAAATCCAACAGCCAACATCATACTAAAGAGGCAAAAACTGAAATCTTCCATGCTAAAACCAGGAACAAGGATGTCCACTATTACCACTCTTGTTCAATATAGTTCTGGAAACAGCCACAACAATTAGACAAGAGAAAACTGTCATTATCTGTGGATAACATGACACCTCTAAACAGAAGACCCCAAAAACTCCACCGAAAGACTTCTAGACTTAACCAAATTCAGTAGAATAGCTGGATACAAGGTCAACACTCAAAAATCAATAGCCTTCCTGCACACAAATTATCGTTAGACTCACTGAGAGAGGAACTGGGAAAATAAGACCTTTCACAATAGCATCAAAAGAAAATGAAATACCTAGGAATCAATCTAATGAAGGAAGCAAAAGACTTCTACTTTCAAAACTACAGTACACTGAAAAAAGAGATCAAAGAAGATATCAGAAAATGGAAAGACATCCCTTGCTCTTGGGTAGGAAGAACCAATATAGTGAAAATAGCCATACTTCCAAAACTGTTATATAGATTTAATGCAATCCCAATCAAAATTCCAACAGTGTATCTCACAGAAATAGAGAAAACAATCCTAAAATTCATTTGCAACCAGAAGAGACCTAGAATAACAAAGGCAATTCTAGGCAACAAAGGCAAGGCAGGGGGCATCACAATCCCCAACTTGAAACTACTGTGATAAAAACAGCATGGTACTGGAAAAAACAACCCCCAAAAACAAAAAACAAAAACCCAGAACATTACAGAAGATGCAGAAGCTACCCCAGACATAGTTACCCACCTCATCTTTGACAAAGGAGCCAAACATCCTTACAGGAGGAAAGACAGCCTCTTTAATAAATGGTGCTCAAAAAACTGGTTCTCAACTTGCCAAAGATTAAAACTAGACTCATAGCTTTCACTGCACCCTAATCTACAATAAAAATGGATCAAAGATCTAAATATTAAAACAGAAACACTAAACTTGCTGGAAGATAGGTTAGGCAGAACTCTCGAAGACACTGGAGTAGGAAAAGACTTTACAAACAAAAGCTCAGTTGCGCAGGAACTATTACAAAGAATCAACAACTGGGACCTCATCTTATTAAAATGCTTTTGAACAGCAAGAGAAACCACCAATAGAGTGAAGAGACAACCCACAATGTGGGAAAAAATTTTTACAAGCTGTTCCTCTTGCAAGGATTACTATCTAGAATATATAAATTACTCAAAAAAAAAAAAACCAGATCCCCAAAATTTAAAGACCCAAAGCAAAAATTGGCATCAGAAGTTAATAGACATTCTCAGATGAAGAAGTAGAAACAGCAAATAAACATGAAAAAATGTTCAACATCACTGGTCATTCATGAGATGCAAATGAAAACAACGCTAAGATTCCATCTCACTCCAGAAAGAATGGCTGCTATCAAGAAATCAACCAATAACAAATGCTGGTGGGGGTGTGGGGAGAAAAGAACCCTTCTCCATTGCTGGTGGGAGTAGAGACTATTGCAACTACTATGGAAATCAGTGTGCAGATTCCTAAAAAAACTAGAACTAGAAGTCCCATTTGACCCAGCTATTTCCCTGTTATCTTCCCAAAAGAATTAAAATCATCATATTATAGAAATATATGCATACTCATGTTTATAACAGCATAGTTTATAATAGCTAAACCTTGGAAATAGCCCAAATGCCCATCAACTGGAGACTGGATAAAGAAAATGTGGTTTTTTTATAAAATACTCAGCCATAAAGAAAGATAAACAACAGTCATTTATAGCTAAATGGATGCACATTGATGCTATACTCTTAAGTGAAATAAATAGGACACACACATGTAAATATAGAATTGTTTCATTGTGAGAAATTGAAGTGTAAATGAGGACCAAATGTATAATAGATATTGCAAAATAGGAAGAAAATGTTCAAAGGGGAACGAGAACTGGGGGTGGGAGGAGAAGAGAAAGAAAAAATTAAGAAGGAAAAAATGGAAACAAAGCTTTTGTAAGTGGGAGAGGTTGAAGGGAGAGAAGGGGATTGGGAAAAAATAAGAACCAGGATATTAGCATGTACAGGTACAAATTCTCTATGATGAATGTGATCATAATGTATACCTAAAATGTACCAATAAAGTTAATGAATTTTTAAAAAAGTCATTACAGGCAGAAGTAGACTTTCACATTCAATGATTACTTAGGACTGTCCTAGAATAAAGCAATTAGCATAAAAACAAAAAGATATTTCCCCTTTGGAAGACTTACAATCACTGGGTGCTAAAATGCCCAATTCTTTTTTTTTTTTTGGTACTTGGGATTGAACTTGGGACCTTGGGCTTTCGAGGCAGGAGGCGGAACCACTGAGCTAAATCCCCAGCCCTAAAATGCCCAATTCTTAAAGGATTTTACATTATCTGCATTTAATAATGCTAACAATAGCACAGACGTGAAACAATGCATTTTACTTACACAAATAGGAGGAGGTAAGAGAGGGAGGAAAGGAAAAGGAGGGAAAGTGAAGAAGAAGATTAATCTGAGGGGGAGAGGAAAACCAGAAATGGAGAGAGGAGACAGAAGTGACATCAGCATCTGGAACCTATCCTATCACTACAAAGGCAATGTGGCCTTCAGGCCTGAGGGGCCCCAGCAGGACGATGCAGCTTTGGGAGAAATGTGGATGACCTGAAGTGTTTTCCACACCACTGTCTAAGAGAGACTGTTCAGTGGCTGGCAAGGGTTGGTGGCCACCTCCTTAAACAGCTTAGAGGAAGCAACTGAAGAACTGAGGGCCACAAAGAAACACAGACTGAGGAAAAGTGAAGGAACACTGGAACTGTCCAAAGGCTTGTGCACTCAGGTCTATGGATGATTTTAAAAGGTTTTTGCTGTTTTAATTTTCACCATCAGAGTTTTGTACCACACAGGCTCATTTTACAGTCTTACCACGTAATAGAGAGAACTACACAGGATAAATTACAGGCAAGTGTAGGCAGCAGGAGAGTAAAGATGACAGCAACTTTTTTGTGTCCTACAATAAAAATTCTTGTAAGCCTACAAGAAAATACATGTAAGCGTTTAGATATTAAAATTACTTGTTCAAATCAATTTATATGGTCAAGTATTATTGGAAAGTATGCGCATATATTCTATTTTGTTGTAATCCCTGATTAGCTTTAAGGATGTGTTGTCTGGGGTTTTTGACTGTTGTTTTTAAACAGAGAATGCAGTGATAGCTCACACACAAGGGAGAATCTGAAATCTCACTCACTGGCAGGTAGGACAATCATATCATTCTAGGAAATATAATTAAGTCATGAAGTCAAATTACATAAATGGTTATTATTACAATGAAAATGATAATTTAACCCTATAAACATATGCTTAAATGTTTATTACTATGTGTCAAAACTGACAATCATTAAGAATTCGTATTTATATTTTATGTTCACATCAAATAAATAAAAAGTTGTATGTTCCCCCTAGAAATACAATTCAAATTGAACAAGAAAATATATCTAATTTCTTTACACTATAATTTCCTTGGAAATTGCTGTCTGAGTGATCAAGGCAAAAATTATTCTCTTATTTACCTGCCAACTCCGCCTAAAGGTAAGCAAATAGCTGTGTTTCTTGAAAATAATATACAAGATAGACTTTGACTTGTTGTTTGGGTGTACAATGGTACTTCTATCTTATTCCCTATTTCTAGATGGGTTAGAGCCTAATATTTTTCGCAAATATTTGCAAAAAACTGAAACCCCCCACAGGACAGGGCTGACATTTTCTACAGCCGAGAGCAGCAGATCCTGAAGCCACAGAGGCTGGTGACACAGAGCAGCCACACGGAGACAGACAGGGCACAGGCCTGCAGCAGGCTGCCTGGCTCACAGGGACCTTCCTGGGCTGATGACACCTCTTGACCCGGGCATCTGTGCAGTGTGGGACAATGATGAGCACTTGGAGCAGCAAATGGAAAGCCATTTTCTCTCTTCTACCTTGAAGAAGTGTTTTGGGCAAAAGGTGGCTCCCAAAAAGCCACTTTCGTAAGTGAAACAGAAGAGATGCTCCACGTACCCCAGGAGGAATGGACTTACTGCGTCTTTCTCGGGGTTGCAGACTTTCACCCAGAGGATGTGGTCCAGGAGCCAGTCGATGGGTTTCTCCCTATAGAACATAAATATGAACTCCACGATCAGAGTGAGGTCTGGCGCCTGGAACATTTTACCTGGAAAGATAATCGCAGTCAAGAGCTGTAATAATGAAGAAACCAGTCATCAAAATGGCTTCCACAAGGGAAGTCAGTGCCCTAATGCTCCAAAGGTTGTGCTTTCAGTCCTAAATCATCATGAGTAACATCCGCACTTGTACTATCTGCACAGACAGACCTGCTTAGCCACACATTCACTCACTGGAGGGTGAAGCACGAGTGGCGAAGGCTGCACACTGACATGAAGGAGTCTACCATGCAGCTGCTGGCTCACAAGACTCACAGGCTAGGTCAGACTTTTCTTGCATGTCTTATTAAGATCCTTCCCATTAAAAAAAAAGAACATGAGAAGAATATATATAGATCCTCTCAATAAATGCAGATGTTATGTGTGTACGTGTATATATATGTACGTGTATGTATATATATATATATATATATATATCTCAATAAATTTGCTTTTTTTCCTAAATTTTCTTTCATCGAAACTTCACAGGTAAAAATGTTTTTTAAAATGTTTTGTTCATTTTTTTTGTAGTACTGGGGATTGAACCTAGGGCTTTCACACTGACCTACATCCCCAGACCTTTTTTTTATTTAGAGGGAAAGTCTCAATAAATTGCCCACACAGAGCTTGAACTTGGGATCCTCCTGCCTCAGCTTTCCAGAGTTCTGGGATTACAGGTGTGTACTACACATCTGGCTTAAAATAAGTTTTGAGTTCAACACGGTCAGTGGTTCAGCCTCTAATGTTTCATTTTGTTGTTGTTTGTTTTTTGAGACAGGGCTTAACTATATAGTGCAAGATGGCCTTGAACTCATGGTGATCCTGCCTCACTCAGCCTCCTGAATGCTGAGATTACAGTTGTGTGCCAACACACCCAGCAACATTTTAAAAAGTAACATACTGAAATGTCATCCTCTGAGTGTTTTTTTAACTTATAAATCTGCCAATTCTTTTCCATTGGCTAATTTAGGAACATCAGCCCAAAAAGAGATTTTAAAAGAAGCACCCCAAATACTAGTTAATAAAAGAAGTGAATAAAAAATAATCATAGAGGGCTGGGGACTTAGCTCAGTGGTTCCACGGCCTGCCTCACAAGCGCAAAGACCCAAGTTCGATCCCTGGTAGCCCCCCTCAAAAAAAATTAATCATAGAATGTGAGGTTCAGGCCTTGCCTGAGAATCTGTGGTATTTTTCCTAAAAGAATCCCCCCCACCCCACCCCCTGGGTAATGCAGGACCTGCAGCAGTCAGAAGAAGAAACTAGGCCTTTCCCCCTGGCCAGGCAGGCCTTGGGCATCTCCAGAGTAAACAGCTCACCTCAGCTAAGTGCAATTTTCTCAAGAACAATCCACTTCCACAGGAAAAATACCACTTTGTGACCAAAAGGGCAAATGGTTTAAGATTCGGCAAGTCAGTTATTTTTGAAAAGTGGATGGATCTGAAGCTTTTCTTACCAATGAAGCCCAGCTGGGAAAACTCCAGAATCATCCATTCCTCAGAAGAAAGTTGAAGTGCAAAATTTTTGATAGTATTAAAATAATTCTGTTTGACAATGATATCATCTTCAAGCTAGAGAAAATTGAACAATCATATTAATCAAAAACAGGAGGAAAGATAGAAAGTACCTTTAAAGAGAAGCTCAAGCACACTTTCATGAGGAAAATCAAGAAAACAATGAAAATATAAAAACAAATGTTATCAAAAGGAAACAGGGAAAATAAAATGAAAGCTGTGCTGCAGGACAACTGAACCCTTCCCTTACTGTGGGAAATGGCAAGAAAATTCCATGAATTATTACTGCTTTTTGGTCCTTTTATAGTGTTTAAGAAGATTTCACACTTTTTTCCTTTCAAATGGAAAGAATTTTTGTGGATTTTAAAAAATGTGTTGCTTCTTTTTTTACACACTATAACACATAGCTAGTCACAGAGACCCAAAGCACAGCAGGCTCCTCCTCCATCCCCAGCAGGACGAGGTGAGCACTGGGAAAGTCAGGTGTGGCCTGTTCGAAGTTTTCCACGTCCTCCACACAGTGCATGGGGCCACACAGGATATGAGGTGCCCATTGGGTGCTCCAGCTTGGAGAGGGTTGTTTTGTCCCCTACAGTGCTGGCCACTGACGTCAGGGCCTTGCACATGCCGGACAAATGCTCCTGCACCACCCCTCACATTTTTAGAAAAAGGGTTCACACTATGAAACACAGTTTCCTCTTAATATAGCAGGTTAAAAATCCATCCTAGGCATGTCCAGCCTGTGCTGTGGCCCACCACTTTGCAGGAGGTGGTCTTCATTTTTTTGAGTGAAAAGGAATTGTCTTGGGCCACATATACAATATGCAATATAGTTAATATATATGAGTGACAAAACTTCCCTTTAAAATATTATTATAACGTTTTAAAAATGAGGGCAGCCCAGCCTGTTGGCACATGTCCATAATCCAGCACTCTGGGAGGCTGAGGCAGGAGGATTGGAAGTTCAATCCCAACCTGGGCAACTCTGTGATGCTGCTCATTGCACAGGCTCTGGGTTCAGTCCCTAGTAGTGAAAAACAAAACAAAACAACAATAACAAAAACAAAATGTGCACCCATGTTCATAGCAGCACAGTTTGTAATAGCTAAAACTTGGAAACAGCCCAAATGCCCATCAACTGGAGACTGGATAAAGAAAATGTAGCTTTTTTATAAAATGGAGTACTACTCAGCCATAAAAAACGAGAAATTAGAGACATTTATAGCTAAATGGATGCACATTGAGGCCATACTCTTAAGAGAAATAAATAGGACACACATGTGTAAATACCGAATAGTTTCTCTAGTGTGAGAAACTGAAAGTGTAAATAAGGACTAAAAGGTATAACAGATAATGTGAAATAGGAAGAAAAGGGTCAAAGGGGAAGGGGTAGGGGAAAGGAAAGAAGGGAATGGAATATGAGAAAATGGAAAAATGGAAACAAAGTCTTTGTAAATAGGGAGGGATGGAGGAGTTGAAGGGAGGGCAGGGGAAGGGGGAAAAATAAGAACCAAGATATATTACTCAAAGGTGCAAATTTCCAGTGATGAATGTCATTACACTGTATACCTAAAATGTACCAATAAAATAAAAAAAAAAGAAAAAACAAAACTGTGGCTGCTGGCTGGACATGCCAATATGACAATAGACACACAATGCCAGGGTACAAATGTCCTAAGGTACCCTCAGATCTGCTCACGGCAGATGGTCAGGTACATGTTGGTTCCTATACTGGCATGTGACAGTCTCAAGAGTTCCCTCTGCCCATTTTAACAGATACCTACAAAATATTAGGGAAGCCTGGCAATTCACCCAATGCCATCTAATCCCGCACTATGCCAGTGCCCTGTGCCATCTGTGCTTGGCTTTTCTTTCAGGCCACCAGGCAGGGGACAAGTCAGGGTCCTGAGCAAGCAGAAGCTCCTCCCCAGAGGCTCCTCTGTTTTCATTTTAAAGCTACAAGAGGATTTTAATGTTTTAAGAAAGCTTCTCTTGTCTTAATTTTACTCTGTCACTCATTACCTAGGTAATTTTTATTTTTACATTTGATTATTCACCCATTGAACTCCCAGAAGCTTTCCTCCTCCTGCCTGGGAAGCAACAGCAGCAGCAGCCTTTGGAAGGACACATTGATAGGCTTGCCTACTGTTCACTTAGTCAGGACATCCCAGACTCAGGCTACACCCGGGGCCATCATCAACAGGAAAAGACTGACTGTAGGCCCAGACCTTGGAGGAGGTGGGGAACAGGGGACAGGGGACGAGGCGCAGGGCCACAAAGCAGTTACCTGGCTTTCTGAAGAAGCTGCCCCCATGCACACTGGCTGACCAAGCCGGAAGGGAAGATGACCCATCCCCACACCAGGCAAGATTAAAGTCCACTCAGAATGTGGTGCGCGCATTTACCACACACATGTAAAGTCACATGTGGTGTATTAAATTAGAAAAACTACTTTGTTCCGCTCTCCCGTCTCATCAATGTCACTTTGTCTTTACTCGTGGAACACTCTCCAGCGTAACTAACTTCAGGACGGTGTCCCTGCTGGGAAACTGGCTGGGGTACAGTTCACTGCAGTTGTCCAAAAGCCACCAGGTAGAGCTCTATGGAACCACTTGGACCTTCTGCACTACAGCCAGCCACTTACTTACTTCCCCAGCTTCCTGACCTCTGGCGACAGGAGGCTGTGGTCCATCTGCACAATTCTGTCTTTTTAAGAATGCTATAGAAGAATCCTGCAGCACATAGGCCTCTGAGTTTGGCTTCTAAACTGAGAATACTCCCCTTGAGATTGAGGTGTTGTACATCAAGTTTCTTTCCTCTAGTTGTTCAGTGCTCCATGGTGTAGATGGGCCACCGTGTAACGAGTCCTCTCTGAGGCACATCTGGGAGGCTCGTAGTACAGGCTGTGGACACCCACGTGCAGGTGCTTAGCGAATCTAATCCTTCTCTGACAGCATTTGGTCATGGCAGGGGCAACACTGCAGAATCTGACACAGCCCCTGCTATCGACTGCTCATTTGCAGAGGGAAGCTAAAAAGCAAGATGCAGATACTGTGTCTGAAGTATGCAAATGCCCCATATGTGTATTTGCTTAAGTTTTTTAAAAGTGGAAGGAGACACTAAAAGTTAACAGCAGTTATGCACGGGGGAGGGAGGAAACAGGGTGAGTGGACGAGGGATAAAAGTGAGATTTCTGTAAAGGCATATTCTTTTATATAAGTTTCAATTTTGGAATATTTTATGTAACTGAAAAGGAAAGAAAATAAGACCTAAAAATGGTATGCTTAATGGAAACAAATGCACGCAGTTTGGTACAGGGCTGGTGGCATGGTCACAAAGGAGAGAGCGCTGCTCAGCAGCTTTCACAAACGGCACTCTGATTATATGAGTAAATCCACATCGGGATCCACTTGACAGGGAAGAAGCACAGAGTGTTTAGCCTGCTTGTAGCAGCTGTCTTGTCAGTGGGATTGCTACTGACACTCAATCCAGCTCGAGGTACACTATAGGATAAAAGAAGTGTGTTATCAGGGTCATGTTATTAAAAATCAAGATTTTCAGTTTAAGAGAGAAAGCCATGCAAGTATAAATTTCAAAAAAGTTAAGTAAAACCCCTATAATCTTATATCTGAATTAGAAATACCAAGAGAAATTTGTGGAGCTTTTTTCTCTAAAAAACAAAATACTCCTTTTCTTGCCGAAAGTCCTGGAAGCAAAGACAATATGACAAAAATGAGCACCTCAGGTGCCCACCGATGTCCCTAACACCACCCAGCTCTGAGAGGGGCAGGATCCTGAGATAGGTGACAGGTTCCAGATCTGGGACAGGACAGGTGCATGACACACACACCAGTCAGCAAAGAAGTGATTGACGAGTAGGATTTAACACAGAAAGAATGCAAGAGTCAATGTGAAGAGGTAACACTGGCTCATAATGTACCAGTGTGGGCCTCGGTGAGAATAACAATGGAATGGACTGACACAAATCAAATATACTTTTGAAGTTCATCGAGGAGTGGTGGTGCACACCTATAATCCCAGCACACCAAAAGCTAAAGCAGGAGGATCACCATGAGTTTGAGACCAGCCTGGGCTACACAGTGAGTTCAAGGATAGCCTGAACTATACAGTGAGACCCCATCTTAAAAAACAAACAAACCCCCATGAGTTTATAATGATACCTTTAAAATGGCTACCACTGAAGAATGCCAGGGTACCAGTTTTAAAAACTGATAAAGAAAAGCAAGCATTTATTCTGCCTTTTCCTTATGAATTGTTTTTCAAGGTAAGCAAGTAATTTAGGTGGGGAAATTCTTTACAGAAGAACTCAGTTTCAAAGAGCATTAAAGGGGGCCAGGGATTTAGCTCAGCAGCACAGTGCCTACCTCACAAGTGCAAGGTCCTGAGTTCAATCCCCAGTACCAAAAAAAAAAAAAAAGGAACATTAAAGGTTAGGGAATTCGAAAATTAACACTTGGAAATCTCTAACAAAATAAATGATCCAGGGAAAAATCATCCATGGGTGCTGAAACCCTAAGATGGCTCCCTGGGAGCATAGGAGGGAGAGGTGGGCTGGCCTAGCAAGCCACTGTTCATCTGGAGCCGCCTAACAAATGTGCCTTACCCACAGCAACCCCCAACCCCAGCAGTTCCTGGATTGTCTAACAGTTGCCAGAAGACACTGTCTTCACTCCAAGTGGTTGGCAATAGGCCCCTTTATAAATCTGCCTGACTTCGTCAGTGGAAACTTTACTCCAAGGCACAGCATGACACTAGGAGAGAAGGCACTTTGCTCCTTCTTTTAGGTATGTGTCCTGGTTGCCCTGAATTAACCCTGGACTCTGCCTTTTTTCCTTTTTGGTACTGGGGATCAAACTCAGGTCCTTGAGCTTACAGGGCAGGCAGCAGAACCACTGTGCTAAATCCCCAGCCCTCCACTGCCTTTTCTAAAGCACCCTTTCAAAGTCCTGGGTATGATCCATTTCCCACAATTCAATAGTGAGGCCACATCCCTGGGGACAGCAATGAAGTCTGATACATTCCTATGTTTCCTCACTCCTCGCCCTAGTCTTCTCCAGATTTTCCCAAGTGACCTCTTTCCTTTATAAACATTCAAAAATAGCATAATCTGAGGACTTTAAAAGGCTAAAATGTTTTCCCACTAAAACTTTATAGCTCCTAAGAAACTCATCAACAAAATTGTGTATAATGTAAGATTATAAGGACATAAATATAAAGCAATCCCCTCTTTCCTTAGGCACAATTTTTGGGCCAAAGAAATAGTTTTAAGAATGTTTATTAAGGGCTGGGGATTTAGCTCAGTGGTGCCACTGCCTGCCTCGAAAGCACAAAGTTCTGAGTTTGATCCCCAGTACGGCAAAAAAAAAAAAAAAAAAATTTATTGAATTCATCTTTGAAACAGCAGAAACTGTAAGAAACAATTGAAAAACCAACAATAAATTATAATATCTGAACAATGAATGGTACTTCAAGAAATAATTAAAATTATACTGACCTATATTTATTGGCATTTAATGAGCTCACTGATGTTAAGTGACAACAAAACAGGCTACCAGTCCCTAGAGTATGATCCTGTATTGTTAAGAGGGTTATTTTACGTAGAAGAGAAACCAGACTTTTCTTTCCTCACAGAGTAGGGATTAAACATCTGCACACTAAAAACCCAGAGTCCCTCCCAGGGACGTGGTGCAACGTGACTGGAAAGAAACACCTGACACCTGACTTCTCTCTGGGGCAAGAAAGGAATAGACATACATCCAACGGCTTTGACTTTCTGGGATGCATCCTCAAGGACTGGCTTCTGTAGTGTCTAAGTCAAAGCAGAGACACTGGCAGAGCACCAAGTTTGGGCCAAGAACAAGAAGCATCAATTAGCACCAGAGGCTGCAGTACCATGGACAGACACTAGGGAGAGCGCCAGCATTACTGCTTACTACAACTCAGAGAGGCCACAGTACTGCAGACAGACACCAGAGGAACAAGGCCTCAAAAAACTGCAGAGGGGGCTGGGGATTTAGCTTAGTGGTTCCGGTGCCAGCCTGGCAAGTGCAAGGTCCCGAGTTCGATCCCCGGTACCAAAAAATAAAACTGCAGAGGACACCAAGATCTCCCTAGGATGAATGGAAGAAGTCCTTCCAATACACCAGGGTACAAAGACTAGTAGAGGTGGCTGACTTCAAACACCAAAATCCCAACAATCACAACAAAAAAGAAAAAAGAAACAAAAATATGGTATATCCAAAGGAACATATTAAATCTCCAGAGTCCAACTCCCTAAAACTGGAGATATATAATTACTAAAGAATTCAAAATAACTGTCATAAGACTTAGTGAACTAAGAAAAAGAGCACAAAAATGTGAACAAAATCAGGAAAATGAACATGAATAAAGTGAAAATAATAACGGAGAGATTAAAAATATGAAGAAGAATCACAAAAACTGGAACCAAAGAATACAAAACCTGAATGGAAATTTCATTAGAGGGACTGAACAGCAGGTCTGGCCATGCAGAAAAAGAATCACCAAACAGGAAGACAGAACTTTCAAAATTAATGGTGCAGCTGAGAAAAATAAAGACAGCCTAAGGGACCTACAGATACCATAAAGCAAAATAACACACATACTGTAAGACTTCAAGAAGAAAAAAAGTCTATTTAAAGAAATAAAATTGAAAACTTCCCCCATTTAGAAAGAAAAATGGGACACACAAATTCAAGGAGCTCAAAGAATTCCATTATGACAAATCTAAGAGATCTACATCAAGAAACATGATAATGAGGCTGTTAAAGTCTCAGACCAAGAAAAAAATCTCAGAAGCAGCAAAAGAAAAGGGACCCATCACATACAAGGGAGTTCCTATTAGGTTATCAGCATATTTTTCAGCAGAAACTTTCCAGGCTAGAAGGGAGTAGGATGGTATATTCAAAATACAAACCAAGACAATCTATCAACCAAGAATACTATGCTTACCAAAGCTGTCATTCAAAAACAAAAGAGAAATTAAGACTTTGTTGCATAAACAGAAGTTTAGTGAGTTCAGTGTTTGCCTTATTCCCAGAGACCTTCAACTTGAAGTGAAAGGAAAGAGCAACAAAAAAATCATACCAAAAAAACCCTTCAAAACTCTGTTACCTGTAAATACACAAATGTAGAACCCTGTAGTAAGGAAATGCAGGTGCATAAACTTTTAAATCTGGTATAGAATTTTAAAAACCAAAAGCATGAGAGAATTATAAATCTATGTTAATAGATATGGAATATAAAGAGGTAACTGTGTCATTAATAACAAAAATGGGGACAAAGAAATGTAAAAATGTAGAGAATTCTTACAGGAATGAATTAAATTATCAATTTTAAATAGACATCACTTTAAGATTCTTTATGTAACTGCAATATCACCAACATCTACAGACTATACACAAAAGGAATCAGATGAGAATCAAAATATATCACTATTAAATATCATCAAAACACAAAAGAAGGCAAACAATATTTTTACAATTAACAAAATTGATAAAACAATTTTTGAACAGATTTAATATTAAAATGTCAACAGTACCCAAAGTAATCTACATATTTAATGCAATTTCTACCAAAATTCCTATGGTTTCCAAACAATCATACAGAATCTCAAAGAACACAAAGAGGCAAACAATTCTAAAAAAATTCACTTTCAACATACTACAAATTCATTCATTGTTGTGTTGGTAAAAGGACAGATGCACAGACCAATCAGAGTAGGAAGCTCAGAAATAAACTGCTGCACATATGGTGAAATGATTTTTCAAGGGATGCCAAAAATATACAGTGTAGAAAGACAGTCTCTTCAACAAATGATGTTGGGAAAATGGGATATTCACATGCAAAAGAAGACAGATGCATACTTTATTCCATATACAAAAATTAACTAAAGTATACTAAAGATCTAAACCAAAGAGTTAAAATTATAAAACTCCTAGAAGAAAAGTTTCAGAATATTGGATTTGATGTCATAAATATAACAAAAGCAAAAATAAATGAGAGCTAAAAACTTGAAAACTTTTCTACATCAAAGGAAATAATACAGTAAAAAGGCAATGTACAGAATTGGAGAAAATACAACAAATCAAATAACCCAAGTGAAAAATGGAGCCAGGCATGGGGTACATGCCTGTAATCTCAGCACTCTAGGAGGCTGAGGCAGGGGGATCACAAATTTGAGCCCAGCCTGGGGAATTTAGTATCTTAGCAAGATCCTGTCTCAAAATAAATTTAAAAACAAATTCAAATAGCTCAGTGAAAAGACCCTGGTTCAACTCTCAGTATTACAAGAAAAGGAAAGAAAAATGGGCAAAGCACTTAAACATTTCTCCAAAGAAGATACACAAATGGCAAATGAGCACATGAAATGATGTTCAACATCAATCATCATAAATGAGAATCAGAACCACAATGAGATGTCACACCACACCCATTAGGAAGACCTTACTAAAAACTCAAAAAACAGGGCCGGGGATTTAGCTCAGTGGTTTCACCACCTGCTGTGCAAGCACAAGGACCCGAGTTCAATCCCTGGTACCAAAAAAACCCCTCAAAAAACAACAAGTGTTGACAAGAAGGCAGAGAAAATGGAATATCTATGCATGGTTGGCAGGAGTGTAAAATGACAACTACTGTGAAAAACAGTATGAAGACTCCTCAAAAAATCAGAAATAAAACTATCTGATCCACAACTCCACTTCTAAGAATCTATCCAAAAGAATTCCATGCAGTGTATCAGAGAGGTATGTGTACGTCATGTTCATCACAGCATTATTCACAACAGGCAAGAGCTGGGAGCAACTACATGTCCATCAATATATGAATTAATAAGAAAGTGTGGTATAAAAATGCAGCTTTTAAAAAGGGGAACCTGTTACATCCTACTACATAGATGAACCTTGAGGATATTATGATAAGCAAAATACATCAGTTACAAATGGACAAATAATGTACGTTTCCACTTATATCTACTACCTAAAATAGTCAAAATCATAAAAACGTAGAGGATGGTAACTAAGGACATAGGAGAGGTGGTAGGAGGAGAAGCGAATGTTTAATGGGCACAGTGTTTCAATTTTTCAAAATGAAAATAGTAGAGACCTGTGCAACAACAATATAAATATAATTAACACTACTGAACTGCACACTGAAATAGTTAAGATGGTAAATTTAATGTTATGTGATTTTTATAATAAAAAGGGTATTGTATTAAATGATTTACAATGCATAACATGTAAATCATAAAGAACAACATTGGCATGTGGGGTAAGCTGCAATGAACACAAACTCGTTGGTGCTGTCCTTCAGTGTCACAGGCTGACCTTGCTTAAGGAAAGTTCTCTTCCTTGTCCATACCCCAGCCTTAATTTCCCAATCCGCGTCCTTCCTATGTACCACAAGAAAGGATTCAGTCTTCATTCATTCTCTCCCAGGAGAGAAAGTGAAATCAAATTTCTAAAGCAACACAACTACACTTTCATGTTCTCTACACAAGTCCTTAAGTATAATGCATCTATATATTGGCTCAATCATAATAATATTGGGATATCCAAAAATAAAATGCTTTCCTGATTATTCAGATATTGAAATAAGACACTAAAAGGTGTTTAAAGACAACATGCCACCTAAATCTAGAGGATGATGTGTTTACATGCAAAGCTTAGACACTGTTACACATGCTATTGTTCTGCTTCTCACCACAGTTCCCACCCTGGGGATGTAGTGAACATCACTGGCTGCTATGGTCAACATCCTGAATGTCCTAGGCTTCTCTCTCTGAGGACAGAAGTGCCTTTCAGCAGAGGTCTTCAGGTCACTGAGGGCACGCCTGGCCTAGAAGAGCATGGTGAGAGCCCAACCCTCTCTTCTGTCCCCTTCCATCCTTGGCATAAGGAGAGCAGCTCTGCCCCTCAACAGGCTCACACCACAGTGTGTGGCCTCACCACAGGCCCAACTGGCGGAAGACGGGACAGAGGCCTCAGAGCCACCTTTCATCACCAGGGAGGCCCAGCTCTCTGAGCTGCAGATCTGAGGAGCAGTTGTGCTCTCAAAAGTTCCTCGTTTAGTGAAAATACACCCTTGCTAGTAGTTTTTCTTTAGAAGTGTGAAAAACACAAAAGCAGAGTGCTTACCTGAATGTAATACATGCCTTTCTCCTGAGCATACATCATGAGAAAACAGTAATCAAGGTTCTGTTTTGTTCTCCATCTGAAAGAGTTTCCAAACACAGGTCAGAGACCAATGCAACAGTGTACATAAGTTTAGCTGTAGAAACTCCAGTGTCTGTCAAAAACACACATGCGTGTGCAGAGTGGCAAAGCAAATTCACTTTTCCCTAATGAAGCCTTTATCAAAATGTACTCCTGAGAGGGGCCAGGGATTTAGCTCAGTGGTTTCGCTGCCTACTGTGCAAGTGCAAGGACCCGTGTTCGATCCCTGGTACCAAAAAAAAAAAAAATTGTACTCCTGAGAATACTAACCCTCAAGGTGCCCCAGGGAAAAGTCTTGGGTCAATCAAGTTTGTAAAACACTGGCTGCCATCTCAGCTCAGAGACACGCTCATATTAGTGCATTAGAGGTGCTAATACGTCTAGCAGCAAGGACATTCATTGGTGGAGAGAAAAAATGTAACTCAATATTTTTCAAACTTCTTTCAAAGGAGGGCTTTTTTGCAGAAACATCTTAATTAATGTCTTACTGAACTAGGGCTCTGAAAATTATACTTTAGGGGCTGGGCATGTTGTCACCTAGCTCTCTTCCTAGAACTCCAGGAGGCTGAGGCAGGAGGATCACAAGTTTGAGCCCAGCCTGGACAATTTAGTAAATCAGTGAAACCCTGTCTTCAAGGGGTGGGGCATATAGTTCAGTGTGAAGGCCCTGGATGCAATCCCCAGTACTGTGGAGAAAAAAGGGAGGGAAGAAGGGAGGAAGGAAAGAAAGGAAGGAGGGAGGGAGAGAAAGAAAAGGAAAGAGGGAAGAAAGGAAAGAAAGGAGTTAGGGAGGGAGGAGACAGAACAAAATTATATTTGAGGGAACACTCTTCTGGGGTCTAGGAATGTGCTTCACATACAGCTAGAGATTAATAAGTATGAATTGGATCCTGAAGAAAAACAACATATTTAAATTTACATCAAGTCCTTTCAGTGAACTCCTGATCACCTATAGAAACACACTTATTAATGCTGAATAAAAGAAGAGGTTCTAAAAGCCAGTTTAAGGGAAACAATAAAAGAAAAGCCCCTATTAAGTTGTCCCTCCTACTAAGAAAACTCTAGAGAGTGTGTCTCACATGCTGGCCCGAGCTTAATGAGAATGCCTAGAGTGTTTCTCCAGTTCAGTCCTAAATACCCTAAGCTTTGGTAAACAAGAGCTACTTTTATGAGATAGTCCTTACCTTACTCTTTCTTGAGAGTCCCCAAATGTTTCCTTCAAGTTTGTCAGGTCAGGGTAGTAGCTTTCAGGAGGTGAGATGACTTCCACCAAGCCAGAATTGATCTCTTTAGAAAATCTACAGGAGAAAGGGTAGCTGAGTCATTTACTTCTCTGAATACTCATTTTACTGTATTTAAAGTTAAAACATCATAAGCCTGTGTGAGGAGGTCCAACATCATGGTCACAATGTGGGAAATGACACTGACTTTATTTACTGGAAAACAGACTGCTCTAATAGCATAAGATTTTTGGCTTTTTATTTCTTTTTTTAAAATAACACTTTTTAAAAACAGCATAAAATGCTGTCATCCTTAAAGCAGCACAGAAACCTGGGCAAACTGCAGGCATTACATTCCTGAAAGGAATCAGAACTTTAACAATAAATTACAGTCTCACAGAAAATAAGGAATTTTTAAAAAGGAAATAAATGGATTTGTGTGGTGATCTAAATACATGATTTATGCAAAATTCAAAGTTCCTTCATTCTCAGGAAGCTTTAGTTACACACTGTGCTGACACAGAGCTTCTCGGCTGGAGACATCCCACCAGCAGTCTCCACCCCGAGCAACGCCACTTCCATCCAGTGTAGCCCCATTAAACATTCCACTCTGCATGCACAGAATTGTCTGGCCCAAAATGTCAGGAGTGTGGAGGCTGCAGACCCTTTGCTAAGCTCCTCACATTAATCTGTGCTGATGCAAATGTACTGGAGCTTCTTTCACGAGTACAAGCTGGTAGAACCTAGAGTAGTTGGTTAAAACTAGAGTAGGAAAACAATTTTTGCTTTTGTCTTTTCTTTTTAAAGAGAAAGAATGTCTTTAGCTTGACGTGGTGGCACACACCTGTGATCCCAGCACTCTGGGAGGCTAAGGCAAGAAAGAGGATCACAAATTCAAGCCCAGACTGGGCAAACAGTTTGCAAGATCCTGTCTCACAAATAAGAGCCAGCTAAGAATGTAGCTCAGTGTGAAGGCCCTTGGTTCAATTCCCAGTACTGCAAAAACAGTGGGGGGGGGGGAGAGGTGGGATGGAAGGAGAAGGAGGAGAAGGAGGAGAAGGAGGAGGAGGAGGAGGAGGAGGAGGAGGAGGAGGAGGAGGAGGAGGAAGAAAACGTATGTTATCTTTTAGAGGCAAAACCAGGTACAAGTTAATGAAGAAAGCTGTATGGAAACTTTTTTTTTTTTTTTTTTTTGAGACAGGGTCTCCCTATGCAGTTCAGGCTGGCCTTGAGCTCACTAGCTCACTATGTAGCCCAGGCTGGCCTTGAACTTACGGTGATCCTCCTGCCTCAGCCTCCCAAGGGCTGGGATTATAGGCATGCGCCACCATGGCCATCTGGAGACTAATTTTTATAATATCACTACCAAAAGTACTAAGGCAATATTGTCAAAAGTGCTAATATGTGAAATTTCCTAATCTTCCCTCTATTATCTGCTTTGTGCCCTGCTCACAGTAAACCAGTATTCAAACTTCACGGAGCAGAACAGATTTAGACACAGTTTAGCACGGAGATTTGAAACACCTGCATGATTTTCTATCCTGACAGCAGAAACATTTTTGCTTGGTAAACAGAGGTTGAAAAAATGTAAACGATCCCATATAACTATGTTATATTCACTGCCTTCAAAAATAAAGATGATGACAGTGTTATATACATATGACATTTAAATCTTTTCTACAGTGAAATATACCAATTTATCCCACTCGATAACTGGATTTATATGCATTTACTTTATACAATGTAAAAGATAATGCCAGGTAATGAACAATGAATTCCACAAAGAAATGAACTGCAAAGCAAGGCACTTTCTTTTAGCAAAAAGCAAAGTGAAAATAGCAACTAAAATATTTCCATTCCCATAATGAAGAAGGACTTACTCTTTCTCCAGGTTGGCCACAACACTGTGTACATAATCAATATCTGTCTGGGAGAGAAAAAAAAATTAAATGTACATTTGTGGTTTTGTTTTCTAATTTAATTCTAAACTCAAAGTTAAATGGTAAAATGTGCATTTAATTGTGACTTACTGGTGACTTACTGGATTTGCATTTCTGTATCCATTGTACTCAATTCCATTGCAGATTTCTAAGTTTTTATTTTCTTATTTATTTTTTGGTACTGGGGATCAAACCCCAGTCCTTGTGATTGCGAGGCAGGTGACAAAACCACTGAGCTAAATCCCTGGCTCTAAGTTTTTATTTTCAATTGGAGATTTCTAAGTTTTTATTTTCAATTGTCACTAGGAAAGCTGAGCACAAAGATTACTTCCACTTCTTTGGAAACATCCAAACTCTAAATGGTGAGCACCAGATGCAGGATACTACTGAGAAAGATTTTCCCACTTAGATTCAAAACTCAGGTTCAGGATTTGCTTCTGTAGCTACTGGACTGCAGAATCTGAAGCCACTTCTCTGAGCTTCAATTTCCAATTCTATTTTTAAAAAAATGTTTAAAGGTGGGAGAAAAATAAGATCTCAGAGACTATGAGATTAAATGATAAAAAGTGTCTGCATTGGATTGTTCTGGGTACCCTCTGAAGAAAGCAAACCTATGACTGAACCAAAAGCAGGCGGCCACCTGAACCCCCTGGGAACTCTCCCTGCCCCTCTTCCACTCATTAGCAGCAAAGACAGGTGATTGCTGAGCTCTTGGGACTTATTTACTTTAAGACAACAAGTTTTCTTCAGGTTATTTTTAAAAAGGTTTGTAGAGACTCTAAAAGGTAATGTTGTCACCCAATTCTGAGAATAGATCTATTAATCTAAAACTGGGATATGTATATTCACAGGGAGGGAAACAATGTGTGAGAAGGAAAGTAGACACTGAAAAAGCAAAACAAGAAAGAACATTTTCTCCTAGGGAATAAGTGTTCTTAATGTTTAAATAAAATTAAATATTTTTATTAAAACTGAGAAATTGTTGATATAGCTATGATATGGATGAACCTTGAAAATATTATGTTAAATCAAAGAAGCCAGTTGCAAAAGACCACATATTGTATGGCTGCATTTATATGAGATTCCAAAAATGAAAATCTACAGGAACTGAAAGTAGATTAGCAGTTGCCTAGGGATGGGGAGAATAGGGAGGTTAATGCATAATGGCTAACAGTTTCTTTTTAGAGTGACGAAAATTTCCTAAAATTGGCTGAGGTGATGGTTGCATGACTGACTTTGGATGTGTGAACTGTATATGAATTACAAACAAAACAAAGACATAATAAAGTTTTTTAAAACTCCAAGTATCACAGATTGTACATATGAACTATGGAAGGACAAGATCATAGGTTCTCTTAGGGTTCTAGGTGGAAAAATTAAGTATAAAAGTGGGCCCAACGGAAATGAGGTTAGTAAGATGGTGGAATCAGAAGTCTAAGGCTCCACTTACACGAGCAAAGTTCAACTAGCAAATCCCACAGACTAGAACATCTTCTTGAAAATGTTAACGTCTGGAAACAGGCCTGAGACACCAAGAAGGATAAGAAGAATGTCTTACTACTACTGTGCCTCTGAGTTCCCCCAAGTGGTACAATCATGTAGAGAAAACTTCCCCTGGACCATGGTTTCTACACGGGGGAAAGAGAATTGGAAAGAATGACCCAGATTCCCGAGACATATCCTAGGAAGCCCACTCTAGTCCCACACATCATGGGGAACACCATGGGTTATGACACAACTAGACCACCAAGGACAAAGAAAAACAAAGAAGGCAGAGGTTACAATGACCATCATACCTTAGTGGCTCCTCTGCATTCCTGCCCGCTGTAACACCTGATCAGAGATAAGAGCTAACCATAATCTATCCACAAAGCTGGACTGATCACCTTCAGAAACACAGTGCTAAGTTAAATTCAGCTTGAATCTGTAAACAGCTAATCTCCATGCCCAGCCTCAGAGCCCAGTTCAATGGCCCTGGCCATGACAATGACACCCAGAGAGGCTCTTTCAAGAAGAATATCGGCTAGAACTGTTTGATCAAGAAGGCTACCAGAGGCTCCCCTCAGCCCAATGACTCCCTCAAAAACTATGCCTAGGTAGGGATTCCCACCTTGAACATTCCAGAGAAACTTGGGGCTAGAACAGGAAGTCAAGCAAAAGCCCATCCCATGGTACCACTCTCATAGGCTAGCATTCCTCATTTGTGCATTTCAAGGAGCACAGCCACTTACTCCAACTATCTTCAGTAGCAACTTCACCTAACTTACCACAGTCCAGAGTCCTGCCCCAGCTGAAGATTGCAAATAGTAGAACTGGCTGGGCAAGGAATATATCCTGTGACCAGAGCCCATCACAGTATCAGCCAGCAGCACATCCTACTAGAGAATTCACAGCAACTCTACCTATCCAGGATTGCCAACTAGCTGAACTACCAGAATCACTCACTGGATAGGTCTAATAGTAAAGGTTTAACCCTGCTGAAGAAAGGCCAGAGAGGGAGATGCCTCCTCCAATCCACACAAAGCAACGTGAGGACACAAGAATTACAACTAATCAGGGAATCATTAAGATTAAACAGAACAAAAAAACCCTCAAAATTAATAGACTCCAATCTTAGGCCCTAAAGAAAAAAGATCTATGAAATGAAAGAAAAAGAATTTAGAATAATCCCTTAAGGTAGTTCAGTGGATCCCAAAATCATACAGACAGAAAATTAAATGAAACTTGGAAAACAACACATTAAAAAGCGAGAAGTTTGACAAAGAAATAGAAACAACAATAAAGAACCAAACCGAAATCCTAAAAATGAAGAATACAATGATTGAACTAAAAAACTCAAGAAAAACCCACAACAGTGAACTCCACCAAGCAGAATAATGAACCAGTGAGCTTGGATGCAGAACTGCGAAATTATCCAGTCAGACGAACAGAAAGACAAAAAATTGAAAAAGAGTGATGAAAGCGTATACGAATTACAGGAGATCATGAAGAGATCAAACTTTCACATAATGTAAGTTGCAGAAGGAGAAGAAAGGGCACAAAGGCCTTTACAGCCTCTTGGAGCCTCTTGGGCCTGTGTGGCCTGACATAGCCAAGATTCAAAGGTGTCATTTTCTGCATTCCATTCTCGTCTCTAGCACTCTCCTCTGCAATTACCAGCTGCTGATCTGAATTCTTGTTATGCGCTGTGATATAGGTAGTGTCATCAGGCAGAAAGTCAGGGCAATCACAGTACTCCTGACATTTCTTTCAGGCAACCATACACTGTGCGGTCTGCTGTCCAACGTCTGAGAAAAGCTGATATACACACTTAGTCCAGGTTGTACTGAGAAGATAAACCCAGTTCTTGCTAACTTCATCATGGCTATACACAGATGCTATTTTACATAAAAGGAACCAGTCAGGAATATGCCAGAAGAGTACTGGTAGCTCATAATAAATTTTATTTCCCTGGGATCCAAGAAAAAGCTGTTACTACCCACCTACTGCTTGATTTTATATTTTAAGTTAAACATTTATGTACCAAGACAGACAACCAAATATCACAGTATCACAGTATTTTAGCTAGCTTTACTAGTTTCTCAATTGGGCAAATGATGAAAGATAATAAAAGAAAGAAAGAGGAAGTTAACAGGCTAGACAAAAAGAAAAAAAGACTACTTCATCATTTGCAATACCATCTGTCATAGTCTTTCCTTCTCCTAAACAATATGCTGATGCTATACCAATGATTATCAAACATTTTATCGGAACCCACTCAGAGTAAGTTCATAAATGCACTACTTCTGACTACTTCCATGAAAATCATCCTAGACAAAGCCTCACTGGATTATGACAACCGTTTTCCAAGTGTTCTCCTCACTTCTGCCATCATTAAAGCCTGTGGGCTCATCTCAGAAGGTAAATCATAATATTCTTGCCAACATCATCATGAGATAGACAAATGCAAGTTGAGACATTTTATAAAAGAACTGGCCAGAGCTCATCAAAAGTTCATGACAAGAAGACACCGAGGAGCCTTCAGAAACAGGAGGAAACTGAGGATGCAGAACCAGCAAATGCAATGTAGGATCAAATGGGTTCTGGAACAGGAAGATGACTTTAATGGGAAAACTGGAAATCTAAATAAAGTCTACAGTTTAGAGTAGTAGCCTGGGGGCGGGGATTTAGCTCAGTGGTTTCGCCGCGCCTGCTGCGCGAGCGCAAGGACCCAAGTTCTATGCCTGGCACCAAAAAAAAAAAGTAGAGTAGTAGCCTGTGTTAATTTCCTGGTTGTGATAACTGTATTACAGCTGCATAAGCTGTTAGCTTCACAGCAAGCAGAGTGCAACTTTTCTTTGCAATTTTTCTCTAAATCTAAAATTATTTCAAAATAAAAAGGTGCTTTTAGAGTGCTTTTAAAAAATAGTAATACAAGTGTCTTCTCTACTTAAAACACTGAAATCACTTTCTAGTGTAACTAGAGCACGGTTTGGCAAAACAACACTGCCTGTTATTCAAAACTAAAACTTTACTAGACCACAACCCCACCCATTCACTTATTATTATCCAGGGCTGTTTACAAGCTAAAATAGCAGGGATGGAACAGCCTGTGAAGTCTAAAATGTTTACCACTGGGCCTTTAAAAACATACTATCTTCCTTGACTTAGAGCAAAAGCAAAGTTCTTCCAGTCACCCATTGTGCCCCACATGATCTTGCTTACCTTCTCTGCCTGCCTCCACTCCTGAGCCCCACACCAACTCTGCTCAGAAACCGATGACTTTCTGTGCAATTCTGTAAACTGTGCCCAGCAATGTGCTCCCCCAGGGCCTTTGCATACACAGCTTCTCAGCATTTACTGCCCACTCTGCACCCTTCACGCCCCTGCCCAAATGTCTAACACACCCCTCTGGTCAGCGTGTATGCCTTTTCTGTCTTACCCAATTAATCCTCCACAGAGCTTACTACTATCTAACATACTACATATTGGAAGGTTTTTTTGCCATTCTCTATAGTACAAGTTTCAGTAGAAAAAGATTTTGCTAAATTTACTTAGTGGTATGCCTAACACTCAACACACAGAGTAAATATTTGATTAATCACAAGCAAATTGTATAGGATATATATTATATATTATTTTTGCCAGTCATTTGTATAATTTATAACCAGTGCATGAATAAACATGTTAAAATCTACCTCCTAGTAAATTACAGGCAAAAGTACTATTAATTCACCAAGATAGTAACTTACCCTTTAAAAACCAAGAATGAAGCAACTAACTAGAAAGATGATAATAAGCAAGTATAAGACTTGAACACTATCATTAATAGACATCTACAGAAAGAATACCCCACTTGATAACAAAATCCATTCTTTTTAAGTACACAAGAAACACTGTCCAGGACAGACCACACAAGGCTCATAAACAAGTAATGATCAATTTACAAATAAAAATGTAAAACCACATTTTTCAATAATCCATGGGTACAAAAAGAAATTACAAGGGGATTTAGAACATTTTCATCTAAACATGACATTAAAACTCATAGAATGCAGCTGAAGTGGTACTTAGAGGAACATTTATAGCTTTTTAAATTGCCTATAAGAAGAAAGATCTCCAAGCAATAGTCTAAGCATTCACCTTATAGATCTAGAAAGGGTAAACTAAAAGCAAGCAGAAAGAAGACAATAATTAAGATTATGCTTAGCCTGGGCAATTTATCAATTTAGTACAACCCTGTCTCAAGGGGGAGGGTGTAGTTTAGTATTAACTTCTGGGGTTCAGTACCCAGTAAAACATACACACACACGGTGGAAATTAATGAAACATAAAACAAATGATTGTCACAGAAAATTTTTTTATTTTACTTGACAGCCTGTCAGCTACAGCAAAAAAGTCTCAAGAGGAAGAGGAAATGAGGAAGGATTTGGGGCTGGGAGTGGGAGAATGAAGACAGGAGACTACATAGGGGAACACACGAGAACTAGTTGAGTCTGTTGCAATAGACAAGTATAACTAAATTTTTTTCAAAACAAAAAAATAAAGCCAGTTGGATAAAAATTCTTATGCACTGCAAGATTTCAATTTAAGAGTATCATCTGTCATCTAACAAAATTTTAAAGGTTTTTAGGAACATCGTTTATTAGATAATGGAAATTAAAGAGTACTGAATCTCCAGTACCTTCTTCATTTTAATAATTCAGTACATATCAGTTCAATGAGTACAAGAATACTTATCATGAAATCTGCACTTTTGCCTTTATTAAAAAATAAGTCTAGGGCCAGGGATTTAGCTAAGTGGTTCTGCCGCCTGCCTTGCAAGCACAAGGTCCCGAGTTCAATTCCTGGTACTAAAAAAAATTTTTTAAAGTAAGTCTAACAGGTGATAGGAGTGGAACAGAACCATAGTGAGGGCTACTGTGTCTAAGGCTGTTGCTCTCCTTGCTGCTTCAGGGTAGAAAAGAGTTCAAGGCCATCCAGAGCTAAACCCAACTCCCCCACTCAAGATTAAACTGTTTATGAAGAGCTCAGTTTTCCAGACTTTCCTTCCTGGAAATAGCACAATCATCAATGAGAACCAGACACAAAAAATGGCAAATTTCATTTCAAAATATCAATAATTAAAATTCTCAAGCTGAAAAGGGATGCAGGTTGGTTCTAATAACCAGCGGTAACAGGAGAAACTGCACAGACTAGCTGGACTTGTAGGAAGTGGCCTAGCTCTGGGGCAGAGAGAAAGACAATATTTGTTTTAAAAAACACTCAGTCTGTCCCCTCATCTTCCGGCAAACGAGTAGCCTGAAATCCATCTCCCACCATGATTCATAAGAAAGGATCCAGAACAGCAACTACTCAATAAGAAAAGGAGGGGCAGAAACTCAGTTAAGTCCTGTGAACAAAACACATACTTTCTCTCCCTACACACACAACAGGTGAAAATTGTGACCAAACATTTCCCCATTAACTTATAAACAAAAAACCCCCACAGAATTGGAGTTGTTACTATACAGCAAAACCAGTATTATAAATTACTGTAATGATTCTAAAATGCATACAGAAACACAAAGGCCTTAAATATCTAAAGCAATCCTGAAAGGAACAAGATTGGATGACTTTTTACCTGCTTTCAATATTTAATACAAAGCTTCAGGGACCAAGACAGTTGAGTACTACATGAGGAGCAAGCACAGATCAGTGGAACAGAACAGAACAAAGACCCACACTCACATGCCACTGAGGCTTCAAAGGCACCCAGTGACCCACTGGGGAAGGTGTTCCCAACAAATGGCACTGGAGCAGCTGGATGTCTATAGGAAAATCTGAACTTGAACACTCCTTATGCCTTAACAAGAACAAACTAACTCAAGATGGATCAGACACCTAACATGAAAGCTAAAGCTAAAGTTTTCAGAGGAAAAAAATCTTCACATAATGGAGGTAATAAAAAAGGGTCTGTTTAGGTCATGAGAACAACAATTATAAAAGAAATAAATTAGGAATCATCTAAATTAAAAACCTCTGCTCATGAAGACAGCACAAGGAAAATGACAGCACAAGGCATCTACAGTCTGGGAGAAAATATTCACAAATACATGGTAGACAAGAATGTATTAAATACATACAAAGAACTCTGATAACTAAAGAAGAAAAAAATTTAAATGGGGAAAATATCTGAAAGGCACTTCAAAAAGAAGGTATACAAATAAAATGGATTAGTCATGAATAAAAGATGGATAAATAGAGATGTAATAAACAAAAATACTAAAACTAACAGCAGAACCTAGGTGGTGCACATATAGGTATTTTCTGCAACAAAGTTCTTGCAACTCTGTTGGAAGTTTTAAGTTTTTCATAATAAAAAAATACCACTGGAAGGTTCTTTCATGAAATTAAAGAAGATTTAACTTCTTATACATAAAGAGCATACTACATGCCAGGGAAATACTACTGGTTGAAATTAAGACATACTACAGCAGAAAGATGGGCCTTTAAGGACAGCAAAAGAATCACTAGTAGAACAAGGTAAAATATGGTTTCTTATATGAAGGAGACAGAGAAGTAGAAGGTTATAAGACAAATTTAGCACCAGCACCCATGTGTACAGGAAGGAGAGAACAGTGGGTTTTATGTCCAGTTGAAGTTTACAGGAAGAAGAGAATGTGTTTGACCATACTGAACAGCTCAAGGGTGTGTTGGTTTTTAGTTGCTATGACCAAACACCCAACAAAAACAACTGAAAGGAATAAACATTTATTCTGGCTCATTGTTTCAGAGGTGTCATTCCATGGTCAGCTGGCTCCACTGTTTTATTAAGCTTGTGGCAAGGTAGGAACACTATGGCAGAAGGGCATGGTGGAGAAAAGCAGCTCACCTCAGGCAGCCAGGAAGCAGAGAGACAGGGAAAGAGCCGGAGAGGAAGGACCTAGGGGCCAAATATAGTCCCCAAAGCCATGCCCCATGAGCTACCCAGAGACACACCCAGGAGTGTGTGTCACTAAACTTCCTAGCCATCTTTCAAGCCAATCTAGTTGGTAGTCGAGATTAACCATCACACTCAAGGAAAATTGCTCACATGAACCTTTCATGAGGAAACTAGAAATGTTAGTCCACCAAGAAATGACAAGAGGAACCATGGAAATGAAAAGAGTACAGGCAGAACATATTGAACACTGTTAACTTAGAAGCAGGATAAAAACAAATGGGGAGATCAGTGGAATGGAATAGCAATGTCCTTCCTACTCTTTTGACAATGCAGAAAGACAAAACTCAACAAAAACCCAGAGAGGGCAACAGATAGAAAAGGTAACTGACTGCTCACCTGTACTATTCTATGTCAAAGGATATTACCTAAAGCAGTATAACAAGTAATACATGTACTCAGACTATTTGTCATTACAATGGTGAACACCACACAAAATAATACAATTGGCAAACAAAGCAGAAGGGAAGGAAGAAGGAAGGAGAAGAAATTAGGAAATATAACAACTTCACTGTTTTCCATGACTTCATTTTCCATAGATACCATCTGAGAAAATAGAAGGGTTACATGAAGGCTGTGTAGAAAGTTACTGTTATAAAGGAGATCACTAGTATAAAAATGTAAACTTCCCCAATATCAAAAAACAGAGACCAAACAGAAAACACAAAATGAGAAAGCCTTTAAAAACGAGAGAGACTATCACATAAAATTATAGGACTAAGACTAAATAACTGTCAGTCATATCAATATGTATTTAAAAGCTCCACCCATCTCTGAATCAAGTCTTTCAAGTTAAAGCACAAAGCAAAATCCAAAGCCAGGTTATAAGTAAAATATATTTCTTAAATGATGTAGAAAGTAAGGAAAATGAAAGGACAAAGAAACACTAGATGAAGCAGATCAAAGCTAGCACAGGTCACTCTGTCCTCATCCCTGAGGGTGAATTCAGGCCACCCCAAAACTAGCACAATGCAGAAGGCACCTAAAATTGACAACTGAAGTAACTCAAATATCTATGAAACAGATATCATCATCATATGTGAAACAAACCCACAAAGTAAAAAAATAAAAGCATTTGAGGTAGACAATGTTTAATTCACCTCTCAGTCTGTAACAAATCAAGTGGGGAAAAAAAGAACATAGGAAGCTAAAACACCATGGGGGTACATACCACTGACATAAGAACCCTGTAGACAAAAAACTTCTTTTTAAGTGCACAGAGAATACTCACAAAAACTGAGCCTCAAGAAAACAGAAACTGAAGTTGGCACTGTATGGACAATGTTCTCTACTCAAAGACGCCATACAATTATATATAAATAACCAGCCCAGAGACGGGATAGAACGAATGAAGGGGAAATCACAGACCTTTTGAGTATATCTTTTTATATAGTTTACTTTTAGAAGCAGGGTAATGTTTTACATACCCAGTCCCATTTAAAAGTTGTGAATAAGTCAAAAATGGTAAACAAATAATAACAAACTTTAGTCCATTAACAATAAATAAAATAACCACATTGAGAGAGATAGGGAAGGTGAGAACTAATCCAAACAATTTTGGAAAACAGCACTTGGGATACTGTAAGACTGAAGACAGACAAACTGGCCAGGTGTGGTGACACCTGCCCGTAACCTTAGCACTTGGGAGAGGCGGAGGCAGGACAATTCCCAGCCTGGGTGACAAAGCAAGTTCAAGGCCAAGCTGGACTATATTGGGAGACCCAGTCTCAAAAATAAATACATAAAAAAGAAATGAGACACAACTCTAGCACATAATAGTTACTAATATATGGTATTCTAGGGGCAGGGTTAAAATACAAAACCACTTTATGTTTATTTTGGATTGAAAAGGAAATAGATAATAATATAACGGCCAGGTTTCTCACTACTGGAAAAAAGAGTTTAACAATTAAGGAATAGCCAGGTGTAATGGCACACACCTGTAATTCCAGGTACTCAGGACACTGAAGCAGAAGAATTGCAAGTTCAAAACCAGCATGGGAAACTTAAGTGAGAGACTGTCTCAAAAAGCAACCAACCAAACAAAAAAGGGTGGTGATACAATTCAGCAGTAGAGTGCCAGTGCTGAGAGAGAAATAAAGAACAAGGGGGACCTAATGTGAACCCTGTGAGACTGGAATCATCATAAACTGGTTTTGAACATACACACAGATGGTTATAAACTTACCTACATATGTGTGTGCACATGCACATCTCTCCACTGAAAGTGCCCCCTCAAACCCCTCAGGAGCATGAGTACCTCAGGGCCCAGACCTTGGTTCTAATACCATCCTCCAATAAAAAGAATCGATTTCTTGGAGATATGGCTGATTCCAGTGCAGGGAAAATTGAGGATTAACCTACAATTCTGACTTTAGTACTGGGGATTGAACCCAGGGCCTCTGCACTGAACTACACCCCCAGTCCCTTTATAAAATTTTCAGACAGGGTCTTGTTAAGTCACTAAGTTGTCCAGGCTGGGCTAAACTTGTGATCCTCCCATCTCAGCCTCCCAAAATGCTGGGCCTACAGGTGTGTGCCTCCACACCTGGCTCCTACAATTCTTACATTTCTAGAAAATAAAAAATGACAGGACCATATCAGAAGGACCGAGTAGCCAACTCAAAAAAATCTCCCAGTGGTCAAATTTGGGAAAATCTGAGTAACAAAATAAAAATTGATAGATATACCAACAACTCAACTCTGATACAAGCAACTGAAGTGAGGATACTCTTTATAGAACTGAAATTAACAGAGACAAAATGATGGAGCTACAAAATCACCATTTTGTATACACTGCCAAAATAATTACTGAAAAGAGTCATCAAGGATGCTAAATAGTAAAAGTTATGGTGAGAAATAGCTATTTGCGTGAAAAAATATTTCACAGACTAGCCGGAAGGAAAACACTATATGGGAACCTATAGCTAACACAGTGCTTAGAATAAAATTGACATCAATTCTTATATTAACAAAACATAATGAAAATAAGTCAACTTAGTATTGTGGTAAAAAGGTTTGGAAAGTAAAAACTGAAACTAAAAAGGAAGAAAAAAATTCATCATGTTAAAACTAAGCATTAGCCGGGCATGGTGCCACATGCCTGTAATCCCAGCACTTGGGAGGCTGAGGCAGGAGGATCACAGAACACTCAAGGAGCACAGCTTGTCGGTGCTCATCCCAGATGCCTCTGTTCCTGCCCCACAGCTCCTGGAAGGACACTGCCAGGAGTGACAATCCACAATCCTGGCTTGTATTTTCCTATATTTTGTTACTGGCATACAGAAATATTAATTAATCCTATATTCATCCACTTTGCTAAGTCACCTGTTATTTCTAATATGTTACCTGTTTATTCTTTTGGATTTTCTGTGCTTTCTGAAAATTATGTAGCCCCATTCCAAAGTCCAGGTAAGGATATGCAGGTGTCTGAGCTCAGGCCACTTGCCTGAGCTGCTAAAGCAAATATTCAGCATTTCTAGTTTCCAGAGCAAAAAGAAGCACTTCATGCCACTAAGAGTGAGGCAGAGGATTCCCCAAACATAAGAATGCAGCAGAAAAAACATTTTTTGCCAAAATCAAGAGTAAACATTTTGCAAAAGATGAGCAATAAATATAAATATATAAGAGCATAAAATGTAGCATACAGACAACAAAAAATCATCAGAATACAAAAACCATAATTAAACTGTAAGTAAAAATGAACACAGGAATGATACAACCTGAACATCACACTTAGATTCCACCAAGGACCCCTCAGGGTAGCTAGAACTCATTCCACTCAACCCATTGTGAGATTCAGAACAGAATCAGTGAACTTTCAAATAATGCAAGGAGACAACTGTTTCAAACTTTGCATGTTCTGCTTTTGGACCACTGTACCACCACCCCCAGCACTGAGGAGTAGAGCTCCCCCAGCACCGAGGAGCAGAGCCCCATCCAGCAGCAAGGAGCTGAGCCTTTCGGGCCGCCGTACCACCCCCCCCAGCACTGAGGAGCAGAGACTCCCACGCCAGCACCAAGGAGGTGAGCTGCACAGGCACCAACAGCACACTTCCCCCCTGTTGAAATGAGAAGACATATAAACAAGTCTCAAAACCAGATTCCCAGATCACCTAAAGCAACCCCAAAGGGAAACAAGATGGAATAATCTGATACTCAACCACCTGGACTCCCTGAACTGGCAACGAAAGATGATCTGGAAAAAATGAAATCAGAAATAATTTCTCAGATAACAGCAGAGATTGTGCCCACAGTGCAAGACACGATTAATAAATCTAGATGGGACACACATAAAAAAATAGAGGAGCTGAAGAAAATGATGAAATCCCAACATAGGAAACAGATGGAATCCATAAAATGGATGCAAACAGATTTCCAGGAGATTAAAAACTCCACTGAGAGTCTACAAAGCAGAATGAGCCTATGTGAGGACAGAATTTCAGATATAGAAGATAAGATTGCAATTAGTGACCAGGAAAAAAAAATTGCTTTAAAATAGTAAGGGACCACGAGAATCAATCCAGCAGCTGCTAGACAATGCAAAGAAGAATAACATAAGACTGATCAGAGTCAATGAAGAAACAGGAGAGAGTGCAGATGACATTAAAAAAACTGTTCACAGAAGTGATGGCAGAAAACTTCCCAAGCAGAGGAAAAGAACTT
>NW_004624749.1:3715082-3811499 GCF_000247695.1 Heterocephalus glaber
GATATATGTGCACCCATGTTCATAGCAGCACAATTTGTAATAGCTAAAACTTGGAAGCAGGCCAAGTGCCCATCAACTAGAGACTGGATAAAGAAAATGTGGCTTTTTAATAAAATGGAGTACTCAGCCATAAAAATGAGAAATTAGAGACATTTATAGCTAAATGGATGCACATTGAGGCCATACTCTTAAGTGGAATAAATAGGACATACATGTGTAAATACCAAATAGTTTCTCTAGTATGAGAAACTGAAAGTGTAAATAAGGACTAAAAGGTAATGTGAAATAGGAAGAAAGGGGCAAAGGGGAAGGGGAAGTGGGAGGGGTAAGGGGAATGGAATTAATATGAGAAAATGAAAAAATGGAAACAAAGTCTTTGTAAATAGGGAGGGATGGAGGAGTTGAAGGGAGGGTGGGGGAACGGGGATAAAATAAGGACCAAGAGATTATGTAAAGCTGCAAATTTCCAATGATGAATGTCATTATATTGTATACCTAAAATGTACCAATAAAGTAAAAATTAAAAAAAACCTTGTGTGTTCTAAAAGTGACTCCCCATATGCTCAGGGGGCCCACAGTGGTGAAATGGCCAGAGAGGAATAAAAAACAAAAGTACAGCTAATAATTACTTTCCTGTCTTTCCTGTCCTCCCAGAGGGCCATCTCATGGTTCTTTTAAGAAAAAAAAAAAATTACAAAGAACAGAAAGTGACACAAGGAAGAAAGAGTGATGAAAACCCTTGATTGTCTCTGCATATTCTCCACTTTTTTCACTCTTCATTTTCTCACGTTGAAATGGAATAGAGATAATTCATGCCTTATAAAAACTCCTAATTTGGGCCTGGGATTTAGCTCAGTGGTTTCGCCGCCTGTTGCGCATTTCCAAGGACCCGAGTTCAATCTCTGCTACCAAAACAAAAACAAAAACAAAACTCCTAATTTATTTGAAAATCTTGGCAATATTTCTGGTTGCCTGAGTTAAATTTCCAATGGGAGGCAGGGAATGGCTTTACAAAAGGTGACAAGCTGGGACTTGAAGGATGAAGAGGAAGAGGTAAAGGTGCAGACTGCAATAACAAACAGAACCGAGGACACACAAGATCTCCATGCTGACTGGGAACAGAATGATTGCAGCTCAGGTCCATAATACTGTACACAGCAGGCAGGAACCTAGGAAGAGACACAGTTTGGGAAGGCCACATTGACCGAATTATGGAAAGATTAATGCCCATAAATCATTCAAATATCATTATCAAGTAAGGAGGTTCAAACAGGAGCTTAGGAAGAACATGGAGATCTAGATCTGGAAACCATCTCACGTGTAGGTCAAAGCCACAGAATACGTGCTTGTTACTAGTGTCAAAAGGACCCCAGACTATCAGAACACTGAGGAGAAAACTATAATCAAGGCAGCATCAAATACAGTGATGAATAATTTTTAACTGCCAAAAGCAAGTCAGAGAACTCTTTTATTCCTCTGTCCAAGAAACATGTTCTTGATTGAACTTTTATGTGGATACACAGAAAAATGCTGCCAGAGGATCCTGCGGGGACAGGAATACTTCCATCATGTGCCTGGCATTTTCAGTTCACACCTCTCCATGTGTGATGTCACCATACCTCCCTGTAACAATGCTTAGCTCAAAAGAGGCCAAGGCATCATTCTTGTCATAAAGATGAAGAAACAGAGGCTCAAGTGGCACCAAGAGGCAGAACCCAGCCCCAAACACAGGTTCTCTGACTCCCAACCTAATGGTAGTACTGCATCTTAGTGGCCAAAGGCATGGCCAAGGCGAGTCTCAAATCTGTGTGGATGTTGTTCTCTATTTTTCAAGTATTTTTATTTTCATTTTTTTGTAGCTTTAATGCCTTTTTCTGATTAAACATTAACATATTCTCATGGTAAGTAAACTCTAATTTTACAAAATTTATACAACAGAAAATAATCAGTCCATAATCTGTGCTTTCAAGATACCTGCTACTAATAGTTTGAAGTACATTCCAACAGTCAATTTTCTGTACATATTTTATGTATGCATGGTAAGAGCTGTATAAATGTGTGTCTGTGTTTGAATATTATTTCTGTAGGACTTGCAAATGTTTCCACTGGATCAGTTTCTGGAAGCAGAATGTTGAGTCAGTGTATACTTTATATTTTAGTATCTACTGCCAAGAAACTTTCCAAAGAAGCTGTACCCATTTCTACTGGTATATAATATGTGACTGACAAATATGATTACTAAAATGTAAAAATTCTATGAAAGACAAAAAGCACAAGTTGATATAATAAACTAAACACAATATTTCAGTTAATTCCCCTCATGTATGAAAATTTCTTACAAATCAAAACATAAAACTAAAACAATGAGCAAAGATAGTAAAAATAATCGCAAATGCAAACAGTCAAAAAAAGCAACATTTAATTCCACACAGTAAAGAAGTCTAAATTAAACAAAATAAAAGCATTATTTTTCACCCATAAAATTAGCCAAAGAAAAAATATTGAAAGAATAGAGAAATGAGTTCTTTGGAAGAATAATGATTCAACTTCTACAGGGCATTTTGGCCATATATGAATATTTTAATAATTATAAACTGAGCCAGAATACAAGTGCACAATAACTTATTTATGGAAATGTTTAAATGCACTGTTGCTATCTGTAAGAATTTAGAAACAACCTGTCAATCAGAAAATTTTAAAATTATGTTTAAATCATACAACGGAATATTTCATGGCTATAAAATATTTGATCATTTTAGCATAGAAAAGTGTTCATGACATTAAAATATACATACAATAATCTATTCATATAAATGTATCCAAGCCATAGGAAAAATATCTTAAGATACAAAAAATTAATTATAATTCTATCTGCACAGAGAAATGCCAGGTAGGTTTACACGATTGTTTTGAACAGTCCCCATGTATTAAGGAAAAAATTATGACCATTACCATTTGAAAAGAGATGGGAATCAGAGGTCCAGAAATAGATTATGTCCTAGATCTTTTCTCATTCTGAAACTGAATATGACAATTACGGAAATATTATGAAGGAGTTGTTTCCTGTGAGTTAAGAAAACCTTGCTCAAGATTTATTATTTCCCTAGATCTTTCTGGGAGACTATATTGCAATAAGCATATTTCTCATTCACATGACTTTTTACTTCTCTAATATAGTGGTTACATCTTGGCAGGAAGCGGGGTGGGGGGGGAGATAAGAGATGATAAAATCCTAGTCCAGGCTACACCTTTTTTAGGTTTCAGGACTCCCAAAGAAAGAACATCAGTGCAAGTCTCCAAAGTTAGGCCTCAAACCTAGAAATGGTCATTTCTTTTTTTTTTTTTTGGTACCAGGGATCAAACTCAGCACCTTGTGCTTGCAAGGCAGGTGCAGTGCCACTGAACTAAATCCCCAGCCCTGGGCATTCATTAAGATCTATGTGTATAATATTATCCTATTGACATCAAAGATTACCGCTTCTGTTTTGTAAATCCAGAAGAGAAGTTAAAGCAAACACAGCACATTGGATTTACAGTATACTATCAAACAGGATTATCTAACCTTTACTCACCACATTTTTAAGTGCTCATAAAAGTATACCCAAATATTCAATTATGGCTTCAAGTCTTTGTTTACATATTATAAAAAAAAAGTGAAATAATTACCTCTCCTATGAAGACTACTATGACACAGTCCAACTTCTCTTCGGGATACAGGTTATCAATAAGGGAATGAAGAGTTTCTATGAGGTAAGATTTAACTTCTCTCTTCACTGTGGGGATTCCCATTACTATTGAAACTGAAACAAAATAATATAATAATTATATAAAAATATGTTACAGGACAATATAGAAAAACACTGCTATTTCCAAAGTATTACACCTTCTTAAACTGATAGGAATATCAGTTTGAGGGATTCTATTTCAATTTCAGAAAGAAAAATAAAAGATACAAAGGGTGTACTTATAATACTGTAATTCTTTTCCATATGGCTTACCTATTAAAAATATGTAATGTCAGATGACTGATAAAAATAAGAGATTAAACCTCACACTAAAAATAAGTGCTATAAACAGCATATTTTATTATAAAACTTAGAAATAAAACAAAACTTAGAAATAAACATACCCAAAACGTAATGTCTTACATATCAACTCCAAGGAGATGACACACTGAGAAGGGTATAACATCCTTCTGTGGTTGCCTTGCCAAAAATGCATAACCTCAACCTAGCCAGGAAGAAACATCAGACAGATCCAAACTGGGGGACAGTCCACAAAATAACAAGCCAGAGCTCTTTCAAGAATCAAGGTCATGGAAGACAATGAAGAACTGTCCCGGGTTGCAAAAGGCTAAGGAAACATGACAATTAAATGAAATATGGAATTCTGAGTTGGAACCTGGAGCAGAAAAATGATGATGAAAATGGCAACATCTGAATAAGAGCTCAGGTTAGTTAATAACCTCAGGTCAATGTTCATCTCCTGGTTTGCTCACTGTACTATGGTTGTCTAAATACTTGGAGACACTGCTTGAGAACATAAGGAAGTTTTGTACACTGCAGGTCTAAAATTACCATCGATTCTACTATATTGCTTGTTCTGAATGCAGATCTCTTCCTACACGATTAATACACTGGTGAACAATTTGGGCACAATGTGAATTTTACATTTGGTTATGTGAAGCATCCCCTCTAAGCTACCCACTAAGTAAATAACAGAAAACTCTACCTAGCTGAACCAAATTCAGAAAACTGAACCAAACCATGCAGAAATACACACAATGCACACACCTCAAACATCTATTAGTGGTCTCAGTTCACCACAGGCAATGAACCACCCCATCCACATCAGGTGTTACAGTTGCTTAAGACCTCAGATCACCTGCTGTGCACCTCAGCAGGGTAACTTGGAGGTGCCGCCCTGCCCTCCTGCATCCACCTTAACAAGCGAACCGGGAGTCTTCCAAGGCAGAGTACTGTATTTATTATAGCATTCATGTGTACTAATCATTCACCATGTGTAAAACTGTACTAATATCTTTATTAAGTTCTTATCATTTTTATGTGGAACTAATAAAGTTGAATGTTATGACCCTAATCCCATTTTCCTCATTTTATAGCATAATTTTGTATAGTGCAATCATTTGGGGGAACACATGTTATAGAACTGACAGTATTTCAAAATGAGGTTTTAAAAATTACACCTTAAAGTCTTAGTAATATATGTGCTATAGTAGAGAAGTATTTTTCAAATGTTAAAAATAATTTAATCTGAATTATGAAACAATTTATTGGAGATGCTATAAAAGAATTCATGGAATTCCAAAGCTGGAAGGAAATTTGAAGATCACAGACCAATTAATCTACCATCACGATTTTGCAGACAAGAATACTAAGGTACCAAGGGTTTAGGGAGCTGCCACTGAGGTTCCAGGCCATGTCCTCTCTTCCCTTGTAGGAAGAAAGAGTCATCAGTGACTCAAAAAGGGATCTGCTCTATTGGTTCTGCACATATTTATGAACATCTATTAAATGCAAGGCTCAACTCTAGGTGTTGGGCATATAATGGTGAACAATATAAATAAGACCCCTGCTCTTGGGGTCTATGTAGAAGTGGGGTCATGAATCAATAGTGTAATTGGAGAGGATGATGTGGACTAAACAAATTTAAATGAGGTCATGTGAGAAAGGGCAATGAATGGGGAGGGGTAGCTCTACAGGCTGTGGTCCTGGAAGGCCTCTTTGATAACAACTGAACTGGCAATGAACAAAGAGAAGGAGCTGAGAAAGAACATTCCAGAAGAGGAAATAGCAGGGCCCTGAGGGGCTAATGCTCTTGACATAGTCAATAAATAGCAGGAAGAGAATGTATCTGAAGCAGAGTGAGCCTAGATTCAGATAATTAGTCAGGGGTTATAAACAGTTTGAATTCTGAGCACAAAAGAAAGCCACCCAAGGATGTAGGCAGGAGAGTGACATTATCTGATTCGAAATTTTAAGGGATTACCAAGTTTTGTAGAAAATCAAAGCATTGTTTTAAGAGGAGCAACATCATCATGGGGAAGATCAGTTAGGAATTTACTGCACTAAATTACAGGACAGGGGGGTTTAAAGTAGGAGATCTGAAGAGATGGAGACAGGGACAGGTGTGAGACTGACTAGGGACCCCACCCCCTATGGGCTGCAGCCAGGGAGAGGCAAGCGAGGGGAAGGGTCAAGGACAACTCAGAAGTAGGTGGGAAAGGAGGTGTCTCTTACTCAGAGAAACACATCTGGGAGGAGAGGGAACCAAATCTAGATTTCCATTTTGACCACGGTACCTTGAGATGCTAAAAGACAGGATGAGTTACCCTGGAAGCAGATTTCCATACACTTTAATCTACCTCAGAATTTAAATTTGGGATGTTTCAAGGTGGGGAAGAACTCAGTGGTGGAGGTTCACTTCCCATTTATGAGGCTCTAGGTTCCACCCCAGCATCACAAACATACAAACACACTTAGAATATAGGTTAAAAGTTGAGTAACTACGATATGAACCATTCCTAGGCAACACTAACTCATATAAAGTTCAAAGACTTTGAAGAAAAAGCAAACACTATTTCAGAGTATGCAAACAAATGTGGTCTAAAGTAATAATGCAAATTCTATATTCTCTACCACTCAGGATTTTTCATCCCTTTTTATCTTGCTTTTGTTTACATGGCATGTTTAAAAAATAAACTTTTTTCTCAAATATAGTCTGTTTTGATGCTGAAATTTAAATTCTTTAGTTCAAACTGAGACACTCAAAAGACCCCGAAAGCACTGAAAATGAAAGTACTGATTTTGACCAAACTTAGAGAATTAGAGTAATTATGCATGTGGTATTCACAAAATGACCACAAAATAGGTGGTTTTCCCTGCCTTCCAAGCCATGGTAAAACTGCACTTCTTGGTCCCCTTCTGGTTAGGGAGAGTGTTCTCACTAGTGACTAGTGAGGACAGCCCACGGGTGACATGTGACCTCTGGGGTGCTTCTGTCTGCAGTCTGAAACCTTCAGGTTGTCAATTCTCCTTGACAGGGCAGCCAGTAGCACTCACAACGGTGACTTCTCTATCGGCTTGGGTCCCTAAGTGATCAGTGAAGAGGGAGCCCCCTCACCCATGAAGGGCTTGTACTATTGCCAAAAACAAACATTTGTTATGTAAACCTCTGAGATTTGGGGGTTATCGGGTACCACAGCATAACCCAGCCTGTTCTTGTGTGACACAAAAATCTTCTGAGAGTTACAGTCTAGGAAATATTTGTATCCTAAAGGATTGGATTTCAGGGGAAATACAGGGTGTGATCGAAAAATACAGTGAACACTAAACATTTTTTTTCTTAAATTTATTACAGTAAAAATCATATTCCCATTAATCCCAAAATACTCCTCCTCATGTTGAATGCCCTT
Source organism: Heterocephalus glaber (assembly GCF_000247695.1). Next base: position 3,722,518 of record NW_004624749.1, read on the forward strand.
TCCATCATTCTCGTCACTTTCTGAAGCAGTGCTGGGGAGTCCTCTTTCATGTCTTGAGTTGTGCTGTTGCAGCCGCCTCAATGTCCTGAATCAATTCAAAACATTTCCCTTTCATGGTCATTTGATTTTGGGGCAAGAATCAGAAGTTTCATGGTGCCAGATCCAGTGAATAGGGTGAATGAGGACATGTTATAATGTTTTTTATGAGCTTGACTTTTCACTGCATGGCACTTACCAGCAGCAGTCTCCATATTTATCACACCTTGTAAAGACCGTTGGGAAAGAAGACTTCCAGAACTGTTCCAGAAAGTAGCAAGAATGATGGGATGTATTTTAAGCAAGCAGGAGTATTCTGAGGGGGATTCGTGACAATGTGGTTTTTGCTGTAATAATTTCTAATTTAAACATTCACCATATATTTAATCACATCTCATATATGTCAGCAAAGTGAAGAATACTTTTATAGAGAAACAAGAAATCAAACAGAAACAGAACCAAAGAGTTGGCTAAGTATTTTGTTTCATGAACTATTCAGTATTTCCAATTCAAGTATTAACTGTTTATATGTAATATTTATTACGTACTAGACAATCTGAAATACAATCATAAGATTGATAAGGCCCCTACCTCATGTGTTTTTTTTTTTGGTGCCGGGGATCAAACTCGGGTCCTTGCGCTTGCACAGCAGGCAGCAAAACCACTGAGCTAAATCCGAGGCCCCTACCTCATGTGTTTTATGACTTGCCAGATAGCAACTGTTGCTGTTTCTGTTTTCTTTCCCTTTCCTAGGAGGTTTTCGAATTCTAGGACATATTTCCTTTAAAATCAAGAAAAATTTAGGAACTCTCTTGATTTGACATTCTTAATCTTTAGTCTACCTTCAGTTCTAACTAAATTATGTTCCTTTTTAAATATTCATTGCTAGTCAAATATTTTTAACCCATCATATTACCCTAATGCTTGACTTTAGTCATCTATTCCTCATTCTCTTCCTTATACTCCAAAGTAATATCCTGATTCTACTTGCTTGATGCACCGTCTGTGTCTCCATCTTCCCTGGCTTCATCTTTCTCTTTTGCTGGAAATTAACTTCTGGGGAACTTTCAAGGCTCAGGCCTGGGTCTGATCTCACTCACACACACTTTCAACAACTACTCATCCACAAACAATGACTAAAAAGATTAAATCTAACTAAGATCTCACCTTGGAGTCTCAGATCTTAATATTCAGTGAGCTGATATCTTCACTGCAATTTGTCAAAATCACCTAGAAATTCATCACATCCAAATGTAATATATGATCGACCACTCAGGCCATCCAGAAACTAGGACTCATCCTCGACCACTCCCTTCAACCTCAGTCCACAAATCCACTCAGCCACTTTATGTTCCCACATACTCCAAACAACTCCTGAATCCACCTTTCTTCCATCTCTTCTACCTAATCCAAGTTCATCCTCTCTCAAGCAGTCACTGAAACAGCCTCTTATCTGATCTTCCACATCTGCTCTTCCTCACATACCTTCCATCATTCTTCCTGCTGCAAGAAATGTGACCTTCGCAAAATTCAAATCCCATCAAGTCATCCTTCCTAAGTCCTGTTGAAAATCCTTCAGTGGCTTCCTACTGCTCTTAGGATACAAACCAAAACCCTACAACTGTTCTCAAAGGCCCTTTGCTGCTTGGTCGCGACTTGCATCTCTAGCCTCATCTTGTTCCATGCTTCCCCTCACGCTACACTTCATCACTGGGAAATCTTCTTTCATCTTCTAGAATATTCTATGACCCCATCCATCACAAGACTGCTGTGGTGCTCTTCTCGTTTTCTGGAATATTCTTTTCTCCCACTGTGATAGAAGAATAATGACCTCGCAAAGATGTCCACACCCTAAATCCTGGAACCTGAATGTGTTACCTTGAAGGGGGTCTTGAAATGGGAAGATTATTCAGTGGGCTCACCATAACCACAGGGGCTGCACAGAGGAAGGCCAGGGGGAGAGAAGGGGGAATATAACCACAAAAGCCAAGTAGGTCACAGCTGGAGAGCGATTTGAAGACACTATGCTTGGAAGATGAAGGAAAGGCCCACAAAACAATGTGGGAGGCCTATGGAAGCTGGAAAGGACAAGGAAATGGTTCACCCAGAGCTTCCAAGAGGAACACACCCCTGACAGCACCTTAATGTTAGGACTTTTCTCCACAACTGTAAGATAACACATTTATGTTGTTTTACCTCACTGCAGTCATAGTAATTTGCTACAGCTGTAATAGGAAACTAATGCACCCACCTTCATTAGTAAAAGACAGTCTACTGGTCTCAGGTGAAATGTATTGTTTAAGACTTCCCTAAGCTCTTTAATTAGTCTACAGGCCTCTTTCACATGCTCTCAAAGTAGCCTTTACATCACTAACTGAAGTTGTAATTAAACAAGTATCTGAGTAATTATTTGACTAAAGCATGTCTCCTGTACCATAGAGAAGCCCCCTCAAGACTAGGACCCACCGAATTCTGTTAGCCAAAGTCTCTAGCAAGGTGCCTGGTACACGGAAGGTGCTCAGGGACTTGGACCTCAGCAGATAATTAAAGAATCACCTGCTGTCTCCCACTAGCACTGTGCTTCCAAATCAGGGGATAATCTGACTCCCCTTTTCTCAGCCCCACAACTCTGCACTGAGGGGCCTTTATTGGGAAGAGCTAGGTGCTTCTTCAACTCAGGAACATTTTCTTCTGGTATTTGATTACTTCCTCCCTTGGGCTGTGTGCTCTCCCCTTCCATTCCTCACACACTTTATATTGTGTGCTGAAATAACTATACCACTCCACCTTTTTAATCACTAATATGATCTTTAGCTGCACCTGCTCTTAATTGCGCCATCTAGATGGAAGTTTTAAATATAATAATAGAAATAAAAAAGACAAAGGTTTCTAACTGATCTTTTCAATTTCACTGTTCCATAGGTGAGCTAGGTCCTCTCCCACTCCTCTAAAAATACACGGGTTATGTTTTGTTCTCAAATCACACTCTGCTCTGCAGACTCAGTTTTTGTGAGGACTGGGTCACCGTGGAGTTGATCCTGACCTGTGAGAAGGTCTACCTGGAGCAGGAGTCCGTCTGCCCCTCTGTAGCTGCTAAGTCTGTCCTCTAAGTAAACTGTGTGGGAAGACATGGGTGGCGCTGGTTAGTGGGAAGGCAGTGTTTTGTTCAGAGGTGAGAATTCCAGTCCCCTCCCTGGAAAATGGCCACTGGGAATACTGCTCCCCCCTCTAGCCTGAGGAAGGCACCCCTGCTCCCTAATTAATCAGCCAGGCCACTAAGAACAGAATTTTCAGCAGGGAGCTTTCTTTGATCTAAAGAACAGAAGTCCTTTTTGGGGGAGGGGGTGAGAAAGGGTCTTCACTATGAAGTCCAGGCTACAATCCTCCTGCCTCAGCCTCCTCAGTTCTGGGATTACAGGCATGCACCACCATGCCAGGCAAGACTTTGAAAGTTTTAAATGACTTTAAAATCACTTCTGTTTTGTTTTCATTTGCTATTCTTATTGGTGAGGATATAGTCTAAGCCAATAAAACCACAACTGGCTAAGACATCTTATCTAAATACTAATTATTAAAAGGAGAGATAATATTGGTGTCAAAAATAACAATCAATGTTATAAAGAAAATAATTTAGAGTTCCTATACATCTTGTTAGTCCATATATCTAGCTTCTGTAGAATGCCTGGCCTCAATTAATGTTTCTTGGCTCAATAAAGAAATGGAAGAATGAACTAGCTTGAGCATGATGCTTTAAGACTTACCATTTCCTGCCGAGGGTGGTGTCATTTGCCTATTTTCCCAGCCCTCTAGGAGGCTGAGGCAGGAGGATCACAAGTTTAAATCCAGCCTGAGCAATTCAGTGACTTAGTAAGATCTTGTCTCAAAATAAAAATTTACAAAAGGCTGGAGATATAGTTCAGTGTGAAGGTCCTGGGATCACTCCCCAGTACCAAAAAAAAAAAAAAAAGGTTTCCACCTCCTTAAGGAAGATAGCATGTTATTTTAAATGATAAATAAAAAAGAAATATGGAAGAACTAAAATAAAACAGGATGAATTATAAGCTTTTAAGTATAGATTAAGAAATATAAGAAAATGCAACCAAAAAAGAAAAGACAGAAAAAGGTTGCTACTGAATCAAAAGCAGCTTTTCAAAAATATTAACAAAATATCAATGAATTTCAATATCTAGGAAGTAATCATTTTGTCTCTTGTTTATGGCTTGTAAGGGAACAAAATAATATTTCAGTCTCTGCGTTCCAAAATCCACAAATAGCCAGGCACAGTGCATCTGATGTTCTGGCTACTTGCAAGGCTGAGGCAGGAGTATCACTTGAGCCCAGGATTTCAAGATCAGCCTGGCCAACATAAGGAGATCCTGTCTTTTAAAAAAACTAAATAAATTTTAAAATAAAATCTACCCAAAAAAGGTTAACAAAATTAAAATGAAGGAGTAAAAAAGTACAAAAGAGTTATAAACAGTTTCCCTAAGGAAAATTCAAGCAACTCGGTGGCTCTGACAAAGGAGAGATAAAAATATCAATTATCTTGTGGGTATTTTAGAAAAAGGTAGCAAACCACGGTGTTTCTACGATTGCATGAAAAGTTAAATAAGAGTGATGACACAACCCTCTAAGAAAAAGTAGGACAGACAGAGACCAAGCCTTCCTGGCACAACTGTGAGAGCTATTAATGTTGGAATAAGATACAAGGGAGAAAAGCCACCCTCTACCTCCCAAATTTGAAAACAGAAAAATGACAAAGGTTTAACCATTTGGCTCCCTGAACTTGATCATCTTCTGTGGGGTTATTCTAGTCTATGGAGAAAAATGCCCCACACTCTTTTCACCTGGGCATTGGACTGAGTTCCAAGTCCCCGAGCAGAGAGAGAAAAGATCTTCCTCCTCTGCTGCCAAACTCTAATGGTCACCACCATACATCAAGTCACGAGTCAGACCACGGGCAGGGCCACAACGTACCTCCAGTTCTCCCACTGCTGATCTGCACAGCGGGCTGCAGGCTTCCTTCATTCTGCAGTAAGTGAGGCAAATGATAATAAATACTTGGCACTTGAAGAGATTTTTTGCTTGTTAACTCCTTCAGTAGCTTTAAGGTCGTATCTGAAACGCAAAAAGTCTATAATTAGTCCACAGAACATTTTACCTCATAAAAGTAGCTGCTTTTATAAAGATAATAGTAAAAATTTATTGAATGTTCTTTCCTAATACACTTTGGTGAGTGAGCTCTCCATTTAAGGTGCAAAGGACCCCTGCATGATCCAGTCTCCTGGATGGTGCAGATGAAACAGACTGAGGAAGGGCGGGGGGGGGGGGGGGCAGAAGTGCCCGGAGGAGGTGGAGCACTGATCAGTCGCCTCAGGGAAGCCCAGAGCTCAGACCCACGGGACAGGCACCAATGTGCTGTCCACCTACAAAAACGTGATGACAGCAAGCACGCTGGCCACCAGTATCCTTCCCTTTCTCTATCTGTTAGCGTTTTGCCAACATTTTCCATGGAAGATCTCCTGTTTTCTGGAAACCCAAATGGAAACAGGACAAGTTGAGAATATTCAGTATGGATCATAACCTTCAAATAGTTTCTGTTTTTCTTTGAGGAACCAATAAATCATGTAATGTATTATGAAATAAAATTTAATTTAGCCTGGTGTACACATGTAATCCCAGCTACTCAGGGGGCTGAGGCAGGAGAACTGAGTTAGTGGTCAGCCTTGGCAACTTAGCAAGACCCTGTCTCAAAATTAAAAAAATAAAAGCAAAACCAAAAAGGCTGAGGATGCAGCTCAGTGGCAGAGTGTTCACCTAGCTTGAGGTCCTAGGTTCAATCCCCGGTACAGTAAATTTTTTTAAAAAATAAAAAAATTTTAAATAGCTTTGGGACAAGTCCTCAGTGGTAGAACACTTGCCCAGAATGAATGAAGTCCTAGGTTCAAACCCCAGCACAGGGTAGAGAGAAAGAAACAAAAACCAAACACATGGTTTAATTATGCAATATTATTTTAAAATGTCATTAAACTAGAATTTAATCTTTCAAACAAGGAAGCTACGAGTAAGGACTTGTACCCTCAACTCCTTTTAAAATATGACAAAAGCTAGCATGGTGGCACAAGCCTGTAATCCCAGCATCTTTGAGGCTGAGGCAGGAGGGTCATAGGTTTGAGGCCAGCCTGTGCTACACAGCAAGTTCAAGGCCAGCTTGGACTACATAGCAAGACCCTATCTCAGGAAACAAACGAGAAAATGATGAATAAAAACTTGCCAAAAAATACAAATCACTGTCATATAAGAAACAAAACTTTAATTCTATGAGTAAGGAAATACAAATTTCAGTATGCCTTTTTCACCTATCAGAATAGCAGATTAAAAAGCAAATATTGGTGATAATGCAATAAATGTCTCAACTACTTAGAACAGCATCAAAAGCCCTAAAAAATTCAGTCCTACTACTCAGTAATTTCCTTTTTAAGAATCTAGCTTTTGCCAGGCACGGTGGTACGTGCCTATGATCCCCAGCACTCTGGGAAGCTGAGGCAGCAGGAGTTCAAATTCAGCCTGGGAAACTCGGCAAGACCTTATCTCAAAGTAAAAAATTTAAATGGGCAGGGCCTAGGAATGTAGCTGAGTGACAAGGCCCTGGGTTTAATCCTCAGTATCAGAAAAAAAAAAAAAGAAAAGCTTTTATGTATTCAACAATGTTTAGTAGTTTATCTTGTTCTAGGAATGATACCATAATGTTTGAAAATCAACACTCATCAAAACATGCTGGTTTTGAAGAAGTCATTGTCTAATGAAAATAAGGGCTAACAAAAATGTGATCAATTCATATACAAAGATGTTTATCACAGGGTTATAAGTTGAGAGCCAAAACAACCCAGGGAAAACTCATTCGACTAAATGTAAAAAAAAAATGTTTATTATGGTATATGACTGACTGGTTACAGCTACTAAAAAAAGCATTCTGAAGAATATTTAATGACACAGTAAAAATGCTCATGGTTTAATTTCAAGAGTAAATATTTTGAAGAAAAAAAATGGATGGGAAAAAAGGACTGCAAGGAAACAAAAAATCTTAACAGAAATCACATGGCACCATGCTTCTGGTTGGCTTTTTTATCTAAATTATTCCATAGTTTTAAATATTACTGTGACAAATATACATTTATCATCAGGAGGGGAAACCAGGACCATAAAACTTTAAAAATGAGGTAAAGTCGTGGATCTCTGGATGACAGAAATTCATGTTTTTGGTTTCTTTAGAATTTCAAAAATACATTAATCTAGAAAGATTGTGCAGATCTGAAGGCAGCTTAATTACAAACATATATCTATTTGATTATCAGAATAAGAAGATCACAAAAGCAAAGAGAAGATAAATGGCATTTATCTTACTCTGACCAGATATCCTTAGAGAAGGGGACCAGGTCAGATACCTCCAAAAATATCCATTATAAAACCATATATCTTCTTCATTATTATTCAGATGAAAGAGCACTAATTACTCCAAGTAGCACAGACTTCTCCAGCCATCAAGTCTACGTGCAAGTTACCACATAAATAAGCCATCAGCAAAAAGTTAAACTTTAATCTCATTCTGAATATGTTTTCACAGGATGAAGGTTCTTCACTACTGTCAATGAAATTTATATAACTGAAATTTAACTTGTAGTACTCTTTTAAAATCAAATTTAGCATTTAATAAAAATGATTTTATAATTTACCAGAACAGAAAGTTCTGTGTCTGATTTTTCTCTCTGAAAAGTATTAACAAACGCTGGCTGATAATTTCTCTACAGGACTTTCAAGTAACATACTCCACGTAACCCATAGAAAATGTTATTTTTTTATAATACACAAACAGTATCATTTGTACCTGAAAATTTATTCAATGCATCCTTACTTCCATTTGCTTCTGCTCCTACACGCCGGAACTGTTGTACGATGGTACTTAGCTCAGAAGAGCGCTGGGAGATTCTGTGTTCAGCTATTCGAAGACGTTCTTTTAAAGCAAGAAATTCTCGTTGATAAGCAATTATTTTTTCTAGAGGCAAAAACAAAAAACAAAATTCCTTAATGCATTTTTTAAAAATCCAAACAGAACTATAAGAGTAGAAATTTTCATTGAAACTGTAAAATGTTAAAATTAATACACTTCAAGCACAACATTAACATTTCTCAAATGGTACAACTATAAGGACCATATCTGTGTCAACCAGACAATGCAAAGCTGTTAATATATACTCACAGGGTGAGTATAACGTATTTTACAGCATAATGACTCATTTCTAGAAGCTCAATGTTTCCTCTCTACTTCCGATTCTGCAAAGATTTCTCTGGACCAGATGTTCACCAAATTCCTGATTCCTAAAAACCCAATAAGCTAGGCATACAATAACCCTGCTTGAGTGCTGTTTGTTTTAATGAGCTGAGAGAATCACAGGTCAAGAAAAACTGGATCTTATGAGGATGACTGCAGATATGAAAACACTGGGTACAAATGAGCACACTCAGAGCCAGGCAGGGGCCTCATTCACTCCCTCACCCTCGGTGCCGCATGGGGCACAAGCGTGGCTGGAGCAGCCAGCTGCCAGGCTCACAACCTCACTCAATGGAGAGAAAACAGGGCAGTGGTTTTCAACTTCTCCACCAAGCTAGACAGCCACCAGCTACTATTCTGACACAACATAAGCAAACTTGTTTGTGAAATTTAACATGACATATAAAAATAAATAAATGTAACATAATCTCTGCTTTATTCAAGGGTGAATTCAGTAAGAAACAGATTTATAGCATCTGAATCTGCATTTTTCTTAAAGCTGGTCTTGAAAACAAAAACACTGCCAATTATACTGCTGATACTGTTTCTTGTCCCCATGTCGGGATGCAAAGTACCTGCTAAGGCTTCTGTGGCAGGGAAAAATTTATCTTCGGCTTCACTGCCACACTTGCCTACATTAAGTAATGAAGCCACTCGAGTCACTTCCTTCCCCTAGGTCTGCGGGCTTCAGGAAGAGGAAAGCAGATGGGGGTGGTGACCAGGACAGGGCACACAGGGAGGCTTGGGACGCCAACCACATTTTAGTATTGCTCTGAGTGATGTGGTTTAATGAAGTTTGCTCCTGTACATGAAGTTCACTCCTGTATATGCATGATCAGGGCACTTTCCTGGACATATAAGTTCACACTGAAAGAAAAGTTAAGAAGTTACTATCCACAAATACAAAACTATAAAGAACGAGGTACAACGCAACACACTGTAGTCCCAGATTCTTGGTAGGAGGCTGAAACAGGAGGATCCTTTGAGCCCAGAAGTTGCCCAGGAGGCCAGCCTGGGCCACATAGCAAGAATCCAGCTTGGGGGGGGGGGGAACGACTCAATCTGGTAAAAAATATTAAATTCTATCCTAAGCTAAATAATAAACTCATTCAATACCTTTCAAAATAAATAATTCGGAGGGGGGATGCTTGATGTGTAATTCTAAAATTCATCCAGAATAACATTTTTAAAATACTGAGGAATGATTTAAATGCCAGCACAAATACTGATGGCAATGGATTATGATCTACTGAATAAAATAAGAATCCATGAGTCTGTATCAATAAAGAAATAAAAATTAACAGATGAGGGGAAAGGGTTTCTTATAGCAGATTGCCAACTAATAAATGTAGAAGGAATGACAGGAATTTGCCATTCTGCAATCCTCATAGCAAGATCTGATTCAAGCCAGCATCAAATATGGACTCTCTGACTAGAAGGGGAAAGTCTGATGACAAGATATGTAAATATCTCAAAGTATCTTTTTACAAAGGGGACAACACTGATCTCACCGTGGAGACAAGGTGGTCTTAATGGAGTAACCCAAGTTCGCAGAGATCGGGCACCGTCCAAGGCAGGGCACAGAACACAGCTCCTCTGTGGTGTTTCTGCCAAAGTGCATCATCCAATTCCAATCTTGAGGAACCAGCAAACACATCTAAACTGGGGTCTACACATAAACACACACCTTCTACTTAAACAATGTCAAGGTCGTCAAAGACAAAGCCCAAGGAAATGCCCAGGACTGAGACAACTACAAAACAAATGGCCAGTAGTCCTGGACTCAATCCTGACCAAAAAAAGTGATATCAAGAACACTGCTGGGGCTGGGGATTTAGCTCAGTGGTTTCGCTGCCTGCTGTGCAAGCGCAAGGACCCGAGTTTGACCCCGGTACCAAAAAAAAAAAAAAAAAAAAAAACACTGCTGGATAAATAACAGAATCTAGACTAGAGAGCTGATAATGTTGTACTGACATTAAATTTCCTGAACTCTACCCTGACGCTCAGAAAATAAACACTAAAATATGTAGGGGTAGAGAGGCACGATGGCTGTTCACTCTCAAAGGATTCTGAAGAGGAAAAAAATTCCTAGAGCTAGGAGGATGCTACAGTGTTCACAATAGGTGAAATGTATACAGAAGTTATTTTCACTATCCTTGCAACTGTTCAAGTTTTGTTTTTTTTTTTGGTACCGGGGATCGAACTCAGGACTTTGCACTTTCAAGGCAGGCGGCAGAACCACTGAGCTAAATCCCCGGCAAACTCATTTTTTTTAATGAAAAGCTTTCAAAAGATTAAGCAGGACTGAGTGGCAGATACAGGCTCAGTCCTTCAGCAGCTCTGGGTGTGAGGGAGGGACATGGTCTGAGAGCAGTGTCTATCCCTGCGTGCATTTTCTTAGCGTGTGCGTGCGTGCATGTGTGTGCGTGTGTGTGTGTGTGTGCGAGAGAGAGAGAGAGAGAGAGAGAGATACTGGGGATTGAGCCCAGAGCCTTCATACTGAGCTATATCCACAGCCCTTTTAAATTTTTATTTGAAATAGAGTCATGCTAAGTCGCTCAACTGTCCAGGCTAGGGTTGAATTCTGATCCTCCTGCCTCAGTCTCTCTGAGTGCTGGGATGCCAGGTGTGTTCCACCATGCCTGGTTCAGCACATTTTAAAAAACCAGCCTCCCTGAGGGGCTAGTTTTACCAAGCAGGAAGAATCACCAATGCCTGTAGAGGAGACCCCTGTTTCCAAAATGCTCCATGGCTGTGAAGGGAACTCAACATACTTTTAGAAAGTCATTTAGAGAAGATCGCTTGGGCTGCAGGACTATGGATAAGGGCAAAAATATTCTTAGTCCACAACCCAAGGCTATGAAAATGCTCCAGATGGGGCCATTTCCCACCCAGCTCACTTCTGCCCTTTGTTCCACTCTGCTCTCCACACTGGAAGTTTCCACATGGCAAGGTACACTCATCCTCCATCTAGAATGCCAACTCAGCTTTCTACAAGTTCCCTATAATTTTCCCCATTCACCTTTCCCATAAGACTCCTTTCTTGACAAGAAGAGTACCAGTTCCCTGCAGTTTCATTCAAACCTCAAAAGTAACGACGTTTGACAATTCCCTATTTTCATCCTTAGTAATAAAATGCCAATCTTTGCTTCAAATCATTTCAGTCAGCTTCTCTGCGTAACAAGGGCTCCCTTGAAATCATCCTTCACTCCCTACTTTTGCCCTTCTGCTCCGCCCTGCTCTTTAGGCTGAAAAGCAGCCCCCTAAGGTAGATGTGAGTGGCCAGATTTTTATTTTCAGAGGCCAGTCCTTGGGCAGGTTCTAGAGAGGACAGCGCCCAGCTCAGCCTCTGCACCCCGAATACCCCCACGCTGAGACAGTGCCCTGAGGAGCCAGTCCCTCTATCTTCTTTGGGGCCACCTTTGAGTAAACCCGATTCCTTCCACAACTCCTGCCCCCTGAATTTTGGTCATTTCAAGTGAGGAACAAGCTGGACATTTGACTGCAGTAACATTTGGGGGCCGCTGCCAGAAAACCAAGGGATTTTCAGGCCACCCTCCTCCTAGAAAGCACCCAGCAGTGCTTGTTTTATTTTTTTAATAAATGGAACTTGTTTTTAATTATAGAAAATGATATATGGTATATCCAGATTAGACAAAAGGGCAAATCATGTCTTGTGAAGCTAAGGATTTAAAGCACAAAATTAGAAAATAAAAAACTGACATTTGATCCTTTTTTGCAAAAATAACAATTTCATATGATTCAACAATTTAAATAACAGGCCAGGGCTCAACAACTTAAAAATTTATCAATGAATAACACTAACACAAAAACAGTAGTAACATCCACTGTGTAGCACATAAAAACAGAACAGAAAACCTCTTTTTTTCCAAACAATTGTACCATTTTATTAGGAAGATATGGGGAGGTACTACTGAATTCTATGCGCTAGCATTAAAATTCTGCAAAATTAAATCCACTTTTAATGTTTTAATTTTTTAAATTTCAGGATAAAACAATAAAATTCTGACACTGAAGAAAATGTCCATCAGCCAGTCATCTGGCTCACCCCTCCTTCAGTCCCTCACTGGATATCTCCACACAGAAATATTAAGTAAATAGATACAAGTGAAGAACTCCTTCAGTAACATGGTTCAAAAACTCAACAAGCTTTATTTTTTTAGGGATTGCCACTGCCTTTGAAAAAAATGTCTTATTTCACTCTTTAATTTCACATTTGTCATTGTTACATAACCAATTTAAAATAGAAATTTGTCTGGATGAAATTGGGGGTGATTTCCCACTTACAAACCTCTAAAGAACTGAGCTCAGAAGGACAGTTAGAAGAACTGAAGCCTAGAAAAGCCAAAAGATACAGTAAGCATGAGTCCAAATCCAAAATGTTGAAAGAACAGGATCTGGACAGATGATTCTAAGTAGGAGGGAGCCCAAACATTATAAACCAGGCATCTGTTTCCCCAGCCTCAATCCCAGCACTCCAGAGGCTGAAGAAGGAGGAATGTAAGTTCAAGTCCAGCCTAGGCAATTAGAAATTTAATGAGACCCTGTCTCAAAATTTAAAAAAATAAATTTAAAAAGGGCTAGGGATGTAGCTCAAGCCCTGGGTTCAACCCCTAGTAAAGCAAAAAAAAAATTTTTTTTTGTTTAAGCCACCTGAAAGTTATCCTGCCCTCACCTTGTCCTACACCTAGTCTGACCTAACTTACTTTCTACCTCATACAGTGGCTCCTCTTCAGGTGGGCTGACTTCAGGGTTGGACTCAACTTCAGTATAATCCCATCTGCATGCTCAATGACACCCCTAAATACAGTGACAGTTAATAATTGCTATGACAATGACCAGGAAGTACAATAAGAGGAGGAAAAAAAGGTGGCACCTGAAAACTCTCCTCTTATTCCCAGTAAATACATAAGCAACTCTCCCCTTCATTAATCTGTCCCCTCCCATTTCTTTGCTCATTTTATATATCCTCTTAACCCTCAAGGAATTGAGAAACTGATTGGTGAATTCTATCTCCTACTTTCACTCTGAGGCAAGAATAAGTCATCTTCACTGCTCAACTGATGTTCGGTGTTGTTATTGGTTCCAAAATGGGGGGCGCAGTTTGGGGTCAGAAACTGGTTACCGAAGGGCTTCTTAAAACACAATTCTGGACTCTCCCTCTAGAGAAGCCAACTCCAGAGGTCTGAGGCAGTGTGGATGTGCGATCTCACAGGTAACCAAGGTGCTGCTCATCCAAGGACCCCACTGAGAAGCTCGCAGGTGGTCAAACTCCTTCTCAAAGTCCAGACTTGAGCAACCTGAATTTACAGAGTTCTTATCTCCCAGCCCCTCCTCCTCCTCTTCCTTCTCTATGGCCCACATGTTAAAGGATCCAGGGAGAGCAGGAGTTTGCTAAAATGTTTAGGAACACAATTCAAGAACTATATTTGGGGCAGATAGGGGTTTCTAAGTATCAGTGAACACCTACTTCAAATCTCTCTTCTAAGAGAGATGAGGAATTACCAAGAATCACCAATCTCATTCCCTGTTTCTAGAGTACTCTGGTCAGGATCCACCATGTTAGCATGGATTCTAAAAAGACCTTTCTAAGTTCAAAAGGGGAAATGGGGCTCATTCTTCAATTAAAACAAAGAATAAAACTCATCTGAGGGCCAGGGATTTGGCTCAGTGGTTTCGCCGCCTGCTGTGTAAGCACAAGGACCCAAGTTCAATCCCCGGTACCAAAAAAACCCCCAAAAAACCTCATCTGTCTTCTTCCATGATGTGTTCATTATGCATGCAAGACAGGGTCCTAACTAGAGAGTACTAAGAACAAACAGTTTTCTGGTACAGAATTACTATTTCTCTAATTTGTCCCCTAAGTAACAATCATTAACAGTGCAGTTCAAAATAAACTTCCAGGTAGAGGTTTAATAAGTTAAAAATCTATCCAGTGACCTTATAAAGCACAATACCCTGAGGCAGACAAATGATGCTGAGCAGACCTATAATACACACTTCCTTAGAAAGATAGTCTCAGTCTAAACAGATGAAGCCATTGTCTTTGATTTCTCTCAGGGAAAGGGCAAGCTCTAAAATCCCAAATTCCATTATCATAGTAAAATGAGGGGGAAAAACAGTAACTTTCGTAAGTTAGGACAAGACTCAGTAGAGTGTATTTAGGTATATGTTTATAACAGTTGTTTACTTTTTAAAAATGGCCACAACGTAGTTTCTTAAAATTCAACAACCATAAGGAATTTGGAATAAAAATTACAGATGGTTATAACTAGTTACCTTCAGTAAACTTAGCAGCAGCCATTATTTCATAAGTGTTTCATTCTCAAAAAACATTTTTATTCTAAAAGATGTAAGGTCATGAATTTTCCTATAAAGAATTTCAAGACACATCATTTCAATTTACATTAGAACCCATTTTTAGATAAAAATGAACACCGATAAACCAATCATACACTATGGAATTGCTCCACCATCACGCAGAGTTCTCATACTGCATCTTTTTAGCCACATCCCCTTAGAACATTTTGTGACTTCTTTCACCTTCTCTCGCTTCTCTTTCCTCTTGTTCCTTAACTTCGACCTTTCCCTTCCATTGTGCAGTTTAGATTCAAAGTGTTGCCCCAAATTCTCCTGGCATGAAGGTGATGGGGTCCAGAGGGCGCTACAGCTGCACAGGAGGTGTGAGGCCTGGATGGAAGGGAGTCACTGGCAGTGTGGCCTGGAAGGGTGGACTCCGGTCCCCAGTTCCTCCCACGCTGTGAGCTTTCTGCCCCTGGTCCTTGTACTTTGTGGAGTTTTTCCTTAGAGCTGGGCCACCATGCATGGACAGAGACGTCTAAAACTGTGAGCCAAAATAAAACTCTGTTCCTTTAATCTGTAGATGTACTGCATCCCAGCAATGAGGAAAGTGACTAAGATAGTCCTCTCCAAAATCCTTTGAGTCTCTGTTTCTTTTCTGGGTTTTTCATTTCCAAAACCACAAACTTTGTTCTCTCACCTCTTGCTTCTTTCATATTATTTTTGTTCCCCTCATATATCCCACACTATCCTTGTCTCCTCTCTCTCTCTCTCTCCCTCCCTCCCTTCCTTTCTTGTTGTTTCCAATGGCTGAGGCTGAGGATTTTTTTCTCCAACATTTTAAATAGTCCACCTGTCTGGCCCCCACCACCAGACAAAAATCATTGCAGATACCAAATCCAGTACCACTTGGGGTTTCTAGGCTGAAAGTCTCTCACTTAACTATGGGAACTCAATAGAAACTGTTGTTTTATAAAAGGGACCTATTAACCCAAGGACATCTCACACTTAAAAAAGGAGGAAAAACAAAAACAAAAAAACCAATGGGGGTCTGGCTGAGACAATGGTCCTAGGACTGAGCTGCAGTCCCCTCCTCCCTCATCTGACTTCTTATCACGTGCAGGAAATGCAGACCCACCCACAGGAAGATTAGCACCATTTTACTTTTCCTTCCCATCTTGTCCTACTCTTCTTGGGTCTGCAGTGTGCCACCTAAATTCAGCTGTTGAGTTTCCATTTTGAAATCTGTTTTCAAGGACTGAGCTTGAATAAAGAAAAATTTATTCCTTTAAAGAGTAAAACTCATTCTACCTTACAATTACCATTTCAGTCCCTCAGAATATGAATCTAGGATACTGCAACAGACCTTGAAGGAGCCAATGACCCTCTGGTATCTATGGCTTGGTGTAAACCCCTCTGTCCTAGTCACTTTTCTCGTCACTGTGACACAATACCCAACACCCACAATGTTAAGGGAGGAGAAGTTTATTTGGGCTCACAGTTTGTACAGGTTTTGGTCCATAGTCATCTCCTTCCAGACCATGATAAGGTAGACACATTTCTCTCCTTTCTCTTTGTTAAGTACAATAAAAACTCAGATGCTAGGTACTAAACAAGACTCAACAGTGCAAAGAGAAGGCAGAAAGCGCAGGACCTCGAGACCCAAGGACCACCACAATGAGTTCCCAGAATTTCCTTTTGCCTCATACCTCCCAGACAGGTACTGGGGCACTTAGCACCCTAAGAACACGAACGGCACCCAAGAAAAGCCTGATCTCTGGAGCTGAAGGACTATGGACCACAGAAACCCTTTACACGATTACTGCTCTATTCCATCCACACACCGTGAAGAAAACCCTGGTCCAGGTGTTCCCCACAGCAATGGTCAGGGAAGGGGCCCATACTCATACCCATTCAACTGTGACAACTGCACCTCCCTCGCTGTCCCCCCAACAAATTCCAGGCTGGTGTGGGGAAAGACAGAGAGCAGCTGGGACTTTTGTCACCTCTGACAGAGGTGTTAGTGGAGGCCACATGAGAAGCAGTCACATTACACTGCTTCCCTTCCCAGGCAGGGTAGTGCCACCAGGACCTATGGGGATCGATCTCCCTGTGCACAGCAACACAGGCAGGGGACCCCCTCCTGGTTGGGGACCAGCACATGCCAGGCAGGCTGTCGGGAGCAATGCTACATAATTTTAGGGAAAAATCATTTGGTTAGCTTAGTTCCCCTGCCTACAGCCCAGCTATGGAATTCCAAGACATAATTCCATTTTGGCCCCAGGTCACAACCGAGACCTCAATGATGCGGTGATGCTGTGATTCTCCAGGACAAGAAACATCCTGGGAGCTGAAAACATCCTGGGAGGAACAAACATCTACTCAGTTCCTCCTTGTTCTTGGATTGTTACATCTTATTTACGCAGGATGTACTGAACTCTCTGCAAGTCATTTGTTACATTTGTTTCTCCCAAGGTACTGAGTACTGAATAAAAAGTGTGGTAAACTGGGGGCTTTGGTCTTTGCCGCCCAGAGCAGCACTGATCAGACCCAAAGCTCAGCTTCTTCTCAATCACATTTTTCTACCTTTCCTGTAATTTGCCGTGTGCTGCCGTGGCTTGCAGGAGACCAGGACTTACTGCAGAGGTTCTAGTAACGTCCCCTTTCCCTGTTTCCCTACAGCAGGCCCCAGGTTTCTCTCCCAGCACCACCTGGCAGTAATGAGAAGCACTCCCCACCATCCTCCTAGAAGGTCTGGAAGCCTTGAATAAGACAGTTTAAGTAAGATCCAGAGTCTTAGAATATCCAAAAGGGCCTGGACACAACTGACAGTCACCTGTCAGAAAAAAGAACCAGGAAAATGTCAACATGCATAAGAAATAAAATTAACAGATGTAAACATCAAGATGACTCAGGGACTGAAATTATTTCATAAGGAACTGAAAGTTATCAAAACGGTGTTTCAATAGGTAATTAAGTAAAAAAAAAAATAGATACTCTAAATGGAAAAACAGAAGATACAAAGAAACAAGTGGACACTGTAGAAAAGACAGGCTCAACAGAAGACGCAAAAGACAGGCTCAACAGAAGACAGAGGAAAGAAGTAGCCTGAATGAAGACAACTGGAATTAACCTAAAACACAGAATATAGATGGAAGAGGGAAACTTAACAGAGCCTCAGGAACTGTGAAACTATAATAAAAGGTCTGAGACCCCAAATTCTTATCACAGCCTCCCAGGAGGAAGGGGAAAAGTGAGTGGGGTGGGAAAAGAATTGGAAGAAATAATGGCTAGAATTTCCCAAATTTGGCACAAGACACATACGTAACAGTTCAAGAAGCTGAGCAAACCCCAAAAGGATAAACTCCAAGAAACCCATGTCAAGACACATCATAACTGAACTTTAGAAAACTAGAAACAAAAAAGAAGTGTTGAAAGTATTCGGAAAGAAATGACACATTACCTACCATGAAAAAAACAATATAAATGACACAAACCCAGGGAGCCAAACAAAGTAAGGGGCATGACATTTGTCAAGTACTGAAAGAAAGTAACTATCAGTCTTAAATCCCATATCCAACCAAATATCCTTAGGGAATAAAGGTAACATCAAGCTAAATGTCATTAGAAGAAAAACTAATGGAATCAGTCGCCAATAAACACACACGATTAATTACACAGCATATTTGCTACCTCAAAGGCTGATACCCACACAATGAAATCCTACTCAGAAACACAAAGGGACATACTCCCTACCAACACAGCCTGTAATCCCACACTCTGGGAGACTGAGGCAGGAGGATCACAAGTTCGAGCCCAGGCTGGGCAACTTGGTGACTTAGTGAGATCCTGCTTCAAAATTTAAAAAATTTAGAAGGGCTGGGTATGTTGCTGAATGCAAAAGCCCTGAATTCAATCCCCACAATCATGGAAACCTCAGGAAGGGGAAAGTGAAGAGAAGAGCCTGAAGCACTCAACAGTTTGGATGGACCTCAAGGGCATCAGGTTGAGTAGGAATATCAGCTCTCACACACTGTAGGATTCCATTCACCTTACATTTCTTAAATGGCAAAATCACTGCGACAGACTCCACATCAGCAGTTGCAGAGGTCAAAGTGGTAGCAGTGTAGGGGTTGGTGTGACTGAAAAAGCAGCACCAGGGAGATCTCCGTGGCAATAAGCGGGCCCTGCAGTGGTGATACAGGGTCCCTACATGTGACAAAGTGATTCAGCACTATGCACACTCATCACACCAGCATCAACTTTCTGATTCTGATACTGTACGTTATACAGACAGCTCACCAGGGAGAAACAGGTGACTATTCCACCACTGTATTTCTTACTGCTATCTTGCTGCTTCTCATAATTCTATAATTCTTTTAAAAATAGATTTTTAAAAGCCAAGCAAAAATAAATGAACAATAATTTAAAGGTAAGAAAGGAAATGTGCCATTTTCATTGTTAGTCATTCACCTGGAAGGACTTTATCGCAGTGTTTGTCATAAGAACACAGAACATCTTGTGCTGCTGGAAGGACCTGCGGGAGTTTTCTTTCACTTATTAATGAATTTATGGAAAAAGATTTACTGCATAGGTTTACAAGCAGACAAATGCTAACAGCTAATGTGGATATAAAAGTGACTTGAAAGAGAAAATGCAAAAAAAAAAAATTCATTTATCATTCTAACTGGTATTTATAAGTCTCATAATGAATTTCTTTTGGAGTTGTGGAGCAAAGATGGCCATCCACAAAATTAAACAGTTTTCAAAGTTTTGTGTTTTAATGGTACAAGTGCAGAACTAGAAGCAATGGTTAAGTCACACCCTATTCAAGATGTATCTGAAATCTGGCACTGGAATTTACAAGTAGTCTGTGTGTCCCAGGTTCATGCCCGACAGTTAATGAGCAGCTTGTTGTAGTCAAAAGACATTGCCCAGAAATCCATGGAGTAAAACTATGGCTTTGCAATATCTAAATTCTTATTAAAATGTATAGTTAAGTCACTATCCCTTTCTCTTATTTCTGTATTATTTTTAATTACTTTCAATATGAATAAATAACTCCAACACTGGGGATGTCTAGTCTTTAGAACTGTGGGTCTAAGAAGCAATGGTGGCAATATTTCACGGTTCAGTTCACTCTAATAGCTCCTAAAAGGTCATCTACACTGTGAGGCCAAGTCTGGCTCTTCCTCTGGTGAGGGAAGGGGACAGAGGCTGGTCCTTTAGTAGATCTGAGAGGCTGCAGCTGCTACATAATATACACACCCTGAAGCTGCCATATGTAGACTGAGTATGCATGCCTCTTAAAAATCCCTCAGGCCTCGCCCATCTACTTTTCTGATGTTTTTTCCCCAAATTTTAATATCCTTTCAGAGTCCATCTTCTTTGCCTACCTCAATGAGCATCTCACCCTTTCTTCCCCACACAGATGTCACAACAAGCCCTCATTACCTGGATGAGAAGAACATAATCATCCTGTTTGTCTTCCCCTTCAATATTCTCTGGGCACAGAGTTTTCTAAGCTGGAAACTCTTAAACGACTCCCCGCCTGAGTCCCAAACAAGATCACTGGTGTCACCCAGGATCATACCCTGCTTCAAGACCAGAGCTCTGGAGACACTGTGTGCACCTCACCCTCAGCTTGAGCTCTCTGATTATGAGACTCACCCTTCTCTCTTCACTTCAGGAAATTCTACTCATCCTTTAAAATGCTCTATGGAGCTTCCCTGGAAACTCTCTGACCTCTATCCATGGTTCAGCTCCACTATGTCTTGCTAACTACACACTTATTTTTCCCTATCACCCAAAGGCCCTTGAGGGGAGGGGTCCCTGAGACCATGAGCAGACACAGTGATTTACCAGGACTCTCAGGTCTCAAAGGAGTGCGGAATCAGCAAAGGGAAAAGCCACATGGATGCAAGTCCAAAGGAAACCAGCCACAGGCTTCCAAGAGTCTTACAGGGGAGGAGTCACACAGGACACATCCAATTCCTCCAGCAGTTCTGACAATGCATGTAAAATGCTGTCTTCCAGGAAAGCTGATCAGAGACCCAAAGCCTGAGGCTGTTACTGGGGTCTGGTCACCGAGGCAGCCTTAGCCTAGCACATGCCTAAATTTCAGACTCCAAGAAAGAAAGCAGGTGTTCAGGTAAACCGCATGGCTGGAGCAAACAGTTTAGACACAAGAACCGGTCAGACCATGTAGGGAAAGTTTCACATCAGTGTTTACCAACCAGGTTCCCAGACACCAGCCAAGGCCAACCCTGCCAGCAGCCTTTCTGATCACAACACCCTCAGCTCTGCTAGGTTAACACTTTCCTGCACAGCTGGAAGCATACTGTAGCATTTTTCTTTTTACTTTTCCCCTAAATGTCAATGCCTTGCAGTATGCCACACAATTAGTAGCAACTGGATAACGAAGGTGACTCATTTTAAATAGTAAAAATTATTAAAAGTTGATCAGCAATATGCATGAAAATAATTGTAACATTATTTATAAGGTTAGGCTTATTATGGTAATTATATAATTCAATATTATGCAACTACCAAAATTCAAATATGGGAAACATTTGTGACATAGATAGTAACCTTCTATATACTATGCACAATCTGATATCAATTATTATGGGGATTGACTAGGGATTGAATCCTGGGTCTTTATACTGAGTTTCATCCTCAGCCTTATTTTATTTTTTTGAGACGAGGCTAAGTTGCAATCTTCCTGCCTCAGCCTACCAGAGTGCTAGGATCATAGGCACACACCACTGCACCCAGCTTTAATTACATTTTTAAAGCAGATATGTACATATACATTCAGTGGTACTCAGATTTCTTGGTCTCAGAACTGCTTTATACTCTGCAAATTAACTAATCTCAAAGACCCTTTATGTAAATTATATCAACATTTACCATGCTAGAAATTAAAACCAATAAACTTCTAAAATATTTAATATTGAATATTCACTTAATACAGTGCACATTAGCATAAGTTCCAAAACAAAAAAAAAATTATAAAAAAAGAGTGACATTTGCTCCAGTGTTTTTAATGACTGGCTTAACTGAAAACAGCTGAATTCTCTTCTCTGCTACTGCTATGTTTTATGAAAACAAAAAAGGCAAATAACCAAATAACATTTCAGTATTATTATAAAAATAGTCTTGACTTCATGAACCTCTTGAGAGGCTCTAGAGATCCCCATGAGTCCTCCGAGATTACCTTCGAGAACCACTGATCCAGAAAAACAAACGGCAAAAATACCCAAAATGCTAACACTGATTGAGCTCTTGGATTCATGTCATTGGCACTTTAAAATTTCCATGTATTTGCATTTTATTACGATTGATCAACTAGTCTTTTTAAAGATATGCTTGTCCACTGCTGGTTTAAGAGTACAAGGCACCTTTATCTGTATTTCATCACACAGTGGGAGCCAGACAATTACTCTTATCTCCAAATTCTGACTAGCAGTCTTTAAAACTCAGTTGATGTTCTGTAATAACCCAGTGTTCTCAATTTAGTCTTCTCTAATATGTCAGCCATGAGTAATTTCCTTGCAAAGTTAAGAATACATCAAGCATAGATTCTAGACAACTGCTGAGCAGAGCACATGCTTAAGCAGCTTTCCAACCTGGAAAAACTAGATTAGAAGGCTCTTTTAGGAAATGGATGCTGCCCAATGAAGCTGATATAAAATAATACCCTACCAAGTCCAAGGGCTAAATCTGTCAACTGTAATATATAAACAAGAAAGGCTGCTGGCCAACTTGGCAGAGGGAAGGCCTATGCTCTAGCCCCTCCTTAGTCCCTTTGTAAAAATTGGGTCCTTATTTATAATATCTCGGACATGAAAGAGTGGTTTTGCTTAGCAAGTCAACTGGGGAAAAAATGGAAGCAAAACTTTTGTAAATAAGAAAGGAAGAAGGGTTGAAGGCAGGGGAGAGGAGGGGAGGGGATTGTGGGGGGGGGAGCAGCAAGATATATCATGTACAAGTATAAATTCCCTAGGATGAATATTGTTATCATGTGTATCTAAAATGTACCAATAAAATTAATTTTCAATTTTTAAATTAATTTTTATTGGCTAACTGGGCAAAAGCCTTACTATGCCATGATTGTGTGTGTGTGTGTGTGTGTGTGTGTGTGTTTAGAGACGGAGGAAGCCTAGGGTACTGGTTCTCAGCTCAGGCTGCTCATCAAAATTGCCTGGGGTAACACTCAAAACTCCTCAGGGGACTTCTAAGCAACTCTAAAGCTGGTCAGGAGAGTCAAAAACAACCATTTCAGTGCACTGGAAATCAACCATACACTCAACAGACTGAGAAGAAGTCTTTATTCATAAAGACTACTAGACAGAACAGCACAAAGTCTGGGGCTTTCTTGCCAGTAGCTGTCCTTGTCCCCAATTCTGCTGGTTCAGAAGGTCAGCAAGGGTGAGGCAGGCCTTGAAAGCTGGAGCCTCACTGCTGCTGCCAGAGGGGACTCAAATGGCTTGGGGCTTTGCCAGTCCAAGTGGCAATGACAGAGAGAGGCAAAGAGAAGGGCCAGCATCTCCGCTAGCCTCAGGCTATTCTGTCTGGGGCAGGAAAGGACTGGCAGGCCACACAGCCATTCACAGGAGTTCCAGGATGGAGACAGCACTTCACGAATCCCAGATTCACTGGAGGCTATGAGCTTAGGCTACAGAGACCAGGCTAGGCCTAAGGTGACAGACCAGAGCAGGCCCAAGCTGACCAACAAAAACATGCAAACACACAGAAAAGCAAAAGAAAACAAAAGAAATTCAGGCTGGGCAAGTGTGAAAACAGCCCAGAGTGTGCCTGCCCCACCCAAGTCCATGCATTTTCATTAGAAGACAAAGTCTTCATCGTGCAGTATTTGACTACACGCTCCATCCCATCTCCACTGACCCTATGGGTATGTAGACCCTGGTGGGACTCCTCTAGGAAACCAGGCTTTACAATAAAAACAAATCCAAACCAAACCACCACCACCACCATCAGGAGACAAAGAAAGAATGTAGAATCACATCAGTATATTATCACACAATTCCACACAATTCACACACAATTCCACAAAACCTTACAAGACAAGTGGAGAAAAAGTTAAGTGTGGCCCATACTTAGCAGGGAAAACAAGCAGTCAATAGAAATGGTCTCTGTGTGTTCCCAGGTGCTGGATTTAGCAGAGGAAGACTGTAAAATAGCAACTACAAATATGTTAAAACAACTAAAGAAAACCATGTTTAAGGAATTAAGGGAAAGAATGATGAGACTGACTCAATAGGAAAAATAAAGAGAGCAAATATAAAACAAAACGGAAATTCTGGACTTGTTACAGCAACTAAAATGAAAAATTGACTAGAGGCTCAACAGCAGATTTCAGACAGCAGAAGAACAGAAGAATCAATGAACATCAAGTTAGATTAATAAAAACTATCCAATCTGAAGAACAGAGAGAAAACAAAGATTGATGAAAACTGAACAGACCCTCACAGTATGAGATATCAGGTGCACCCAGGAAAGAGATCAGCAGTGAGGGAAAAAAAAGTGCATGAAGGAGAAATGGTCCTCCACACACCAGGATCAGAGGGTTCCTCCTTAACTTGGTAAAGTGTCAGTCAATGACCCATGGTGAGAAACCGGAGATTTTCCCACAGAGATTAGAACCAAGGAAAGGATATCTGCTCTCACTGCTCCTATTTAATATTGAACTAGAAGTTCTAGCTAATGCAATAAAACAAGAAAAGGAAATAAAAGATACACAGAACAGGAAGGAAGAAACAAAACTGTCTTTGCAGATGACTCACTTATCTATGTAGAAAATCCCAAAGAACAATAAAAGCCCCCTGGAACTAATAAGCAATTACAGCAAGGTCAACATACATGGTTAATGATATGGTTTAGATCTAAAATGTCCCCCCAAAGTCTCATGTATTTAGAAGTGGGGCTTTGGGAAGTGATTGGATTAACCCACTGATGAGCTAACACATGAATGTGCTGCTAAGAGGTGGGGCCTGCTTGGAAAAGGTGGGTCACTGGGGGTGTTACCAATAAGTCTGTTTTCTTGTCCCCAGACTGCAGGAGACTACCCTATTGATTATGCCCAACACAGGCTGTAAGCAGTGGAGGCTATAAGTAGTTACCTCGAAACTGTCTTAAGAAGTGAGATGGTCTCATCTTCGATAAAGGAGCCAAACACCCTCACTGGAGGAAAGATAGCCTCTTTAATAAATGGTGCTGCAAAAATTGGGCTTCAAATTGCCAAAGATTAAAACTAGACCTATATCTCTTGCCATGCACTAAACTGAAATCAAAATGGATTAAAGATCTAAATATTAAAATAGAAACTCTGAATCAGAACAGAGGTTAGGTAGAACTCTTGAAGACAATGGTGTAGGAAAAGATTTTATGAACAAAACCTCAGTTGCCTGTGAACTAGCACAAACAATCAACAAGTGGGATCTCTTCTTATTAAAAGGCTTCTGCACAGCAAGAGAAACCACTGACAGTGTGAAGAGACAACCCACAATGTGGGAAAAAATCTTCACCTGCTCTTCCTCAGACAAAGGTCTACTATCTCGAATCTATAAAGAACTTAAAAATCAGACCTCCCAAATTTAAAGACTCAATCTGAAAATGGGCATCTGAAATGAACAGACATTTCTCAGACAAAGAAGTAGAAATAGCAAATAAATACATGAAAAAATGTTCAACATCACTGGTCACTCAAGAGATGCAAATGAAAACAATGCTGAGATTCCACCTCACTCCAGAAAGAATGGCTGCTATCATGAAATCAACCAATAACAAATGCTGGCGGGGTTGTGGGGAAAGAGGAACCCTGCTCCACTGCTGGTGGGAGTGTAGACTGGTGCAAGCACTGTGGAAATCAGTATGGAGATACCTCAAAGAACTAGGACTGGAAGTCCCATTTGACCCAGCTATTCCACTGCTGGGGATCTTCCCCAAAGAATTAAAAGAATCATACCACAATGATATATGTGCACCCATGTTCATAGCAGCACAGTTTGTGATAGCTAAAACTTGGAAACAGCCCAAATGCCCATCAACTGGAGACTGGATAAAGAAAATGT
Organism: Heterocephalus glaber; assembly: GCF_000247695.1. The sequence goes on from NW_004624749.1 coordinate 3,748,300, forward strand.
GGTTTTTTTAATAAAATGGAGTACTACTCAGCCATAAAAAATGAGAAATTAGAGACATTTATAACTAAATGGATGCACATTGAGGTGATACTCTTAAGTGAAATAAATAGGACACACATGTGTAAATACTGAATAGTTTCTCTGGTGTGAGAAACTGAAAGTGTAAATAAGGACTAAAATGTATAATAGGTAATGTGAAATAGGAAGAAAAGGGGCAAAGGGGAAGGAAGTGGGAGGGCTAGGGGAAAGGATAGAAGGGAATGGGATTAATATGAGAAAATGGAAACAGGAACAAAATCTTTGTAAATAGGGAGGAATGGAGGGGTTGAAGGGAGGGCTGGGCAAGGGTGAAAAATAAGAACCAAGAGAGATTATGTCAAGGTGCAAATTTCCAATGATGAATGTCATTATATTGTATACCTAAAATGTACCAATGGTTAGAATGAATAATCGATAATGCAAAATAGGAAGAAAAGGTCCAAAGGGGTAGGGGTAGTAGGAGGGGCGGGGGAAAGGAAAGAAGGGAAAGGAAAAATGATGAGAACTGGAAAAAATGGAAATAAAGTCTTTGTAAATAGGGAAGGGTGGAGGGGGTGAAGGGAGGGCTAGGAATGGGGAAAAAATAAGAACCAAGATGCATTATGTAAAGATACAATTCCCAATGAGAAATGTAATTGTGTTGTGTACGTAAAAGGTACCAATAAAAGAATTTAATTTAAAAAAAATAGGGAGGGGTGGAGGGGGTGAAGGGAGGGCAGGGGAAAGGGGAAAAAAAATAAGAACTAAGATATATCATGTACCGGTACAAATTCCCAATGATGAGTGTCATCATATTGTATACCTAAAATGTACCAATAAACTTCATGGAAAAAAAAAAAAGAAGTGAGATGGTGCGTGGGTCAGTACCAACCCCAAACCCCAACCTCCAACCTGCAAACCTGCTCCCATACCCCCCAACACACCCACCAACGACCATGGCAGAGGCCAAGAGAAATGGCCCATGAAGCTGTGGGGCTTAATATGAGATAATGTAGCAACCAAGGTCAGTGTGACTCTTACTCAAATTCCATTTCCAGAATTAAAACCTTAACTAAAAAGACAAAGTTATTTGTTAACCACAACTTATATTTTTTCTGTTCTGTCCCTAACACAAGAATGCTTTGTCTCTTCTTTTACAAGCCTTGCCTGTATCAGCAATGTATCCCTAGCAACTATACATAGTCCCTTCACGCCAATTTAATGAATGATTATGTAACTAATAAATATCAGTTGTTCTGGCTGGCCAGGGTCTGTCTTTGCACAAGCTTTGATCATCCTAGTTCTCTTTAACTCCTTGCATCATAGCACTGAGCAGGAGATCGGGGTCTACTGCAGGGGTCTCCGATCCCAGACCCTTCCTCTCTATTTCCTGGCTGTCATGAGTTGAGCACCTTTCCTCTACCAAGCCCTTCAGCCATGCCATTTCTGTCTTGGACACAGCCAGTCTTGGACTGAACCCTCTGAAACTGTGAGTTAAATAAATCTCTCTTTCAAGTTGTAGGTGTCAGGTATTTTGTCTCAGCAACAAAAAGACTAATTAATATACAAAAATCAAGTGCATTATTTTATATTAACAATGAACAACTGGAATTTAAAGGTTAAAATAGAATATCATTTAGCTTAGCAGCTTAAATATAAATCTAACAAGATTTATGTATGAAAAACTTCAAAACTCTGCTGAAAGAAATTAAAGATCTAAATGGATATTTTATGATGTTAGTTCATCCCAGTTTAATCTACAAAGAAAAATCAATAAAATCAAAAGTTAGTTCTTTTTGTGAAAAATCTTACCACAGAAAAATACCCTAGGCTCAGAGGGTAGTCAATCCATGGTGGCTGGACCACAGAAGCATAAATTACTATACCATATTAAGTGACTAAAAAAGACAAAACCACATGAAACTTTCAAGAGATACATTAAAAGCATTTACAGTGCTGGACGCAGTGACACATGTCAATAATCCCAGATACTCGGGAGGCTGAGGCAGGAGGACTGCAAGTTCTAGACGAGCTTGGGCGATTTAGGGAGACCTTGCCTTAAAATAAGAAAGGACTGGGGCTGTAGCTCAGAGGTAGAGCATTTGCCTAGCATAATCAAAGCCCTAGGTTTGATCCTCACCACCACACACACACACAAAAAGTTTCTAAAGGGGAGAACAGAAAGAATATGAGACTCAATGGCTTTTCATAGAAAAGTGCTGCTAGAAGGCACGACTTAAAAATGCAAAAGAAACACATTTTCAACCTAAAATTCTTTACCCAGCCATTAACAGAATGTGAATCTAGAATTTAAAATATTTGGACACATATCTATTCAGGAAGCTACTAAAGAACATACTCCAGCAGCAAAGCAAAAGATTAAGAAAGAAACTAAGACCCAGAAAACAGGGGACCCCAAGATGAAGAGCAGGATGGGCACCCCAGGATGGTGTGAAGGGCAGTCTCAGAGCAACACCTGTGCAGGAGGCCATCTGGAAGAGCAACCAGTCCAGATGGATGAGAACAGGGCTTCCAGAAGAAACTACTAATTGGAAAGGAAATAAAATCAGTAAGTTATTTGGCATACTAAAGCATTTAGAAAGAACTGACAGATACATGATATATCTTAAGAATCAACTGAAAAAAAGAAAATTATACAAGGAAAGAAAGACAATCATTAATTCCAGGAAAAACAAAAAGTTATACAATACGGTAAGGTACAAATATAATACCTGAGTCAAAAGTAAGATATTTTTACTTAGCCACAATAATATACACGTGGAATAGTGATTTAGCTAAAAATTATAGTGGTGCTCTATCTAAAAACTGAGAAGGAAAGAAAGAAAAAGAAGTAAATTTTCTCCAACTATGGGAAGCCCAGAGATGAAGTCTAAAATTGAAAAAACAAAAACAAAAACAAAAAAAGATACAAGAGAAATAAGCACTGCCTGTATATAAGTTAGAAACATGAAATACCAAAACTACAGTAGCCAAAAGAGTTGAAAATAGCCCCTTCTAGGGAAGGAGCCTGGGAGAGTGCACAGAAATGAAACCAGAGACTCTTTTATAATACATGATTGATGTCCGGTGTTACCAGATTTTTTAACTATGAATATATTCCACGTTAATAAAAATTAATTTTAAAAGCCTACAACACACAAAGAGCCACCAATAATATGCTTCAATTGAAGGACCTAGGAAACAGTGATCAACTCTGCTTAGTAGGGTACAAAAAAGGAAAAAAACCCAATCACAAGAAATTGATGCCCACAGAACTCGGATGCTGGGTGCCAGGAGAAAGGGAGTGAAGAGAGAGCAAGATGCCAAGCCTTGGGAGGTTGGGATGGGGGAGCTTCTGCTCAGGGTTCATAGAACTGCTTGGCTGTCATGGCCCAGGTGACACACAGGCAAGTAGCTGGCACACCAGTCAAAGGGACAGGGAGACATCGTGGGAGCACTGAGGCACTTAGGCTAGAACCTGGGAAACAGATAAAGACTGTGGCAAAGGGACTTGGGGGAATCATTGTGGTAGTGCTTATAGCAAGAGCAAAGAGGGGCCAGGGATTTAACTCAGTGGTTTTGCCACCTGCTGTGCAAGCGCAAGGACCCGAGTTCAATCCCCAGTACAAAAAAAAAAAAAAAAAAGAAGAGCAAAGAAGGTCCACAATTTCAGGCTAACACTGAACACAAAGGATGGAGAGATGTAGAAGAAGACAAGGAGCCAGCTCCTGAGGACCCCTGACACGTCAGGATGAGAAATTGAAAGCAGTAACAAAACTGACCTGCAATGGCCTTACACAACTTAGCAGCACCATTTAACAAATTCTGTCTTCTTGAAACACTTCCTTCATGGACTTCTTTGGCAACAGTTTCCTAACATTCTTCCTACTTCACTAGTCACTTCCCCTCTACCTCTCAGTGACAGTGTGCTCAGCCCTCTAAATTACCTCCTCCATCCCTAAGGCAGTGACTCCATCTACACACCAACATCATAGCTTACAGCTCCGCCAAAGCATCTGACACAATTCTGAAGTTCTCTTCCATAAGTGTCACTATCTGTGCTGTCATGGCTGCCTCAATGTTATGATGTGGCTGTCTCAACATCTACCTTTCATGATCCTTTTGACTTTGGGGAAGAACCAGATGTCACACAGCACCAGATCTGGTAAATGCGGAGGATGAGGATGCACTGTCATGTTTTTATTTACCAGGAATTACCATGAATATAGTCTGCTTCAGAAAGTGGCAAGAACAACAGGATAAGGGTGTCAAAGCAAGAGGGATTATTTGAGGGAGATTAATGGCAATGTATCCTTTACTGTAATAAATTTTAGTTTAAACATTCACTGTATATTTATCGATGGCAGAATTCCTGATGTCCACCTCTGAGACCTGTTCTTCTCCCACCTTCCCGATCTTAATAAACGGCAATGCCATCCCCTCAGCTTCTCAGATCAAAGCCTAAGAACCATCCTTGATCCCTCTAATCCCTTCGCCTCCTCTCTGATCCACAGCACACCTAGTCAGGTCTACCTCAAAGGTACTGGTGGAATCCATCCACTACTGCCCTATCCCACATCAATAAGGGTCTCAGACACCTAACAGAAAAGCCTTCTATTGGGATCTTAATAGCACCACTCCATGTCCTTAGAGGGAATCAGACCACGACACAGCATAAAACTTCCCCAAAGATTCCCACTGTGGAATAGTCTTCTACAGCCACTGTGATGTGACTCTAACCCACTCCTCCAACTCCAGCTCCTCCCATACCCTCTCACTTTTCAATGGCTTATCCACACCAACTTCCTGTGGGCTCTTTCAATGTGCAATGCTTACCCCTGCCTTGGGACTTTTAGATTTGCTGTTCTTCTGCAGGGATCCCACCTCATGCTGCTTCTCTGCTGCTTCCTAGTCAGGTTTCTGTTTACTCAGAGGGGCCTCTCTCCAACTACACCTGCACCTAAACTGCCCTCATTTCCACCTCGCTCTTCATCACATTTGCTTGTTTTGTCAGTATCCATCGCTACATGAAATAACAGCCTATTTAGCTGTCCAACTACTATTATGTAAGCCTCTCTTCCTTAGCATCTCTATAAATAGGGTCTATGACAGCAAGAATGTCACTTATCTTGTTTACCACCACACCGCCAGTGTCTGATGAAACAGCACACAGTACATGCGCAGTAAAGACTAATGAATGGGTAAATCATCTGAGCTGGAGAAAGACAAATGTGAAAAGCTCCTGTGCCAAGAGCACTGTGACTGGGGTCCGCAAGTTTCCCTCAGAACCTAAATCTTATCACAGTGCATAGTTTAGGCACCAAGACCAACAAGAATCTGCACTGGATGACTCCACTACAGCTGACGACTGCTAGGAACACCAGTAGCACAAGACATGCACAGGTGACAGGAGGACACCTGGAGTCCCCATTCTCTTGTTGTTCCTAGTTTTCAAATGAGGAGACCAAGTTGCCTTGACTCTTGGAGTAGGTTAGAAGGGCAGAGCCCATCTCCATGAAGAAGGTGGCTTCGCATGCCACTGGATCACAATCGCAGGCTGAAAGACAACTTCCTCTCATGCTTGTGCCCTGCAGCAAACAGGTGCTTGCTCCCTGATGTTTAGATTGCCAGGAAGCATTAACTGCACCACAGGTAAGTTTCACATGTGTGCTAGTGCTCTGGATCCGGTACTGAGGTCCCTGGTCACGCAGGATGACAGTTCTAGGTCGAGAGCTCTGCCTCCCCATAGGACTGAATCAGTTTGTCTAGGTTTCCTGTTTGGTCTGAAGATAGACTCGTTTCCCATCATCGTCACCCATTTCACCAACAGTGACTGACTGTACCCATAACTCTGCCCAGGATAGTTCTGATTTACAACTGCTACCCAAGCACAACTGCTGATGACATTCCCTTTTCCCTCAAGTGCCCTGGCTTAGACAGTCAATTACATGACTGCCCTAACTGTACGGGGAAAAAAGTAACGTCCATTCAAATGACTGATAGTCAAGTAACTGAGTAGGTGGTCACAAGGAGTCTGAACTTTATGAAATCAACTAACAATAAAATTCCTATCACAAGACACGAAGAACTGAGTGTATGAAAACCTGGAACATGATGAATATGATATGGACATTGAACAGATTGAGAAAAATAGTAATACAGATGGTGAATACTGGGTCCAAAATGTAGCCTGCCATGTATGCAGTGAGACAAAAAAAAAAAGCCAAGTCTACTTTTCGGCACCATGACTTAAACCTCAGAAGACAAGCTTCAGAAGGAACGAAGATGAAAATGCTAATACACGGTCTGGAGGAATGTGAGCCAGAATGACACTAGGAACTGGCAACCAGAATGGTGTAAAAAGCAGCTACAGAGGCTAGCAGAGAAAACAGCAGGAGAGGCACCTCCAGACACAAATCTTCCCAGAAATACCTCAATAATCTAAGAAAAAACAAAGAGCAAAATACAGAGTACATACAGCACAATGCTAGTTATGCAAAATTTTTAAACACACAGAAGTATATACACATACATATACATATAGTTTATGAATATTCACATACATAAATCAATATGTGAAAAATGAACTAGGACGCCAGGCATGGTGGTATACGCCTGTAATTCCGGCTACTCAGTAAACTAAGGCAGGAGGATCAGAAGCTGGAGGCCAGCCCCAACAACTTAACAAGATCCTGTCTCAAGATAAAAAGAAATGTAAAAAGGGATATAGTTCTATGGTAGAGTGCTTGGCTAGTATGCCCAAGGCCCTGGGTTCAATCCCCAGTACACAAAAAACCCTAAGGGAGTACATATACATGATGCAGTTGAAAGGGACAAATGCGAAAAACAGGTAACAGATTTTAGGTAAATCTGCCATGATTTATTCACTAAAAATGAAAAGCCAAGCATGGTAGTACATGCCTGTAATCCCAAGGAGGTTGAGGCAGAAGGATCTCAAGTTCAAGCCCAGCCTGAGCAACTTGGCAACTTAGTGACCCCCGGTTTCAAAAATAAACAATAAAAGGGCCAAGGATTTAGCTCAGTGGTTCCACCGCCTGCCTCGCAAGCGCAAGGTCCAGAGTTGGATCCCCAGTACCAAAAAAAAACAATAAAAAAGACCTGGGGATGTAGCTCAGTGTGAAGGCCCTGGGTTCAATCCCCAGTGCTATTTAAAAAAAAGAAAAGAAAAGAAAAGCAAGCAAGAAAGAAAATAGGAAAGTATAAATAACTAGGAGTAAATATGAAAAATCTGAGTAATGAAAATACAGGTGTTTCTATATTATTTACTATACTTTTCTGTACAAATTTAAACTGCGTTAAATGGGCTGGGTGAGGAGACACGGTCTCTGCCCTTAAGCAGCTTATTTAGACTCCATCCTAGCCCAGTTTTGCCAGCTGCTCTGTAATCTGCAGTATCCACCTGCTTGTCCTTAAAAAACAAATCCTGTTTGCCTACATTATGCCTTCAAGACCTCTCCTGGCTTTATAATTTTCCCATGATCAACACTGAAAGGAGAAGCAAAACTGGAAATAATAAAGTCTCAAGAGAGTTAAACGGCTTTTCCAAAATGAAAGCAAACTATTAAAAAAAAAAAGTATGTCTGCAGAAAACTGCTGTAATTCCTCAGGAAAAGAGAGCCCTGAAGAGCACCTGCAAAAGGGGAACACGCCACCCTACCCTGCACTCCCCACCAGGAACCAAACCCTGCTACTCCAGAGCCAGCCAAATGCAACCTCTGCAGGTCTTTCTGGGGCTTCTCTGTGACATCATCCCAGGAGTCAAATGTCTCCTAAAACCCCAAACACCACACATTCCACGCCTGACCCTCAGTATGACTCTCTCAGAAACAGTTTCAAAGCCCCTGAGGTCCCACCCTGCACACCCACATTCTGTAACCACCTGCAAATGTTTTGCCAGGTGTATTGGTTTCCCTTCATCAACCCTGAAATAGACCAAAATCGAGCCAGGTCTCCGGCAGCTCCTGTGAATTACTCAGTGCCGAGGCTACTTCCATGTGCACATCTGGCAAAGGGCTCCTATTCGGGTCCACGATAAAAAGAAATGATAAGATTCAGGTGGTTTTCTAAATTTGATGTAGAAACTGATCATATGTTTTCTTTTACTCACAAGCCGTGAGATTTTAGACTTGCTGTTTATGTATTGGAACAATAAATTTAAAGTTCTAAAACCCAGTGTTCTGTATGTTTCAGGAGTAGGGGGGTTCGATGTACCCTAAACTTTGGCACACATTTTGCTCAAAAGATAATACAATGGGTGCACTTAGTATGGAAGCAAAAACCCCCACCATCACTGAGGTTCACACACCTCTTCCCAAAATACCTGCAACCAGCAACACATGACACTTCTACTTACAGGGAACAACTGATTTTTTGCTGACTTAAGTACCTTCGACAAATGATAGCTAGAACTCACTTTTTTAAATCTATGAATGATCCAGGTAAACTGGATTTGTTAAATTTAATTAAAAATGTGTACTTTTTTTGTTCTTGCAACACAAGCAGGGCTAGAGGATGGGGCAGGGGTGGCTTGGTGATAGGGCACTTGCCTAGTGTGGGTGAGGCACTGGGTTTGATCCCAGCACCACAGAATAAATAAGTCTACACGGTCTGATTAAATACCGAGCTAAGGAAGGAAAACTTTTTGGCCAAAGCATATAAATAAGGCCCACTAGGTGACAGACAACTTGAGATTTTGTCTGGAGCAGAGGAACAAGCCAAGGAGTCGGACACACCTGGGCCAGGCCCTGTTGCCGTCACTGGCTGGCTGGCTCAGACAGAGAGAGTCCATCATGGGACACCAACACCTACTTCCCAAACCCGCTATGAGGGCTCACTGTGAGCATGAGACAAAGGCAGTCCCTGAACAGGACCCTTCCTCACTCTCAAGTCCAGCCCCAGGCAGGATTTCCATTTGCACACTACAGTCCTGTGTCCCTGAAGGGCAGCAAGGGCAATGCACACAGGAGTCACAGAGATCTAATAAGTTCCAGCGCTTCCCTGAAAGACCTGTTTGCAAGCAAATGAGACTTCACTACAGACTGGAAGTAATAAAGAGAAAAACGAACGAATAAGAGATTTGGGAGACAGCTGCGGTTACAAAAGAGACAACTTGAAATAAATGCAAATTATGAGGCACCAATAAAAATATACCTCAAGCCTCGAAGCTCAGGTTTTAGCTTCACTTTTGTCAACTAGAGGAAGGGACAATACAGAAAGGATATCTCTGCACTAGACATTCAGTTTAGGACCAGTACTGTTTCTGGGACCTTCACAAGGGTTCCATTACTCACACATATGTTTTTTGGAAAAAAAACCTTGGGTACTTTAAAATAATAGCCAAGCTGCCAACAGAAGCTTCTTCACACAGATGCCAGGACAAACAAAGGGGTAAATTCAAGAAAGGACTGGCCTCCTGGTGCTGTGGAAAGGAAGAGAGAGAGGCATTGGCAAACTCCATCCCCAGCCCCATACAGGCTTCACACTCTCCTCTAAGTAACAACCTTCCCTACAAAACTCCAGTCCTCCCGGAAGTCCCTCAAGTGAGATGGGGCTCATCACACAGAACGAAATCTGGTCAGTGAAACTACCTATAAGGGAAAATGGGGTGTAGTAACGTGACTGGTTAAAAGTAAGCCAATGGGAAAGCCAACCAATGACCATTTCCTAGGAGCAACAATAATTTTTCTAGTATTACTGTGACTGATGAGCATAAAAATTCTAGTCTGTAATATAATCCATATGGAAAGACACTAGGACCTGTAAGGTACAATGAAGTCCTCATCTTCTGGTAGGAAAATAAGTCAGGATGGGTCTGGAAGTGTGGAAACAGAACAAGAAAGCAGGAGTGAGTTCAAGGATGTCTGAAAGAATGCTAAAGAGACAAAGAAAATACCTAAAGGGACCCCAGTAGCCAAGTTGTGACAATGTAATCAATAAAAGAAAAGAAGCATCCAGCACACTGGCTCCTGCCTATAATCTCAGCACAGAAGGCGGCTGAGGCAGGAGGATGGCAAGTTCAAGTCCTGCCTGGACAACTTAGCATGACATTGTTTCAAAATAAAAAACCAAAAAAAGGGCTGGGAACTTAGCTTATCAGGTAGAGTGCCCCTGGGTTCTACCTTCAGTACCAAAAAAACCCAAACAAAAACAAAAAAACCACCAACCATCACCACCACCACCAAAAGCTAACCAGCAACATTCTTAGTAGAAATGTTTATCTTATAAATAGTAGTAAAAAAAAAAAACCTTAAAAAACAATAAAGGTTGAAGGCTAAGGTTGTGACACACACCTGTAATCCCAGCCCTCTGGGAGGCTGAGGTAAGACGACCACAAGTTTAGGGCTGGGGATTTAGCTCAGGGGTTCCAGCGCCTGCCTCGCAAGCACAAGGTCCCAAGTTCGATCCCCGGTACCAAAAAAAAAAAAAAAAAAACGAGGACCACAAGTTTGGGCCCAACCTGGGCAATTTAGTGAGACCCTGTCTCAAAATAAGTTTTAAGAAGGGCTGGGGATGTAGTTCAGTGTAAAGACCCTGGGTTCAATCTTCAGTACCAGAAAAATAAAATTAGGATAAAAAAGATAACGACCCCATCTCCTCCAAAGCCCTTCAGATCTCCTATTACTTTTATTGCCATCGGACCTGCTCTTAGAGCTAACAGAGCTTCTGGGTTCCAACCTCTTAAGTCCCCTGGTCTCCTCCGGTTCCTCTCCCATTTTTGGTACATTTAGGCCTCTGTACCATCAGGCTGGACTCCTCAGGTCCAGATGCTTCCACCATTTGGTCTTCTGCCCTTGCCCACACTGTGGTTCTCTATTGTTCCCAGGACATAGCTCTCCCTCTAATTCTTGCTCGCCTTCAGAGCAACTCACAAGGCAAACAGGAGGAATATGCTCAACCTCATCACCCAGCGGCCTCCTTTAACTGGCAACGTTTGGGTCTGCATCATCTCTTAGCGGACAGACAGAATCTATCATTCAGGGGAAAGGACAGCAGGACGGAGAAACGAACTGCAACAGACAGGACACCCCAGAGCTGCTTCCTCCAGAGCAGCAGCGTGAGAAAAACTTTTTTAAAAGCAAAGTTTCTAACCCAGCGACTTCTAGGTAAAATGTCCCAAGAACTGTGCATCAGCACACACTGAAGACAGGAGGGCTGAGGGCTTCTGCAGTTTGTCACGTGGGTGCATGCCCTTTGTCACAACTCACAGAGCCACACACTGAGGATTTGTGTACTTTTTATATGCATATTACACTTTAATTACAACCTTGCCGGGGGGAAAAAAAGGAAAGTGCTCTAAAGACAACAAAGGTCTAAACCTGCTCAACTGAAGGCAGAAACACAGCCAACTTCCCAGCCTCTTGGCTAGAAAATCCTATTGTATCATCTCAGCTGTGGAAGATTAAAAAAAAAAAAATTTAAAAACCTGGCATGTGAACGTTTACTACTTTTTAAACTGGAAAAATAAATTTTTTTAAAAAAATAAGCACTAACCTCAATTTGCTGTTACTTTTTAACTTCCTGTTGGGAAACTAAAGAACAGAGCTTTTTTTTTGTACTGGGGATCGAACTCAGGACCTTGTGCTTGCGAAGCAGGCAGTGGAACCACTGAGCTAAATCCCTAGCCAAGAATAGAGCTTTTAAAGTGACCTACTTTCTATCTTTAGGTTTTGAAAACTAAACATTAAGCTTAACAGGCAAACAAAATAGACTTTAGGAAAAGATACAGGTTCTACTTTTCTTGTATAAGTTACTTAAGTCCAAATGTTAATTAAATCAATACTGCCCCCAGACTTTGATGTTAGTTACAACATAAAGGGCAACTAAAGTTTTGTCCCAAAAATAAAGTTCATTTCCCACAGAAATTAAAGCTAAAATTAAATTTTATAAAAAATGTGAATTAGATCTGCTTTACCCAAGGCCCAGCACAATGCTTAGAGGAAAATAAGCACTAAAACATATATGCATATATTCTGAAAGGATATATGACTAAAAGCATAAATACCCCTTGAAGAGATGAGTGGTTGAATAAACTGTATATCTACACAGTGGAGTACTATGCAGTTATAAAAAAGATGAGGGTGATCTCTCTGAATAACTATGGAGTGGTTTCCAGGATATGTTGCTAAGTGAAAAAGGCATAGCATGCTACTCTTCCCATGAGAAAGGAAGAGTATAGGGAAATGTTCAGGTATCTCCTTAATTTGTACAACAAGAAATCCAAGAGAGATAAACCAAAAAATAGTAATACTGAATACATGAGAGATAGGGTGTGGGTAGGAAGGGCTGGAAATGGAGAAGACACTTTTCTCAGGATGTGTTTTCTTACACTTCTGACTCAGACGAAGATCATGTTTCATATCTAAAATGTAAATAATTCTAATTAAATAAGACATAGGGGAAACCCAGAGTGTCATACAAACAGTAATAAATGGACTTATCTTTATTATAAATTGAGTAACATAACCACACAGAAGAGGAACTGTTAAGATTTTTAAAAATAACTCTGGACAACAGTAGCTGAGTACATATTATGAGACTAAATACAAAAAATAACTGTGGTCAAATACTGTAGTGTAGCAAATTAACTTTCACTTGGGTGTGACCTAGCAATTCTGTGTGTACATACTGGGATTGGGTGTAAGTGATGACACGGGGATATAAAAGCCATGTTTTGTGCTGTCAGAGACAGGAGTGACAAAGGGACATTTGCATGAGAACTACATCATTATGTTACAATCGGAGGGTTCACTGTGAATGTGTGGTACTCTGCTCTTGTGAGATACACAGATGGGCAGGAAAGAGAGACATGTTTAACACATACATCTCCTTGCTGTCTACCGAGAGGGACTGCAGGGCTGATACCACAGTACAATGGCAAACCAAGACTCCATGCTCCAAAGGCACCTGAGGATCCTTGGAGAAGTGGTTGCTTCCAAGATCCCAGCAGGGAAAGATAAGAAGCCTGGGGCATCTTATTGCACCAAAAGTACACCCGGTGAGGACCGGACAGACGCAGTGGCGGCACCACACTGTGAATGTACTAAGTGCCACTCAACATGCACTTGAAAGTGGTCAAGTCTGTATTATGTGAATTTCACCTAAATTTGAAAAAAGAATAGCAGCACATCAAAAGACACAGATGCCTACTTGAGGGAGCTCTCAATGGCCACCTCTGGGACAATTTAAACAACATATTAATGATCATGAGGGACTAGAACTCTTAGGGTTAACCAAGTGTTCAGGAATCCATACTTTTACAAAGAAATTGGGGAGAAAAGACATCGTGCCTTACAGCAAAGTTTCAATCAGTAAGTGTGGAAGGGGTGATGGAAAAAGAAAATCACACTTGTCAAACAGCATACTAATGATAGCTATGGGCGAAGGTCATCGATATGGGTTAAAATTTGCGGGCAGAAGTATGATGAGAAACAGGACAGTGGCTCGGCTTTAAAGTATGCCTCCACAAAGTACTCATTAAGTACAAAGGCAAAATTACTAACATCACCATGGAGAAGCCTGTTGGGCACCACCTTCTCTCACCGATCAAAGCAAGTATGCCCGAGAAAGATGGGTACTGGAAATTCATTTCCTCCATCAAACCAGAGCAGTCAGCAGGCAAAGGCAAAGTAAAAGACAATGCACCAAACAGGTGTCCAGGGCCAGGGATTTAGCTGAGTGGTTCCACTGCCTCCCTCAAAAACGCAAGGTCCTGAGTTTGAGTTTGATCCCCGGTACCAAAAAAATCCCCAAAAAACCAAAAACAGGTGTCCAGGTCTCCACAAACGTGCTGAGGACAAAACAAATACTGCAGAAATATCTTCAGAGGAAGAAACAGAAGACAGGATAACCAAACGCAATGTGGGACCCTGGGCTGGAACGGAAGGACAGGAGCAGGACACCTGGTAAAATTCACATGAGGTTTGCTGATTAGCTAAGCACGGTGTCAAAGTTAACCATATGGTTTAGAAAGCTGCACACAGGTTATGTAAGTTGTTGACACTGGGGGAAGCTGGGTGCAGATTATAAAGAAACTCTGTACTGTTTTTGCAAAATTTATCCTCAAGCTAAAATTAGGTCAAACTAAAAAAGTTTTAAAACACATTTATTATGTTTCAGTTTATTACTTGTGTTCAGCTCTCTCCTACAATCAGACTGGCGTTCTTCTCTGACACATTCACTAGAGCATCCCAGCCCCTGGCAGCGCCTTGGACAAAGTAGACATCCAACAGACAAAAGCAGAACATTTTTCCGTAAGCCCAAACCACAATGCCAGGGTCCAAGTGCTGGTAAATATTCTTATATCCTATTCTGCTTTATCTTATGAAGAAAAATAATCCAAAAACTTTTGATGCGCTTTTTTGTTTACAAATAAGAGCCAGGGCCGGGGATTTAGCTCAGTGGTTCTGGCACCTGCCTTGCAAGCACAAGGTCCCGAGTTCAATCCCTGGTACCAAAAAAAACAAAACAACAACAACAAAAAAACCCAAACAAATAAGAGCCAGTTTTTAATAAAGCGTTTTAATGTTTACACTGTGATAGCTAACAGAATTTGATGCCTGATCTTTTCATACTGTTTTCTCTATAAATATACCTTACACTCTTGATTCTAAGATGCACCTTTTCTTCCATAGCTTAGGTCAGGGTGATTCTTCCAGCATTTTCCATTTAGCAGAACTTCAAAACCACGTTGCACTTTCTGACTGACAGTACATTAGATTCACTGAACTATGGCAATGAGCAAGACATTTAAAAAATATTTTTGGACCTCCACTTCCAGCATGTCAACAGGAGCTCAGGGACTCACTCTCCAGTAAAATGGGGGACAATTATTATGCAAAATTCCACTTAGTCCATCTGGAAACTGCCTAAGGGCAAACAGCAAATGAAGAAACCCAGAGTGGAGAGAATCCAGGAAAATTCAGGAAGGTGCTAGCCCAGTACGGAAACCAAGACTACTGCCTCCCACAAGCGGTAAGGTAGAGACCCCACTCCACACTGCCACAGCCAAGAGCACAGGGCTCCCTGGCCGCACCTCCAACCTGGGGCTTTTACCCTGGAAGAAGCAGAGCTGCATCTTTTCTCCTCCTGCCCCAACTGCCCACTCTCTATGCTAAGTCCCAGGTGAGAGCGGTTGAGAACTGTAGATTCCCTTCTCCCCGGAGCCCACGTTGGTGGAACAAAGGCTCTACCTCGGGCACAGCTTACTGAGAATGCCAGGGCTCTGCCAACCTTCCCAGGGGTGCAGGGGCAGTGGTTCTACATGCAGAGAGGCAGCAAAACAGGAAGCCATGCCCATGCAGTGCTAAGCTAGAGTTGAGAGTTACTCAGAGATGCCTGTCACCCTGCCTACTCTCACCTCCAGAGCCCTACTGTGCCTGGAGCTATAACCAAGATCCTCCCTCTCTTCCCCCAGGAACTAGCATCCTTTGTAACAGTGTGTGGAAAGTTCAGTTCCAAGTCCTTTCTCGAAGCAGAGGTTGTATGGAGTGAAGGAAATGGAATGAATTGGGAATCCAATGAGGGCACAGGCGGATTTAGGGCTGGCCACTTCACAGGAGAGAACTGGAAAAGGTGGCGGCCAGGAGGGTCCCCTTGGGTGGGCCAGATGTCAAACACAGACCTCAGAAATTGTTTCCAAAGGAACCACAATTTGATGAGTCTGTAGTTATGTCCCAGGGCACTGCTGTAAACAATAAATCAGCTAGCAGGATGAAAGAAAGCCCTACCCTGACAATGATGGTGGGCACACTCACAGCTGTGCCTCCCCAGGAAAGACTTCAAACAACACTGGGTCCTCCAACAGAAAAATACAGTGCGTTACTGAATAAGCAAGCAACGGTAACCTCCGGGGGTCCCAGGAGAGGGAGGAGCTGCTAAAATATATTTAAGATGTCCAGAATCCACCAAAAGTACAAGATGCACAAAAAACTGGAAAGTTTACCCCAGAAAAAAAGCAGGCAATGGAAATTGCCTGCAAGTATAGTTGGATGGCAGATTCAAGAGTAAGGTCCAGGAAAAAAAAAGGCTTACAGAACTAAAGAAAACTGGATGTGGCAGTACATGCCTATAAGCCCAGCACTCTGGAAGGCTGAAGGAGGATCGCAAGCTCAAGCCCAACCTGGGCAATTTGGTAATTTAGCAAGACCCTGTCTCAAAATATAAAATAAAAAAGGGCTGGAGATGTAGCCCAGTGTGGAGGCTCTGAACTCAATGCCAGGTTCTGCCAAAACCAAACAAAAAACCCCAACCCCACCCCTAATAATAATACAAAAAAGAGACAGAAGATAGCAATATTTTTAAAAAATGGAAATTAGAGAGCTGAAGAGAACCTAATTAAAGAAAATGCACCCTGGGGCCTTATGAATGGTAATTGTGCATCAATTAACTGGGCTAAGGGGATCACCCCCATCACTGGTAAAACATCACTTCTGGGGTGTTTATGAGGGTGTTTCTGGAAGAGAGAAGTGATTGAATTGGTAGACTGAGGAAGGAAGGTCTGCACCAGTGTGGGTAGGCATCACCCAATATAATGAGGGCCTGAAGAGATCAAAATGGTGGAGACAGGGCAACTCTGTTTCTCTCATCCTGCCCGCAGACGTCACCTTCTGCTGGCTCCTGGGTCTTCAGACTTGAATGAGGACTTACACCTTTCGCTCCGCTGGCTGGCCCTTAGGGGTTTAGATGCAATCAATTATACCACCAGATCTTGGTTCTCCAGCTTATAGGTGGGATCATGAACTTCTGGGTCTTCATAGTGACAGAAGCCAATTCCTAAAATACATCTCCTCAGCATCATTTAGATCATGGATATTCCCCAAAGGCCCACATTTTAAAGGCACGGTCCCCAGCCCACAGCACTATTGGGAGTTGGTGGAACCTTTAAGAGGTGGATCCTAGTGGAAGGAAGTTAGGTCCTTGAGGGTTGCCCTTGAAGGGGTTCTGGGACTCAAGCCCCATCTTGTTTTCTGGCCACATGAAATGAGCAGGCCTCCTCCACCATGTATTCCCCAATTTAAAGTACCACGACAGTCCCAAAGGAAACCCAGTCAAGTGACCATGGACTGAACTTCTGAAACTGTAAGCCAAAATAAACCTTCCCTCATTAGCTGATCTTCTTGGATACTGTATTTTTTTCACGGTGACAGAAAGCTGACATATACATCAGAATACACAGCCTATTTCTCTGAAGACCCCTAACACAAGCTTGAATAATAGATTTGGCATCAGAAAGAACAAACTTGATAATAGATCTAGAGGTTATGTAAGGTGAAGAAGAGAGAAATGAACAAAGCCTGAGAGAAATGTAGGATACCTTTTAGCATACCAAACTATGTGTAGTGGGAACATCAGAAGGAAAGAGTAATACAAAGAAAAAATATTCAGAGAAATAAGGACTACTTCCCAAATTTATTGAAAAACAATTGCCTACCCATCTAAAGAGCTCAACAACTCTAAGCAGGATAAACACAGAGACCTACAGACACATCATGATAAAAATGATAATCATAAGAAAATCCTAAAAGCAAAAAAGAGAAAAATGATATATACCTACAAGGAATCCAAGTAAGATTAACAGCTGGCTTCTCTATAGAGATAGAAGCTGGGAGGCAGTGGAATAACACAAAGCACTCAAAACACTGTCAACCAAGAATCCTACGCCCAGGAAAGCTATCTTTCAAAAGGGAAGGTGAAATAGAAACTTTCCAAAATAGACAAAAACTGAAGGAAGTCACTGATAGCAGACCATGTAAGAAATACCACGGGGAGTTCTTCAGGCTCAAAAAAGTGACCCCAGATGGTAACTCAAAGCCACACAGGCCAAGTGGAGTGGTTCATACCAGTAATCCCTGCTATTCAGGAGGCTGAAGCAGGAAGAGAGCATATTTGAGGCCAGCCTGGGCAACTTAGTGAGACCCTCTCAAAACGAGATTTAAAAAGGGTTCAGTGGGGAGATCAGATGGGAAGAATGAGGCCTAATTTGTCTCCTCAATGAGCACTGAGAAGAAAGAGAGCATGCAAGCATGCTAAAATGCTGCAGGGAAAAGTAAAAACACCTGAGGTTAAGTTGTTTACCTGGAGAAGTACCTTGGAGGGTGGAAAACAGATGAGTCCTGTGGAACTCTAACTGCTCGTGCCCGTGTCTGAGTGAATAAAGCCAAGGTGCACCAATCATTTGGGACTCTATGTGGAAGGGAGACAGGAGCCCCCCAGATTTTAACCTGTTTCTTTCTGTCTCTTTATTTTTCATCCTTGTCACCCCTTGGGGTCAAGTTCGAGCTTGTAGGCTGGTTCCTGCAACTTAGGATGTAACTCAGAATCCCCCAGGCCCCGGGTTCAATCTCCAGTACATCTCCACACACATACACAAGTCCACACAAAGAGCACAGGTAGTTATGCAACTATAAGAAGTCACTACAAATGTGCATTTTTTTCTTTTCTCTCCATTAACTAATTTTAAAAGTGTACAAAATTATGCATATAAATACACTGCAAGATTTATAACATAGAAATATATAAGTAGCATAACTGCCAATAACAGCACAAAGGAGGTAAGTGGAAATAAAACAAGCTAAAGAAATGATGACAGATAGTAAAATCAGAATGGTGCATAATGACAGATGATAAAATTGTAATTATAACAATACACTGTAAGGTTTGTAAGATTAATAGATGTAAATATATACAACAACACAAGGGGAAAAGTGATAGAGCTATGTAGGAGTTAATATTTATATTACTAGAAGGAAGCTACTATAAATCTAAAGCTGATTCTTAAAACTTAGAAAATAAAAAACTGAAAATCTTTAATGAAATTAAAATGCTACATTAGAATTCAATAAATACAAAACAAAGCAGTAAAAGATGAACAGAGAAACAAAAAAGACACGAGACAGAAAAAACAGAATATACCCAACTATATCAATAACAACATTAATTATGAATGGATAAACAGACAAATCAAAAGGCAGAGATTATCAGACTCAATTTTAAAAGTATGGTCCAATTATATATTGTCCACAGGAGACACACCATAATTCAGACATAAATATATTAAAGTAAAAGAATGTAAAATGGTTCAGCCATTTTGGAAAAGTCTGGCTGTCCCTCGATTACACAGAGTTTCCATATGACCTGGCAATGCCACCCTTCAGTAAATACCCAAGAGAAATCCAAACATACGTCCACACAGAAGCATGTCCGTGGATGTTTACAGCAGCCCCATTCATAGGGCCAAAAGGGAGAAACAACTCAAGTGACCAGTGGATGAACGGACTGACAAATGTGGTGCGCTCGTGTAAGGGGAAATTATTCAGCTCTGAAAAGAAGTGAAGTACTGACACATGCCACTGAGTGAAAGGGGCCTCGAAGACCACACTTTGCAACTGCACTTAAATGGAAGCCCGGAACAGGGAAACCTACAATGATGGAGCACAGATTAATAGCAAATTGCCACAGGGAGGGCAGAGGCATGTGAGAAGCAGGGCGCTAACAGCTAAAGGGCACAGGATCCTCTCCTGAAGTGAAGAAAATGCTGTGACACTGACTGGTGATGGATGCACACACCTGTGAAGACACCAACACACACTGAGTTGCACACTGTAAATGGCTGAATTGTATAGTACATCACAGCTCAGTACAGCAAGTTTAAACATTTTTAAATATTTTTGCTGCTCAAGGAATCATTCATACACCAAATGATTATTAGATGTGTATGAAGCACCAAGCGCTGGGTCAGGCACAGGGCTCTATGGTGCTGAACCGGTTCTGCCGGGCTCCAGATTGCACCTGACCCAAGGAGCAGCCCAACTCTCACTGGTGAGAGTTGTGCTTATTCCTGTCTCGCTCTCACAACACCGCCTACAACTTTCACAACCTGCCATTCCACATAACTAAAATTCTGCCTCATTTTAACTTGGGAATCCTGAATGCCCTGCTGAAACTGGCCCCTGCCCTAAACCCGTTTCCCTGGCAGCTCATGACGTATCTATCTGCAGGAAGGAGGTACTATTTCCTGGAGTTGTTACAAGGATTAAATGAAGTAATACACACAACATGCTTAGAAAAGGACAAGCACTCTGTGATCGCCTCTCATTCTAGCTGATGGCGTCGTGTTCATTTACATGTAGCTTATCCTGACAGTCCCTGCTCAAAAGCAAGAAGTTTATTTTTTTTCATATCAGTAGCATATAATACATTGCTGGACACATGATGGGTACATGTAAGGGACCAGTGAATGAATAATAAAAACTATTAGTCCAAGCCAAGGGTGGCACACACCTGTATTCCCAGCACTCTGAAAAACTGGGGCAGGAAGACTGGAAGTTTGAGCCCAGTCTGGGAAATTTAGTGACTGTGCAAGATCCTGTCTTCAAATAAAAGATAAAAGGGGTGGAGGTGTAGCTCGGCACAAACACCCTGAGTTCAATCCCCAATACAGGGCAGGAGGGTGGGAGGGCAGTATTAGTCTACCAATGTCAAAGGTTATGCATTTAACCATTGTTTTCAAACAAAAACTAGAGTACATGGTTTATGGTTATACTAGAATCGAACATCTCAAATCAGTCTGCCCTGCAAAATCTAGACTGAACTATCTAGAAAGAATCCAAATGCTCGACAGTTAAGAGTGGTTACATAAACGAGAGCAATTCCAAACGGGATTTACAAGAGGCTGGTGCTGCTGATACCTGAGAGCATAGGGAAGAACCAATGAGCAGGGAAATAGCAGAGAGAAGAGGTGCACAGAAGACAGCAGAGCTGGCCAGAGGGTGAAGATCAGAGGACTAGCTGTGTGTGTGTTGAGCACTGCACGGTCAGACATTCTCTACCTCCTGTGAATTACCCCTGAAGCTATAGTCAGCTGAAGAAGAAAAATAATAATACTTCTAATGCCCCAACTGAATGGCATGAAGTCTCCAAAACCTTAAATCTTCTAAGACACAGAAGGATCAAGTTTCTCCACAACTCCAATACTGCTTCCTGATAAGAAAAAACCCACATACTTCCCTTACGGTATCTCAGAAGCAGATTTTTAACAGTAGCTGTTTGTTTAGTTTATGTCAGGGATGATCAACAGTTTCATTAAACTAAGTATTCAAGATTCTTCCTGATTAAGTCTTACTTGGTACAAT
This sequence comes from Heterocephalus glaber, assembly GCF_000247695.1. The sequence continues at coordinate 3,769,467 of NW_004624749.1, forward strand.
AAGAAACTAAAATCTAAAAGGTATATATTTCTACACAAAAAATTTGCCTTTGGCAAAACTTTTACTTGTTTTTTTACCTCAGGATTAAAGCCCAACTCAAAGAGAGTACAAAAAGAGTATTACACTTGCTTCAACTACTGAGCATATGGTTTTCATTTACATTTGCTTATTTTATTGATAAGTGAATCCAGGGCAGCCACACTGAGCTACATCTCCAGCCCCTCTTTTAATTTTTTGAGACAGGGTCTTGCTAATACCCAGCCTAGGCTTGAATTTTGAATCCTCCTGCCTCAGCCTCCCAGAGTGCTGGGATTACAGGCATGTACCACCATGCCCAGCTTTATATTTGTTCATTTTGTACAAAGAGGTGCACATGTGTAGAAAATATATATGTATAAAATATACATGCACACCCAGAGATATGTTACCTAATAAACACATCAGAAACAAAATTGGGTCTGAACAATCGTTTCAGTTGTCTTCATATGACTCAATACAGTGAGGTCAGTGATGGCTTCTTCAAACAGCCCACGTGATAACTCTAACTTGAGTTAATCAAAATAAATATGTTCACCTCCTTCCTTCCTCCTCTCTTCCTATCATTTGTCAGGTTAAGATAAGGAAAAGAGGTAAAATGAATTTATTCCATATATTTTCTCTTCCAAAAAAAAGATAAAGAAATGTATTGCCCTGAATATAATTCCAATCAATAAAAGATGACTCTGTCAAAACACAGTTCAATAATCTAAACACAGTTTTAAAAAAATTATTCCAACCAGAATTTCTCCTTGCCCCTTTCTAAAGTACTTTGGCCTATGGAGAAATCAGTCAAGGCATGTAGTTTAAATCATTAACTACATACCACCACACATTAGCATAATTGGCATGTAAATTTCATGAAGGCACTGATTATGTCCTTCTAAGTGTTATACAACACCCAGTACAAGAAAGCTTATTAAACATTTATGATATGATGATTAGTTTAAAAATGCCAAAGAAAAGTCTTTGTTATTCAACTTGGCTGTCATGTATAATATAAACCACTGATCAGTATCTATTTCTCCCAGTGCAACTGTAAGAAATTGAAAACAAAATAAACCCCACTGGAATTAGAAATTCTGTCTCCTCTGTCCAAGAATATCATTTTGTTTTTGTGTCAAAAGAAATTGCCAGCAGAGAGAATGCAACAGGTAGGTTGCTAAGATATTTAACCTAAGCATTTATGCACTATTTGCCAAGCAAAAAGCCCACTGCATTTCATGCACATCGCCAGAGACATTTTCCTCACCTTTCCCATTTTGCCACGTAGTGTACCAGGACAGAGTAAGGAAGGAAGTGATAAATGCTAAAGCAGTGGCCACAGTTCCATTGCGGAGCCTCATCTCATTTCATCGTCACACTGGTGCAGAGGTTTGTGATGACGACCAGGACTATTTTCTCTTTAGCTGGAAGTCAACGGAATCCAATCCTCCTGGCTCCCAACCAATAAAAACAATCAATGTGAGAGGTTCATTTCAGATGCTCGCAGGCGGCGTCTACAGTAATACCATTCACAATTACCACTCAGGATTGTCTTTGCAGGCTTCAAATGCGATGTCTCCGGCTCTTTTCCTCCTAAGGGAGGAGGGCAGAGAAAGAAAAACTTGCTCAATAATGCAAAGCATAGATTTCTTCATTTATTATTCACCATTATAAAGAGACTTTTGGCAGGACTAAACTGTATCTATGATGACCATCCCTACATCTAAATTACTTTAAATATACTAGGATTATATGGTCCTTCTCTGCAAGAAATAAAAGCTTCAAACTTCATTTCCTCCTTTCTGGTTCTGTCTGTAGAAAGAGAAGTGTTATTCATTTAAAGAGAGAAACTGTAGGGCTCACAGATTCCAAGATGATAACTCTAATAATCACACAATGTTTCCTAAGAAACACTCCCCGGCCCCCCAGCATTCCTACTGCACAGTAACAAGCAACATTTTAAAAAACCAAAAAAAAAAAAAAAAGGAAAGAAAGTTAATGGAGTAAATAAGGGTAAAAAGACCTGGGTCCTAGATCCAGCTCTGACAGTTGTGTGATTCTTGGGGTGTCCCTTATCTTGATGTCAAAGCTTTTTTATAAAATGAGAAATCACCTGTCCTATCTCCTCTTTCATATATGATCATAAATGGTAAGAAGGTTAGCATTATTATTGCTATTTATCATCATAAAATAAGCTCAGTCTTCTCAGTGATTAACCCATTCCCAGGGTGTAAAGTAGAAACATTTATACAATTAGAAAATGAACCTGCCTCGTGTGGTGGTGAATGCTTATAATTTCAGCTCTCTGGGAGGTTGAAACAAGAGGATCATGAGTTCCAGTCCAGCCCGAGCACATTAATGAAACCCTGTCTAAAAATATAAAAAAGGCTGGGGATGTAGCTCAGTGCAAAGGCCCTGGGTTCAATCCCAGCACCACAAAAGAAGCAATCCAGTCCATCCTCTTATCAGCCAGGGCCCAGCACTAGGCATTAACTCTCTAAATTAAATCTAGGAGATCAACATCCAGCTAACAAAACTGCTTGGAAAATGGAAAGAAATGAGGCCATCCAAGGTACTTAGCATAACACCCAACACACACTAGGTCTCAATAAATATTAACTGTATTAAAAACTAAAATAAAACAAAGGCAGCAGGCCAATGGTTCAATCCACTCCATGCATAACTGGTCTCATTACCTAGAGCCAGGTCCAGCAATTAGAAATGTGCATTGATTCCTGGTGGCCTCAACGGGACCACAAGGCAATATAGTAATGACACTCTAGTGGGATGAGTTAATGGACTTCCCAAACTGCTAACAAACCTGAGGGACAATTGTCTCAGTGAAGAGCTAGCTGATGAAAGCAGCCCTCTGAAGGCGACTCAGAAACTACCACTTTAGTTACTTCTTACCACTGAACAGGAGAAGAAATCCCCACTGGTAACAAAAGATCACGAGGGCATAGTAATAAAAAAAGACAATGACAGCCACTGAAACTCACTAAGTACTCCCCCTATGCTGAGTCCATTATGTGGTTTAAACCTTCACAAAGTCCTATGAAGCTAGCATTATTAATATCATTTGACACACAAGGAAATTCACCCAGAGAGAAAACTAATTCATATGACTCCACGGTTCAAGCACTTAGCCACTACCTTTTGCCCCTTAAATTCGGCCACCTGCTGAATGTGTCTGTTAAGGTACAACAGATGGGCCTAGTGAGGTATAAGGTGCAAAATTCACAGGAATTTTTAAAGTCTAAACATACAACTGTCAATAAATTTCTCACTTCCAGCAGCCTTTGGCTAATCCTCCACCTCACCCCTGAACCCCCAACAAAGGGTGCCTGTTACCCACTTTGGCTAGCATCTCTAATTTCCATTTTAGGAACTCTGAACTCCTAGTACACTGCTCCCTCTTATTACCTGAGCACAAGGAGGGCCAAAGACATTCTCACTTAAAGTTAGCATTGCTAAGACCAAATTTATTCACCTTCCTTCGTTAAGATAACTTATTATTAAACATGCACATTTTTGCAGTTTTAGAATTAAAATGTTAGCCAGGTATGACAGTACATGCTTATAATCCCAGCTACTCAAAAAGCTGAGGCAGGAGAATCCCAAGTTCTTGTCTTGAAAATTAAAAAGTAATAAATTAATTAAAATTAAAAAGGCTGGAGATGTAGCATAGCAAGCACTCCCTGAGGAATCCCCAGCACCACCCAAAATAAAAACTTCATGGCAAAAAAAGAAAATGCTATAATTTAAAATTCTGTTTAGTATCTAATACATTGCCTTAAATTAATAAGTGCCCCTCATCTTAATTATAAAAGACAGCCTGTAATCCCAGCACTCTGGAAGGCTGAGGCAGGAAAATATCTAAGTTCAAGCACAGCCTGGGTAACATAGCAAGACCTTATCAAAACAAATTCTAAAAAGGGCTGAGGCAGTAGCTTAGAACAAAGGTCCCAGGTTCAATCTCCAGCACCATGAAAAAATTGAAAAAGGAAGCAATAACTTAGTGAATTATATAATTTAGAATTGTAATCCCAATGTGACATAAAATAAAAATGCTTATGACCTTCAGTTGCTATGTACTTAGCCATATTTTACTTAATTTGTCTTATTTTTAATTTTTTAATTTGCCTCATTAAACATTCAATTAATAATGAGGAAATAAGCACAGAATCATAAAGGATATTTTAAAACAATTTTATAAAATACCAAAAAAGGCAGTATAACTTCAGTATAAATGCATAAAGTAAAACAAACTCTAAAATTGAATTAGACTATGATATACTACCCATAATACATGAAAAGCATAAGAAATATTAAAAACTAATCCCGGAAGTTAGCAAACTCTGGTTCGAAGACAATATTTACAATGAATTCTGTTAATAAAACCTAAACTTTCACAAGAAAAATAGCAGAGCATTTTACTCGGTGAGAATGTAGTCACACATTTTTAATTAGGGTTTCTAAACTACTGAAGCTTAACTGCGCATCACAAGTGAATAAAATCTCCAGACAAGAGCAAAACTAGGGAGCTACGTGCTGTTCAATCAGGAGAGGCAGCAGACAGGCTAGCTTGTTGGACGCAGCCAAGCCACATTTTTATCAATGTACACAACTGCAAACACTCTAATCTAGCTCCTTGGAGCTGAGATTTATCACTTAGCATATTTGCATCTTCAAACAACAAAAAGGATAAGTTACAATTATAGTCATTTCTCCATACTCATAAAGATGAATGGAATATTCAACTCAAGAGCTCAGAATGAACAATCTGTTTTGTTAACATACCTAACAATCGTATATCGTAACATTCTTATTTTTCCTTATTGGGTACAAAAACCTTCACTTACAGTGTTCTCTGAAATAGTGTGCTCCATGGCTCTGAAAAACTTTGCTGAGCAGTTGGCATACTCCTTAATCAGTACCCCACTGACAAACAGGGATGCCCGAAGAATACAAGGCTCGATCCATGATATCCACAAACCATGAAAAGCATGACGTAGGACTATATAGCTCTGCACGCAATTATGTTAAAATTCATACTTCCCGCTTATACAGTAGTTTCTCTTCAATACAGTTTACATAATTTCATCGTCCAGTGCCTTTTTTGGATTTACACTTGTGAGTTAAAGAAACCTATTCAGCCTAACCTGCCAGTAAAACTATTTTTTAGACATTCAGTAAAAGAAACATCCACCATACAAAGGCATATCCTTTGATTCTAAATTTAGAGTCTACCTTCAAACCAAGGACTTTCCTATTCTTTATCTTCTACCCAAAGACTCATCCGACAGCCAAAGCACGACAGCAAAATATAAGGAAAGGATCAAGAACACACCCTGAGCCTACTCGGATTTGGCAACTGGGGAAGCAAGCAATGAATGGGCTCCCCAGAAACAAGGCTGCGAGAAATAAAAGCAACCAGGCGTGTGAGTGGCTCAGCTGCCAGCTTTGGAACGCATGCCTTCCGGATGTCACTGGGCACATCTAGCGGCATCGCCCAGTGGACTCAACCTAGGGTCCCACGCATAGCTTCCTCCGGATGGGGGAAACTGAGGCCCGGGGAGTCTCCACTCCGTAGGGACAGTCGCAGCCTTGGCTGCACAACCCGAGCCCCAGGCCGAAAGCAGCCTGCCTCGCCCCCGTCCCACCTGCGCTGCGGGCACCGCGAGCCCCTCGGCTCCGCAGCCCTGGAGATGCACACTTCACTCCACTTTGCGGGAAAGTCTGCGAGCGCCGCGACTGCACCGGGAAAGCTGGGGCTGCGGTGGGGGGAGCAGGAGGGCGGCCCGGCCCCGGTCCAGCCCGCGCCCCGCGGCCCCGCGCGCCCGAGGGAACAGCGCTCGGCGTGCGCGCTCCAGCCCGGCCCGGCGCAGCGCAGCAGCTCCGTCACCAGCAGGTGGACTCCCGTAATCCTGCGCCCCAGCACCCCGCCGTCGGCGCCGCCCCTCCGCCAGGCGCCCCTCCGCGCAGCCGCCTTGCACTCCCCCACCCCAAGCCGCCGCGCGCCACTGCTGCTCCAGGCCCCTCACCTGCAGCAGACGCCGAGCTCCTGCCACGGCCGCGGGCAGCGCTGCTGTGGCCTCGGCCTCTGCCGCCGTCGACTGCCCCGCCCTCCCCGCCGAGGCCCCGCCCCATCCCGGCCCCGCCTGCGACCCCAGCAGCCATTGGCCGCCATCGGCTGCACCTCCCGCCCCGCGTGCCTCACCACCTTCACCAGTTGACTGCGCGCCTGTCACTTAGGAGGCGCTGTAGCGCAGCCTATATAACTCTCGTGAGCCCTTCCCACCCCCACCCCCCACATTTAATGTCACAGCGAGGTCTGGAGTGACGCTGCGGGCTCCAGGCCTGGGCTGTCCCTGCTGCCACTTCTGGCTTTAATCTGCCCCGGCTGCCAACAAAGACCCGGGTGAGCCCGGCCTCCGCTTCGGCGCGCGGCCCGATCACCATGGGCTGCCTCAGCCTCGGCCTCTTTCCACGGCGCCGGTTGCTGTCCCAGTGACAAGTCCAGGTCTAACCCAGTAGTAATCACCTCCCAAGTCCTGTGATCCCAGGCATCTCGCCGACCATTCCCAGCAATGGTCGTTGTCCCCAACCTAGCGAAGAGGCGAACTGAACGCAGGGACAATGTCTTAATAAGCCACTAGGAAGAACAAATGTAAGAGGATTTAAGTGCACATTGTTTGTGTGCCTATGTCCCTGATTTCTCCACTATGCCGTGGTATATCTATAGGGGTGGGCTGCCCCTACTTCTCTTAGTATCCTTGCCTATTTACTTGCCATATACCAAGCGGAGTGGTAAGATCTTCATTGCATCACGTCGTATTCCAATCCGTTTTGTATATGAGGAAACTGGAACTCAGAGAGGTTAAAGAGCTTACCCAAGGTCACACAGCTGCTAAGTGGCAGACCTGGGTTCCAATTTCACTGATCTCTTCACTGGTACAAAGAAATTTTTACAACACTCTAAGGTAATATTTACAGGGAATCAAAAGACCAAAGATTAAAGAGACAGCCTTGTTCCTGCCAAAGTCCCGAGGTAATAAAATAGATCCTTCTCTAAAAGCTGTAATTCAAAGATTGAAAACACCAACATCATCAATCAGAATGAGGGGTTTTTTTCCCCCAAAAAAACTTCCTATATGATTTTATTGTTGTCTCCAGATTACAATTAATCAGCTATGGCATGTATAGGTTATTCAGCTCTCCTGAGGTCAGGTTTCTCTCCATGGGTGTTAAACAGAAAAGTGCAGGAAGAGACACATGACACCCTCTTTCCTTGGTCTCCTACTGACTTAGAGAGATCAGACAGAAAAGTTTCTTTACTGTCCAGCTCTGTGGACATAACTTGCTGAGGCGACTACAATACCCAGGGACAACTCTACTATCTACTTTGGGGGATGTGGAAGCAGGTTTCCTGCCAAAGACATTGCCAGGGAGCAAGCTGGCCACAGATTTCATGACAGATATAAGCAGTAAAGCCTGAAGCTAGGGCCAGGGATTTAGCTCAGTGGTTTCTGCCCCTGCTGCGAAAGCACAAGGACCCGAGTTCGATCCCTGGTACCAAAATCAAACAAAAGAAAAAAAAAAAAAGAATGAGGCACAGGATGTTGGCAGGATGGCTTCAATGGGACAGTGCTTCTGAAACTTTGCTGGGGAGTTAGCTCAGTGGTTCAGCCACCTGCCTCGAAAGACTGAGGCCATTCCAGGATACACTTTTTTTCGGTACCAGGAATAGAACTCAGGACCTTTCACTTCCGGGGCTGTCAGCCTTCAGGGTGCCACTGAGCTACCTCCCAGGCCCCAGGATACACTTTTTGATACATTGTTGGACATGTTATATCTAAAAAAGCTCCTGGAAATAGAGAGCCCAGGCCTTGCTATACAGTGCTCTTAGTGACAGACAAACTGCTTCTTGGAGATGAGGAAAATATTGCCATTTGATGAGAGAGAGAGACAGACAGAGAGACTCTCAAGCCATTTCCACAGGATTGCCCAAAAGGCCAACCAGCACAAGTAGCTATTCTCCGTTTCATAGAGGAAGAAACTGAGATATTAAGTCACTTGGAAGATAAAAATAGTAATTTAGACAACTAGTGAATGACCACATCAGAACTCAAATCCAGAATTCTAGACTCCTACAGAACTCCAGCACTCTCTCTGCTCTTAGCTTGAGCAACCACACTCTTTGTTGAGTGAGTGAATAATTTTAAAACGCAGTCTCCTCTACTTTCTCCATTATTTTTCTCTCTTGTTGGAGGAAGGAAATGAAAGCAGTCACAGACATGCTCTAAAGAGAGGGATATGTCAGAGGAGAAGAAAGGTAGGGAGACAAGCTTCAGGTACAAACTCAATTCCCGTATTCAGAAAGACAGCAAAAATCCCCCACCCCCACCCCCGACTCTGGTTAGTGGCAAAACTCACAGAAAACAAAAAAGCAAATGTAAACAACACAACTGCCTTGCTTTGGGAACCTTTGTGAGGTACTTTGCCTTACTCCAACTGGCAGTTTTCTAAGAAATTTGGTGTTACAGTTACACTGTGTCAAACCATTCACATTGTTGCTAAGGAAGGTGTAAATTTCATATAGTTTCCCTAAGAAATTGGAATCCCAAGAAATATGTGTCATCCGAGTATGGCTGACAATTAATGATTCATCATAATTCTGCAGAGTACACAATCTTGACTTTTCCAACTACTTCTGTGATGGCTGTTTATTTAACAGTCAATCCAGACCCTACCGAGTTCCACTGAATTCGTTTGCATGCTTTCCCAAGATTATTTGCCTAATCTAGCACTCTTTTTTTTTTCTTGTCTACTTCTGTAGTTTCTCTTTTTGCCTTCTCTGAACTTTTATTTCATCCTGCCAGTGGGATTGTAGCCAAGAAGTCCTGCCTATAACATCACCATTCTATAATATGTTTCCAACAAAGCTGGTGTCTCTTTGCAAATATTTTCATTATCCCACAAATATTTCTGAGTGGCTATGACTACAGAGGCAGCTGGTACCTCCCCAAGAAGTGCCCACAGACTAGTGGGAGACAGAGATAAGTAATTAAACCACAGGGCAGTGCCACACAGGGCTGCAACAGCAGATAGGATGGGACCATTAATCAGATTCTCTGGGCAGAGAAGGCTTCCTGGAAGTGACATTTGAGCTAAAAACAGACTACTCACGGGAAATGAATCTTTTCCTTTTATCTCTTTGATGGTGAGTAGGTGGTTGCTGGTGGTGCTATGGCTATATCAATCAGCTTCTAAGAAATCAAGTGCAAGATATCTGGTTCTTTTCGATGCCACCTTCTCTGTGCATAAACAATCAAACCTGCATCATTTATGAGTATTTATAGATGTGATTTGGGTGTCTTGGCTACTTGCTCAAGTGGAATCTTTTTTTGAGGGGGTACCAAGGATCAAACTTGGGACCTTGTGCTTTCAAGTCTGGCGGCAGAACCACTGAGCTAAATCCCTGGGCCCTTCAGGTGGAATCTTTTTTCAGTACATGAGCTTCAAAAGGAATCATCACATTAGGAGGTTCTCCCTGGCTTGTTAGTTTGCTATTGCTGTTTTGAGCTGGAAGTCTTGCTAAGTTGTCCATGCTGGCCTCAAACTTTCAATCCACCCACCTCAGCCTCCTGAGTAGTTAGTGGTAGCATGTACACTCCACCCATCTCCTACTTCGTTTGTTTTTGTTTTTGTTTTTGTTTTTTGGTCATTCTTGAAATCAAAGAGCAACTTTTATTTTCAACGAATATGCCTACAAGAGATGGTTCATTGATCTACTATAAACAAGACTCTCTTCACATACAGCACCAAAATATACATTTAAAAAATTAAAAAGGCTCAGTGGTGCCAAGCCTGCCTTGTAAGCTCAAGGTCCTGAGTTCAATCCCCAGTACCACACACACACACACACAAAATTTAAAAACACACAGCCCCACCTCTCAAACACACATCTCTCCAGAAGCCACACAGCTCGGACCAAAAGGGAAAAAACAAGTCAAACTCAATACCCTCACACAAAAGTCATCTTTGAATTAGGATTTACAAATTTATATAGTCTTTCCTATGAAAAATAAATGAAAAACAAGGGTTAAGGAAAAACTGAAAATAAAGGCCTGACAGGACTTAGGAAAATTAAGAAAACATGCTGTCTGCCTGCGAGCTACAGAAAGCAAAAGAACGATCAGTGCTCTTCATGTGCTCTGAATGGGAGGCCTTACGTTAGCGGGTACTCCCTAATAATGCAGCACTCAATGACAAGGTAAACCCGCAGGAGTCAGAAACACCAGGAGCACTGGGACAGTAACCAGCAACATGTCGAAATCCTTAGGATGTACCATAGTGCATAGACCGCTCAGACTTCTGAAGTGTCTTTCACACGGGGTTGCCAGCATTTAAAAGGGACACATTCCCTTAAAAAAAAGATTCCAGGTCAAAAAAAAAGTACAGGGGCTGGGGATTTAGCTCAGTGGTTCCACCACCAGCTCAAGGTCCCTAGTTCGATCCTCAGTACCAAAAACAAAAAAGTACAAGGGGGTGAAGGGTTCTCTACTACAGTGAAAATCTTTCAGTCACAGTCTGAGGGGAGGTGAGTCCTGTGCCATCACGACAGTGCCAGGGTCTGCCTGCACCAGCTCTACTTGGGCTCCTCAGTCACACCCTTGCTGAGGTCTGTCATTCAGGGACATTTTACTTTCTTCTGGCCCAGCTCATTCTGAGCCCAAAGTAGTAGTTTCAGTAATTTTGCCAGCTTGCGTGTTGACTCACGATTTTCATAATCTAAAACAGCTTGGTTAACTTCACTCCACACCTTTTGCCTCTGCATCATGTGGAAAAGGTCTCTGAAGGGTGACTCCTCCAGGCTGTCAAAGGCCAGCAGGGCCAGTGTGCACTCCATCTCTGTGAGGCACTCTCTGCTCTCCTCGCCTTGCTCTGCCAGCTGTGTCTAGGCGAACACCAGTACCACCTCAGTCTTACGCAGGCAGCTATCAGCACAATCAAATGCTGTTGCTGCAGATGAAAGTAAAAACAGAGGGCCGGGGATTTAGCTCAGTGGTGCCGCTGCCTGCCTTGCAAGTGCAAGGACTCGAAGTTCGATCCCCAGTACAAAAAAAAAAGAAAGTAAAAACAGAGCTTTGGATGGAGGCTGTTGATCAAGGCGATGGCCTCCTGAATCTGACCCTTCAGAATCATCTCGAGAATCTTGATCTGTTCAAGTGTTGCAAGATCCACATTCAGTTCAAATTCCATTCAAAATTTTTCTGCTGCTTCTTTAAATCCCTTTGTGACCAGGTAGTTCATGATGAGTCGATTTATGTCTACTCACTGGACATGTAAGTTATTGAGCCTTTTCATCCACTCATCTTTTGTGATTTCATCGGGCTTTTCTGCATAACTCATTCTGATTTATTTCATGCTAATCCCACCTCCCACTCGATGCAGTATGGGCTCCCAGGCCGTTCCTGGGGCCGGGGAGGACCAGGTCTCAATATGTAGTTTAGGGTGGCCTTGAACTTACTGTGTAACCAGGCTGGCCGTGAACTCTAAGTCCTCCTGCCTCAGCCTCCAGAGCTCTAGAGTTATAGATAGGCAGCACCATGTCTGCTATCTCCTGGCTTTTTTACACAGTTTGTTGAGGTAGTACATTGCTAATTGCTGGACAGTACGCTTTATTGCTTTCATCTAGAAACTATAGCAGACCTGGGACCAAGATGGGCTGTAAGGGACTATTAACCCTTTGTTAACCACGGAGTGTTTTAGACTCAGTGTAGAAATTATTTGTTATGTAACCAGATAGCGCACATGAGACCCAAGAAATTTAATGAGAAAGAACCAACACCACATTTCACATGTGGACATGAGGGCTCATCCAGATAAAGGACAGATGAATTTAGCAGAAACCTAAATTACTTCCATTTTTAATTTTTATTCTTTCTTTTCACATTTTTGTTCATTCAAGTTCCCTTTGAAATGCACCTTTCCTGTGCTCGCTTTGGCAGCACATATACTGAAATGCACCTTTCCTATTTCTGAGTCCCACCATTGGGGCAGATGTACCTATCAGGTTATTCAGATAAAAGCTAGATTACATGGCTACTAGGGATAGAATGTTAAGACCTATGTAAGTGCTGTAGCCTATGGTGTTTACATATGTGTACAAGACACTACTAACTGCCTCCCTAAGAAAACCCTAAAATAAAAGAGAATCCAACTATCTTACTGGGAACAGGCTGCCTTCCTTGCATTGTTAGAACAATCAGCAATGTCTTATGGCAGCAAAAGTCTCTGCCAAGATAATTTAAGAAGCTTGGCGGGATTGTTTTTCCCTTGTAAGTGACTTAGCCACACCATTAAAGCTGACTCACTTGTTTTTATTATATTTGATGTACACTCAGAAGACACAGTGGAAGAGAATTATGTGCCAGAGAATTATAGAGCTTTAAGGATTTTCTTTTTCTTTTTCTTCCTTTGTGAATTTGGTACTTGTAAAAGATGCTAGATCAACAGCTATGCATCTTAAATTCACCCATGTATGAAACCAATTTCAGCAGTTCAACTGCACTATTCTATCAATTCATTGCAAACAGAATAAAAAGCTTTATTCACATAATGTATCCCGAACCATGACCATCAATCCTGGAGTTATGGGTGTCTGGACAATGGAATGTATGCTACATTTCCATGCCTCAGGTGTTTCTTTACCCTATTTGAGGGGAACTGAACATACCAACTATGAGTATGTCAGTCAGAGTCCAGTTAGGAAAAGAAGGAGGAGAAGCAAGAAGAAGAGGGAGGAGAGGAAGAGGGGGAAAGGAGGAGAGGATGGGGAAGGAGATATAGAAATAGAAGACGGAAAGGGGGAAGTAAAAGATGGGGCAGAGGGGGAGGATAGAGATGGGGAGGAGGAAGAGACTATTTTTAGGTATTTGGACAGGGGGAATATCATTCAGGCAGTTGGTTGCAAAGGTGTAGGAAGAGCTGGAAAGACACAATGAAGAAAGAAGGAGCCAGAGAAGTAAAGAGGAAGCAGGATGGACCCCCAGGGACCAGCCCCTGCTAAGGGCCCTAGATGGAGCTCCCCTCCTCTGGCTGCCATCTGCTAGTGCACGTCTGGGGAACCACTGCTGTAGCTACTGGGAGCCTGCACAGCTGCCAGCAGGAACTGCCCCACCTCCATCACTCTTGCAGCTGTGTCCAACACCTGCAACAACTGCCATACTCATTGGAGGGAGCCAGAGGGAGGAAGCACCCCTCCTTCCTTTGCCTTCCATCCCCACCAGTGCCTCCTCCTTGCAGAACCCAATAGGAAGCTGGCTGGTGGTAGAGCGGGGAATGCAGCCTGCCAACTCCAGCAGCACAGGGCAGGCAGTAGAAAGGCAGCCTGAGAGAGGGCTGGAGGTGATAGGAGAAACAACCAGCCCGGTGTCAGAATAAGAAACCACACCTGGCATTCTTTCAAGCTAACCAAAGATCCATCCTAGAAACATGAGGGACTGGGGACTGTAATCCTCTCTAATCTTCCAGCTCACATGCAACTCATATGCACTCTAGAAAACACCTCTCTGATTGCCATTGCTCCTCAAAGAGACCACCTAGTGTCTTAGGGCAGCTGACATGACAGTGTCACTTGTAGGGACTTTTCTATCAAATGATGATGTTGTACAAACCCCACATGATGTGGCCTACATTTTGAAAGACAAAGAGGAACACTGGGACCCTCCTGTCTCATGCCCCCATGAACTGAGCCTTGTTCTCTCTCCCACATGGTGGCACACACAGTTGCCCCTGGTAGACTCCTTACTGTTTTCCCCACCCCACCCCCTTTTAGGGCCAGCTAACATCCTTCAGGACCCAGCTTGATGCCACCGACACGGGAAGCCCTCCTTCACCTCAAGCCTGGGAGAGACACCCATGCTCAAGGACCCTGCTCCTATCAGTGTATTTCTCATACTGTGGCATCTCCCAGAGTTTCCAGACTGGTGTGCTACACGTAGGTTGGAGGAAGGGCAAGCTTGAGAGCCCCTCAGCCTTTGAAGTGGCTCAGTGGGACCTAGACGGGCTGGAACCCACCAGACATAAGCAGTCAAGGGTGCCATGATGAACACAATCATTTTCTCTGCATTTTAGTATACAATAAGGGCTGGGCAGCACGATGTGTTTACCTGCTGACTCATCTGGCTCCTCATTCAGCTGTTACACTGCCCGAGGTCAGGGACTGTCATATTCATCAATGTCTCCTACACACTTGAGAACCTTTCTACAAATGGTCACCTACAGAATGAAGGAGGATTTTGTGGAAGGAGAAAGATTTGATCTGAGCCTTGAATAACAGGAGCAGGATTTGGACAGGCATAGGGGAGAAGGAAATACCATTAAAAGAGAAGGAACACACATACACATGATTACAAAGGTCACAGAGAGGGCAGTACATCCCCAGTGCTCCAGGCTGAGGCCTGGCCAAGATGGTGGGCATGAACAGAGGCATCAGAAACACGGCAGGCCACAGAAGCCATGTTGGAAAGTTTGTACTTCAGCCTCGGGTAAGAGGACACCACTGAACATTTCTGAACAGAGAAGCAGCATTATAACAAAAATATTCAATGGTGAATATTTTAATGTAAAATATAAGGAAAAAAGACAAATTGGGTAGAGGAAGTCCTTTGTCATTGGTATCTTCTACAGTTGCTATATTTTTACCTGAATAAAAATAAAAGTCATATAAAGGTCATAAAAAATTTACTGAGCAGCTACATCATGCCCAATCTCTACTAAAAGCACTAATAAATATTTCCTCAATCTTTTGGTTTGCCTCCTAAGTTAAACTTTGAAATGGTATAGGATTAAAATCACAAGGCTTAAAATAGGACAAAGTGCTAGGGATTTAGCTCAGTGGTTTTGCCGCCTGCTGCGCAAGCGCGAAGACCAGAGTTCAATCCCCGGTAACAAAAAAAAAAAAAAAAAGAAATAGGACAAAGGAACGAGAGGTTTCCTCAGGACATGACTGAATGTTCTAATATTAATGCCCCAGGGGCCACTGAAAATGACATATCATTTTAGAAGTGAATATAGTGAAAACTAAGGTGTCTCTTCAGAGAAAGAATCTTCTAGAATTATGAACACTCCATTTAAGACTCCTTCAAGCCCACATCTATATGAGGAGTCTAGAAGACACTTATACTGTTAGAAATCAAAATGGTCTGCAAAAATAAAACCTTGGAAGTATCAATAAAATCTTCCAAGATAATCTCTAAGAACACATGGTAAACCTAGTTTTTTTTTTAAATCTTTAAAAGCCTTTTGACAGAAATTTGTTTTATGTACTTAACAAATGCTTATTGAAGACGAGCATTGTAAGAGTGACCTGCCTCTGGAATGGAATGGAATGGAAGAGCAATGTTCAGATCTCAGCCTGGAGGTGACAGGGACATCAACAAGTCCTGCCCACACTTTAGAGCAGAAGAACCATTTTAAGAGAGGTGTGCAAAAGCTGAACACAGTTGAGTCATGACACAGAGGTCTCTTCCCAGAAGATCCTGAATCTTGCACCAGCTGGGTTCCTGTTCCTTCTTGGGGTGTAAGCCATTTTTCCAGCAGCTTATCCTGATTTCCTACATTGACTTATTTCACCAACTCAACAGTTGCCTCATCCTTTCATCACCAAGAACGTTTTGTTCTGTTGCTTTTCCTCCTATGGACTCCATTATCTGAAGCTTTTACATACCAGATGAGCAGATTTATTGAGTGTCATTTTCCTGTTATTAATCAAAGTGTACACAGACACACAGTAAGCTAATCAGAGTTCTCTTTGAGTTCACTGCACCGTTATCCCGAAGAGAACGATACAAAGCCATAATACCCGAACCCTTTCCCATGGGAAAGATGTTAACTGGGCTCAGACCAATAGAACTCATGGGCTCTCACTTCTGATGGCCTTTGAGACAAAGTCTTGTAGTCTCATTCATTGCCAGAGCAGAAGCAGAAACAGAGGAGGCAGAAGTCATGAGAGAACCCAGAGGAAGCCACAGGCAGAGAAGCAAGTAGAGGGGCAGACCTGAGTCAAACCAAGAGGAAGTAGCAGTGATGGAAGAGAAGCAGACACCCAGTGTTGTAGCTGACCAGGGCAGCTGGGTGCTATAGCCAAATGTTACAGCTCAGTGGTGCAGCTAAGTGCTGCAGCTCAAAAGGCACAGCTGAGCTTTACATCTCAGTGTGGAAGCTCTTGCAATTTGAAGATTCGATCGATGATCACTCAAAGGGGGGGAGAAAAACCTTTATCACAGAGTGAGCTCAGAGGAGTTCTT
Organism: Heterocephalus glaber; assembly: GCF_000247695.1. The sequence continues at coordinate 3,785,804 of NW_004624749.1, forward strand.
ACTTGAAGTCTGAGAGTTTTACCATAAATGAGAGCCACCTTATATAGGGATCTACAGGGTAAGCGAGCATGCTCACTGAAGCAGAGGACGGAGTTACAGAACATTCCTGTAGGGCATAGCATGCTCACAGAAGCAAGGGGTGGAGTTACAGAACATTCCTGAAAGGTCACACAGTTCAAACAGTCACAGAACATCTTGATACATTGGGCAGGAGTGCCGCAAAGCAGTACAAACTTATTATAATTCTGTTACATTTCTGGAACAAAACATTTGGTGGAAGAAAAAACATGGAGGCAAGTCGAGCAAAAGGCCAGAGCGATCTTATTGTGTAGTATTTCTCTATCACCAGGGGTCAAAAGGACATAGTGAGGCAGTCAGTTGCTTGACCTGTTCTTGGAACTGAGTTGCTGTGGGACACTTGCTGCCAGAGGACAGGGACAGACAGACGTGAATTTATTAGGACATTGTTGCTTGGGTTCCCGCACTTCTCAAGACTTAGCACCACAGAACTCTTGTCGTGTGAACAGTGTAGAGCGGCCTGGGAGTTAAGGAAGGTTGTCATGTCTTCACAGTCGGACTTGAATTTTTTTTTCATGAAGGACTGCAAGCTCTTATAATAGTAGCACATATGCAGATTCAAATACAAACAATAAAACATTCTAGAAGCAAAGCATATACATGCTTTTTACATTATCCAAGATGTGTATTAGGTGTTCTGTTATTCCATATTCTTGCCACCCATTAGTTGAAAAAAGTGGGTAATTATACTTGATTTCATTTTAAACTCAAATTTAAGACATGGAGCATGGAGTGAAGGGGTAGAGAGGCCACAATTCCACACCTCATCAAGGCAGCCAGAGATCCTAGGAAGCCAATGTCTTGTCAATACAGTGTCTAAAACTATCCTGTAGAGGACGATATGTGATCTATTTCTAGTAATCATGATTATAATACTTCTGTTCCATTCATTTTACCAAATGCCATAATATAATAAATGATCAGATCACACACATAAGTCCTCTTTCGGCATTTACTGGAAGCCCTTACATGATATTACTTTTTAAATTATTTTTCTAATATTCTAACCTGAATCCTATCTTACCAGTCACATTTATGTTCTCTTTCAGCAATCACAGGGTGCTATTTGGAAGCATTGAAAAGTTGGACTCTGAAACTTCTAGCATGATGTGGATTTGGCACCACAGGCTTAAAAGAAAAAAAAAATATATAAGATCTTCTCCCAGCTAATAGAAAAATAAATTGGAATTGCATTGTGAAAGTGCCTCAAAGAACTCACCTCAAATGAGAACTGGGTTTTTATTAGAAAAATCTGATAAGAGTCGAAAAAATATGTTGCCCAATCACCTTTATGATCTTTATGTTTTATTGTTTCATTATCCTCCTATAAAAAGGCTTTCACCTTAGGGAAAGTACTGTCTACCCAGAAACTTGGAACAGTTTCTCCTTTTGATTGAACACTTTAGCTTCATGGTAAAAGTCCACGTGCCAGTTTCCTCATTTCCTAAGCACAAAAGGAAAAGTCACCATCTTGGCCTCTTCCCGTGGACTTTAGCACTCACTACAGTCACTATTTGATTACGTTTCATATTCCTTTCCTGCTCAACAAATATTCACCGACTGATTTCCTTGCGCTGGGTCAAGCACAGTGTGGGACACAGCTTTACACATTTCTTTATTGTGTCCAGGCATGGTGCAGGGTTAGGGGTGGGAGGCTAGTAAGAAGGTCGCACAGATGGGGGCTAGGGGCTGTTTCTTTTCTTCTTGTTATTTTTCACAGTGCAAAAGGCGTCAGTACTAACATAAAGAGTTTGTTCAGTAAATAATGAGAATACAGGACAGCCTGGGGCACCCCCACAGTGGGTGAGAGGAGTCGATCAATCCTGACTCAGGGCTGTCGAGGCAGAGAAAAAGAGGAGGCAGAGGTGGCACTGAGATTTTGAGCCCTGTGTCAGGGCTGGTGTCAAACCAAAAGTACCTGGGAGGAAGAGGACTTCAACATGGGCTCCACTGAATCTGACTGTTAGAAGACTTGTGTCTGATGTTTCTCTTTGGCAGAGTGGGAAATGAGCGTGAGAACCTAAAAGAAGGGTCAGATGACACAAGCGAGGTGGAGCGCGATGGAGCGTACACAGAAGCAATGGGGGTCACCCAATTCAGCCACTGGTCACCTTCATGAGAACCATTCCAGTGATGCAGAGTTGGCTTTAAAGGCCACATGATAATTTGTCAAGGATGTGTGAGTGGGAGGAGGTAAAAGCAGTGAGCCTGAGCTATGCTTTTGCAGAGTAGTGTGAAGGCTTTCTGGTTTTGTTTTTAAGATAAAAATATTTATTTTAAGATAAGAAATATACAAAGTAAGGAAAAGGGGATCTAATTGATAAATCTCCCCCATAACTGCCTGTATCTTCTTACTGAACACTCCTTCTGGATATTTCTAACTATTCCTGAGGCCTCTGCTATTTTTCTGTAATTGTGGTTGAAAATGAAATAATAGTAAAAATAACTGTTTACGCTCTGCCAAGTATCGCTCTAAAAATCTTGTATATGTTAATTCATTTAATTTTTACAATCTAAGACGTTGGGGTCTCTCATTTCGCCTGTTTTACAGATGAGAAAACTTGGGCAAGAGAAGCTAAATATGTAATTTACTTAAATTTGCACAACTGGTAAGTAGCTGAGCTGGGCAATCTGCTGGAGTCTGTGTTCTTAATTATGATGCTGGCTACTTCCAACCACTGCAAAGGTTGAAAAAGGAGTCTGAGGAGTTTTGCAGGAACTAAGCACAATTGTAGAATGCTTTCAGATATTTATCTATGTACCAGATCATTTTAGACATAGGCTCAGTTCAACATCACTGTTGCCACAGGACAAATCATTATGTAGGAAAGCTAAAATGTCTGCCAATTTCTTAGGCCTAGAATTGAGGATGCTTAGAGCTAGAGGGCACCTTAAAGTCTCTTTGGTCCAGTACTTTCTTTTACATAAGAAGAAACGATTACTCAGAGAGCAATGCAGAGCAGCTTGGCCAAGGTCATGTCATGGCTAGGAGCCAAGTAAGACTGGAACTCAATGTCTGGAGTCTGCATACTGCACCCCAAGGAGCTGGAGGTAGAGGAGATGGAGGAGAGAGGTAGAGGGAGAGAGAAGGCAACTGGGGCGAGGCTGCACTCTGTAACCAAGTTCAAGGTGAGGGGTGAGTGGCACTGGCCTGCTCTTGGGCTGCAGCCCCTAGAGGGCTCCTAGAGTTTTCTTGGTCCTTTCTGCCCTTAGCTGAGCTCTTCTTTTCTTTCTCTTCTTGGGTTTTCCACTATTTATACCCAGAGGACCATGTTGATGAGGCCTGGCACATGAGTGCTTAAGTAATGTTTTAAATTATTTGATCCAGGCATGAGGGAATGATCAAAGGAGAAATGCAGAGGTAAAATAGCCCCATGGCTCTTACCTGAATCTATTGGGGAAACAAGAATGGATCACTTCAGTGGAATCTTGAATCCTAAGAAAAATACATAGTCTATACCAGTGACTTGAACTGTGCAGGGTTGGTACTGGCCTTTTAAGAGGTGCATCTACTTCTTTTTAATATTGAAGCTCTCAGCATATAAGCTGAAGCTGCTAACTTTTACTTCTTAATAGTATTTTATTTTGCTGCCAACAGGGATGCAGTAATGTGAAAATACTAAATGTGTGTCTTTTGCAAAAATAACTTTCCACCAAAAAAAAAAAACACCTTACTGTGCAAACATAGTTATTCCCTAAATGGCCCTACACATAGGTGAAGAAAGAAAAAGCACATTTTGCTAAATCACCACCTCTCCCAAAACAGTTACAGTTTTTCTGGGCACTGTTCAATCTTGTAAGCAGGAGAGAGAGAGACATTATTACCAGCCAATGATTATCTTGTGCATTCAGCTTGAAGATGGGTTAATATTTGAGGACAGTTCTATCTGTAAAATTAAGTTAAATGACTTAAGGAAAACATACAAACACTTGGTTTTCATATGCAGAACAATTCCTGGCTTGGATTTGATAGTATGTAGAATATGCAGTTATTTATACAGGTTTGATGAGGGACACTACAGCAACCCCAGACAAAATGTACTTTCCTTGGGGATTCTCTCACGCCTGAACACCGCTCTCCACTATGGCTTGTTGTTTCTGCTTAGGGGTTTCACTTTCTTACAGAGTGAGTGTTCCTGGAGGAAGACTACACACCAAGGGTAACAAAGGCCTGTCCGCGGATGCACATAGATCATCAAAGCTGGGAGGAGCACCTGAGCGCAAGATTAAATGACAGCTGAGCTGGCCCTCAAATCAGGGGAGCAGTAGGGAGTCTTGGAGACTGGGTGACAGGCCAGGACTCATCTTGTCCAAAGGGAAACTGCCACCCAGCTCCAGCCAATGGCCACTCCTAGGAATGGAAGCCCAGAGGAGCTACATCCTCTGCTCATGCAGGAGAAATTGAAATTCTGACTCTAATGTTACTTTCCCTTACTTTAAAACAATAGGAAGACAAGACGAAATATATTTTCTAGCCGTATCTTGCTTTGGGACCTCATCTTCCAAATTCTGTGAAACTTCCCTAGTTACCATCGTCTTAAATGTGAACCAAGGGATGGAGGCCTCAAACCTGGCTCAAATCCCAGACTTTCCATTCAGCACCCTGGTGACATATGAATATAAGGCTTATATGTTATTAATATATGTGCTGCATATTAACATGTTATATATTACTACACATTATATTAATATATCCTACATTAATATACTAACAGTAAAATATATACTATTATATTAATACACTATATATTATTTTAATTACATAAATATACTAATTACTATACTACCTATTATATGGATCACACTCATATATTTGTAGAAGACCAGTTTTCACAGTTATAAAACAAGACATCAATCACTATATTAGTCAGCTTTTCACTACAATAACAAAATACTCAAGACAGGCTACTTTATGAGGAAAATCTTATTTTACCTCACCCTTCTTGAGGCACAAAGTCTAAACAGTACAATGCAGGCTCTGCCAAAGGCTGCTCTGTGTTATGTCACATACCATGAGTATCTCTGTCTGTGCTCTCTCTCCCTATAAACCCACCAGGATGGCTGAGCATGGTGGTGCAGGCCTGTAATCCCAGCACTTGGGAGGCTGAGGCAGGAGGATTGCCATGAGTTCCAGGGCAGCCTGGGCTACACAATGAGTTCAAGGCCAGCCTGAACTATATAGCAAGACTCTGTCTCAAAAAAAAAAAAAAAAAGCCACCAGGATTCAATCATGAGGACTCTACCCTATAATCTAATCTAATCACTTCCCAACGGCCCCACCTCGAAGCACCATAGTAGGATTAAGTTTCCTATCTCTTAGCATTAACATCAGGCTTTGGTAATTGAACTCTGTGTGTGTGTGTGTGTGTGTACAAACCACCAATAGCAGCATGCTTAGGGAGCTACCTGAAGCCTGGGGCCTGATATTTTGTGAAAAAGCTTCTCTCAAGCCAGAATGAGGCAGACAGGAATGGGGTTGGAATTGAAGGGCATCTGGGAGCAGCCACAGAAGGGAATGCTGAAGGTTGGGTGTATTTTCTCATCTTCTATGTTTGTCTCCTGTTTTTGTGGCTGTCTGAGTCATTATGACTCTTGACATAGTGCATGTCCTTTCTAGGAACTTCCACCCCTTCAGATGGGACAAAAGATGCACAGAAAGGGCTTAGAATGGCAGGGAGAACCTGGGACAGGAAGTGGCCCTGTCAGCCCAGGACAGTGCTTCCTTTCTCCCACCCTTGGTGCAGGCATGATGGTCATGTCCTGTCTTCCCCGTCTGCTCTACCCTAGACTTGTCCAGATTCTGCAGTGATCACATGATGTTCAGTTTTTTTAAAAGCAACATATAAAACAAGATTAGATTAGGTACATCCTTTCTCCCACATGGTCTGCACACACTCTAAGGGGAACTCAAACCTTGTATTCTCATCCCCCTCTCTCTGGGCTGGCCCTTAGGTGAGGGCTTGTCTCTCTGCTCTTCTGCATCATCTTCCAGAGCCCAGAAAGAGCCCTGTTTTCCTAACTCTGACCCTGTTTGCTCTCCACTCCCTTCCTGGATCCTGGCTATGGATGGGCATGTTGCACTGAGGACTCTTGTAAACTAAGTGGAGAGCTGCAAGGGTTGTATGCACTGGACTTCCTGGAATAGCGGCTGACACTTAACCCATGGACCAGTTGGCAGCGGAGGAGGCCCATACATGAGCATGTGTGCTTCTCCAATGGATGAGCCCATCTCCAGCTATCCTTTCGACACCGAAGATGAAGTTGATGATATTTTGCTCATGGATGAAACTCATGGTCACATTTATAACTGAGGAAGACACCATGATTGTCAGTTTTCCAAGCATGATTGGCCCATGCACAACAACTTGGATATGGATGAAGTTCGGCTTTACCCAAGAGCCCTGTCTGATGTCACTGATAAAGAAGGACAAATAGATTCTCAAAATTACTTGGATGGAGACCAAGAGAAGTACCTGCAAGATCCTGCTTTTGATACCAATTACTCCTCTGAGCCTTGCTGGCAGTCCCCAAATCACCATGAAAACAAGTACTGTTATCTGAAGTGTGGTCACATCTGTAACTACAAAATGAGGTCACTGTCACACTTAGATAACTTGGTTTGGAGGGAGAGTAAGCATTACTATGATGCCAAACTTATTACAGATCTTTCCAATGGAAAAGAACAAAGCAAAGAGAAATCTGCCAAGAAAAGCAAGCAAGTCAAACTGTGATAGGAACAGTTAGTTAAGGCATAGATGGCACTTGAGGAAGCATCTCAACAGCTGGCAGAGAAGGACAAGATAAAGAATCAAGGGTTTGATTTTGATTCCTCTATCTTGGGAAGTATTCAGTTCAGTTCACAGGATGAGCCCACTGGTGTTGTGGACAAATTAAGTGACCTGAATAGTTCTATGTCTCAGCTAGAGCTGAAAAGCTTGATCTCCAAGTCAATAGCTGAGAGAAGCAGAGAAAGGCATGGCCAGCCTGGCTCAGCTGGAAGCACTGTTCCAGTTGTCTCAGGACCTCATTAATCGGTACTGCTATAAGATCAGGAAGAACCAGCAGGTTGAGCAGGAAAACACACGAATTACTTGGACATGTTCTTTAGCAGGAAAGAGGATGCCGACCTGTGAGGAACGGAGCTGAGCAAGGACCAGAAGCCTGGGGAGAAAGGAAGCAGGGAAGTGTTTCAGAACCACAGCAGGAGTTCCTGCTCAACAAGCAGCTGGTGTCCACGCACAGCCCATGGGGTACCCCTGAAGTCCCCTGTGCTGAAGGTATCCCCAAAGTATCCCCTAGGACCTACAGCACCACCCTGAGACGTGAACTAAACACTCAGCAGACATTCCTGTGTTCCTGTCTTTTGTATTACCAGTGTTTAAGTCATCTTTTTTTACTTAAATCAGATGGTATCCTTTAGTAAGGATTTTATCAGTTCTCAGCTTTTAAAAATCCAGACTTTTTTTCTACATGTGAGATTGTTTTCATTTTACCTGGCATGTTGTTTGCACACAAAAAAGAATCAAGCAAATAATGCAATATGGGAAGGGACAAAAGAAATGCACTAAGACCCGTAAACACATTCTCTCCTAGAACAGTGATCTGTTTTATAGGAACAAAACTCTTGGCTCGAAATGTACATAGTGAGACTATAGAGAACTACATGAAAATATCTACTTTTTTCCTAAAATATTTTTCATTCATTAGCATTTTCACATTTTTTCATGTGGTGCACATTTCTTAAAACACACCATACCAGCAGCAATTGAAAGTGAATGCCAAATTTGGTACACATGTATTATGTACCTCAAGGTACAAAAGCATAGAGCAAAACCCACATGAACCCATAGTGTTTCATGGTGTGACTTGTGTTCAGCTAATGACCATTGTAGGAAACTATTCTAAAACCTTCTCATCATCAAAATGTGTTTTGGTATTCATAGTGAAGTGTTGATATATCACATCTTATTTATTTTAGCAAAGCAGTATGTTTTCTGTACTTATGATAAAAATGAACTTAGTTTTTAAAATTTTATTTGCAAGGACACTTTATGCATTTAGCACTATAGTTTGTCCTCACCTACAGGACGATGTCCCATCAGCTCCTCCCAAGGTTGTCTCCATATACCAAAGTGTTCATTTGAAATAAAGTACTCACTGTGTAAAGGAATTTGTATTTTGGAGGTGCTTGATCTATCTACAAAGAAAAATTAGGAATTACCTTATTACAATATGTTCCCAGAAGTCTTAATTGTGGTTTTAAAAAAACTATAATATTAGACTTGTGTGCATGAAGTAATTAAGGTACATCAATATTGATTATGCACAAGGCAGGCTTGAGCAGTGCAGGCTGTAAAGAGTTAACCCCACGATTGGCTTGTTTATAGAAGTGAGTCCAGCCAAAGCCTATGTGCCAAAGTCAGAGTTACTTGCACCCAAATTCGATTAAAATCTTCTTACTAGAAGGACAGTGTTCTAATTACAACCATAAATTTTGTCTATTTTATTCCTAATTCAAGAATGCTTTGTCTTGTCCTTTAGGAGCCTTGTTTACATTAATTTCATAGAAACTGCACAGCTGCACATCCTTGCACGTAGTAATTCCCTTCCATGTAGATTGCCTTTACCCTAATTGATTACCAATAAAAATCAGTGGCTTGGGGCCGGGGATTTAGTTCAGTGGTTCTGCCACCTGCCTCAGAACCATGAGGACCCAAGTTCAATCCCCGGTACCAAAAAAAAAAAAAAAATCAGTGGCTTGTACTGGTCAGCGCCTTTGTCGATTGCACCAGCATTGGTCATCCTGGCATCCCGCTTTCTGTCTCTCTTAGTTCTGTTTTTTAGGGTTTTTTCTCAGGACTGTATCATACACTGGGCAGGAGACTGGTGCCTACTAGAGGTTTCCTAGAACATTTCAGGGGTCCTCAGTACATCATTATTGTAGTTTAAAAGTGATACATGGTAAGACACTTTTTGTTTTTACTGTGTGTTTTGATTGAATGATCTACTCCTAATCCTATTGCTTGAATGAATAAAGTTAGTTTAAATGTAGCATATGTCATGGTAGTTTCTTAGAATTTGTCTCATTTACTTTATGTTACTGAATACTGTCTTTATCATTGGCTATCCTGGCCAGCAAAAACAAACAAACAAAATAAAACAAAAAATACACAATTAATTCTAACTTCATAAAAAGAAAGAAAAGTATAGTATATGTATCCAACCACAGAAAGCCTCCTTGGAATGCACTGAAATGCACGTGGGAGGGCTGGTGGGAGAATTCTACTTGCATCTTTCTGATGGCCAAATGGATGTTTGGTTACAGGAACAATGAGCTCCCTAGCCTAACCTTCCTCCTGGTCTAGACTTCTCTGCCAGGAACACAGAGCTCTGCCAGGCACCTGGCTTGGTGTGCCTCTCCCAGGTGAGGTACCTAGCTCTTGCTTGGTTCCTCTTGGCATTTTTGTGCCCTGCCACATCAGTGGACCCTGAAGTCAGGTCCTCTTTCTCCTCAAGCACCCTTGTCCTTTCTCCCAGAGAATTCCTCATTCCTACTTCCATGCTTACTGCCACATCCAGATCAGAGCCACCTGCTCCATTGGATCTGACTGTCCACCCTGTAAAGTGACTGACATGGAATAGCCCAGTGCATTGTCTAACTCTGCACATGTGAGGTCCCAGCTCTCACCTCTCTTCTGCTGTGGTCTGGATGTGGCTCATTCCACAAGGATGCATTGGTCCCCAGTTGGAAGCTTGGTCCCCAGTGTGGTAGGATTAAGAGGTGGTGGGTTCCTTTAAGAGGCAGGGCCTATTGGGAGATGATGACATCATTAGAAGCACCACCTTCAGAAAGCATTAACCTAGCTCTTATGGAACCCTGGTTTTTATAAAGCTAAAAGAAGTAAGCCTCTCCCTAGTCTCTTGCTTCCTGTGTCACCTTGTGACCCCTCTTGAGCATGCTCCTGCCTAATGGCATTTGCCCTGAGGTCCTTGCCAGAAACCAAACAGGTAGCACTACCTGTCTTAGTTACTTTTCTTTTGTTGCTGAGACAAAATGCCCAATACCCAAAGTTAAAGGAGGAAAGGTTTATTTGGCTTATAGTTCCTAGAGGTTTCAGTCCATAATTGGCTGGCTCCAATTATGCTCCAATTAGGCAAGATGGCAGAGCGGCAACAGTTCACAGTGGCACAAAACAGCAAAAGCAACAAGAGACCTTAACAGCTTTTTTCTCCCCCCTTTACCCCTTCCAGACTACCAGGATTAAGGTGGTGCCAAACCAATCACTCATGTGTTGTGGTTTAGTAATCACATGCCCTTAATCCCAGCATCACACATTCTAGATTCAGCCATCCCTGAAAAAGAAAACCCCACCTCATCTGCATGAGGCTTTGGGGGGACATCTACACACAAGCCATAATATTCTGCCTGGGCCCCCCCAAAACTCATGCATATCTCTTTATGCAAAAAAGCATTTAGTCCATCTCCAAGAGTTGCCAAAGTCCTAACAATTTCAGCATTGCTGAAAAGTCCAAGTCCAAAGTCTCCTCTGACATTTAAGGTAAATTCTTAGCTGCAAGCCACTGTACAAATGAAAAGAAAGTCAAACACTTCCAACATTCAATGGTACAAGATAGACACTACCATTCCAAAAGGTTCAAACAGGGATACAAAGGAATGGGACCAAAGCAAGTCCAAAATCCAGCAGGGTAAACATTAAATCCCACAATTCCACTTCTAGCATCCCTGGCAATTTGTGGCAAGTCATGAACTCCAAAGGGCTTCTGTGGCTCCACCCCTACAGCACTGCTGATGGTTGTAGCTACCATGGCTTCTCTCTTGGGCCAGTTCTGTTCTCTCCTTGAAGCTTTCCTTAGATGATCCATGCTTCTAACATCTCCAAACTTTTGGGGTCTCCACTGCACTTTTGGCTTCAAACTCAGAGCTTCACGCGCTGCCCTCTCAGGGGCACCTGCCTGGCCTCCCAGGCCTGCTTCTGAAATCTGGGTGGCAGCCTTTCTGACACCACAATTCTTCCATTCTGCATGCACCTAAAACTAGCATCATGTAGATTATGCCAAGATCTGCTGTCAGCTGGAGCAGTAGTAGCCAGTTTTCACTCTCTTGGCTGTAGGGGTTGAGTGCCTAGATGGCTGAGCATTCTGATTCCAATTCTGATGAACAAATTCTCTAGGCTGCTGCCATTCTGGAACTTGGTGGGGCTGCTGCCATTCTGGAACATGGTACCCTGGGGCTCTCTTCTCAAAGCAAAGTCTTTAACATTTGCAATTTTGAGGCTGCAGAGGATGGAGTCCTGTTGCTTCTTCTGATGCCCTCAGTCCATGTTTTCTATTCTGTTCATTCTTAGCAATCAAGATCTCCTCTGCTCTGTCTTTGCAGTCCACAGCTTTACTCGAGCTTTCTTTCTGGCCAAACTAAAAACATTTTAAATCATTCTGCTGACCTCTTTGCCCTTGATTCTCAACATAAATTGGGCTGAAAGCCCCCAACAGTAGTCATGCCACCACCTCAACACTAGACTGCCTTGAAATTTCTTCTGCCAGATTAATTAGTCCACTGCCCTTAATCTCAGTCTCAGACAAAGTCTCTGGACATGAGCAAAATGCAGACAAACTTTCTGCTAAGGCATAACACACATCATCTGGAGTCCAACAGCCAATGCAGTCCTTCTTCTCAGCAGAAACCTCCTGAGCCTGGTCTTTACCAGTTTTCTGGTCTTCTGAGCTTTGACTAGAATCTCCCATATGGTACACCCTAAGGTGTTTCAGCTCTACTTTTTCAGGTGGCATCTCCGAATCTTTCCTAACTCTTCCCCTTCCCACAAGCCAGTTTCATAGGCTCTTGAGCCGCACGGTCAGGTAATGTCACAGCAATGACCCTGCTTCTCTGATACCAAATTTCTGTCTCAGATACTTTTCTCTCATCGCTGAGACAAAATACCTGACATCCAAAGTTAAAGGGGAAAAGGGTTATTTGGCTTACAGTTCCCAGAGGTTTCAGTCCATAATTGGCTGGCTCCACGGCAGGGTGGCAGAGGAGCAACAGTTCAGGCAGTGGAAAACAACGAAAGCAACAAGAGACATTAACAGCTTCTTTCTGCCCCTTTTACCCCATCCAGACTACCAGGATTAAGGTGGTGCCAAACCAATCACTTATGTGTAGTGGTTTAATAATCACATGCCCTTAATCCCAGCATCACATATTCCAGATTCAGCCATCTCTGAAAAAGAAAGCCCCACCTCATCTGCATGAGGCTTTTTGAGGGGGGTGCGTCTAAACACAAACCATGCCACCACCCAGTATCAGTCTTTCAGCCTCCAAAACAGCACACTAAATCAACTTTGTACATTAGCCAGCCTCAGGTGTTTTGTTAGAATAGCACAAAACGGCCTAATACATCCTCCCAGCTTCCCCATTTGGGAGGTACCTACATTCTTGCTCATAAAGACTGCAGCTTGCATCTCAGGCTTAGTCTTTTGTGCTCTTTTTGCCTTATATATTAAGTCAGCTGCCAGTTCCCATCTGTCTGCCTTTTTAAGCTGTCTTGGGGCCTTGATCTTGCCTCTCATCTCCTGTACCCTCATTATGACAAAATCCCACGACCTCAGTCTTTTGGTAAAGTATTGCAGAAGCCCCTGAAATCCAGGTTCAATGTGAAAACGAATACATCTGGGCTTTGCATAAGACTACAACCAAGAACTGGAACCAAAACCTGAAGACCATCCAGGACTAAGAAGTCATGTTTTGGGGCCAGGGATTTAGCTCAGTGGTTTCACCACCTGCTGCACAAGCACAAGGACCCAAGTTCGATCCCCGGTACCAAAAAAACCCCAACAAACCACCATGAACATTCTTGCTTCTTTATCCTCATACCATTAAGAAAAATATGGTTTTAAATTATAAGGGACTTAGGAATTAAAATGAAATATGAAATAAGAAAAGATGCACTTCATTATGATGAAGACCTCATTTTCAATAAGGCATATGGAAACATGAGACTAAATGTGCTTTGATCTTCTTAGAAAATACCTTGTTTTATTTATAATTAGATTCCATGGAATAGAAGTATCTCTATATACTGAAGGTGTTTTAGAGACTTGAAGATGTCCTGGTCCACATGATTACGTCCCCTCTGAATTCTCATGTTGAAGCCCTAATTCCAAGGCAATGAATGGTGTTTGCTGGTGGGACTTTAGGTCATGAGAATGGAGCCCCCATGAATGGAATCATTGCCCTTACAAGTGGTCTGAGAGGTTCCTGTCCCTTCCATCATGTGAAGACACCATGAAAAGTGGCCAGGGAGGGAGCTGTCACCACATATGGAATCTGCCAGTGCCTTTCATCCTGGACTATCCCGCTTCTAGAGCTATGTATGATTTCTGTTGTTTATAAGCTACTCAGTTTATTATATTTTGTTATAGTAATAAAGAAAACAATTGGGGCTCCCTTCTTTTTGTTTTTGTAAGCTTTCACTTCTTGCCTGATAGTTGACTATATCCAGGTGCCTTACCTGAAGCCCCCAAATAGATAATGCTCCTACTTCTTAGCCACAATGTTCTCTCTGCTTCTGCAGATAAACATACAACCTCCTGACCGCAGAAGAGGAAGGCAAAACTTAAACTTAAATATTAGATAAAATATTAAGGCTATAACAAATGCTGTCTGACACCTTTCCCTTAATCTTTCGCCTTTCTGACAGCTGTTTTTTTGCCCTAACAACTCTGTTCCTAAAGATAATGGTTTTGCTACATCCTATTTCTGTGAGAACCTGTTTCTTCTCACTGGACCAAAGACACCTAGATGTACTGTTACAAGCTGTCACTACCTGAGTTACTGCTTGTGTTCTGCTTCTATACTTTCTGTATAAAAGGAGTAATATAACTCTGGCTCAGTGCTCAGACTCTGGAGAGTTTATTTCCTCTGGGCCCACAAGTATAATAAAGTTTTTTTTTAAATCTCTTCATATCTTTGAGTGCCTGGTCATTGTTTCCTGCATCTCTGGTAAACCTAAAATTTCTGTAACAATTTTGGTTCCCTGACCAGGAAATTTGACCATGCTGGCCTTTTGAGCCACTGGCTTGGAGTTGGAGAGTGGCCACCAGGAGCCCTCTCCAAGGAATGAGGCAGCTTGCCCCACCCTATCTTGGCAGGACCTCCTTCACCAGGTGAGGGTGACTGACAACTGTACTTACCTCTCCAGACCAAACTTGGAGGAGACATGAGTCCTCAATCAAGACTTCAGGACAAGGTAAGACCCTGGGGCTCAGTCCCAGCCAGGGCTGTTCCCATGGACAGAAGGGGCATTTAATCACCTCCCAAGTTCTCAGACCAGATACCTCAGTCAGGGATCTCCCATAAGGGGCGAGGAAATGTTTAACCTCTGGATGACTGTGTGAGTGACTGTGAATCTGATTGTGGCTTGTCAAAATTAGGCTTTGAGGCTCCATGGCCTTGGCTACAGAGTCTGAGTGGGCCCTAACCTGTGTTTCCATGGCAGCATCTATGGCATAAAGATGACCCTCCTCCTAGGTCTGGAATTATGGGTGCACATTCAGCTAAGACCTGCCTAAGTTCCCACAGGGGATGTGGCCAGGCAGGCATCTGAGTGATCTACTCTGGGGACTCACACCCTTTGGCAACATGGTTCAAGGAACACCACATACAGCACGGGAAACACACCTAGCCAGCTCTCTGTCTTACATTGTATGTTAAAGAATTTTAAGAAAGGTTTCACTGGTGACTATGGAATCAAAATGAAACCCTCCAAACTCAGGATCCTCTGTGAAGTAGAATGGCTTAAGTGCAACACTGGCTAGCCACCTGAGGGAACGTTACACTTTCCCACCATTCAAGCAGTGTGGCAAGTTGTCACCAGGTCCTGTACCTTCCATGGAGACCAATTCCCCTATATATATTTCTGGTTAGAAATTGCCCAGACCTTCCCATACTGGGTGTGGTTCTGTACCAACAGTAAGGGACAGAGTAGGATCCTTGTCTTTTATGACCTGGTCAGTCACTGAAAGGCCCCAAGAGACTTATTCACCATGGGTCTCCTGAAGAAGACCTCTAGTCCCTACCTTATGCCTTCAAGTCATCCTCCTCAGCACCTCCAACACCAGTCCTTCCAGAGAGCCCACCTCCTTCAAGTCCCCACCCACCACCTGTTTCTTTAGCTTCCAGTCCTGTCATAATCCCAGATGCCATCTGGACCAATCCCTCAGATGAACCCCTTGCCAGGCACCTCTGTTAGGCACAGCCCCCAGCTGTCCAGCTGCCCCTCCAGGAAGCACATGGCCCCATGGAAGTCCTAGAGGATGAATCCATCCAACCCATCCAGGTCACCCTCTATTATCAGCCCTTCACCACTGCTGATCTTCTCAACTGGAAGCAACACAATCCATCTTACTCTGAGATACTACGGGCTCTCATCACTCTCATGGAGTCCATCTTCCAGACCTACCTGCCCATGTGGGATGATTGCCACCAGCTGCTCCTGACTCTTTTCAATACTGACGAAAGTCATAGAATTCTCACAGAGGCCAAAAAGTGGTTACAAGAACAGGCCCCTGGAGGAACCATGGACTCAAGGAATGGGCAAGGACGGTGGCTCCTGAAACCAAGCCAGCATAGGGTTTCTATTTCCCTGATGGTCAGTCCTCCCTCAAATAATATAGAGAGGCAATCCTGAGGGGCATCTGAACAGGAGCCAAAAAGCCAACAAGCATGTCAAAGACTGCCTCTGTGACTCAAAAACCAGATGAGTTGCCTGGTGACTTTTATGAATGACTCTGTGAGGCATTCCATATCTATACCTCATTCAATCCTGAAGCTCCTGAAAACCAACCAGTGAATGGTTAACGTTGCCTTCATGGCCCAGTCAGCCCCTGACATTCACCAAAAGCTCCAAAAGCTTGAAGAGTTTACAGGATGAGCACCACCCAGCTCCTGGAGGTTGCTACCAAAGTCTTTGCCAACCAGGATTGAGAGGCCCAGCATGAAGCAGACAAACAAATGAAGAAAAAAGTCTCACTTCTTGCAGTAACAGTAGGAAGGTCAGACCCTGTCCCGAAGCCAGGACCACAATGCAAAAGGGAGACACAGAAACAGATACCCTTGTGCTCTGACCAGTGTGTTTACTGCAAAGAGACTGGACACTGAAAAAATGCATGCCTGAACTGGAAGAGATTTTCTCCAAAACAAAAGGCCCTCAGTTACACCAGCCCCCACTACCAATCAGAGCCAACAATGCCAGGCATGATTGGACCTGCAGGGATTGACTCAGATGAGGACAGACTGGGCCCCCTCAGTCTTGGCTCCTGGGACCCCCCCCCCGCCCCCGCCCAGTTAAAATGACAGCTGAGAGCCAACCAATAAACTTTCATGGTGGACACAAGAGCAGAACATTCTGTTGTGACCACTCTGGTGACACCCTTCACAAAGAAAGAGGCCACCATCTTGGGGGCCAACAGGGTCCAGACAGCCTGCCCATTCTGCTAGCCATGGTCCTGGCAAATGGTAGGACATAAGGTGGTTCATGAGTTCCTCTCCTTGCCTGAAGGTCCTATACCTCTCTTGGGAAGAGACTTATTAACCAAACTGGGAGCCCAAATAGATTTCACATCAAGGGCACCTGCCAGCCTGACTCTTGGTGGCCAAGAAAGCCTGATCCTATGCGTGATAGTCCCCAGGGAGGAAGAATGGAGGCTATGTGCTGTTGACCAGGAGGAAATAAACCCCCCCATACCTGCTACAGGCTTATCTGGAAGTATGGGCTGAAAAGTCCCTGCTGGACTGGCCAGGAAAGAAAATCATAGTGGAACTCAAACTGGGGACAACACCTGTCAGATTAAGGCAATATGCCATACCCAGGGGAGGCACGGATCGGGATCCAAGAACACATCAACCTGCTGAAGGGTATCCTCAGAGTGTCAGCTCCTCTCTTACTGGTCAAAAAGCCTGGAAGAAATGGATACCAGCCAGTACAAGATCTCCAAGCAATTACCAAGGCTACTGTCATCATCCACCCTGTTGTTCCCAACCCCTATACTCTGCTGAGCCTACTCCCACCTGAGGCACTATGTTCACCTGTCTAGATCCAAGGGATGCCTTCTTCTGCCTGGGCCTGGCCCCTCAAAGTCAGTTGCTTTTTGCTTTCAGATGGGAAGATCCCCCCACACAGGACAAAAGATACAGTTAACTTGGACAAGACTTCCTCAAGGCTTCAAAAACTCTCCCACCTTGTTCAGGGAAGCCCTGACAGCTGACCTGACTGCCCTTCCAGGGGAAAAACTGAACTGCTCACTGCTTCAGTGTGTAGATGACCTCTTGCTGGCAAGTAAAAACAAACAGGACTTCCGGGAGGGAACACAAGCCCTCTTACAGCTCTTCATGGACGCAGGCTCCAAGGTGTCTTGGGAAAGGCACAGATATGTCGGCTTTCTGTTCACTACCTGGGGTTCATCAAAACTAAGGGAATCCTGTTCTCTGGAAACACAGAGAAAAACAAGTTATTTGTTCCCTCCCAAGACCAGACAACAGAAAAAAACAGCAAGTTCCTGGGAGTCGCTGGATTCTGCAGGACCTGGATCCCAGGGTTCGTAGAAAAAGCCAAGCCCCTCTATGCCACTCTCACCAAACCAGAAAACCGGCCTCTAAAATAGGAGGGCCAATAAGAAACAGCCTTCAAAGAGATCAAATGGCTACTCATCAGCACCCCTGTGCTGGGGCTACCAGATGTGACCCCAGAATTCAATCTCTTTGTTCATAAAAAGGACTATGTGGCCCTTGGGGTCCTGACCCAGATAGTAGGACACTGGCAGAGGCCAGTGGCCTATCTGTCAAAACAACTAGACACCATAGCAGTCGGATGGCCCCCTTGCCTCTGCACCCTGGCATCAACTGTCACCCTCATCAAAAGAGCAGACAAATTAACTCTGGGACAGAACCTTGAGGTAATGTTTCCCCATTCTGTTATAACTCTGATGAACAATCAAGGACATAAATGGCTCTCAAATGCCAGGATGTCTCAGTATCAAGGTTTGCTTTGTGAAAACCCCAGAGTCATTTCAGACACTGTTCAGTCTCAAAACCCAGCTACCTTCCTGCCAACTGAGGAGGGCCCACCTGACCATGCCTACGAAGAAGTTGCCAATGAGCTGTTCTCCAGTTGACCTGACCTCAGTAGCTACCAGAGCCTACCCTGTTCACAGATGGTAGCAGCTTCATACAGGGTGGGGAATGGCTGGCAGGATATGCAGTCATCACCACAGACCAAGTCATCAGAGCAGGCCCTCTCCCCAAGGGATGGTCGGCACAGACAGCAGAATGCTGGGCACTCATCTGGGCCCTCCTATGGGCAAAAGGAAAAACTGTCAACATCTATACTGATTCTAAATATGCCTTTGCCACCATTCACATTCACAGGGCCATATGCAAAGAAAGAGGACTCCTGATGGCAGGAGGAAAAGAAATTAAAAATAAAGAAGAAATACTCCAACTCCTAGAGGCTATTCGAGAGCCAAAAAGGGTGGCCATTATACACTGCCAAGGGCACCAAAAGGGACAAGACCCCATAACAAAAGGAAATCAATTGGCAGATCAAGTAACAAAAGATGATGCACAAGGGGGCCATGTCATACTCAGAAACCTCCAAGGCTCTAATGGCCCTAACACTGTAATGGAAAAAATTGGAAGGTTTTCATTTTCATTAAAATAATTTTGTTCTGCAAAAGACAATGGTAAAAGAATAAAAGAGGAAGCCATGCATGGGAGAAGATATGTGCAATACCTATATCCAATAAAAACCATATCCAGAATGTATAATGCACCTCAATCAATAAGTATGAGAGAATCAGCTCAACAGGAAAATAGGCAAAAGGCTTGAATAGGTAAGTACTCTGTGAAACACAATATCCAAATGGCCATCATAAACTGCTCTAGCTCCTTGGTCATTAGGAAAACACAAATTAAAACTATGCGATACCACTACCTAGCCACAGTTTAAATGTAAAATCACTAAAATGAAAAAGACTGACAGTACCAAATGGTGCTGAAAACATGCAATAACCAGAAATCTACACTGCTGATGGGAGGATAATTAATACAATCGCTTTGGAAGAGTGTCTAGCAATATCTGGAAAAGCTAAACCTTGAATCTTCTGAGAAGAGAGATGTGGAATAATTTTTGCAAAGTTTTTATAACCATTAAAAATCTCCCCACCCTCAAATTCAAATTACTTTAAGAAGAAAGAAGGAAAGAAAAACAGCCCTACAGTCTTTGACACAGTCAATGCTTGAAAGGTCAAGTAAACTGTGTACTGTGTTTAAGGTAATTACACCTTGCAGCAGCACCTTAGCTGGGAAACAGAACTATCCATCCAGGATCAATCACAAAGGGCTTTAGGAACACACCCCTGGCCTGAAATGCAGTTACTGTATATATAACTTTGCACTGGCAACACATTATCTAACTTCACTGTAATAACTAGGACAGCTTTGGTTATAAGTGACAGAACCCTAGAATGAAACTCAGAAAAAAAGGAGAATGTTTAGGTTAGAAGCCATGAGAGTAAAGGGATGAAGATGACCTTCCAAACAACTGCATCCAAACATGCATGGGATCCCTCTGTCCCTCAGCTCTGCCTCTGCCCAGTATGGCCTCATTCTTCTCGCTAACTTAGACCTGCCTCTGTCTATGCACTGTGCAAACACCATTCCCTCATTTCCAGGGAAAGAGACTGATTAGCCCAGTGTGGGTCAAGATCCCACCCTTGGGTCACTCAGTTATGGCCTGGGAGTGAGGTGTGGCAAAGGCATTGTGAATGGCTGGCTCTAGGCAGGTGCCTAGGCTTACACCAGTTGATCTGGCCAGAAGGAAGATCTTCAAACAGCCTGCTCCAAAGTTATCGTGGAGACAAGATGGACAGGAGGGGAAGCGATGCCAAGAAAGGTGGAGTACCAGATGGCAAAACAGGAGGAGGCAGCATATCACTGCAAAGAAATTTAGATTTTACTTTCAAAGTACCAAGTCACATGATGATATTTTTCTATGTGGCTACTTCTCCAAAACTAGAGCTGATTAAAAATCAGCCATGACCCCAGTCACTGCACACTGGAAGATGCACCCAGGAGACAGCAATGGACAGGCGTCATGCTCTAGAAGATACAAAACACACCTCAGATCACAGGACTGGGAAGCAAGGTATCCTCAGAATACAAAATCAGAAGCATCAAGACATGCCCTGCATCAAAAATGTAGACCATCTCACGTGCCCTAACAAGAACTTAAGGGTGCTAGGCAAAGCCCAGTTACAAAGAATGGGGCAACAAAAGTGTACCTCACTCTGATGGAGTCTGGGGAGGAATAGCATGCCCCAAGTGTGGGATATGTTCCCTGAAGATAATCTACTTGGGGAATCCCAAACACAAAATGTGTGTGTCACCTAAGACAAAATACAGAGGTGAAAATGTATGTCCTAAGTAAAAATACAACTTTGGAATGTCCGGTATGATTGGGAAATATAATGAATGTTTTAAAAAATTAACTTATTACAGTAAAAAATCACATTGCCATTAATGCCCTTCAAACTAGTCTCACTGTCTTCAAACACACTTATCTCATCTTTCCTGTCACTTTCTGAAGCATTTTGGAAGTCCTCTTTCATGATTGGCTTTAGTTGCACTGTCATGGTTACTGTAATGACCTGGATCAGTTCAAAACATTTACCATTTATGGTTATTTGACTTTGGAGAAAAGCCAGAAGTTGCACAGTGCCATATCTGAATAAGGTGGATGAGTTCACAGTATCATATTTTTATGTGCCTGCCTTTACATTGCATGTAGCTCAGCAGCAGCATTCACCACACTTTTGATCATATGTCGTATGATCAAAATGAACATGAAACAGGGGTGGGGATTTAGCTCAGTGGTTCAGGTGCCTGCCTCGAAACTGCAAGGTCCTGAGTTCAATCCCTGGTACTGAAAAAAAAAGAACATGAAACAGGACTTTCAGAACTGCTTTAGAAAGTGACAAGAACAATAGGATAAGTGTGTTCAAAGCAAAGGGGAGTATTTTGATGTGGCTTAATGGCTATGCCTTTTTTACTGTAATAAATTTTTAAAATTTAAACATTCACCATGAATGGTGCTCTCACCTTGTATATCAAATCCAAAAAGTGCGAATTAGAGGGGAAAAGAGAGGAATTTCCAAATTTCCAAAAGAGAAATTATAATGTCTTTATTGAGAGTCACTATTCTCAGATACCTTAGGAAGCCCTAAAGCTCCAAGACTAAGCGTACATCAACTTAAAGAACAAACTCTACGCATGTGGCTGGGACTCAGAACAATGGTAATGCTCTGCATTCTGTATCACATGTGTCATCTACCATGTGTCATGTGTCATGTGTCATCTTGGAAGTATTTTTTTTTTTGCCAGTCAGCCAACTGCTTATTACAGGTTCACAAAAAAGACAAATATTGAATTAGAAATAAACAATGTTGAATGTATTTTTAAAGCAATTTAACAGAGGAAATTTTAGTATCCTGAATCTAATAACAAAAACATTAGGATTTTTTTTTCTCAAAGATTCTCATTTAATTTACCCAGAAATTGTGTGTGTGTGTGTGTGTGTGTGTGTGTTTCACAGGGCAGCAAACAGTAAATGTGTAGTATAGTATCTTAAACCATTAAATATTATTATACTTGCAAGCAACACCAGGTACAGGGTTTACTATGACTTAAAAAGTTTCACAAAAAAGTTACATCACTTACAGAATTCTCATGCTTTCTACCTTGTGAGTTTTATGGTGGACAATGAGATTTGACTTACAACTGAAGAACTTCACATATTCTTTACATTCATATGGCTTCTCTCCTGTGTGAGTTTTCTGATGACAGATGAGGTTAGATATCCTACTAATGGCCTTCCCACACTGAGGACATCCATTGGATTTTTCTCCTGTATGTATTCTGTGATGAACAGTAAGGACTGCCTTCTGGCGGAAGGATTTCCCACATTCATTACAAATATAGGGTTTTTCCCCTGTGTGAATTCTCTGATGAAATGTGAGGGTTGTCTTTTGGCAGAAGGATTTCCCACATACATTACAAATACAGGGTTTCTCTCCTGTGTGAGTTCTCTGATGTACTGTGAGGGTTGTCTTCTGGATGAATGCCTTCCCACACTCATTACATTGATATGGTTTCTCGCCTGTGTGAGTTCTTTGATGATCAATGAGGTATGACTTCTTTCTAAAGGCACTTCCACGCTGAGTACATTTATAGGCTTTCTCCCCTGTATGTGTCTTGTGATGTCTAGTGAGGGTTGCTTTCTGGCGGAAGGACTTCACACAGTCAAGACAAGGTAGGGTTTCCCCTCTATATGTGTTTTTTCATGAAGAGTGAGGGCTGTCTTCTGACAGAAGGCTTTTCCACATTGATTGCAAACACAGGGTTTCTCGCCTGTGTGAATTCACTGATGTTCAATGAGGTGTGATTTTCTTCTGAAGCTATTTCCACAGTAAGGACACTGAAACGGTTTCTCTTCTGTTTGAGATCTTTGATGCATAATAAAAACAGGCTTTCTGCACAGGAATTTCCCATATTTGCTGTATGCAGAGGGCTTCTTTTCTATAAGATTACGGGCATGGACACCCAGTTCACACTCTTCCATGAAACCAATTCCATCCTTATTATATTCAAATGTTCTTTCTCTTTTGTGAGCTCTACTATGTGAAAATAACATTCCTTTCATAAGGAAGGATTTGTCACATCCATTACATTCAAACGGTTGCTCTGGAGTTTGAACTTTCTGCTGTTGAGTAAGCTCTTGTTTACCACTGAGATTCCTTTCTGTTTGTTTATGGAGATTTACTGCAGGATGGATTTTTTCATGCTTAGTATTGAGGATTGATTTCTGCCATCCATTACTCTCACCAACCTTTTCTTTTACAGGGTTTATATTTCTA
The DNA here is from genome assembly GCF_000247695.1 of Heterocephalus glaber. The sequence continues at coordinate 3,808,868 of NW_004624749.1, forward strand.
ATAACTAATTCTGAAATATTTTTCAAAACTTTTCCATCAGGTTTATGTTCATATAATGTTTTTGAAATAATATGGTTCTTTCCTAGAGTAAGTGTTTTCCCATAAATATTACTTCTCTCCTTAACTGGTTTTCTGTGATTGATGAATATAACTGATCTAGAATGTATGTCTTGGTATTCTTTGAACTTCACTAAAACATCTTCAGCCTTCCCATCTTTCAGGTAGCTCTGACTTGGAAAAATTCTCTCTGTCCATAGTTCTTCTCCTTGTTCCAACTTGTAGATTATATCAGGGTTAGTTATGTGAAACCCCATAGAGATGAAGTGGCAATAGTTTTCCAACATCACATCCATGTAGAGGGCCTTCTGAGCTGTGTCCAGTTGCTGCCACTCTTCCTCAGTGAAGCCCACAGTCACATCCTTCAATGACACTGATCCCTTAGACATGGCTTCGAGTTTTGTAAGAGATGGACCTTCTCTTTTGGAAAAGGGAAGAGTCCCAAAACACAGTGGGTTGGCACAGAATATCCATCCATCTGTCTGTCTGTCTGTCTCTCTATGCAGTGGTTGCTGTATGTAGGGGACCCACCCACTTCTCTCTTCTGTAGGAAGTATTTTGTTCTTCCTGTATATTGACCAGAAAGTAGATGCACCATGGCTGACCGGAGTTCTCCACACTCAGTATCATATTCACCTTGGTTTGGTCCATGAGTGCACAAACATGCAGACTTCCGGTGGCCTGTCTGGGTTCGTGCACAGGTGGAATATGTAGCTTCACTGAGTGTTTTTCAATCTATTTCCTGAAAATGCAGCTGTCTTATTTCAATTCCCAAGACATATATTAACATTTACTAAAATACTATTATAGTTCCCCAAATTTTTACTCCAGAACAATAAAAAGGTGGAGAAAAAGGAGACCTTTCTGCACTATTGGTAGGAGTGTAAATTAGTATAGTCATTACAGAAGATAGTATGGCGGTTTCTCAGACAATTAAAGGTAGAATTACCATATGATCCATTGAACCTGTTGCTGGGTATATTTTCAAAGAAAACACAATCCCTGTGTCAGAGAGATATGTGTACTTCCATGTGTATCGTAGCATTATTCACAATAGTCAAGATATGGAAGTCATCTAAGTGTCCATCAATGGATGAATGGATTAAAAAATGTAGTATATACCAAGTTTCCCCCTAAATAAGACCTAGCTGGAAAATAATTAGCCTTGAAAACTAGAGATTAAAAATTCCAGCCCAAATCATCCTATCTTTGCCTAACATGCCTTACAGAGTAGCCACCAAGAAAGAGAATAGTGATGCAGGTAAGGAAAGGATAGGCTGAATGGGGCTGGCATTTTTGTTGGTTTTTTGAGACAAGGTCTCACTATATAATTCAGGCTGGTCTTGAATTCACTAATGTAGCCCAGGCTGAACTTGAAGTGATCCTCCCACCTCTGTCTCCTGAGTTCTGGGATTACAGGTGTGCACAATCACACTGGGCTGGAGCCAGCATTTTTGATCTCTAGATATCAAGGCTGATTATTTTCTGGTTAGGTCCTGTTTTCCAGGAAAAGGGGGATACACAATGAAATATTATTTGCCCTTGAAAAAGGTGGCAATCCAGTCACCTGCAACAGTATAGATTAGCTTGGATGATATTATACTAAGTGCAATAAGCCAGAAACAGAATGACAGGTACTGCATCATCTCATTTATATGTGCAATCTAAAAAAGTTGAACTCATATTAGCAGAGTAGAATAGTGGTTAACAAGGGTAGGGATGGGAGGATGGGCAATGGGTAGACATTGGTCAAAGGATACAAAATTTTGTTTAGATGGGAGGGATAAGTTCAAGAGATTTGTTTTACAGCATGATGACTATAGTTAATAAAAATGTATTTTATACTTAAAAATTGCTGAGTAGATTGCACACTAATTAGCTTGATACAGCCATTCCACAATGTACACCTATATCTAAACATGTTCAATATCATAAATATGTAGCTTTTGCCATTAAAAATAAAAAGTAGGCCCACACCCTACCAAGGTCCCGAGTCGCACAGAACATGCTGAATCAGCCTGCTGCAGACAGGCAGGTCTGTGCATGCCCTACCGAGGTCCTGAGTTGCGTGAAAGATGCTGAATCACCTCGCTGCAGACAGGCAGGTCTGCCCATGCCCTACCGAGGTACCCAGTCCCACGGAACATGCCATATCAGCCCGCTGCAGCCAGGCAGGTCTGTGCACGCCCTACCGAGGTCTCAAGTCATACAGAAGATGCTGCATCACCCCGCTGCAGACAAGCAGCCACCTGGCTCCACACTACAAAGACGCAGAGGACACTAGAACACCAGACCAAGGTACTGAGTCCTGCTGCTCCCGGCCCAGAGGTAGGGGCTTCTGAGCCACTGTCCCACTGCTCCTGGTCCAGAGGAAGGGGCTTCCCAGTCACCATCCCTCCCGCTGCTCCCAGCCCACAGGAAAGGGCTTTTGGGCCACCTCCTGTCCCACTGCTCCTGGTCCAGAGGAAGGGGCTTCCCAGTCACCATCCCTCCCGCTGCTCCCAGCCCAGAGGAAAGGGCTTTTGGGCCACCTTCTGTCCCGCTGCTCCTGGCCCAGAGAAAGGGGCTTCCGGGC
>NW_004624749.1:3822670-3836949 GCF_000247695.1 Heterocephalus glaber
GCCATGCCTGGGCTGAGTGCAGAGGATGTGGCTGTAAGTCTCCCCATTCTGGTCCTACTCATACTGATATTCTAGAAAAATCAGAGAATAATATTGAAATAAAGAATTCATTTACTGTATATTTATTTAAACTAAAGATGTACACAAACTAGATGTCTTAGGGATTTAGAGTAACTAAATAATTGCCATTGTTTTAGTAACTTTAAGAAAAACAGCAGGGTCATTAAAAATAAACAGTTAAAATAATTCTTTAATCTTCATGAAGGAAAATACTTGATTGTTGTCATTGTGGGTCTCTCACAACTTAATCCTGCCCCAGAATACACATGAAGTTGTCTCTTGGAATAACAAACCCTACTGGATTTGTAGAACTCTAACTACTAGTTCTAAGTTTGGAAAAGCAAATGCTGTTGTTTATATGGTACATCTTAACTTCAGCAGGAGTTTACACTCATCTCCCCTAAACCTCTCAGCAAAACAGGAACACAGGGTCACAATGTTGGTAGAGAGGTCATGCAGAAAGTGTTTTCCAAGGGCAGTCTTGGGACAGTTTATTTTCAGTGTCCATCAGTGAGGACAGAAGAGGGTGCACAAATAAGTAAATGAAGACAACCCACTAAAGGCTTAAAATAACTAACAAAATAGTGACTAAGATGGAAGAGGGGTGGGTGAGAGAGGGGAGAGAGATCAGAAATACAGACATACAGAATGAATAGCATCAGTTACTTTTAAGATGAAACAAATAAAAATGGAGTGTAGCCAGGTATGGTGATATCCATCTGCCATCCCAACATTCTGGGAGGCTGAGGGCTAGAATGTAGCTCAGTGCAAAGGACCTGGTTTGGGTCCTAGTACCACAAACAAGAACAACAAAACAAACACCCCATACAAATTTAAAAAAAAACAAAACACTACAGTGAACACACAGTATAGCAAACACATCCAAGAACAGGTCACTCTAGGGCCAGGGATTTAGCTCAGTGGTTTCGCTGCCGGCTGCGCAACTGCAAGGACCCGAGTTTGATCCCCAGTACCAAAAAAAAAAAAGAACAGGTCACTCTAGAAAGCTACGTAAGTTTCTAGCAGCTGAGACACCTTTAAGCACTAACCTTAGGTTTTTATCTATTCTGAATGGAAAATTTTCAAAAAGCTATCATTCACTTCTCTGCCTTCTTAAAGAAATGAGTATAATACAGTAAGTATAATGTAGTCTTTTCTTGATGACTCAGGGCCATCATTTACAATCAAAAATTGTATTTCAATTCAGTAAGAATTTACCGAGCCTACTTAATGCCAAGTAGTACATGTTGTCCTTTGGCCATTTTTTATTTACTTGAAAACCAGGTCTTGAAAGCAGCAGGCTAAGTGAAAGGAGGCAGCCACAGAACACAAGCTACTCTATGATTCTGTGCAATAATTGTGATTCCATGCAATCCTTATTCTGGGTGCTCGGCTATGTGTAGATGTCGATCAATGAATATTCCTGCCAAATGGGTTACTTAATTATTTACTGTTTTTCTCTAATATAGTAGGAAGGAGAAAGGAACAAACAGTTGCGCACATGTATACTCCATGCTCAACCCTTATAATCTCCTCCAATCCTTATAATAATCACATGAAGTAGGTATCCATAGCTATAGATGGAGAAACCCAGGCTCACATAGCTAATCATGACAACAATATAATCACCACGCTTATAATGTTCTACCATCATGTACTGATTCACTGTATCCTCACCAAACCGTATGAGAGATTTATTATTATCCCCTTAACTCTGTGAGAAAACTGGGACACAGAAAGAATAATTAACTCAGCCGGGATTATGCATATTAAGTTGCAGTCTGGGGACCCCGGGCTCATGTCACTTCTGTGTTGATATTGTCCTCTAAGAACACAGCAGAGGGTCCCGGGGGTCTCCATACCTAACAAGAAGACATGTTCTGTGTAGATGGTGCCATCTCTGGGATGCTGGGTAAAAAGGAGATGGTCCTGGGCTTCCATCAGATAGCTGACACTTTTGGGGTGGTTTGAGGGCCACCAGAAGGTGTTGCTGGGGTCTTCTAAGCCTCCAGCCTGTGGATACATACTTACAATACTAGTTTTTAGCTTAAGGCTGTTTGTGGTTGGAGGTTTCTCAAAATGGCTCTTAGCAGCTCTCCACCATTAGGAGTGGGTGGCCCTGTTTCCAATCTTTCCCCAACCCCCTCCAACACTTTCTACAGCAGAAGACAGAGGAAGCTGGTGAAGAGTGTAGGGATTTGAGGGTGACGGGTGAGCTCTGAGAGGGGTACATTGTGAGAGGCCGGCATTCATCTGGCTGGATGCATCTGTCCCCAATCACCAAGGCCACTCTGAATGGGGAAGATGAGAGCCCCATCTCTGTGCTTCCGTGAGTGTGGTGAACTCAGGGTCAGGGGAATTTCCTCCTTACAGACCCCTGGGATAAGGAGGGCAGGGCACACTGCTCCAGCCTCTGCAGAGCCAGCACATGGCCAGTGTCTTGCTCCTGCTCCTTACAAAATGGGGACCTTGTCCCCACTCCCTGCCTCGACAACCCTGGCCCATTTGGATTGAGGCCCACATTTTAACTTGAGCACCTTTTGAAAGGCCCTATTTCCTTCTTTTAATAATATTTGCTTTAGCGCACGTTTGTGGTAAATGATGATTACATCCACTGTGAGGAGTTGGGGCCTGTACATAACACATCTTAATTCTATTTTCACCCCCTTCTCTTCCCTTGCCTCCATCTCCCTCCATCTCTCTGTCCCCTTCTAATTTGCAAAAGATCTCCCTGTTTCCTATTATCTTTCATTTTACTCTTTATTTACACTTTGGCTTTCTTATATAACAGAAACCATGTGACATTTACACTCATGTGTCTGATGTATTTCATTAACATTATTGTCTCAAAGTGCATCCATTTGCCTACAAATGATTCAATTTTATCCTTCTTTATGGCAGAGTAGTACTCTATTGTGTGTAAATACCACACTTTCTTTATCCATTCATCTGTCTATGGACATATAGGCTGCTTCCAAGATTTAGCTATCATGAATTGTGCTGCTATAAAATAGGTAGGCATGGGCCACTGTAATATAAAGTCTTTAACTCTTTCAGGAAGATGCAAAGGCCCTGTTTCTGAATATGATCACATCCTGAGGTACTAGGCCTGTGAATGGACCATATAAATGGGAGGAAGGGCATACAGTGTGCCCTAACAGATGGTGAGGGGACACCGGTGTCAAGTGTCCCTGCCAGGAATTCCCTGGAAGAGGATGTTGGTGCAGGGCTGTCTGGTGCCCCAGCCAAGCAGAAGATCCAGGAGGCATCTGAGGCCTTGCCCGCTCCAGTTATGAAACATGCTCAGGGGAGAATCAAACCCCATGCTAATTTAATAGTTATTAATAATTGATGACACCCACTCCTCAAAGATGGTTCACACAGTGCTCAGAAGCCAGGAAAAGAAGGATAATAACGATTTTAGCCTAAGAGTTATTCTGCCTCTGTTTAAAATGTTCCTGTATAAAATATTCATTTGGAGGTATAAACTAATAAACAAAGATGTCCCCCACAGGCTCCCACGTGTAAAACTCTAATATGATAATGAAAATAAAAACAGTAATAAACAAATTGTAAGGAAATGATCGTGTAGTGTACCATGAATAAGTCATTAGAGTAATAGGAGGATGTGAAGAGGTTGACAGTGACCTCCCCTGTCCTGGGCCTGACCTGGTGCCCACTGCTTTTCCCTTTGGTTTTCAGCAGATGGGTGTCGAGCAGCGATGAATTAGGTACAGGGCTAATGTACACACTCTCTGCCCTTCTCCTCTTTGAAAATGATTCTCTGCTGTCAGTAGCGGGGCTGCAGGGGGGTAGGGTACTAAAATGATACAGCTTCTTTGAGTCTTTGGCCCGTCAGGGTTTCCGCAGTCTCCAGCTGCTGCCTTCAGTTGCTTGTTCTTTCTCTATCTGCCTCCCTCAGGGCTCACTTTCCAGCTTCTGCTCTTTTCCATCCCCACTTGCTTTCCATAGCCTGGAAAGTGCCAGTGCGGGGCTGGAGATGGTGCTTGGGGGTAGTGCAGGTGCTTAGCTTGCAGTAAGGCTCTGGATTTGACCACTGCCATTGGGGGAAAAAATGCCTCTACTGATGATTCCCCTTGTGACCCCAATCCAGAGCCGCATGCATGCAAAGCAGGTGCCCTAGCACTAGCCACACCCCCAGCCCCAATTCCTGGTGTGTATCTCTAACAAGACCCTCTTCTGACCCTCAGACTCCACTCTCTCCACTTTCAGAAGCTCAGGCTTCACACATTCAGCAGCGCCTCCCCTGCCATCTCAGCAAATGGCATGAAACAAACCCTCCCTTGTTTAAGACAAAACTCCAAGAGTCATCCTTTGTTCCTTCTTAGCCCCTACTCCCCACATCCAACCCATTAGTGAGTTTTACCATCGAAGTATATCTGGAATCTGCCCACTTCCATCCATCCTGGTCACCGTGCAGGTGCAGCCACCCCATCTCTGACTGAGACTGGCATGCCAGCTGCCCAGTGGGGTCTCCCCACTGTTCCTCTCCCTGCCTTACCAGCAGCCAGTGCTATTAAAGAGAAAACATGGATCATATAACACCACTCCCAGCCCCAGCCTGCCTGAAGTCTGGTAGGTCACATTATCACAGTAGAATAATATCCAAGCTTCTTTCTGTCCCCATCGTCCCTGCTGAGCATGCCCACCTACCTCTCCAGCCTCGTCCCACCCCGTCTGTCCTCTCGTGCCATTCTCAGACTGGTCTCTCGTGGTTCCCTAGGACTTACTGTCCTGAGTGAGACCTGGAGCCAAGAGCCTTAGCAGCTCTTGTTAAAATCTCAAGCCCTGCCCCAGACCTGTGAGTCAGGATTTCAGTAAGATCCCAGGTGATTCATATACAAACTACGCTTTAAGAAGCACTGCTGTGGCTTAGAACACTACAGGTGCTTCTCACCTGGGTCTTTTGTACTTAGCTGCTTTTACCCTGGCTTTTCAATTGCTCTTCCTATTTCTAGAAGCTCACAATAGGCTGCAGTGGCTGCTTCCGGGAAAGAAACTTGGAGTCTGGCCTCAAGGATGGAAGGGAGAGTTGCATTTCATTATATACTCTTATTTTATTTATTTATTTTTTGTTAAATTCTTCTGTTGGTACATTGTAGGTATACAACACAATTACATTTCTCACTGGGAATTATACCTTTACATAATGCATCTTGGTTCTTATTTTTTCCCCATTCCTAGCCCTCCCTTCACCCCCTCCACCCTTCCCTATTTACAAAGACTTTATTGCCATTTTTTCCATTTCTCAGCATTTTTCTTTTCCCTTCTTTCCTTTCCCCTGGCCCTCCCACTACCCCTGCCCCTTTGGACCTTTTCTTCCTATTTTGCATTATCAATTATTCATTCTAACCATTGGTGCATTTTAGGTATACAATATAATGACATTCATCATTGGAAATTTGCACCTTTACATAATCTCTCTTGGTTCTTATTTTTCACCCTTCCCCTGCCCTCCCTTCAACCCCTCCATTCCTCCCTATTTGCAAAGATTTTGTTCCTATGTTTCCATATTCTCATATTAATTCCATTCCCTTCTATCCTTTCCCCTATCCCTCCCACTTCCTTCCCCTTTGCCCCTTTTCTTCCTATTTCACATGACCTATTATACATTTAGTCCTTATTTACACTTTCACTTTCTCACAGCAGAGAAACTATTCGGTATTTACACATGTGTGTCCTATTTATTTCACTTAAGAGTATCACCTCAATGTGCATCCACTTAGCTATGTCTCTAATTTCTCATTTTTTAATGGCTGAGTAGTACTCTGTTTTATAAAAAAAAAACTCATTTTCTTTATCCAGTCTCTAGTTGATGGGCAATACTCCCAAATTCATTCCTGAAAGCAAGCATCACCTTGATCCCCAAATCAGAGAAAGACCTAACCAAAAAGGAGAACTATAGACCAATCTCACTAATGAACATAGATGCAAAAATCCTTAATAAGATACTGGCAAACAGAATGCAGAAGATCATCAAGAAGATCATACACCCTGATCAAGTGGGATTCATCCCAGGGATGCCAGCATGGTTCAACATACACAAATCAATCAATGTAATACACTATATCAATAGAGCCAAGGACAAAAACCATATGATTAGCTCCATAGATGCAGAAAAAGCATTTGACAAAATCCAACATGCATTTATGATAAAAACCCTACAAAAAATTGGAATAGATGGTCTCTACCTCCAACTGATAAAAACCATCTATGAAAACCCAACAGCCAATATCATACTAAATGGTCAAAAACTGAAATCCTTCACACTAAAATCAGGAACAAGACAAGGATGTCCACTATCACCACTCTTGTTCAATATATTTCTGGAAACATTAGCCACAACAATTAGACAAGAGAAAGAAATAAAAGGAATAAAGATAGGAAATGAAGAAGTCAAATTGTCATTATTTGCAGATGACATGATACTCTATATAGAAGACCCCAAGAACTCCACCAAAAGTCTTCTAGACTTAATAACCAAATTCAGTCAAGTAGCTGGTTACAAGGTCAACACACAAAAATCAATAGCTTTCCTCTACACGAATGACAGACTCACTGAGAGAGAAATAGGGCATATAATATCTACTCTTATTCAACTTCAAACTGACACAAAGCCATTCTAACAGTTTTCTCTCCTTCAACCGTCCTCGCTGTTTACAACCTCATCCTGTGGGAAGTAATCCACATTCTTCCTCGGTGGCACAGGTCCTTTTGGTACCCTGCACGATGTTCAGCAGTCCAGTGATTGTCATGTTCCTCCTTTCTCTTCCTCACCAGAAACCAGAAAGATGAGGACCAAGATGGTCCTGAGTTCTTATCCTCTAGCCTTCCTGGTTTGAAACTAGGGCTCTGTTGCTGCTTTCTCCTCTGGCTCCCCCACACTTTATTCTCAGTGTGACAGAGGAAAATGGAAGCCACCAGAGAAAAGCTTCTAACTTTCTGCCATGAAGCCCACACACTGTATTTGCTGGTGTCTTTTTCTTCCAGCTTGCTATAATGGCATTACCTTCTTCCCATAAGGGCTTTGAAATCACTCTTCTGGTGCTGTGCTGGTAAACACTTAACAGCTGGTTCTGCAAGGGTAAAGTGCTCTGATGGGTGGAGATCACTGATTTCCTCAGTGTAAAAGTGGCCAATTTTAAGCTACCAATGAGAGAGCATTAAATGCAGAGTTGGAAGAGACATGCAGATGGGCATCATTTTATATTATTAAGTATTCCCACCTCACAGACACAATGGACATAACCTCCAGAGAGTGGCTGTCAACAAAATGACGTAAAATAAGAATAGATGAATCTTCAGCATTTACGACTCTGTTTTTAATATAACCTTTTTAACTGCAGGTTTCCATCAGTTAAGTTTTTTAACTGGCTGTGCTCGATGCCCTGCTCTGAGAATTTCTGCAAGTCTAACAGCTGGCGCCCTACAGGCAGTACCTACCCTTGCCACTCTTACCCTTGCCAGCCCCCACCCACCAGCCTGGCTTCTACCTAGGAACTCTTTCACTGTCGCTGACTTCTGCTTCTTCCTGGACCCCCAGAGCCTGGGATCCCACTGCTCCTGTGGCTTCCGCAGCCTACTCCTCCTCTCTTCCCAACACTCAGGAGTTCTGACTTCTGCCCTGCCCTCTCTCTGGGCAACTGCAGCCTGCTCCCAGCCTTCCTGTCATCTTCTCTGCATGGATGACCCTCGTTCCTTGTCACCAGCTCAGTCCTGAATGTCTGCCTGGAGCAAGAGCACACTGTGTATGGTGACATTAATGAACAAGTGAAGGAATGGGTCACCAAAACAGTTCCTCCTTTCCATTCTTGATGCCCATTTATTCAGATGCCCATTTGAAAAAAAGATGCAAGTTCTAAACACTGAGTATAATCCTTCAGGAAGGTTACTGGAGCTGGGCCTTGTGCTGCACACCTGTAATCCTGAGAGGTTGAGGCAGGAGGATCTCAAATGCAAGCCCAGCCTGGGCAACTTTAGCAAGACTCTGTTTCAAAAATGGCTATTTCAAAAAATAGCTCAGTATGAAAGTACTAGGTTTAATCCTCAGTACTGAGGGAAAACAAAAACAAAAACAGAAACATAGAAGTCTCTGGGAATGATCCAGTGAGGAGCTTGGACCAGGTTGGTGAAGGTGGAGATGGACAGAAAATGAATGCATTCACAATCAATCATGGTCATGAAATCAACAGACATGAACTTTCGCTGGATTGGAGGGCAGGGAGATGGTTTCCAGGTACTAGTGGAAGAACCCAGAGAGATGTGCCACTCATGAAAACGGAGACTGTTTATACTCACACTTCTGACTCCACATGTGTGGGCTTTTTCTCACACCACCAATTCTCCAGCCATCCAGGCACCACCTGAGTGTCCTTGTGTCCTATAATTCAATTCTGACACCATCTACATGATCACACAGATCAGATCACACAAGGGCTCAGTCCCACAAAACTGCCTGTTTCAGAGAACAGTTGCAAGTCCCATGCTTCTGACCAATTAGCTGGAAATCAGTGGCTCCCACCTCCCCCTCCACAGTTCAACCAACCACAGATGGTGACTAGGCATGAAAAACTTCTAGGATGTTCTAAAAACCAAAACTGAATTTGCTGCATACTGAGCCTAAGCAATGCATAGGCAGGCCCTGCAGTCCTCTCCTGAGATTTCACAAATCCATAATCTCTCTCCAGCACTCATTGTTTGAGCGCTGCTTATCTTGTGTCTTGTTCTTATAACAATATCCTTTGTGTGACAGGTAGTCAGGGCCACAATGGTTGTTTGTATTGAGTATGTAAGGCTTTTTCTCCTGTCATCATTCCTCAAACAATACAGTATAACAACTATCTACACAGCACTGACTTTGTATTAGGTTCTCTAAGCCGTCTAGAGATGATATAAAAGTATGAGGAGGGTGTGCTGAGGTTATGTGCAAATACTCTTCTCTCGTGGAAGGGACCTGAGCCTCTGTGGGCTTTGGGATCCACCATGGCAGGAGAGGTCCTGGGACAACCTTGGACACCAAGGGGCAACTTTCTTTTTTTTTTCTTCTTTTTTTTGCAACTTTCATTTTCTAGAACAGCACATAGGACTCAGGAAAACACTTTACTTAGAGTGAATGAACCAGTTTATTATAAAAGATAAAATTCAGAACTGACAGGCAAAAGAGGTGCATAAGACAGGGTATGGGGTAGAGGCTGGGGGGCTTCCATGCACTCTCTGGATGTGCCATCCTACTAGTACCTCAGCATGCACCCCACTCGGAAGTGCTTCCAATCTTGTCATTGAGGGTGTTACAGAGGTTCCATGACACAGGCATGATACATTGTTTCATTGGCCACTGGTGATCAACTGCATCTCTAGCTCTTTCCTCTTAAGGATAGACCTGAAAGTCCTAACCCAACTCTGAATTGTGTGGTTGCTTCCTTGGGCTACCAGTCCCCATTCTGAGGCCTTCTCTTCCCTCTTCCTCCATAAACTCAGGGATGGTTAAAAGGGTCTTGTTACAAAAAACAAAAAGCTTCCCTCCCACCTATCAGTCAGGAAATGCCAAGGCTTTTGGACCTTCTTATTAGGGCATGACATCAACGGGCTGTAACAGGTCTTTGCCAGGAGGGAGGAGGGGTCTCAGTTGGCAGGGGTTGCTGCAGTCCAGGAGATGAGGGAGGAGATGATACACAGCACAGAGGCCCGAGGTGGACACAGCACTAGGAGCTGCTAGCAATGTCACATAGATGAAGACAAAAGCTTTTTAGTAATGTTTATGGATTTCAGAGTAAATTTTCAACTCCTGGATATTCTCTCTCCCGATGCCCCCCTCCCAGTTCCTCTTTCTCATAACTGGGTCTCAAGCTCAGTGCCAGGCTTCACTCTGTCTAAGTCCTGATAGTGGATGCCGGCCTTAGGCTGCTGTAACTAAATACCATGGCCCGGGTAGCTGAGAAACAAACAGAGATTCACTTCTCCCAATTCCAGAGGCTGAAGTCCAAGACCAAGGCATTAGCAGCTTCAGTGTCTGCTTCGGACCTGGTTTCTGGTTTAGCGAAGGCACCTTCCTGCTGAATCTTCACAGGGCAGGAGAGAACTCTCTGGGGTCTCTGATACAAGCACTGATCACATCCACAAGGGCATCATCTTCCTGGCCTGATCACCTCCACAGACTTCACTTCCTAATTCCATCACACTAAGACTTAGGTGTCAGCACAGCAAGATGGGGGTACATGAGCATTTAGACGTGGCCAGTGCCTCTCCTGACTGCTCCTCAGGATCCTCTGCTCGTCTCTGCATCACTGTTACACAATGTCACTGCCCAGGGCTCCGCCATGAGATTTGTCCAACTCCTCTGCCTTGGGAGCTGAGGACAGGGATGTCCTTGTCTCCCCCTGTGTCTCCCTCGCACTTACCCAGTGACTGGCTCACAGCGGCTGTTCAGTAATTACATGCCAGAAGAGGACTGAGGAGATGAGCTTGCTAAGCCCCAGAGTGGGAATCTGACCCCTGTTGGTGTTGGAAGCATCTGGTCACCAAGTCCTGGCTGAGGATGCTGCACACTCTGTACTCTGGGAGGATTTTCAAAGGGTGCCAGGGACCTGTGCCCATTTTTCCTTCAGTGTTATCCTCACTTTTTCCAGCCACATTTCAGCAGGTCTCAAAAACTTGACCACTGTGTGAAGGTTTCCCCAGACCCACCTTGGCCAAATACCCTGCTGCCACACTTGCCTGTCACCCACTGAACTCTACTTTGTTGTTATTTTTGTTTTGTGCATTCATTTATGGCTTAGTTATATACAACCTCGTCACAGCCTAGAGGTGTCAGGGCTCCTGTCTGGCAGGAAGGGAGTGAAGGACTTTGGGATTTAGGGCTGGCACAAGGCTGCCTGGAGAAACTCCAGGATCCCTCTGGAGAGTTAACAGCAGTGACAGGAAAGAACATTCATTGCAGACTTACAATCTGGGACTGTGCTAGGTGCCAAGGACAGCAGAACATGCCAGGCTCCTGGAACCAGGTATTAGCTATTCAAATCAAGCAGGAAATTGCTGTCCCTGTTCTTTATTAGGCTGCATTCCTTGCCCAAAATCTAGGTGCCTGCAAGGTACCTGGAGAAGAGAACAGCTAGCCAGGAGACTGCAAGCTCCAGGTACCTGGCCTGTCCAGTTCCTTCACCCCCAGCCCTTGAAGGGCAATTACAAACTCTCTTCACCCTGGGGTAGGCTCTCACCTGAAGGGCTGTGGAGTTTTGATTTAGTTTTGTTTTTCCTGGCACTAGGAATTGAACCCAGGTCCTTTGCACTGAGCTACATCCCCAGCCCTTTCTTTATTTTTTATTTTGAGACAGGGTCTCACTAAATTGCTCGGGCTGGGCTCACACTTGCTGTCCTCCTGCTTCAGCCTCCAGAGTGTTGGGATTACAGGTATGCAACTCTGTGCCCTGCTGTGTTTTGGTTTTGATGAAGGTAGAAGACTCTAAAAGCATATCCTGAGAAGGCCCATGACCACTGTATTTTATAAACTTGGGAGACCTCAGAGGATTTGAAATGTAATCCTGAAGAAAAACAGTTAACTGGATGTGGGTATACATGTGCATGTATGTGTGTGTGTGCACGCGCAAGCAAGTGTATGTACTGGTGGGGGAAGGGCATCTCCTCCCAAAGTCCTTTTCTAAGCTGGAGCCCACTCCAGAGCAAGCACACGAGTTCTAACCTTTCTCAGAACTGGCTGAGAAGTGTGGAGGTGATCTCCAAGTCAAATGAAATATGGCCTTGTTTCAGTTCCTGTTTCAAGGCAGAAGTCATCTTGACATTCCCTATGGAACACCCTCCTGGCCCCACAGCCCCACTCTCTTGTCTGAACAGAGGGTGACTTCACATTTCCTCGCTGGCCACGACACACCACCCTGCTGCTGCAGTGGGGGAAATTACAGCTGGTATCTTCTTAGTCTGGACGATGCAGTGTCATTCCAGAATAACATGGTGAGGACAGACAAGGTAGTCATTGTGTTTGCAATGCAATATCAGGCATCATTGTTAGGCAGTGTATTGATTTGGGTTCTCTGGAGAAAAAAAAACCCAACAGGAGACACACACACACACACACACGCACGCATACACACGCTGTTCTACTTATGATAGCATTATGTCCTGATAAAACCATTAAATTGAAAATATCGAGTCAAAATTGCATTTAACACACCCAGCCTACCCATTTCAGTGTAGCCTTGCTTGCCTTAAATGTGCCCAGAACTCACAGGTCAGTCTACAGAAGGGCAAACAGAGCCTGTTTTATAACTGAACACTGCATGTAGTTTATTGAAGTCTGTGCTGAAAGTGAGAAACAGAATGGTTATCTGGTGCTCACCTGGAAGGCACACAGTGAAAACACACTGGGCCCAAAAGAGGCTTGAAACTGAAGGCTCGAGATGAGGATGAGGGTGCCCAGTGACAGTCATCAATATCTGACCAGGGGCTGGTCAGCATCATGAGAGTCACTAGCCTGGGAGAAGATCAAAATCAAATCTTGTTTTTGGATCGAACTTGGGAACTTGTGCTTGTGAGGCAGGCGCCGGAACCACTGAGCTAAATCCCCGGCCCTCAAAATTAAAACTTTGAAGTATAGTTTCCACTGAATCAGAATTGCTTTTGCACCATGGTGAAGCTGAAAAATCATAAGTTAAATCATCATAAGCCAGGGCTACCGTGTGTGTGTGTGTGTGTGTGTGTGTGTGTGTGTGTGTGTGTGTGTAGAGACAGAGAGACAGAGACAGAGAGAGATACAGAGAGACACAGAGAGAGAGACAGAGAGAGAAAGGAGAGGATAGGAAAGGAAGGAAGGAAGGAAGCGGTGCAGGAAGGAAGAGGAGTATTATAATGTATTGGTTCACATTGTTATGGAGTCCGGGAGTCTGAGAAGTCTCACAATCTGCCACCCATAATCTAGAGACTCGGGAAAGCCAGGATGTAATTCATGACCTGAGACCCAGGAGTGCATTGGGCAAGAGAAGATCTATGTCCCTCAGGTAGAGAGGGGGATCCTTCCTTCTCTACATTTGTGTTCTCTTCGAGACCTCGAGAGACTGATAATGCCCACCTATATTGGTTGGAGCAATCTTCACCCTGTTTACCAATCCAAATGTTCATCTCTTCCAGAAATGCCCTCCCAGACTTATCCAGAAATAATGTTAAATCAGCTACGGGGGCAACCCCTGACCCAGTCGTGTTGGTTTTATCCCCTTGTTAGTATTTAGAGAGATGTCCCTGGAAAGCCTCATGCACTCAGAGGTGGGACTCTGGAGAGTGACTGGATCATGGGGGTGTGATAGTCAAGGGTAGATTAGTCCACTGATGAATTTATAGCAAAATGTGAAGTTGGGAGGTGAAGCCTGGTCAGAGGAGGTAGTCACTGGGGGCATGGCCTGGAAGGATCTACCTCCTTTCCTCTTCTCTTGACCTCTGCTTCCTGTCTGCCATGAACAACTCTCCTCTGCTATGTTGTCCTGCCTTGGAGCTGGCCAATTGTCTTAATTATTTTCTTATTGCTGGGACAAAATACTTGACATCTACAAGTTAAAGGAAGATTTATTTTGACTCACAGTTTGTAGAGGTTTCAATCCATGGTCAATTGGTTGGCTCTGAGACAGGGTGGCATAGTAGTCAGGAAGCAGCAAACCATCAAGGGAGAAGGGATTTATATAGATCTCTATCTATATATAGATATATAGATAGATATATAGATATATCCTTCAGGCTATGCCCACAGTGACACACCTCTTCCCACCAGGCTTCACCTCCCAACGTCATATTTTATAATAATCCAGGATCACACACCCATGATCCAATCACCTCCTCAAATCCCCACCCATGAGCACATGAGGCTCTGGGGGGTCATCTAGATATAAGCCATAACACTGACTATGAACTAAAACCTCTACAAACTGTGAGCCAACATAAACCTTTCCTCCTTTAAATTATGGGTATCAGGTATTGTTGTCAGCAGTGAGAAAGTAACTGAGACACCCCTCAAAGTAGCTGGAATCAAGATTAGACAATGTGGTCCCACTGCTCCTGGCCCAGAGGAAAGGGCTTTTGGACCACTGTCCATCCCACTACTCCTGGTCCAGAGGAAGGGGCTTCTGGGCGACGATCCAGCCCACCACTCCCAGCCTAGAGGAAAGGGCTTTTGGGCCACTGTCCATCCTGCCACTCCTGGC
>NW_004624749.1:3842284-3864495 GCF_000247695.1 Heterocephalus glaber
AAAGGAAAGAAGGGAAAGGAAAAATGATGAGAAATGGAAAAAATGGCAATAAAGTCTTTGTAAATAGGGAAGGGTGGAAGGGGTGAAGGGAGGGCTAGGAATGGGGAAAAAATAAGAATCAAGATGCATCATGTAAAGGTACAAGATCCCAATTAATGTGTTGTATACCTAAAATGTACCAATAAAATAATTTAAGAAAATAAAAAGATTAGACAATGTGTGGAATAAATTTTACACTTTCAGAGAATGAACTAGAAAACACCTCCACTTTTTGGCATTCTGCAAATCAAAGGCCTGGTCCCTGTGTCAGCACTAGTAGTGTGTTTTCCTCCTAAGGTCCAAAGTCCAACTCTGTTGCAACAAGGCAACCTAAGCAAGAATGATCTGCAGGTGATATGTAAGTGACAAACATCTTACAGAAAAGATAGAAGAACATATATTGTTTTTCTTTCCTATTTTAGTAACACTCTTGGCAACATGTTTATCCATTTTGTAAAAAGGACATAGTAAGTATTGTGGAAAACACATTTATATACCTTTGAAGACCCTAATAATCATGGCAGTTATCAGTGGCCCCAAAAGGCTTCGGCACCAAATCATGTGGCTTCAGAAATACAGTAATAAATCTGTGGTTGAATCTTTCTAGAAGAAATGCAAACTACAAATCAATTGGCCTCAGATAATTCATTTATTTAATTTATCATTTGGACTTACGAAGAGATTCAATTAATTGAAAAATGCAAAAATTGGCACTTGCTGTGCTGGATGGGTTTTCACTGAGAATATTCCATTCCTGAAACCAGTGACTCACATCTTTCTGTGCATCAGCCGCTTGAACCAAGCTTTCTCCATCCCTCAAAGTCAAGGGCTTAACCCCATCAGCGCTAAGGGAATTCCTCACCTGCATGCAGTTGTTGAGCCTGTTCCCTTAGGGAGGCCCTTCAGGCTGAACGGCCTGGCTTGGAATACACCCATTTCATCACCAAAGGCCAACTGAGTTTAAAGAGAGTTTCCAGAGCCTTTGCTGGGAGCATCAGGCCCTGGGCCATGCAAGCTAGCATGAGCTGGAGCTCAGAACTCCTACAAGAGTGGTTCTACTCTCTCCTTGCTTAGCACAGCTTGGGCTGTAGGTATCGCTCTTGGCTTTCCAGACTGTTGAAATGATCAGTAAAATCAATACACAGGGAGGAAGGAGAAGACAGTCTGCCTAATGGATTCATTGTATTTTTTCAAATACCCCAAGGCAGGAAGAACTGTGTCTAGTAATTTTCTCTTTGTGGGGGAAGAGGGGAAATTTAGCTAAAATCTTGTGGGAGAAACTTTACAAACTAGCAAATCTCCTTCTCATTTAAAAAAAAATTTTGTAGTGCTGATTATCAAACTCAGGGCCTTGAGCATGCTAAGCACACACCCTACTGCCACTCTGGACTACCAGGTCCAAATCTCTTTTTGAAAAAAAGTACCGTTCCTTATTTTCAACTAATAGAAAAATATAAGCAATGTTTTCTGTGAAACTGTCTAAGATCAGCCATAGTGTGTATTTATATGAATTACTCGGGTTAAATTTTTGCCAAAGGTAAACTACCTTGTGTATTTCATCCAGTGGCCAAATGGACCCTACGGCTTCACATATTCTAGACTGTGAGCTGATGGTTTAAAAGACAAAGCAGGCTAAGGTAGAGGGCTGACACACACATGTACCTTGCCTCCTTCCTACAACTGGGAATGTGGCAGAATGGGCTGTAAAATGCAATAACTGGGAGAGCAGAGGTTGAGAGGGACCCAGTCAAAGGTCAGATTTTGATGAACACTGGGAGGAGGAAAGTGGATATGGTGACAATGCCGAATTCCCATAGCAGTCAGCTAAAGCTTTGAAGGTGCAAAGGAGAAAACTGCCTAGAGACAGAGTCTGTGTCTTGGTCCCCTTAGAGAAGAGGGATTGAAGGTAGACTTTGGCCCCAGTGGGCAGTCACTCCCTAGTGCCAGCTATGATTATTACCAAATCAGGATGGCTGCCCTCTAAAGACATGGCATGGCGGGGGTGGGTGGCCTAGGGTTAGGCCCCCAAGTGGTGTTGCGGTCCCATTCCAGGGAAGCATCTTCTGTTTGGGGGCTTTGTGGGGAGTGGGAAGAAGTTGCTGTTTCCTGCCTATCTCCCTGAAAGTTGAGCTTTCTGGCTGACCTTCCCTGTTCATGGACCTGTCCTTACCATTCCAGAGGAGGAGTTTGGGGAGAGAAGGGTTGCACAAATGCCAGGGTGCCCATGACACACACCTCAGATCAGTCAGCCTGGTTTCATCCATAAACAAAGACAACCAAGACAACTTTGAGGAAAGTCAACAGATTCCATAAGAACCTAGACAAGCAAACCCAGGACGCTTCCAAGGGAAAGGAGAGAACTGAAGAAGCAGAAGTCTCAGTGCTGCATGAGGGAATTGTTTCAGTGGAAGAACAGGTTGGCCTAAGAAAAGGAGTGGAGAGCAGGAGCCACCGAAGAGCAGGTAGGATAAGACTGAGAGCTGAAATTCAATGTGATCTTGGGTGTCTCCTGGGGCTGCAGAAAAGACCATCTGCTCAGTTTTTACACTCAGAGATCCTCTGCTGAGAGACAGATTTAGTACCAGTGGATTACTGTTATGTGTCCAACTGCACTACTTAGTTCTGCAAGGACTAACATTTATATAATTACAATATTGAAAATGCTGTTTTTCAGTTTGCAAATTTTTAGAATCAACTTCTGGCAGAATGCCAAAGACCTCATTAATTTACAAGACAGAATGCAAACATTATGACATGGGTATTGTGGTAAGAACAGTGGGGTGGAGAGTAGTCAGGCAAGGTGAGAGAGGACAGTGTGTGAAGGGATAACAAGATCCTCTCACCACATGGTCTGTTAAGGGAGAAAGAAATAACAAAGCTTTTATTTCCTTTATGGAAAGCAAAGAAGCAGAAAAACTATGTTTACAGAAGACAGATCTTGGGGAGATGTGGAGAGAAGAGGTCCTGTAAGTCAGACAATTTTCTCTTGTTTTCATAAGGGAGACTTGGCAGATACTAAGTAAATTAATAAATCAAGGGCTCAGGAGTTTGGGTGTGGTTCAGTGGTGGACTACTTGCCTAGCATGCATGAGGCCCTGGGTCCTAATCCCAGCACTATAATAACAAAACAAAACAGAACAGGGCCAGGGATTTAGTTCCGTGGCACCGAGCCTGCCTCGTCAGTGCAAGGTCCTGAGTTTGATCCCGTTACTGCAAAAAAAAAATACCCCCCAAAACACATATTATCTGGAATTATGAATGTAACCATCTAAAGACTGTTGAAAAAATCGCAGTGACTCTGGAGAGTGGGATGGACCACCTCACCTCCTGGATGGTAAGGGTTTGATTTTTCACATAGTATTATTCTGTAGCTCAGGAGTCAGCAAACCCTAGCCAGTAAGTTGGCTGTTGGTTTTTATATAGTTGGCTGTTGGTTTTTACAAAATTTTATTGAAACAGAGTCACATTCATTGTGTTATGGATCCTGATTTTGTATTAATAAAGCAGAGTTGAGTCATTCTGACAAAGATACATGGTCCACAAGCTTAAAATATTTATGATCTGGCTTTTTTTTTAAAAGAAAAAAGAAAACTGAAGAGGAGGAAAAGTCTAAAACTTCTCACTTTTCTGACCTGGTTTTCAAACTACTGTAAATTTGAACCCTACATTAACAAATCCTCCATAGAACTTCTTTTTATTCTTAAACTAGCTCAAACCACTGTGTATTTGATCCTAGAATTGGATTATTCACCATGGAAGCCGTGAGAAGATGCTGAAACAGAGAAGATGGTTCACCATCTGCTTAATTTTTCCCATGAAAGAGCCGAGCTTTCCAGAAGGATTTCAGAAAGTCAGTTTTGTTTTATTTCTCATGACAACCTTGTAAAAAGTCTTTTTATTCAAAGGCAATGCAAATAAGAGGAACCCAAGAAAACAGGGATCATAAATAGGATGCCATTGCCTAACAATCAAATAATAAATCGTGTTAGCATTAATTAGATTAAAGAGGTAAAGACAAGAATACTTCTGGGACAAAAACGGAGCCCACAGGGCTAACAACTTCTTGACTGACATTTGTTGCTCTCTGAAAACAGCCCACTGGACCACGATGTGAAGTGATAATGAAGACATAAAGGTTAAGGCTACTGTCCTGAGGCATTAACTCTATCAGATCCCTCCTTTTGTTTAACAAAGACATTTTTCCAGTGGATGGGTTTTGACACATACAACAAGAAAAACTAGAAATCTGACACAGGTTTGTTTATTTTTTGAGGAAGGACATTGTGTTAACTAAAATGCCAATGCAGACTCCCTGTTTCAGCTTGGAAAAGTAGACAGCTTGAAAGAGAGTTGCTCTCACCTTTAGAATTACAAAAAAAAAAAAAAAAAAGACAAATTACAAAAAGTGACTGATTTCGCACTTATCAGAGAACTGAGGTTGCAAGGTCAAACAGAACCTGAGTACTTGTTTATGGAGGACAATGGCTACTGAATTGCATGAGTCCATCAGAAAGATTTAGTTAGAAATTTCTGACAACTCACTAAAAGCTGAATGTGGGCTAATGGAACAGTATTGTGTCCTTTCCTGCAGGATTCCCCTTAGGATTTGCACCAGGCACCCACACCAAGATTGGGAAAGAATCTCAAGAAGGCTTTCCCACGGTATGGCTGGGACAGAAGGAGCAGCCACTGCCCAAATTGGTCAGATACACATTCTCCATCTTCCCTGTAGGACAAACCCTTAATGAAGGGGACAAAAACTGTGGACTGAGATCACTGGTAAGAAGCTGCTGTAGCTGGAGGAGAACAGCTAACAAAGCTATCTCTGGGAAGGAACAGAGATGTTTGTGAAGTTCACACATCTGAGACATTCAGGTTCACAGTGCTTGCTTAAGTCTGAGGCTTAACCAGAAAATCAGAGAATGCCCCGTCTATCCCCTTTCTCTATGCAGCAAGCAAGCTTGCTGCAGAAATAACTGTGAAATGCAGCCAGGAGAGCTACAAGACAGATTCTCTCTGGGGAGTACCAGAAAGACCCAAGGCCAAATGAAAAGCACATACCCAGAAATATCATCTGGAAAATTAGCCCTCACCATAAAAGCACAGTAACTAATGGAACATAAAGCCTGTTGAAGGTGACTACACCAACGATAAACATCAAATCAGCCAGATTTCTGATTAGATTAACACAATTTCTCACACTAAGCGCCTAGAAGAAGAAAAGACAGGTTCATCTCCAAACATTAGGAAAAAAACCCATTTACTTTAATATATATTGTTCTACTCAATAGCTCCAGCTTTCAACTACAACAAAAGAATTATACCACACATGAAAAGGCAAGAAAAACAGTCTAATGAGATAAAACCATAATTGGAACCAGACTCATATATGATACAGACTTATGTGGGCACTATCAGATAATGGCTTTGGTTAATACGTTGAAAGACCTAAAGGAAAAGGTAGACAGCATATAAGGCCAGATATGTTATTTCAGTATAGAAATGGAGACCATTAGAAAGAATCAAATGGAATTGCTAGAAACACAACACAGTAACAGAGAGGGAAAGTGCCTTTAACGGGCTCATCAGTACGACTGACAGAGCTGAGTAAAAAAATCAGTGAACGTAATGATAGGAAGAGAAAATATACAAAATGAAATACAAAAAGAAAAACATTCAAAACAGTACAGGCTACTCAAGAGTTACAGGACAATATCAGAAATAGCAGACAGTCTAACAGAAGCATAATTGGAGTTCCAGAAGGATGAGAAAATGAGCAAAAGAAGGATTTTAGGATAAATGCTGAGAATTCTCCAAAATTAGTGACAGACACAAAATCACACACTGAAGAACAGGGTAAATACAGAGCCAAATAAACAAACACATCTAGATGTATTACATACAAACTTCTACAAATTAATGATAAAGTGAAAATATTGAAGGCATTAAGAGAAAATAGGCATTATTTACAGAGGAACAATGATGAGAATTACAGCAGAAGAGACGTTGGTCAGAAATCATGCAACCAGGAAGACAGTGGATTAACATTTTTAAAATCCTGAATGAAAAAAAAGGCTAGCAATCCAAAGTTCTATACTTATTTAGAATATCCATCTGCATGCCTCTAATCCCAGCTACTCAGGAGGCAGAGGCAGGAGGATCACTTGAGTCTGTGTGAGGTCAGCCTGGACAACATAGCAAGACCTTGTTACTTAAACCCACAGAAGACTGTAAAAGAGATAAGAAGTATAAAATACAAATGGAACAAATAGAAAAGAGCTAGTAAAGTGGCAAATTTTAACCCAACTGTATTAATAATCATTTAAAATGAGAATGGTCTAAACACGTAAATGATTGAGACTGAATACAAAAGATGCTTCAAATATATGCTGTTTATGATAAACTCACTTTAAATATAAAGACATACATAGATTAAAAAGATAAATACAAATGTCCAAGTATTCCTTATCTGAAATGGTTGGGATAGAAGCGTTTGGATTTTGGATTCTTTTGTTTTTTCTTCAGATTTTGCAATTTTTGAATATACATAATGCTGTATCTTGGGGATAGGAGTTAGGTCCAAACATGAAATTCACCTATGTTTCATATATTCCTTACACACATATCCTGAAGGTAATTTTGCACAACATTTTTAATAATTCTGCATATTAAAGAATTTGTGTACATTTGACCCCCAGAGGTCAGGTGTGGAATTTTCCACTCGAAAAGTTTCAGATTTTGAAGTACTTTGGATTTCAGAATGCCCAACATGTACCATGAAAACAGTAATCAAAAGAAAAGCCAGAGTAGCTATCTTAGTTTTAAAGTAAACTTCAGAGCATGGATGATTATGAGGACAAAGATATTACTTAGTGATAAAGAGGTCAGTTTCCCAAGAAGACAGGACAACCCTATGTGACTGTACCTAACAACAGAGACTTCAAAATACACAATGTGAAACTGACAGATTTGAAGGGAGAAAGGGCTAAATCTACAATGATAGTTGGAGAGTTCAACAATGTTCTTCCGAAGCCAATAGAACAAGCAGGGAGAAAAAAATCAATGAAGCACAAAGGACCCAACAACTCTGTCCAATCATTTGGTTTAATTGACTCTGACAGACCATTCCACCCAACAACAGCCCTTCCAGGTGCACATGGAATATCCACCAAGAACAGGCGCCATGAAACGCCAATGTACAGGCTGTATTCCACATATCAGGTAATTCTGGTCTGACTTGCATCAGAATAATAGTCTTCATAGTTCAACAAAACTCCCTCCCTACCTCCTCCCTTCCATCTTCCCTGCCCCTCCACTCCCACTGAGATACTTTGGTCTGCATTCTGACAAGCAGGGAACGAATGAGAGCAGGGTGTGTGTGTGACAGAAGTGGTGTTTTGTTATAGACTGGCCCACATGGAATTGTTCTGGTACCTAAATACCTTGTTTATTCATCCATTCAATAGGCATTAACTGAGTGCCTACTTTGTAACAGGTGCACCACTATGCCCACTGCTGATGGTGACACGGAGTAACAGATGGCACTGCCAGGGCTACAGGTGCCTCGGAATGGAGCCTTTTGAAGACTAAGCCAAGGCAGTGGCCTGAAAACTACTCAGTGATACAGAAACCGAAGTTATTGGAAATTGGGGGGAGGGAATTTAAAAAAACAGTGATTATCTTTTAATAAATGACTGTCTTCCAGAAGTATTAAAGCTTTTGCTCACAGACGCAACCTGGCCTATTTGTGGCTCAACACAAAAGCTCAGAGTTGGTGAGCCCCAAGAGGTCACCCCCCAGCGCAGCCCAGACCCAGAGAGACAACCCCAGCTCTAAATGTTGACCACACTAGACTTGTGTGTGATCTGCTCAGGCTGCCATCACAAAGTGCCCCAGACTGGGTGACTAATGCAACAGGAATTTATTTTCTCTTAACTCTGGAAGCTAGAAGTTAGAAATAAAAGCAATTAGTAATGTTGGTTTCTTCTGAGTAGGCAGATGGCCACCTTCTCCCCGAGTGTCTCAGGACACCGGGCATCCTGGATTAGGACCCACCTTAGTGATTCCATTTTTAATGAATGACCCCTTTCACGGCTCTGTCTCCAAATCCAGTTGCATATTGAGGTACTTGGAGGTAGGACTTCAACATGCAAATTTGGGGGGACACAATTCAGCCTGACAGTTTGAAAGCCCAGCACCCTATGGGGAGAGATCATAAAGAGAAGAGAGCTCTGTCCACCTGTTATGGCCAGTGCTCAGGTATCCACTAGATGTGGTCTGTACAGGCCATGTTGCTAGAACCCACTTATCAGGACTCTAGATGACCCAAGACATATCTATCTTTAGTCACTTCCAGGAAAGCCAGCTCCCTACTTGGCCACATTGAATTTAGTGCCCAGCCCCGTCTCCTGTGTGAACTCTTCCTTTGGTGGGAGTATTTCAGCACTGAGAGTGAGTGGTGCTCTGAGAAGACAGGACTACCAGAAGCTGAGGCTCCTGAGGGCTCAAGAATGCCCTAACTCAGCATACCTGTGGGGTGTTCAACTCTGCTCTGGTCACAATGGGAGCCTGGGCAGCCCACCTGTGGAGCATTTGACCGTCATAGATGAGATGGTAGATCAGGTGTTTGGGGTGAATCATAATGAACACAATCTGATAATTTCCCTCTGTCCCTTCCTTGGGAAGAAAGATTGAGATACTAAATGTAAAAGCTTCTGCTTCTGAAAGTTTGGTTTATTTTATCTAAAGGACTCCCCAGTGATCTGCTTCTAGCTTTCTTTGTCTCAACAGAAAATTTTACATTTTCCTAAATTTGATACCAGAATTCTCATCCCCATGGGGGAATCTTTCAGGAACAACTTGATTTTCTTTAGCTAGTGAGCCATAAGTGAAACTTCTATTTTTCTGCAACTGTAATAGCAATTGTCAAACTAGGTTCTCAGAAGGGAGGACCATGAAGGTTACAAGGTCTCTGGGCTCCCTGCAAATACTGAAGGGTGCTCAGGAGAGGTTAATAAGCAAGCTCCTGAAGCACACACCCAAGCAGCCTGCTTGTAATAATCTTCTGAGCATCACAGATATAACGCCCCTTTATTTCCATGGTAATAAGGATAATTTCCCAATGGAGAAGGCATGAAAGAAGCTGGACATAAAAAGCAAATATCTACCATTGCCTGAACCCCTGTGCATTACTCAAAATACATGGATCCAGCTTCCATTATTTCTGCTATTTGGGCCTAAAATGCCTCCACACTACAGATTATTTTCATCTACCAAGGAATAAATAAATATGTCCCTCCACATGGGAGATAAACAGAACCAACTGTAAGTCCCAGGGGTGGGTTGTACCCTCTTCCTGTCAAGTATATCTGTAGAGGGGAAGCTGTAGAGAGGAAGCTGGAGGCCCCATCTTGTGACTTGTGGGGTTCTGTGCGGTCCTAAGAAGCTTTCAAAGCACACTAGACAATGACATGCTGCACGAAAGCCTGTTAGGATTAATATCTCGATGACTGCTTCTTGGTAATCCAGAGTTTGCAGAGCATTATGTGAAATGTTCCTGCCACAGGATGCTGCACATTATAGAGTTCTAGATACAGATAGGTCCAGGCTGGGGAGCCTTTCAGGACCAACATCTTGGAAGGGCAAAGACACATCCAGCATCCTAGAGTGATGCTCGTCCTCCCTCAGCTTGCTCACCTTGGGTGTGAGAGGCTCACTCCTGACTCAGCATCCTATCCCACAATGGACAACTCTGGTTGTTTAAACACTTGTTCCTTTATTCTTCTTTTGAACTTTCATTTTACAGTTCTGGCTTGTTTTCTGTGGAGTGACAAAGAATAAATCACTTCCTTTTTCAAACGTCTTTTGAGGATACCTCTCCTGCTTCCCTCCCACGTCTCTGAGCCATTATCTCCCTCCCTTTTCTGTCTCTCCCATGGAAGTCTTCCTTGCTTGGCATCCTGGCAGTCATCCTTTGAACCTTCTCTAGAAAGTCAGGGCCTTGTATATGGGGTGCACATCATTTCTGCCCACATTCCACCAGCCAGAACTCACTTGGGTGCCACACATAGGTAGTGTGTGTGCTGAAGGGGAAGGAGTGGGAGTTGCACTCCCTGGCTGAGAATCTGCTTGCCAGAATAACAACACCACTTGTGAAGTGTTATGGCTTAAATATGAAGAAATCCCCAGCAGGCTCACTATGTTGAAGGCTTGGTTGGACCACTGGACTTTTGGTAAGTGATTGGATCTCGAGGGCTCTAACCTCATCAATGGTCTCATCCACTGATGAAGTCATGGCTCCATGGCTTACTGGGAAGTGGGGCCTAATTGAATGAGGTGAGTCCCTGGGGGTTCTCTCTGTGGTTCCTGGGTGCCCTAAGGTGGGCAGGTTTGTTCCACCATGCTCTTCTGCCATGATTTTTCTGCCTTGACATAGGCCTAAAGCAATGGAGCCAGCCAACCTTTCACTGAAACCTCTGAAACTGTGAGCCAAAATAAATCTTTCCTCCTTTAAGTTGTTTTTCTCAGGTATTTGTCAGAGCAATGAAAATCCGATTAACATACTAGAGGAACACAGGACTTTGACATATGTTCTAGCCATCCCTGCTTCTCAGCCCAAGACAGACTGCTGTTATGGACTACATGTGGGAAGTTTTGAAAAAATTCTCTCAGTACTGTGCTTAGGGCTATGTTCTAAACCTTAACTAAAATATTAACTTTAAAACAAGCAGGGACTTTTCAATTTCAGATCCAGAAAAAATATGAAAACCTGTTGCATTAGTTAGCTATTGATGTTTTACCCCCAAACCTCACTGGCTTAAAGTAATAACAAACATGACTTCACAGTTTCAGTGGGCCAGGATCTGGGAGCAGCCCGTCTGGGCAGTTTGGCTCAGGATCTCTCACGAGGCTGCAGTCAATGCATCAGCTGGGCTGCCATCTTCTGACAGCTCAAATGGGGCTGGAGATGCAATCCCAAGAAATTGCATTCACATGGCTGCTGAGTTGGTGCTAGGGGGTCTGAGTCATGTGAATGAGCCACTAATTAAAGACTAGGCTTGAAGGAGGTGGAGTTAATTTTATTCATCACAACTCTCCTCGGTGAGAAGACTCCTTTTGTTCAAATGAGCTCCCTTAAGCCTGAGGAGCCATAAATGAATGTGAATTGAAGGCAGTCCTGACATGCTTGAGACAATCAAAGGAAATCTGTCCTGCTGTGGGTGGCTGGTGCTATGGGACTAGGAAACCAGAAAGGGCTCTATACCCTAGGATGTGTCTCCTCCTTGTGATTCTACTTCTAAATACTTAATAGGCTTGTCCAAGACAAAGAGTATCAGGAATTCTGAAGACTGTTGAGGTGGCCCTGTGGTGAGGAAAGGCAGTAGCAACCACCAAGAATGCATGATTCCCAAGGGCAAAGTGGGTGTGAGAACAGAAGACCCATGAGACCTAGGGAAAGGATTGGACTTTCCTAAGCATAGAATCAACCAGCATCCAAGTGGATTTTATGAAGCTCTTCAAAGTGAAAGGGGAGGGCTGGGGATTTAGCTCAGTGGTTCTGCCACCTGCCTCGCAAGCACAAGGTCCCAAGTTCGATCGCCGGTACCAAGAAAACCAAACCAAACAAAGTGAAAGGGGACCCTGGGGGTACAGACACATACACACAGTAAATGTGTCATGGCTCTCAGAGTCTGTACACCCCACTAACATCCTATACCCTGCTCCCTGAATGAAAGCTCAGCATTGACACTCAAACCAAGGTAAGGAAAGTGGATCAGGATCCACATGTAGCAGGGCAAGCATATGAACAGGTTGTTGTTATAGTGGGTATTATGGCTTGTGTTTAGATGTCCCCCCAAACCTCGTGCTTTTTCAGAGGTGGCTGAATCTAGAGTGTGTGATTGATTCATGGTGGGGCTAGGCCCAAGGGCACTAGGATTAAGGGTTGAGTGCTACACACCCTAAATAGTCTGAATAAGATAAAAGGGGTTAGAAAGATGGTATTAAGTAAGGTTCCTTGTTGCTTTTGCTGCTTCCGCTGCCATGAACTGTTGCCCCTCTGCCATCCTGCCAGCCGATTGGAGCCAGGCGATTATGGACTGAAATGTCTATGAACTGTAAGCCAAATAAACCCTTTCCCCTTTAACTTTGGGTGGTGGGTATTTTGTCTCTGCAATGAGAGAAAAGTTACTAAGGCAGTGGGTAACTGATCACTTGTCAGCTGGACTGAAACTTGGGGCTCCAGTTTCCAGGAACAATAGCAGCCCGTGGCTGTATGCATTTCATCCTTGCCTGAATCTCTCTGGCAAGTAAGCCCTGCTTCCAAAAGCCCGGGCCAGCAGTTTTTCTCTTCTCTCCTTAAGTTTATTCCCATCCACCTGCGAACTTGCTCTTGTATGTCTGCTCTAACAAACAAATAAAATTGCTGCCCACACAACCCCTCCAGCTACTGCCATTTCTTCTGCCCTCTTCACACACCATTTCATGGAAGCTAGTCTTAGGTGGCACAGCAACAGGCTTAGATCTACTCTACCTGGCTTCTGCCCCCAATATTCCACTAGAAGGGCTCTTGTCAAGGTCAACTGAAGCTTCTGGGTGTGCAATGCCAATGGCCACTCCTATTCTCATCTGAGCTGATCCCATCCTAGACAGCTCATTATTCCTTTTTCCCTTCCAACATTTTTTTTTACCTTGCTCTTGTCAGCTTCTTTTCTTGCTTCCCTTCCCACAGATCCTTTCTCTGGAGCCCTCGTTGGAATAACTAGGATCGATCCTGGCAGCCTTCTCTTTCTTTTCCACACCCTGAATTCCTATTCCATTTAAATAGTGCTGATGCCCAACTTTACAACTTGATCTTGGTATTTCCATTTAGATGCTTAATGGGAAAACTGAAGATGAACTCCTTTCTGTGGGCTTTACTTTCTGGTCCCATTTCTGTAAATGATACCCTCATTCACCCGGGACCTTCTTTAAGAGAATGCAATTAATATGATCAATTTGGTTGGGAAAAAATTGTCCCAGGAATTTTTCAATAAGGGTAAACTCTATAAAGCTGTATAGTACTAAAAACTAGAAAAATAATTGTGATGAAGATGAAACATAAATAAAAGTAGCAGTCCTTAGGATACATAAAATCAAATTACAATATATAATGGCATTGTATGATTCTGACTCCAGCTGTACAAATTCCCACAGAAACTGGCTTGTTCAAAGGAACACACTGACACTGTTTTCAAAAAGTAAAAAGAGATTATATAACCGAGACACAAATTCTGAGATTCCAAATAAACACCTCTGCCTGGCTTCTCTACATTCTGCATTTGTGGTTCCTGGTAAACAATAACCCATAACCTGGTTTTCAATAAAAATGTGCAGATTAGGTGAATCAGATGCTAAATGACAACTTTTAAGAAATTTTATATTTTTACTATGTTGTATCACATACATGAAAAAAAAACCTGTTATCTTCTGTCTTCTAAAACTGAAGGGGGGTTGCTCAAAAAAATTGAAATTGCCTGACTAAACCATTTTGGAGTTTAAATGAGGTCTGTATGAAGAGGAACTTCATATACTGCCTTTAACCCCGTATTGCAGGATGTTCTCTGTGAGCAGAAATAACATTTGCATGCACAACCGAGGCATGTTTGAAACCTTTTATTAAACAGGCAATGCATTGTGCAAATGGTTAAGGACACAGATGCCAAGTGGAAAAGTTTAAAAATTATTTTTGGAAACAGTCTATGGGTTGACGAACCCTGCTATGTTCCTTCCTCTTCTTCTTAGAGTGGCTATCTTCAGGAAATCAGATTGTTGTGTAGCTGCTCTTAGAAATGCATCCCTGTTTCACCATAAATGTCATGCCTAGTAGTAACACAAAAGGAGAAGACAGGCAAGACCGCGGCCAGACACACAGGCTGATCTTCAGTGGAACCACAAACACGGGCGCTCCTGGGATAGCTTCGGTTTTGGGCTTTCAGGGTGTCTGATTTATAAATCCACATTTCATTTCTGTTTTCCGCCTTGTCTGAGCCTCTTTACCAAGGGAATTCTAAAAGACTCACATTCATGCCCCTGAGCACAGGAATTCATTCCTGGATTTTTTCAATGTGGTTTTTGTTTGGGGCCCCTCTGGTCCAGGATTATGGCTGTTTGTTCTCTTCATTTTGCTTGGTTCCTCTCTTCCCCGAGCTTGTCATAACTTGGTGATAAAATCAAGCTTAAGTTGCACAGTCTGTTTGCCGTGATTTATTGGCAGTTTTAAACTAAGTGGCCTGTCAAGGGAGTGGACATTCTTTGTCGGTGGGCTGCCAATTTATTTTATGATTTGAGGCATGTCGCTCCAAGCTTGAGATTTCTTTCTGGCGAGTTCCATCCAGGAGGGCTGATCTGCACTGGCATAACTGGCTCTCTTCAGCTGATGCAACTCCTTCTCTGCCATTGCCGCAGCCTGAGCTGCTGCAGGGGGGACAAGCAGAAACACGAGACAGGAGTGTGGATGTTCACGTAAGCCTCTTGCATTTCTCTAAACATGTGTCAAGGTCTTACCTGTGTTCCCCAACAGAAACTTCATTAGTATGTAAATGTGTCAAGGACACTTGGGCTGAGAATATGTAATTTATGTGATTAAAAAGGTTTAAGAGTAGCTTGAACAGTTCTAGCAGAGCATAGAGTAAGAAATAGAAAGGAACTGCAGGAATGTTGGGGGTAGGTTATGCAACAAGTGAATGAACTTAATACTACTCAAATGTCCACTTAAAATGGATAGAAAAGTAAATTCCTTGTTGTGTGCCTTTTAACCCAATGAAAAATAAATAAAAATTTTATAAGTATAAGGGTTGGGATATACCTCATTAGAAGAATAGATATGTAGATGCTTGAGTCCCTGATTTCAATACCCAGCAGCACCAGGAACAACAACAACAACAACAACAAAAACAAAACAAGAAAGGGCTGGGGATCTAGCAGAGCATGTGCTTAGCACGTCTGAGACCTTGGGCTCAATTGCAAGCACATTTAAAAAAAAATACTGATACATGCAACAAGAGATGAACCTCAAAAACACTGTGCTCAGCAAAAGAAGCTAGCCGTTAGAGAACAGATACGTTATGATTACATTTATAAGAAATATTCCAAAGGGCCGGGGATTTAGCTCAGTGGTTTCGCCACCTGCCTCAAAAGCAGAAGGTCCTGAGTTTGATCCCTGGTACCAGAAAAAAGAAAAAAAAAAGAGAAATGTTCCAAAAATGCAAATCTACAAAGACAGAAAGTAGACTAGTGGTTGCCTAGAGCTAGATGTGGGAATAGGGATTGATATCAAGTGGATGTGAGGTTTCTTCTGAGCGTGAGGGAAATGTTTTACACTTAGGTTGGCCATGAGTGTGACACACTTTGTAGATAAGACACTCATCATGACTACATCCTCACTGAATTACATGCTTACTTATGCAGGCTTTATGGTGTGTGAATTATATCTCAATAAACACTGCAGGAAAAACTCAATGTGGCAAGT
Organism: Heterocephalus glaber; assembly: GCF_000247695.1. The sequence continues at coordinate 3,857,832 of NW_004624749.1, forward strand.
AATTCAATAAAACAAACAACAAAAAACTCCAAACAATAACACCATAAAAAAGAGCCAGGTGTGGTGGTGCACACTAATCCCAGCACTTGGGGGGCTCAGGCAGGAGAACTGCCACAAGTTTGAGACCAGCCTGGTCTACATAAAGAGTTCAAGGCCAGCCCGAACTACACATAGTGAGACCCTGTCTCAAAAAACAAAACGAACCAAGACTACAGGAACCACCCAGGACCATGAGTCCACAGTGCTTGGTAACACAGGCCGATCTCATACCCAAGTTCTGATGTGATAGGGAGATTCCCCTTTGCAGCCCCTCCTTGAGGCTCAGTTTGGCTGCCTGCTTCTGGGTCACTGTGGGCTTAGTAGGGGTCATCAGGAAAGACTTGCTGCGGACAAAGTCAACCTGTCTCACAGGCTCCTGTGGGGACACAAGAAAGACACACACTGTCAACCACACAGACTTGGAGAGAGACAAATACAACCCAGGTGTGTGAGTCCCAAGGGGCCCCTCCCAAGATGACCTGTGCTGGTGGCACTTTCTGGGTGAGCTCTGGTGTGTCCCCTTGCTGACATCCAGCAGTAGAATGCTGAAATTCTGACCAGTACCCAGCTTGATCCCAGCCCATACAGGCATTGTGGTTTCCCTGTCCCCCAAATTCTGCCTTAGCCCCAGATGCTTAATGGCAGGGATTCCACGTGACAGTCAAAATTAACTGGGTTTGGAAATGGTTTTGTGACTTTTAGGACACTTGGCATGATCACACATGCTCTGAATGGATTAACACCTTATTTACAAATTTCCCAGCCTGCATATGAGTCTTCTGGTCTGGGTGCAACTGAGTTGTGGTTAAAAGGAGAGAAGCAGGTGTAGGCTCGGGCTTTTCTGACAGGGCTGAAACACTCTTCCGGACTTGGCACCTTATTACTGTGGCTACTAAGGGGACCGAAAAGCTGGAGATTGGCTTGCTTCTAGCTGTCTATGTTGGTGAAAGCTATTTACAGTGCAGAGGGCAAAAATGAACCCCAGCTTCCTGCCATGCATCCCCAGGGGAGGAATAAGGAGGCCCAGCAGGTGGCCAGCACAAAGGGCACAAGTGGGGCTCACTGATCACTGCACAGTGAGTTGAGAGGGAGCTGCCAGCATCGCTGCTATATGTCTGAGCAAGAAGTTATTTTAACCTCATTCCATTTTTCCAGATGCTGAGCTGCACTGCCTAGGAGGCAAGGAGTAGAGAACTGTCTCCACTAAACAATTCCATGCTTCTCTGTGTCCCTAACAAGCCTAGCAAAGAGCAGATAGGTGGCTCCTCTACGGAGCTTATCATTTGGCACAAAACTGTGTTTGCTTCACTGAGCTTAGCCACACACCAGCAGCCGCCACACACAGTCATCATGCGGACCCCAGCCCCAGCCCTGGCCTGGTCTGCTGTCCCTCCTGAACCCCCATAACTGCTAGTGTCTGGTCTTAGCACCTGGGCTCTCTCAGGTGCCTTGGCTTGCTTTCCTGTTTCTGACTTCAGGGTCCGAGTTCCAGGTTTGTCTTCCTGGCTCGGTGGCTGGTCAGGGCCCCCTCGCCGCTTCTGCCGAGCCATGGTGATCCAGGGTGGTGTGGGCTGCCCATCAGCTTCGGGACCTGTTGCTGCCACAGGCAGACCCTTCTCTGTGGGTAAAGGCAGAAGGTTATTCGAGCCAGCCCTGCCTCTCCAGCCTCCCCCTTTATTTCTGCCATACAGGGAACACTGCTCTGCTCTGGCTCACAGTGGCAGGGCAGGGGACAGGCAGTCTGGGGGCCTCTCCAGCGAGACCATTACTTTTCCTTAAGGGACTTTGTTTTCTTTCTAAAGATATATCAAAGGGATTATGTATCTCTAGTCTGCACCACAATGAAACACAATTGCCTGTCTAAAGTCAATGTGCATTTTAAAGCTAACTTCCTCCCAGGGAACCCTTTCTGGAAGGAGCTAAAAATACACACACAATAGGTAAGAATTTTGTAATAGAATCCCGTCATTGGGGACCAGCACACACTTCCCAACTTCTGATGTGCTCAGATGCTGAAGACACACTGTTGTCCTCATAACAAGGGCAAGCACAGCCTTCTCTCTGTGGAGAGTGGTACTGTTCACAATATCGTTTGGTTTTATTCCTCTTCCAGAGACCCCAGTAACTGCCTGGCACATGGAAGGTGCTTGGTGGCTGTGTGTTTGATGTAGTCTGCATTTCTCATCTCTTATTCGCTGCATGAGAGTTTTATAGCATCCTCATAGCCTCTGTTGTTTTTCCTTAAAAAGCAACTTTTTCCTGTTCTCCTTTGATTATTTCTTCATGCTCTGACCAATCACATCCTCTGAACTTACTACCTTAGTCAAGAACATATTCTGAGCAATTCTGTCAAGGCTAAGAGTAGAGGGAAAGAAATGTCCATCCCCAGTTTTATTTTATCCCCAGGGCCCTGCACATGCTAGGCAAGTGCTTGCTTGAGCACTGAGCTACAGCCCCATCCCTAACCCTGGTTTTAGACCGGGGGCAGAATGGTTGCTGCTGAATGCTAAAGCAGCTCCAGCACCTGACACAGAGCACAAGACATGGTTCTGTGATCTCATGCCAGACACTTAAGTCATTCCACCTGAGCCACAAGAAAAACTTTAAACATCAGCAGAGAGGGGTCCAGTCCCCAGGCCGACATCTCAGGGGATGGAGGCAATATAAACACACTCTTCCCATTTTCTCATGGGAAATGCAGTCTTGTAAACAACGCAAGGAGATGGAGCTCTCCTTATATCAAGAGCAGGCTGTACTGTATGTATGTGCATGTATTCCTATGTTCATATGCACACCCCCACAGTAAGCCCCACAGCTGCACCAGGCAGTGCCAGTGTGCGATAAGATGACCCAAAATACAAAATAGCAGTGTCACCAAGCACTGGGCCAGGCAGGCAGCCAAGATCTTTCACCAGCCATTTCTTTCCTTTTTTGGTCTCCCTTTCTTCCCCAAGTGTCGGCCTTTCCTTGTATTCTGTATCTTCTTCTTTCTCACCTTCTCCTTTGTCAGGAATGCAAATGGGTGAAGGGTCCCTGGTTCCCCCAGACCCTTTCACAGGGACATTCCTGGGGCCAGCCTCATGGGTAGAGAGAAGCAAGAGAGGTGCACAGGGGTCCAGACACCAAGAGGGACAGAGAAAACCCACTACTGTTTCCACCATGGTTCAGTGAGGACTGTGATCCCAACAGCAGCCTCACAACAGGTGACCCAAGAAGTGGGTGATGGGCTTGGCACTACCCACACTGCCAAGCTTCACAGAAGTCTCACCCTTGTCCCAGGTAGCCAGGGCCAGAGCTGGGTGACAAGTCATTCTACTCTGTGGAAATAGGCCTCAATGGCTCTGTGTGTGTGTGTGTGTGTGTGTGTGTGTGTGTGTGTGTGTGTGTGGTGATGGTATTGGGGATTGAATCCAGGGCCTTTACACAGAGCTACATCCATAGCCCTTTTTTACTTTGAGACAGAGTCTCACTAAGTTGCTACATTGCCCAGGCTGGGCTCAAAGTTGCCAATCTCCTGCCTCAGTCTCCTAGACTGGTAGGATCACAGATACATGCCGTCATGTCTGCTTTTGGAGGTCTCTTTGATGTGCTCCTCTAACCACTGCGCTTGGCACCCACTTTAGGGGTTGGGCTTCTGGGGTATATGCTATACTCAACCTGGAATTCTCTCAAGCTGGAGAAGAGAATAAAGACACAGGCAAATAAAGAAGGCTTCAAGGGCCAAAGTCCTTACAAAGTGATAGCTATAAAGCACAAACATTCAACGTGAAGGTTGCTTAATCTATTGAGGATTGGCTAAAGGGAACTGACCTCTCAATTTCTCCTCTCCAGATGACAAGGGGGTTAAGCTGTTAACTGTGAGCACTTCTCAGACTGGGGAGCGGCAATTCCATGTCCCCCATGCTAAATGTCTGGAAGTCTGACTCCCTACCCACAGCTGCCCCAGAAGGAAAAGCAGCAGGCTGGTCTGCTGGAGCACAAACACAGAGGTACACTTCCGGAAGGCAAATGCTGCTGGCGAGCACATCCAGAATGGAAATGCTGTAGACCCAGGAACCTGCACAGCAACAGAATGCACCCCACACAACTTAACTTCATGGGAAAAATACTTCTAATCAGAGAAAACTATTATTGCTCTTATTACTTGGTTATTTGAGAAGATTCTGTCAAAGGAATATTCTTCTCCAAATTCCTTTTGCTTCCTTAACACATTTCCCTAGCTCAAGGATTTATTTTGAAGAATATAATGTATAAGCATTAATTTCCAGAGATCCTGTCCTCAGGGTTGTGTTCAACTGGCTGTGATATCTAAGAAGGCTTCCTCCCTGGTTCCAGGCAACAGAGCAGCTAATGACTGGAGCTGGGGCCTCCAGGGCTGGGTTTAAGGCCTTAGGCTAGCAATGCACTCTGGGACAAACCTAAGAACCCCTGGAGGCTCAATTTTAGTGCAAAATGAAAAAAAAACAGCAGTATGTGTGCTTCCCAGCAAGACTACAAAGATTCCATGAGACAGTGCACCATCTACACCTGCCAGCCTGGCCAGAGAAGAATCCATGAGACAACCCACCATCTCCACCTCCCAGCGTAGCTGTGGAACAATCCTCAGAGAGTACTCAGTGTAGTGCTTGGCACCTACGTGCCTGTAAGAATGTCAGCTGCTGCCACTACGGCTGCTGTTGTTATTCTGTTGCTGGTGTTATCAGTTTTCCCATTTGAGGAAGGATGTACACTTTGGTCAAATCCAGACACGATGGAGACCAGTGAGCCATTGCGCCATGAAGTAAGACTTTTGTCCCCAGCTCTGATAAGAAAATGCATCAGTGCTGGCTTGTACTTCAGCCTCTTGACCCTTTGATCCCTGAGGACATTGTAATGCTCCTAGTATTACAGGCAGCTAAGTTAGATAAAAATTAATATACAGTCAGAGAGTGACTGGGCTCTCAAGAAAGTCAGCAGAAAAAATAAAGGCATCAGAGTTGTGGCTTCAGGTGCCTCTGAAGAAGGTTAGGCCCAAGATAAAGATGCAGTGGCCAACCCTACATGCTTCCCTAAAGGATAACAGTGACTTGAGGTTATATTGTTATTAGTACCACCTGGACCATTAAGTGCAGACAGGCATTAGATGCTCATGTGGGTGGGTGACCAGAGCATCTGGACCCATCCCTTCCCCAAAATGTTTCTGTTTTAGAAGTCATAGATAAGCCAAGGTTAATGGTGTCGGCAATATACTCTTGCTAGTACCTCCCTTCCGTTTTTGGTCAATATTAGCTAAGCAGCCCTACTTGTAATCTTATTATTGACGATGGTTTGATCCACACTGTACACACATTGTGACTTTACTGTATAAATTACCCCTGACAAAGGGCCTCAATGACTACGCACTCAGGACTCCTCCTGTCTCTCTGGAGCTATCTCTTAATAAGTCTTACTACTCTTAACCGATGTTCTTCCTTGGAATTCATTCTTCCATTTGGGGGGACATGAATTCAGCACATCTGACATCTAGTGGGTTGTGCGTTATATTTCTTCCCTATCACTAGCAGACTGCATCTTCCCGCTGTGTGTGTTTATCTGCCTGTCACCCCACAGGGGCAGTGGCCTCATCTTGTCATTTCTGCACTCACTGTGCCCAGCATGGACCAGCAGGGTCTCAAAGAGGCTGCCCTGCCCCCCAGGCCTGCTGCATTATGGAGGAGCCTGGCCATGGCCCCTGTGGGCCTCGAGTCCTGTTTCTGGAACAGTGCTCTGATCCTCGTGTGTAGACACTGCATGCCAGAGATCCTGCATGCTGTGGGCTCCAACACAGTGACACAAAGCCCAAGATAGCACCACAGTTTTCATCCCTATTCTCAGTAACCCTCCCCATGCCGCACTCTGACTCTGAATACCCCTGGGAAAGAAAACCTCCATTTCCTGACCCATGTTTGGCATTGTGACTGAGCTATCTGTATTTGAAAAGACCTAAAAAGAACCATTCCCCAGATCCTCAACATGAAACCATTTCTACACGGGAGAGATGCATTTCATCACTCCATTCTGACCCACTGATGGGTGGTGGTTATTTTTTTCTTTCTCCTTTACTTTATTCTTTTGGTACCTATCAAAATTCAACCTTAAGATGCCATTTTATTTAGAAAGACTCCTGCAGCGACCACCCGAGGTCCCGGGGTAAAACTCAAACAGTGGACCTCACCCCACGGGACAGCTGGGACTAGCTGAGTCTGGGAACTGCCAAGAACACTATCTTCTGAGTGGGAGGCAAAGAGTCTCACAATATAAACTCCTGTGGTCCTTGCCCTTTGGCTGAGAAAATAAAGCAGATACTCCACCCTAGGTAACACCCAGCAGGACAGCAGGGTTCCTGCACCTCTGGAACGTTTGGTATATCCTGTTTTTTGTGAAGCAGCAATTTTTAAGAATCTTCTGCCTTTCATAAAATTTCTTTCTTGTTTATAAAAGTGCACACACCCATTGTACAAATTTGGATGATAGATAGGAGTATAAAGATAGATGCCAGGTATGGAGGTGCACATCTAATTTCAGCACTGTGGGAAGCTGAAGGAGGAGGATCCAAGTTCAAGTACCACTTGGACTATTTAGTGAGACCCTGTATTTAAAAAAAAAA
>NW_004624749.1:3871720-3884339 GCF_000247695.1 Heterocephalus glaber
AAGGGAAGGGGAAAAAAAAAGAACCAAGATACTCATGTAATGGTACAAGATCCCAATGATGAATGTAACTGTATTTTATACCAAAAATGTACCAATAAACTTAATAGGAAAAAAAAGGAAGTATAGTAGTGAGAACAGCTGGCTTTCTTTAAAAATTCAGGATATACACATTTGTGAGTATTTCTCTAAAAAGACTGAGCCAGGCATAGTGGCACATGCATGTAGTCCTAGCTACTGTGCATAAATTTCAGTGGCGTATAATGAGTAAGTTCTAGAGATTTCTGTACACCATTGTACTTATAGTCAACATTGTACATTAAAAATTGTTGAGAGTAGATTTCATGTTGACTGTTCTTATCCTGATAAAGTAAAAAATTCAAGAGATATTGATATATATTCTTGTAGGATATAAACATACACTCAAGTGCACATTATATTACTGTTATTAGAGAAGGGTACAATCTGAGTCCATTTCCTCCAAAAATGTCTCTGACATCCAAAGACAAGATGTACATCCCTAAGTTCCCTTGGGGTATCTAGATGCCACCTTCCTGAAGTCACCTCCTGAGGGTTGGGGACTTGCCCTTCTCCTGTCTTCTAGAGGAAATATGTTGCTTCAAAGAAGCAGAAATGTGCTAAATATTAGGCAAAAGAATGACATGCATGAGTCAGGAATGAGTGAGGGCAGGAGGACTAGAGTCTAGAAGAAGAGGTCAGAGACTGATGTCACTGTGGAGGAGCTCAGATTGGAGGCCACTGCAGATTAAGAATGGCAAAATGATGAGCCGCCCTCCAACACATCAACATCGGACCACAACTTGTACAAAATAAATCTCACATCCCTATATCCAGAAAGAAAATAGATGGAAAAAAAGGTCAATGTGGTGACATCTGGAGAGTAGATCTATGAGTAATTCATTCTCTCTCTCTCTCTCTCTCTCTCTCTCTCTCTCTGTCTCTCTACCACTGAGCTAAACCCACAGCCCAGGAGTGACAATTTTCCCTGTATGCTTTCTGTCTTTACAATGTTTCCTCACAAGACTACAGCTCCTTTGCTCTCATTCTTACCTTGTGTGTAGAAAGCTGCTTCCTGACCTATAATTTCGCCTGTGATGGACTGGCCCAACAGGAAGATGGATAATGTCCTGAACAAATGGCACTCCATGGTCCAATCCTCTTTTATAAGCCCTGCCCAAGAGTGCATGAGGCCTTGGGGGCACATTCTGTATATAAGCCATAACAAACACTAATAACCCTGGGCCACTTACCTACAATGGCAGATCAGCAAGTGTGGACCAGGTCTAGAAATAGTCCTCTCTATGCTGAGAAGCACAAATATGGTGCTGGGCTTAAAGCAACCACGCCAAGGTTGATACAGTCATGACAGAGTCAAGAAAACACCATAAGGACAAAGGAAAAACTCCTTGGCCCTTAATCTATTACTCTCCAAAAGCATGATTTATGTTTTCTTCTAAGACAATCAGGGCCTTAAGAGCTATTTTTACTAAAACCCACAACTCTTCACTGGAGCCTAACTAAAAGTAGAACAAAGCTTGGCCTTCATTTTCTGCACCTCTGGGTCAAATCCTTTTCAGCTCCCCATACAGGTATGTTAGTCTTTTGGGGATTATCTGTCTAAAAGTTAGCAAAACAAGGTTTATTAGCCATAAATTTACCTAGCCTATCTCATTACCCATCAAGATAAAGATACCAGGATTAGCGATTTACAGGGACATTCAGCAACACCCAGAATCTCCATTGCCATAGGCCTATGGATTCTAGCAGAACCTCACATGACTGGGACTGTTAGCCCTGAGGATTCCATCCATGCCCATCGAGGGGAACCAAACCACCCCTCAACCAACAGGATTCAACTTGAACTACAAAATCAGAACTGACTTATGATTGACCAGACCCCAGCTGCTGCAGTACCCCACAAAACTGTTCTCCTTCCTTTGGTGGGTAGGTCACTGATTTTCATCAGAGTCAAGCTGAAGGAGTCCTTTCTTGATCTTACCTTCTAATTAAAGCTTTTACCTGTCAACTCATACTGTTGGCTTTATTTTTAATTTCCATTATCACTAAAGCAAGGACCCACGATGGCTAATGAATGCTTGGCCCTGTAAAGCTTGGACTCTTTGGCAAGCCAGGTCCTGTGTTATTCAAAAGCCTTGCATCTTTCCTTCCTCTGTGAAGGGTTCTCCATTTCTTCAAGAAGGGAATATGGGACATGGGAGAGAGGAGGAGGAGGGAAGGGGAGGGGAGGGGTGAGGAGAGGGGAGTGGGAGGAGGAGGAAGCAGGAGTTCCAGGGCCAAAGTCACCATGGCAGAACTGCACACCCATCTGGAACACTTCAATAATCTACCTTTACGGTGCCTGCCCTGAAAGGGATGTGGGGAGATGGCAGCCCATCGGGGAGCTCTGGGCAGAATATCTGCCACCACAAGATAATAAATAGCAGTAATTAGGTCTTCCTGGAAAACAGATGAGCATTGTTATTAAAACTTTTATTACCTATATGTTTTATACAAGTCCAACTGCCTCCAGCTGTTATAATTTGGAAGCAATGAGGAAGAAAGTAGAAGTAATAATAATGAATTAAACCACAAACACATCCGTGTCTGGGGAAGGTGGGGGGCTATTTCAGAGATGGGCCCCAACATCAGGGACCCTGACATTCTGCTGTGGTCTGCACAGGCAGAACCAGACCCCCAAAGTCTGGAGTGGGCCCAGGGTGCACCCACAACCTGTTGGAGCACTTGTCTCTCAAAAACTGCCCCCAGGGAGAGCAGGTTCCTAGAAGAACACGGGTAATTCCTCTCCTCTCTGCATTACAGTGAAAATCATTACCTGTGCCCATAGCTTCTTTCACTTCGGAATTCACCTGACTGTTATTTCTGTGGCTAATATTCATGGATGGACAAGACAATTCTCTCCTACTATTTAATGAAGCCCATAAAAATAAATGCTGTATCACATTTCATAAATTAAAGAAAAAAGGTTTGCTACAGACCGTCCTAGGTGTTGTGAGTGGAAACAGCATTGCAGCCTGGGCTGAGAGGGGGTCACGTACAATTACGGGGCCAAGTGTTGCCCTCAGAAGCTTCTTTTACAGTTTGGACTCTGACCCTGAGTTTTTAGGTTCCATTCACTCTGCAAGCCCTTGAGAGACATTTTACTGCTGGGCCATGAAGGTGGATGGTGTTGATGCTGAGGTTTCATGTGCACAGAGCAACTCTCCTTGCTCTTCAGATGGTTTTTTTGAATCACTCTGCAGTTGCTTCAATAATGTGCTGGGAATCTGCACAGTGGATCATCAGCTAGGACTTGAACACCCCCACATCCCAGCTCCCTTGCAGCTCATCCTAATACAGTGGCAGCAGGAGCAGTGAAAAATTCCTAGCTAAGCCAATGGTACCAGGGACCAGGAAGGCATATCTGCTGGCTCTTTGCACTTCCTGGTATCCTTGGGGGTCATCTTAGAAACCCAAAGCTCTTCAGACTCTGCATGTTTACTAACTTCCTAGGTGGGAGGCAGAAAACTAGAGTATCTTTGGACTTGTGTTCCATTGCTTTGTTTATGCTAATTTTTCCTCCTGTGTGCATCTTCCTTTTAGGATGAAGGATTCCCCCAAGACAGCCACCAAGTTCTGTTTCCTCTGTCCCACGCTGCAGTGGGTAAGTGGACTCCTAGACTTCTAGGGGCCACATAAAATAGCCAGAAGCATTTAAAAATAAAACGTGCTGTGGAAAACTTCTCTCTAGGACCCCAATCATACACATGCATGACTCAAGTATACATGACTCTGTTTTCTGGCACACAGATTTCCATAAATAAAAAAAAGCAGTAATGAATGAGTCCTTACTTCTGCTACACACCTCCATCCCAAAAAGGCTTCTCATTTCATCTGAAACACTGTAAGTGACAAATGTCAAAGGAGAAAAGTCATCTGTTCTGTTCTTGCTCCTTTGAAAGGACAGTTGTTTGTAAACACTCTCATGCTGCCCCTAGTTGTAACATGATTTGTTTTGGGGAAAGGAAATAAACACCTCTGAAAGGCTTCCATTGTACAAAGCCTTGTGACTCCAATCATTCACGGATGCTTTCCGTGTGAGACCAGGCCACATGAGCCTTGTTAGGACGAGAAAAGAAGAATTTCCTTGGGGGAAAAGGTCAGAGGACTCTCACTGATAGAGAAGTGAGATGTTTTATTTATTTATTTATTTATTTATTTTTCTTTTGGTACCAGGGATCGAAATCAGGACCTTGTGCTTGCCAGGGATGTTTTATTTTTAGCCAAGAAGCAGCTTTGGCCCTGGGAGAACTAACTGGCATCAAGATGAGCATACATGTCCCAGGATTTGGGGCCTTGGTGAGTTTCTGAGATAAAAAGTGGGAGAAGCATTGGAGGGATCTGCTGAGGAGCCCATTGTCTTTCAGAAAATATGCTGGAAAATCACTTTTTACATTCCCCTTGTTATGTCCACAAACCTGACTTCTCAGTACTTACACAAGATTGTGTTTATTTTTTTCTGTTCATTTGTTTTTGCTTTGTTTTGTTTTATTTTCCTCTGGTACTGGAAATTGAACCCAGATCCTTTGGACTGAGCCACACCTCCAGCTCCCCACCCCCTTTCAGATAGGATCTTGCTCAGTCACTAAGTTGCCCAGGCTGGGCTCAAACTTAAGAACCTTCTGTCTCTCAGAGTACTGGGATTATAGCATGTGGCGCTGTTTCTAATTCTTAATCAGAGTTGGGTTTTGTTTTTGCAGTGCTAGGGGTTGAACCCAGGGCCTCATTCATGCTGGTTAAGGGCTCTACCACTAAGCTATACCCCCAGTCCCCTAACTCTTCTTCAAACATGGTATCAGTGGTACTAAGAGGAACACTGATTCTTTCTTCTGTTCCCTTTGCATCAAGAGCATTTACATTCTCCATGGACACCCAAGGAGAAATTCCAGCCATCGTGGACTTTCCTTTGCCCCACCTGTACCCCGGAGGTAGGCGGCTCTTACCAGCTCCTCTGCGTCCTGACTTCTCTGTCCCTCTGCTGTCCTTTCTGGGGTCTGCAGGCAGGGTCACTTTCTCGGGCTCTCCGGGGCTGACATCAGGCATGTAGGCCAGGGTGAGGCTCTGCAGCAGTGGCTTCCTGGGCAGGGGTGGCTTGGAGCTGGGTTGCTCAGGGGAACGCGCCTTCCCCTTTCCTTGGCTGTTGGGGGACCTGGCACCTCGGAGTGCAGTGGCTGTCCCGATGTGACCCTGCTCATCTTTGGGGAGCAGGGCCAGCCCTCCTCTTTCTAACCTAACCTCAGCGCTGTGTCTCTTGATGCCCTTGGCTTCCTGGGAGGAGCCCTCTCTGTACTTGAGGGACAGGGAGGTGGACCGCAGCTTGACAGGGAAGGAACTTTTGTCCTCACATGGGGGTTTCTCTGTAGTGCCTGGGCAGGGCTCTCCCATGCCTGGCATGGTGGCCACAATGTCTCCTGAGTCCTGAGACTCTGGCTCTGCTGGCTTCTGAGGGTCTGATTTCCAAGTCTGGGGCTCGGGGAGCATGTGGAGGTCATCGAGGGCCGCCTCACTCTTCCAGGCCAGGCCACTGCGTGCCAGGGGCAATCGGATTGCAGAGACAGTGGGGACAGTGGGACCCAAAAGCCGAGGGCCTCCTGGGTGTGGCTGTGCCCTGCATGACGACACTGAGAACTTCTTCCCACCCCGCAGCTCCCCACCAGCCGCACCCCGCTCACTTTTCCGTCCTGGTGTCCCTCTCTCAGGACCGCCCTTAGGGGGCTCTGTGTGCTCAGCCTTGGGGCACTCGGGGGGCACAGCCTCGATGCCCAGGGCTTGTGGGCTGGGGTCCTGCAGCGGTGACTCTGTGGTGGGTGCTGGGGACATGCTGAGGTCTTCGGCCACTGTCATAGCCCTGTGCTTCAGGCAGCTCTTGGGCCCTGGAGGGCTCGGGGCGGGGACCACTGCAGGCTCTGTCCCTGTTCCCTTGGGGCCAGGCAATGCCAGTATGGGTTCTACCTCTGGGTGGATGCTTTGGTCTGGACCACCTGGATCACAGGGTGTCTCCAAGGTGGTGGCAATGACAATCTCAGGAGGTGCTATGTCGTGAGGTGTTGTGTCTACCAAGGAGACACTGGTAGACAATGCACTTTCCACATCTCCAGAAGCACAAACCATCTCCTCATCTCTGTCCTCAGCTTGAGGACATGGGCTTGCAGTGGACAGCTCTTCCTCCTGGATTTCAATGTTGGGGATGGGGTGCAGAGAGCTGTTCGGTAGAGACAGGGACTCCACGCAGGGGGCCGGGACTGCCACAGGCTCAGTGACCTCTGGGGTAGCCAGGTGGCTTGAGGGGACATCCTCAAGGGAGCTCCCCTCTTCCATACTTGCACTGAGTGCTGGGCTGTGCTGCAGGCGGGCACGTCTAGCACGGGGTCCCCCAGGTGGCATCAAGGTAGCAGGTCCCCCAGGCAAACAGTCTCTGTCCAGCATCAAATCCTGTTGTGCAGAGCTGGGATTCTCCTCTGTGCCGACTTCAGGTGCTGGCTTCTCATCATATTCCTCCTCCTCGGGGGTACAGATCAGGTCACTCAGGGATTCTGACTGTGCCCGCTAGGAGAAATAGATAAGAGAACATTGCTGTGGCAAATATTAGGAAGCTGAAGACTTCCCTGTCTTCCTGAAGGCTTTCTACTGAAAGCAGTATGTCCCTAAAGGTGGCACTGACTTAGACATTCACACACAGGTGTGCTTTCTTTGCTTTTCTGGTACCAGGGATCAAACTCAGGATTCTGTACTTGTGAGGCAGGCAGTGGCACCACTGAGCTAAATCCCTGGCCCTAGGTGTGCTTTCTTAATCTCCCCCTTATCAGTCTATTTGGATGCTTCACTCAAACATTTTTGAGGTCCCACAAGACATGTCACTTACAGCTTATGAGGGCCAGCTACAAAATCAGCAGGTGCTGCCGATCAGAGTGAGGCCAACAGTAGCTGAGTATCTGCCAGGTTCTGTGCTCTACACTTATTTTATTGGCTCCTCCATTCATCCCATGGAGGAAGCGACCGTCCTTCCCTTTGTGCACTTGGATAAATTGGAGCTCAGAGGTGTCAAAACCTGGGTCAAGGAGCCGGGGATTTAGCTCAGTGGTGCCACTGCCTGCCTCTCAAGTGCAAGGTCCTGAGTTCGATCCCTGGTACAAACAAAACAAAACAAAACCAAAAAAACAACCCTGGGTCAAGAGGACCTAACTGATGGCCAGCAAGTGGCCCGGGTGATCAGCTAGGGCTCTTTCTGTGCTGCCTTGGAGTCAGTGTCCCATGTCAACACCAGAGTTAGCCTGGTTCTCCTAAAGGACCATTCATACCACCACTAACATTAGCATCAGCTCACCACAGCTTATAGAATAAGATCCAAACATTTCAGCTCAATTTAACTCTTACGTCCTCCAGCCTTGTGCTGTTTTCCCCCACTGTACTCAAATCAAACTAGTGCCCCAATACAGGGGTGGGGGCAGACCTGGGTCTTGCATTTGGTAGCACCATAGCCTCGAGACCTGGAGCCAGGTATCCCGTGGCACTGCTCCTCTTAAAACAGAATTAATACACTCCCTGTTTCTGGCACTGCCCAGGTTGGACTGAGGACCAACTGGCATGGTAGGACACGGATGCAACCATTTGTGGGTGTTCTGCTTGTACTGGGCCTGGACCCACACACAGCATGGTTCTGTGCAGCAGTGTAAAATGCCGGGGTCACAACCCAAGGTTCCCAATCTCTGCTGTGGTGGGAGCAGCAAAATACATTCAAGTGTGTATTTTAACTTCATAATAAATATCATAATATTGTTCACCAAGTTTTTACTGTGCAAGATGGGGTTTTTAGGACAGTAAGAGCCCTTTTTATTATTTTTTTCCAGAGCTCCAAAAGAGTCAGAGCCTTGATGTTATGGAGGCATTTACTCCCTGGCGACACAGCTAGAGAGCCCCTGGCCAGGCAGGGGCAGAAGCAGAACAGGGAAGAGACTGCGCACATTTGAGCTTGGAGGAAAGGACATGAGGGAATGGGTGATGAAAAGAGGGGTCCCAGCTGCTATAGGGGATCAAAGAGCAGGGCAAAGTAGACCTCACTGTCCAGTGAAGTCCAAAGGGATAACAAGTTTCCACAGATGTGCCCGGGGTGGGAGGGGGCCAGAGGGGACAGTGTGCAACTCTTCTCATCCTTGGAGCAGGAAGGGAGCATCTGGAAGTAGCTTGAGGCCCAAGAGAGGCCGGGGCAGGGAAGAAGAACCTAAGGATGGAAGGGCAGAGGAAGCTGTGGACACTGATGGACAGAGGCTTCCAACGTGGGACCCAACAGTGAATGGAGGGAGGGCAGTGACTGCTGGGAAGATATGGACAGCACTAAGAATTTAAGAGAGCCACACCTGCTCACTATGAAGCAGGGAAGGGGAAAAGGAATGGGAGAGACATGGAAAATGGAGAGTTTAAATCGAGTTACAACCCTGTTGAATGTTTTCCTAAAAGTGACTACCTCAGGTTTTCTGTTATTCTACAAAATAGGATTCAACAATGAAGTCAAATTCAAAAGTCAAGAGAGAAGCTTGCAGCTCTGCATGGGGACGGTGAGAGGTACTGTTGTGTTGTATCTGGAGGATGATGGCCCCAAGTCCTGTCAGGCTGTGGCTAGTTACACACACCCCTGCCAGAGCACAAGAGACTCCAGGGGACAAAGCACAGGCTGTCCCTGTCCCTGTCCCTGTGGCTCCTCTCTGCAGGAGAACAGGCAGATCTGGGGTCCTTAGCCCTTCTCAAATCCCCACAGCATCCAGCTCTGACTGTCACTGGGCTGGACACACGAGCACATGCTCAGGTCTCCACCTGCACCTTCCTCTGGCTCTGCTGGCTGAGTTTACAAAGCACCACCCACATCCAAGGCCCCATCAGGCAGGGGAGAAGGCAACCTATGTGGACCACTAACCTACCAGCACCATGGGGCCAAAGTTCCCTACAAACCAGGTGATCAGCTTCTGGAACCATGATGTGCTGATTCTCCCTGGAAGCACACCCAACGAGGAGTCTGGTCCTCATGCAACTGACCAGGTCCTTGTCCAAGACAGGAGTCACTTTAGTGTTTCAGCTTTTTCTGTCATTCATTGGCTCATTCATTCCTTTGCTGGTCTGCTCATTCATCTACTCAATAAACATTTACTGCATACCACTCTGTGACTACCACTACTTTGAAGGCCGGAAGTAAAGCTGGGGACAAGGCTCAAAGTGAGCACATGCATTTAGGAAGGTCACTTCTCCATCAAGTTCTCTGAAGGAAGCGAAAGGTCAACGTGAACCTCTCTGGGGACAGAAACTCTGAGCTGAGCTTCCAAGGCTGAGAAGCCAGCCAGGAGCAGAGTGTCAGGGGGAAGGAAAGATGGGAAGGAACAATTGGAGCAGGGTGCATCAAGCCTGCCCGTCCAGCCCCTGTGCAGAGGAGGAGGCCCAATTACCGAAGACAGCCGCCTCATTTTACTTGACCGCTGGTTTCGTGGCTTAACCAGGAGCTTGTGCTTGGCTGCAGAGTTGTCCAGGCAGGAGGAGGACTCTGGGGGTTGGCTGAAGTCAGCCACAGGCACCAGGCTGCTGTCTGAGGTCCGGGAGGAGACGGTGGCATTGCTCGTGTGGTCTGGAGACTGTGGCCGGGATGAGGACACTAAGCAGACCTTCACAGGACAACAAGTAAACATAACAAGCATTAACTTTGTGGCTAGACATGCAAACAGCCCTTCATTGTGTCCTGCATGGTCTGTGGGCTTTATCTGCGAAGAGACATGTCCAGTCTGGCTCTTGACAGGGAACATTCTAGGATATGACCAAAAAGGTCATATGCATGTCTGAAAGAGCCACAGTGAAATACAGAATTTTGTAAAATTACTATGCACTCATAAAAATGAAAAGAAAAATTTAAAAAAGTAAGCTAAATGGCCAGGAATTCAATGTGTTGGGACAAACCCTGGACACCTGCATCCCCTAAGACACAGCTGGGCTGTGAAAATATGTGACTGGGCTCCCCTAGCAGGAGGACTCTGTCCTTTCCCTCTCACAGCTACTTTTGCCAGTGCAACAGACCAGCCAGATGTGCAAGGGCAGAGACCTCTGCACTGTCTCTGGAAGCTGAGAGGCTGGCCCAGAGGTAGGAGTTTAGAGAATGGGGCACGGGAGGTGCCAAGCCCCACCCCGCATTCCAACTGAGTGAAGCGCTGTTTGTTCACTCTAAAAAGTCTCTGCATCATCCTGGAGAAATCTGGCAAGTTACAGATATGCTATTATTTATACCTCAGCAGGAGAAACTGACAGTCAGCAAAGAGCAAATGTGTTCTCAGGGAGAAAGGTGCCACATGTGAAGACACCTTCCCACCAAACTTGGTGAGCTCCTCCATAGAGCAGGGACTAAAGTGGGTTCTCCTGCAAAACTTGTATGTTTGTGTGTGTGTGTATGTGTGTGTGTGCAAAGCACTTGGCACACAGCCCAGAGGAGGGGTGAGGTGCAGGGGAGAATCTGGGAGGTGCTGGGCTTTGGGCACAACCCCATGATCTTCAAATCAATCAACCAACCAACCAACCAACCAGTCAACCAACCAGACAACCAGCCAGCCAGCTAGCCAACTAACCAAACCAGCCAACCAGCCAGCCAACTAACCAACTAGCCAACCAGCCAGTCAAACAGTCAACCAGCCAACCAACCAACTAGCCAACCAATCAACCAATCTTTCTGTTTGAACATGGTGCTCAGTATCAGTGACATATTTACATTTTAACTTAAGGACATAACTTTGTTTATCACACAATGATTTACTAAGTTCTCCTGAAAATAGTTTTTTCAGAAAAGAGCCCAGCGCCACCCTCTGCCAGTTACCTCCAGGACCACAAGTGCATCTTTCTTCACTTTCTCTCCATGACCCAGAAGCCTTAAATACAGCAGGTGGTCAGCAACTTAACTAAACTGGATGACATTTTTAAAGAAAACAGGCTCCAACTCAGACTATCCCCGTAAAGGGACAACCAAAGAACTTATTTTCCCTGTTCACATCAAGGTGCCTTCTATTGATCAATGGAAGTCTAACGCTATTTTCTGTAAGCCGCCCAAATGAGGGAGAATGGGTTGGAAGTAGATATAATCTATTTTAGCTAGCCAGATACTTAGGGAATATAAGAAGAAAATTATTTTAAAAAGAAGCTGCAGGCCTCCTGGCCATGACTATAATTAATATCTGTAGCTTTGCACAACAATGTAGCTGCTGACTCAGGAAGTCACCTTAGATTGGGCAAGTGACACTTTCCTGGATGATCCTCCTCAGGGGTCACAAGCAGGATGTATTTCAAAATCATATAAGATCTTTGATTTTCACCTCTGTCTGGAGGAACCATGTAGAGAGACTTATGAAATATCTTTTTATCTTGACCTGAGACTCAGGAGAACAGACCAGATGAGGTGCATTGTAAATGCCAATTCCACAGGTGAGGAAATCATGGGCCTTGGTTACCAATCTATAAACCTTATACCCTGCCCCTCCTCCACCTGAGTCTCTTGTGTCTGTACTACCTGGGCAGATGGGCTGGGGCTCAGGCCCACTTCAGCCTCTCAGCTGGAGACCTTGGCATAGAGCCTAACTTCCTCAACCTCCGTCCCTTGCAAATCCCGTGCCAATGTCAGAGCCGATGTCCATCCACCTCAACTCCTGTGGCCTCAGAACTCTCACTTCTTACTTCTGTCCCCATGATCGTCCTGAGAGTTCTCAGGGCCAGGAAAGACCAATGTCACAAGCAAGAAGAATCATGAGTTTTGCTTTGGGTCAGTGGTGTGACCATACAGGGTGGAGTGGGCTGGGGCCTCTCTGGGTGCAATTCCATGGGAGGGCTGGCAGCACCCACAGGGCACCCACATCTACACTGATTGCTCCTGGTCACCCAGTCTTTCCTGAAGTTTGCCTGGATGATTCTGGAAGGCAGAGAATTTAAAATTCTGATGTGTGGTCTTCTGTTGTACAGAATGTGGCTCAAAGGCCCCTGAAGAAATGGCTTGGGGTTCAGGAGTTTTCAGGGGGCTCTTGGGTGGGAGCTGCTTTCCAATATTTCTCCTCAAAAAGAAGGTTGGCATCAGCCAACGTGGTCTTGCTTAATCTTCCCTCAAACTCTATAAGGACACAGACTCCAGGTGACAAATCTGCTAAGGCTTTAATAGCTGGAAACTTAAAATGTGACTAGTTAGGGACAAAATCTTAAGCACAACCACCAAACACAGTTCCATCAGTTAATTCAAATGGCAACAAATTTTTTAAATACTTCCTGAAAAACTTACTTTGTCAGAAAATATTACCTCGGTTATGTCAACAAATATGTGCTATTAAAGACATTTTTTCCCATAATGATCTTAAGTTTCCTTGTCAAGGATGTGGGCCTGGAGAAGGTGTCACACAAGATAAAATCACACAGCCCACAATCTTATCCTCTTGGGACTTGAGGCACCCTTGTATTAAATACTAAATACCATATGTTATATAAGCACATTTTAAAAGGCTGCACTGTTTTTTTTCTTCTCAATTGGCCAACTTTTACAGAAAAA
>NW_004624749.1:3884479-3896391 GCF_000247695.1 Heterocephalus glaber
TTTTTGGTGTTTTTTTTGGTGCCGGGGATCGAACTCGGGTCCTTGCGCTTGCACAGCAGGCAGCAAAACCACTGAGCTAAATCCCCGGCCCTATATATATGTTTTTATATTTTAAAGGCTCAAATTTTGGTTTCCTATGAAGCAACTGGGTTGTGAACATTACTCAATAATTGACAAAGCTTCAGAACTTAAAAAATAAATATGTGGTGGGGTGCTGCCATGAAAGATGGGGTCAGCCCTAGCCTAGCATGAGTGGTTTGGGTATCATAGCACCAAGTGTCTTTGGAGCGGGGTTTGCTCTTTCATGAAGGGCTTAGAAACTACTTGTTCCTCTTTACTGCTTGTTCTGGCTACGGGCAGAGAACTACAGGCAAAGATAAGGTCATGCCATGGGCATCAGGGCCTGATGGGCTGGGAGGAGGGAGAGTCAGTCTCTGCTAAGCAGGGAAGCAGCTCCCCACAGACATCTCCCCAGCATGTGGCCCAAGTCGTGTATACTCTTGAGAGAGTATACGATGTGGAGGTGTTTTACTGTATTAAGGGGTGCAGGGTTGGTTCAATGGGATCTGACCCCAGGCCACACCACAATGTTCACCTTTTAGTTCTTCTTGAGGTTGAACAACAAGTGTGGGAGCCCGCTGTTCTCAGAGAGAGCAGGGAGAAGCCTACCCTGGAACTGAACTCTGTAGAGAACGCTTTTCTGGCCAGCTCCATGGGAAGCCCAACCCGGGGGCTGACTGAAACTCAGCTCCTCTTCCATGATGCTCGGGAGCCCACAAGTACTTACAAAAATTAGGAGTGAGGGGGACTTCAAGCACCCAAGTTGCTGAATATCATTCACAGTGACACAGAATCTTCAACCCCTCAATGTCACTGTGAGCAGCCCCTTTGCCAGGCCAAAGGTGAAAGCATTTCTGGGATGCACAGGGCAGGTGTGTGGCTATAAAATGTGAACTCTGGCCTTCATTTGCTTTTCAAATGTCAAGAGAGCTTAAGTAATTACAATTTGCTCCACATTATAGCAGGGCTTATCTATGTGAGGAGAAGGACCATCTGTTTGGTCTGTATGTGCAAGTACATAGCATGGGTGTTGACTGTTCTTACCACAATAAGATAACATTTTTAAAAGGACAGCATCATCAAGAACTACGGTGTTTATGCATGAGGAAGAGCTCATTCCTCAGGTTCCTCTTCTTGATTCTATAGGGAGGGAGGTATTTGGGATAAGGCCCTTGGCCCACTGAGGTCATAAATCCCTCTCCTGCCCTTTCTACCAGAAACACAACTCTCACCCCACCTAAACCAACAGGCTCCCAGCCAGTGACTTAGCCATGGGGCTCAGGTTAAGTGCGCATGTTTACTGTCCCTTCTTCCTGCAGCCAATACTGCATCATGACAGCAGAGAACAGACACAAAGGCATCTCTCTTTTTCAGTGGGATTCCAGGTCTGGTCATCTGCCCTGGGTCAGGCCCACCATCCCACAAAAATGTCACCCAAACCGCGTCTCTAGACCAAACCTGAATTTCTGCTCCAAGAATGAAAACAAAAATCGCCCAGGGGCCAGATGGTGGCTTCAGGGACCTGGGCCACTGCACCCTGCGTAATCGTTTTCATCCATGAACATTTTGGGGGACAAAGAGCACACAGGGACCCCAAGCTCCAGCTGCCAGCAGGGGCAGAGGAGGATGGAAACTTGCGTGGCCCAGGACACACTTGCCTTTATGGTCGTGCCTGAGCCCACGTCGTGCAGCAAGGACATCTCCGGGGGGCTCTGGGGCAGCCCGTCGTCCTCGGAGCTCATGCCAGTGTCCTCTGCCCGCTTGATGGGCAGCCCCCCTGGAGGTGGTGGCCCCATCTTCACGTGACATTGTATTTTTAACTAGATTGGCACAAAGGACATCTGCTCTGAGTGTTTCCACCAATGACATCTCTCAACAAGCTTCCCTGCTCCCATTCATTTGCTCAGGAAATATCTTCAACACCCTCCTGTGGTGTGCAGAGTGGAACTGAAAGGCAGTCGCCCTCAGCTCTCTTGCTGTCACCTCTCTGTGTCCATCTAAGCATGAAGTCAAGGTCCAGGGGAAGCTACTGTGGCATGTCTGGGGAGAGCTGTGGTGTGCCTTCAAATCTACTTTAAATGCATCAAATAGACCAAGCAGAAATCACTTAGAGGCTTTTGGATTGATAGGTGACCTATACACCACGTGATATTGTCAAGCAAACACTTACCTGTAGAGCTTTAATCCGGTCACATACATTTTCTTGGGAAAACACCCGCACCGGCCGAGCAGGGTCCTGTCCCGCCTCAGGAATGAAAATACTGTCATGTGAAAGGGCCCGGCTGCCCAGCGTGCCCCTGGATTCCCTAGGATAAAAGAGTTATTGTAAGATGCTGGCCACCTCCATCTGTCAGTAACTCAGGGCACTCAGAGTGAAAATAGAGGAGTGTGTGTTAAGGGAACATGATACAAGAAGCTCTGGCCCTTCTGACTCAGTTTATCCTCTCTCTGTCAAATGCCACAGGCTACTGTTAGGAGCAGTGAAGAGATGGGAATTTTCCTAAGAGATCTGAAGGTTCTGTGAATTGTTTTTATTAGTGGAAAAATCAAGGTCTAAAGAGGTATGAGGTGCAAGACAAGAGACTAAAAGGGCTGGCACTGGCTAGGTTCTGCAGACACCTGCCCTGGGTGTCCTCAGAGGGAAGGTCAAAACTTGTGGGTGAACACCCCTGGGTGAGCTGGAGGCTGTCTACACTGCAGCCTGAGGGCCTGCCTGATAGAAATGTCTTCCTAAGGTGGTCCAAACAATCCAGGGCAGCAATGGCGGCAAGACTGCATCCTCTTTTGGTGACCTGGAACAATCTGATCTGTGCAACACAACCTCCATGCCTGAGCTCTGCAGCAGAGAGGGCCGGCCCTTTAGTCACCACCATCCCAGCCTCTTCCCCAGTTCAAGGATCTGATTTGGAACTGAACCCACAGGACATTCATAAAATGCCCTCAAAGGATGTGGGAATTCTCTGCCAGATTTTCCTAGCAGCCTAAACAATAGGTGGAAGGAGATGACTGAGACCAGTGATGAGGAAGGAAAGCCCCCTCTCTGTCCCCTGGGCATCTTGCTCCCACCAACCCCACCCCATGCATCCTGACCTCTGTGAGGCACTAGGGACTCTGAGGAGTGGCCCTGTCCCACTACAGATGAGAGGTGGTGCTTGCTTTTCCTGACTCTTTCTAGCCTGCAAGCAGGAATCCATGGCTCCCAAAAGGCTGTCTTCATGTTTCTAGGAGGGAATCAGCTCAGTGTGAAAGCCTGGCTCTCCTGGCCAACAGCAGTTCTGGACTCAAAGTCCCTACACACCTACATTTCCCCCCACAGCAGACAGCCTGTGGCCACAGCCTGGGGTAGCTATGACTATGGCCCAGACAGCTCCAGAGTCAGGACAGCACGAGGAGGCCTCCAAAAAGACAGAGCAGCCGAAACACACAGCCCATGTGCTCCAGGCCATTCACTTCAGCAGTACTTATAGGGTGGGAAACAACCCATAGGTCCCTGGACAGGTGCCTGCTGGAATAAACCAGAGGCATCACCTGATGAAGGACTCCACAGCTGACCACTCGGACAAGGACAATCTCTACATGGGTGCAGGCTCGACAGATTAAATCATATACATAGCTTTGTGCGTTTGCTTATATTTTAAAAAATAAACATAGAGGGATAAGTAACAAATGAACAAGAATGGCTTCTTTTCAGAGAAAAGCAAAGAACTAGTTGGGAAACAGGGTACAAAGGTACTTGCATTTACAATCTTGTCTTGGAAGCTATGTAAACATTTTATGTAAACGAAAGACAAGATCAAGCAAAAAGGGAAATAAAACAATCTTTAAAACTGGAAAACAGACAGAAACAGAAAAGACTAGTTTTCTGTCAGATTGTTAACATAACTACAGAGAGAAAGGAATCGATTGAAGTGACTTTAACTCTACACCCAAATGACTTTTTTTTCCCACCCAGGAGAGGATAAATTCTAAGGACAATAAAAACAAAATCAGATTTCACCCTATAGTTTCATTAGCAGTCATCCTGATTTAAAAAATAATGCACAACAATATTTATAGCATGAGACCTTTATGTGAGAAAGACGGCGAGAAAATTACTATGCCACAGGATGAAGAAAATAGGTAATTTAGTTAATATCTTTAGAATCTAAGGTTTCCAGTAAAAAAGAAATAGAGAATAGAATCAAAGAAGTAAAAATTTTGTCTTATGAAGCTTGAAATGGAAATACTAGAGAATTAATGACTTATTATTCTCTTAAAAATAATAAACATTTCCAAGCTACATCCACAGGGAATGTCTAGAAGCAGGGACAGAGATTTAGCAATTATAACCCCTGGCAGGCAGATGGGTCAGTGAAAACCACTTCACATGATATGGAACAAACCAGGGGCTATAAAAAGGGGGGAAAGGGGCATTGATTCCAGATCTGGGCCAGGAAATGTGCAACACAATCTGGGATTTCACATTGTGCAAGAAAGCAGGGAGCTTTCAAAGACAAATGTGCTTATGCCACAAGAATCCAGAAACTAACTGGAAGTGACTCATGACAGCCCAAGGCAGGGACAATTTGAGCACTAAAAATGAATAAAAGCCGGGCACACTGGCTCATATCTCTTAACACCCAGGGTGGCTGAGGTAGGAAGATCACAAGTTTGAGTCCTGCCTGGGTAACTCAGTAAGACTCTGTCTCAATTCTTCTAGTATTAGGGAGAAAATGGTTACAGATGAAAGCAATTCAAATATATAAAAACCAATGCATTCACAGTGATACTCGAGAGAGAAGAGAAAAACCCAAAGTCACTGGTCACGGTTGGGAGTTGCTCGGGCAGCAGTCAGTCCCCTGAGAACGGGAAAGGAGAGCCAAGTATCGTCCTGCTTTTCCTGGGCAGACTGTTTTTCAAGGGGCTGAGGAAGGAAAGCTCTTCACAGAAGAGATCCAGCTAGCAAACATGAAATGAGTGATAGGAATAGAAGTACCGCTCTTTTGCAATGAAAGAAGTGGAGAATGAGCAGGTGTTGAGAGTTAGGTGAAGAAGGTTCGCAGGGTCACACAGAGCCCCAGCACCGGAGGGCTCAGTCTGAACATCACGAGTGAGACAACCAGCACGTATGCACCTTTGACGCATCCGTGACAGGAAGTGCGCAGCACCATCTCCAGCCTGAATCTAATCAAACCTCTGGATGAGTTTATGTGGTGTTGAGAGAACACCACCACAAGCTCCATTGTTTCAAGAGACAGCAAATCCAGAATGTGGACATTCTGTGAGACAAAGGGCCTAATCCTCTGCCAGATCAATGACAGGAAGCAAAAGGAGGGGGGCAGAAATTGTTATAGATGAAGAGACTTAAGCAACATCATCAGGGCCTGGGGCTGGGGCTCAAGGCACGGCACTTGTCTAGCATGGGCAAGGCCTTGGGTTTGATTCCCAGTATCAGGAAAAATAATGACAAAAACAAATGAAGATATACTGAGGGATTATCCTGGGCCTTTGCATAGATCAGCTCTTAAATTGGGTGTAGTGGCGCACACCTGTAATGCCAGTGCTCAGGAGACCCGGCAAAAAGATTGTTGTGAGTTCAAGGCCAGACTGAGCTACATAGTGAGACCCTGTCTCAAAAAACCATAAAGAATGTAAGAAGGAGAAAGATTAGAGGGAGAGGGTGGAGGAGAGGAAGACAGAGGAGAAGGGGGGAGGAGGAGGAGGAGGAGGAGGAGGAGGTGGTGGTGGTGCAGGCAACGGCACAAATGTCACCACATGGGCGGGCACAGGGGTCTGGTGATTTGCCAGCACAAACCCTTCTTCCCACATGGTTCTGTTCTGCCCTTGGCCATGGAAGAGAAGCTGCTGCAGACAACTTGCACAGAATACTGCTGGGAGTTGGTCTCCTCCTCAGTGCTGCTCTCAGAAACGTCACTGTTACTTTCTGGACCTCATCCTACCTGATGCCTGATCTTCCTTTCCAGGAATATCAGTCCTGGGAAACTGTTTCTGGTCACTGAAGACCAGCTTCCTGCTCGTTGCTGGGAACAGACAGATCAGATGGGCCCCACCACCACTTTCCCTGGGGTCCTGTTCAAAGAGGAGAGGACAAGTGGATGGGCCATTTCCCCTCTGGCTGTGACCTGTCTGTGGCTGGAGGGGTCCCGCCAGGCCTCTCCAAAACAACAGGACTGTGTGCCCTGAGGAGGTGGGGCACTGGGCTTGGGAGAGAGCTCTGCTGGGCCCTTGCAGGCCTAATAAGGGGTCCCGGGGTCAAGACCAGGTCTGGCTTCCTCAGGGTTTGGAGCTTGTCACCTAAGAAACGTGTACAGTGCATCCCCTCCACACCTCATAAGGTGCACAGAGAGTCCTGCTCCCTGCTGGCAGCAGGAAAAAAATGAAAGAATGAAAATCTAATCATCCCTGTCCAGTCATCTGGTGCCACCAAGTGGTTAGTGTAAAAACAGGTGGGGAGGCGGGTGGGGCGGACCAGGATGGAAGGACTCGCTCACAGAGATGCTGGAGCCCGGAGCCCATCTCTGCTGCTCTGTTCCCCAATCCCAACAGGTTCCACACTCTCTCAAGAGTTTTGTCCTCAAATTCGAGGGCCAGTGTTTAAAAGGAAACATAAAAGCTGGCAAAGCAATAAACCTGATTCTCTTCTGTTTGGCCACAGAAATCACTGTGACCATACTACTGGCATGCATGGTAACTGTATTGTGATGATACACTGTTGCAAAAATATGGATCTCTTCATTGGACCTTTCCAATTTTCATTCCCATTGGGTCTGTTCTTGGGTAATTTTTATAAGGCTGACCCACAGGAAGCCTTTTTCTCTCTGTACCTCTGTCTAGTGAAAATGTTCTTCTTAGATTACTGGGAGTTCAGTTTAGAGAAATGTATTTTCTAGTACAATATTCCAGGTCCTCAAAATAGTTTCAAGTTAAACTAAACTAAGGCCTAAGTCTTGACCCTGCTGCTTTCAGCTGTAGGATGTTGGACAGGTTCCAGTTTCTCTGTGGCTTGCTTTGCTTATTTATATGATGATACATAGTACCTCTTCCTGGAGTTACAGTGGACTTCATTTTTCTGTACTGGAGACTGAACATGGGGCCTTTACACTGAGCTACCTCCTCAGTCCGTTTTAAAAAAATTATTTTGAGGGCCGGGGGTTTAGCTCAGTGGTTTCATTGCCTGCTGCGCAAGTGCAAGGACCCGAGTTCAATCCCCAGTACCAAAACAAAACAACAAAAAAAAATTATTTTGAGTTGAGGGTTCATTAAGTCAATACACTGCCTAGGTTGGGCCTGAATTTGTGATCCTCCTGCCTCAGCCTCCCAGCGTGCTTGGATTACAGGTATGCACCGCCATGCCCAGCTTGGACTTTTAATATGTACAGCACTTGGCACACAGCAGCTTCCTAACTGCAGGTCCCTTCCTCAGCTTTCTCCATTTTTGTGTGTGAAAAGACAGGAAACATACCTTGTATGGAAGGACCACTAACGGGATTACCCAGCGGGGAAGGGGGCTCCAGGACCCCCTTACCCAGACATCGAATAGTGTCTTAGGTTTTCCTGTGTCCACTCATCCCCCACCCCCTTCTGGTGTTAGCGCATAAGCCTGATGGATGCAAAATCGACTTACTCAAGCTCATCCTCGGAGTCATAGCCCACCGGCCCGGACTCGATGGCAATGACCTCGCTCTTGGCTGGGTTTTGTTTCCAGGCGCTGTTTCCTGTGGACGAAGGTGATTCCTTCCTCTTCTTCTTCCCAAATAACTTCTTAAAAGTTCTGAATTTGGATTTTTTCTTTCCTGTACAGATTTTTAAAAACATCAGAGTTTGTGTGCAGATGTGAGATGTGCCTGACTTCCATCCTCAGGTTAGTCACTGGCTTCTCTGACCCTGTGACCACTCTGAAGTTCCCAGAACGCTAGACCTGCGCACCTGGAAATGAATTGAGACCCAGTTTCTTTAGGGTATTTAAGTAAATGCTCCAAGAGCATCCTGGGGCCACAGGCACAGACTCAAAACCCAGGCACCTTTTCCCTCACAGGAGATCAAGTCGTGATCTCTGAAAGGTATGCAGGCATAGGGGAAAGTCCTGATGAGGGAAGGGCTGTGTGATAACCCTTTATGTATTTTCTTGTTTAGAAAAATTAAGCATTACTTTAATTATGCACATTTAGAGGGTATGGTGTGACAATTTGACACACGTGTATAGAGTATAATGATCAGATCAAGGTAGTTAACATTTCCAATCACCTTAAACTTTAAAAAATTTTTTGATTGATACCATAATTGCACATATTTATTAAGTACAATGCAATAATTCAATGTATGTATACAATATATCCTGACCAAATTAGGGCAGTTAACATTTCCATCTCAGGATCATTACCTTGTGTTGGGAGCCTTCAAGTTCCTCTCCTCTAATTAGTCATAAAATGTACACTAGGTTACTGGGAACTAAAGTCCCCCCACTGCACTGTGAACCATTAGAACTTACTACTTCTACCTATGTCTGGGTACCTGCTGTCTAACCTCCCTCCCTGGCACCCTTTTGACTCTCTAGTAATCACAATTACACATTCTGATCAATCCTTTTCAGGTTACATGAATTATTTGTCTTTCTGCATCTGACTTCTGTCACTTAGTGTATATCCTCTTGTCCCATTCATTTTGCTGCAAAAAATATGATACCATCCCTTTTTGGTGGCCAAATAATATTCCACTGTGTATACACTCCACATTTCCTTTATCCAAGTTACTTTAAAAACAAATTTCAAATCTTTATCTAGTGTGGACAAAGCACAAAGGACAATCAGAGGAGGCCAGCCTCACAGGCAAGGAGTGACTGACTGGAGTGTCCAGCACCACGATGAACTAATGCTCTGCCACCCTTCCTGGACTGTCAGAAGGTGCAACGCTTTGGAAAGAGCGATTTTGTGATCACTTCTCTGATGTTCTCCTCATTCTCATTCACAGATGCTATCACAGCCAAGACCCCAGGCTCCACATCAGCAGTGCGGTCCGTTCCTCCTCTTCTGGGGTGTGTGAGCCAAAAGGATGCAACATCAGAGGTGACTGGGATGCTGCTAATGCACCAAGAAATCTGCTAAAGTAATTAGCTAAAGATGCTTTCGAAGTGAATAGCCTTGTACCGTGAGGTCCTTTAAATTTGCTTACATTAATTCTCCTTGGGAAGCTGACGCCATCCTGCCTTCAGGTATGGAATTACTTAGGATCACTCCAGCAGGGGCGGAGCGAGCTTCTCCCCAAAAGGAAGTGTGTTCTTCTGAATGTCCAGTGGGAATCTCCTTACAATCGTAAAATGTTTATGCTGCTAATGACTGGGTGTCCACGAGCAGTTGAGTATGAAAGACTCCTGAGTTTCTGCATGTGGTCAGGACGCCCCCTGGAGGTCTGAACAAACCGCACACCTCCCTAACCTGCCGGTCAGAGGTGGGGACTCAGGTTTCTTCTTTGTGCCTCTTTTTCCCTTGATCAAACTCATCAGAGGTTTGCCAATTTTATATGGCTATAAAAAAATCTGGCTTTGTTAATTCTATGGAATATTTATTTTATTTCACAGTGATTTCTGTTCTCATCTTTACTCTTTTCTTTCTTGCACTTTTTTCAGGTTCAATTTGCTATTTTTAAAAAACTTGAACACTTAGCTTACTAATTTTTAGGCTTTCTTTGTATTTATACATTTACAGGCAATACATTTCCTCTAAATTTGTTTTAGATGGATGCATATATTATATATAATATATAAAATATATATTATATTATATATTATATATTTTCATCATTGTTTGGTGGAAAATATTTTCTAATTTCCATGATGATGCTTTCTTAGACCAATATGTTATTTAGAAAAGTATGTCTTCATTTCCAACCACTGCAGATTTTCTTAATTATTTTTCTGTTAATTATTTCTAGCTTAATTGTATTGTGATAAGATAGCCTCTAAATGATTTGATCCACTCAAACGTGAGTAGACTTGCTTTATTATCAAATGATTACATTGATAATTTGGGGGGATCTTGCTGTACAGTCCAAACTGGAATTGAACTCACTATGTAGCCCAGGCTGGCTTCAAACCTATGGCGATCTTCCTGCCTCAGCCTCCTGAGAGCTGGGATTACAGGTGTGCACCATTATTCCCAGCTGTATAGACACTTTTTGTAAATGTTCCTCTGGTGCTTAAAAATAATGTATTTTTTTCATGTTCTATATATGTCAATTAGAACAAAGTCTTTTTCTTTTTAATTGTGTTGCCAAATACTTTATTTATACATTTGTTCTATCAATTTCAGAGATAGAGAGAGAGAGAAACTAACTCACTTTGTAGATTTTCTTATTTATCTTTTAGTTGTCAATTTCTACTTTATAAGAAATGCAAAAAAAATTTTTTTTGCCTCTTGATTCTTTTGGAAAATGGACCTCTTTATTTTAATTATGGTTTTGCCTTAAATTTTATTTTATTTTTGTTTGTTTGGTTTTTTTTTTTTTGGTACTGGGGATCGAACTCAGGACCTTGTGCTTGCAAGGCAGGTGGCAAAACCACTGAGCTAAATCCCTGGCCCTTAAATTTTATTTTGATTACTATGAATGGTTTTGCTATCTCCTTTTGCCCAATATTCAAAAAGTACATTTCTGGGCCGGGGATTTAGCTCAGTGGTTTTGCTGCCTGCTGTGCAAGTGCAAGGACCTGACTTCGATCCCCAGTACCACCAAAAAAAAAAAAGTACATTTTTGCATCCTTTTATTATCCTCACTTTTCTGAATCTTTATATTTAAGTCCATATATTTAGAGTTTTAGAAATAGAATCTGATAGTCTTTAATTCTTAAGTGGAACAGCTAATATAATAAATTCAAGCAAACTCACTGTAATTACTGATATATTCACTAATAAAAAGTCTACCATCCGAGATGTGTTTTCTAAACCTTTTTTCTTGTCTTCTTTTGGGTTAACTGACTTTTTTATTTATTCTTTTCTATCATCCTACTTTCCATTAAAAGCCTGTAAGTCTGACTTTGTTCTTGTTCCGTCAGTGGTTTGCACAGCAAACCGATCGTGCTATGCATTCTATTATGAGTCAATATGGGGACCTCTGAACGCTTTGATCCCATTTTTATGTACTATTATTTTCATTCTGATTGTTAAAAATATCCAAGATGCCGTTCCATGTCCCTGAGATGTGGCCACTGTTTTGCCATGTCCCTTGCTCTTCATTCTTCTTGTGTTTCACACCTTAGGCCTGATGGCTGATTCCTTTAGAATCTTTTCTTTTGAGGGCTTAAAGGTGTCAAACTTAGGTTTTCTTTGTCTGAAAATACTTTTTTTTTCTCATTCCTGAAAAACATCTTTCCTAGGTACAGCATTGTAGGTTGGCAGTTCTTTTTTCTAAGGATACACTGAAGCTATTATTTTACTGCTTTGTGGTTGTACTGAACTATTAAAAAATCAGTCACCAACTAACTTTCTGCTCATTCTAAAGTAATTCATTTCTTTTTCTCAGACTCATTTTAAGATTTTTAATTTGGGCTTTGGTTTTTTTCAGTTCCACACTGTATGGATTGCCTCCTTTTATTTACCCTTTTTGGGATTCACTGGGTTTCTTTTGGTGGGGGGCAGGGTCTCACTATGTAGCCCAGGCTGGGCTAGAACTTGAGGCAATCCTCCTACCTCAGCCTCCCAAGTGCTGGGATTACAGGCTTGTGCCACCATGCCCAGCTCATCACTGGGTTTTTTTTCTTTTTTTAACTTATTTTATTTGTACATTTTAGGTATACAATATAATGACATTCATCATTGGAAATTTGCACCTTTACATAATCTCTCTTGGTTCTTATTTTTCCC
>NW_004624749.1:3900731-3998430 GCF_000247695.1 Heterocephalus glaber
TTCCTCCAGTGAGGGTGTTTGGCTCCTTTGTCGAAGATGAGGTGGCTGAGTGTGTCTGGCGTTGTTTCTGCATCTTCTAATCTGTTCCACTGGTCCTCCAGTCTGTTTCTTTGCCAGTACCATGCTGTTTTTTATCACAGTATCACTGGGTTTCTTAAATCTGTGCATTGGGTTTTTTTTGTTAATCAATTCCAGAAAATTCTTTTTACATTAAAAAAATCACTTTCAGGCTCAGTGTCGCTCAGTGGTAGCGTGTATGCTTAGTGTGCACAAGGCCCTTGGTTTGCTCCCCGCACATGTGCTCCTCACCCCTCTCTCCAGTATACATGGAGTCCCAGAATTATCCTCACAATCAAGTTGTAAAATATCAGTTGCCAAAGTTTTCCAGAGCTGTCCTTCCAGAGTCAAATCTTTCCCTTACCTTTAATCCCTGGTGTCCACTAATAACTTCCCTGTTCCTAGCTTTGCCTTCCAGAGTGTCACATGCATCAAGTAGGACAGTCCGTAGCCTTCTGGCCTCTGGCTTCTTTCACATGCAGGCTCATTCACGTCATTATGTCTGCCAATAGTTTATCCCTTTTTATTGCTGAGTAGCATTTCATGGTACAGATATATGGACTCAGCCAACAGAAGCACACTTGGCTTCTCAGTTTTCAGCAATTATGAATAAAGTTGCTGTAAGTTTTTATGTAAACATCAGTCTTCATTGTTCTTAGGTAAATACCTCAGAGTGGTACTGCTGAGTCATAGGCTGTACATGTCTGAAATTTGTCCAAAGTGGATGTGCCATTCTGTATTCCTACCAGCAACTCATGTTCAGCATTTCTTCATATGCTTATTTGCTATCTAGGCATCTTTTAAAATTTTCTGCCTATTTTGTAACTAGATTTTTCTTTTTGAATTCTGATAGTTTTAAGTATATGATGTATAGAAGTTCTTCATCAAGTGTGATTGACAAATATCTTCTTACACTTTAACTTGTATTTTTATTTTCTTAACAGTGGCTTTCACAGAGAAAACTCTTAAATGTTGATGAAATCCAATTTATCATTTTTTTCTTTTATGGATTGAGATACCGAATCTAAGAACTATTACCTAAACCTAGGTCATAAGTACTCTCTCTCTCTTTTTGTTGTTTAGTTTTTTGGTACTGGGGATTGAACTCCAGACCTTGTGCTTTCGAGGCAGGCGGTGGAACCACTGAGCTAAATCCCTGGCCCCATAAGTATTCTATTATGCTTTCTTTTAAAGGCTTTAGAGTTTTACATTTATGTAAACAAATATATGATATATTTTGGTTAATTTTTATATAACCTGTGAGACATAGATAAATGTCCATTGGTTTTACATATGCATATTCAATTATTGTAGTACTATTTGATGAAAGGTTATCCCTTTTCCATTGAATAGTTTTTATAACTTTGTCAAAAATCAACTGATCATATTTATGTGGGTCTATTTTTGGACTCCATTCTGTTCTACTTATCTCTACATATCTATCCTTTTCCCAATATCTGACCTTCTCAATTATAGTAGCTTCATAATAAGTCTTGAAATCAGGTACTATGAGTCCTCCAATTTTGTCCTTTTTCAAAACTGTTTCCCTTCTTGTAGTTTTTTGTTTTTTCACATTAATTTTAGAATCAGCTTGCCAATATCTGCAAAAAATTCTGCTGGGATGTTGACTGCTTTGTATTTACCAATTCCTTTGCCATTCCTTGCAGGCTATTTCAAAGCAAATCCTTCCATACACTATTTTCATTTTGTTCCTCTAGATTTGGGTCTTTCCTACATAAAAAAGTTTATGAATATTCATGAAAATAGAAAAGGATTAATGGTCAATATTTCTGCTCCAAATATCAAGCTAACTGCATTCCAGAGTTTCATATCTGTCTTTTAAACAATGCAGCATACCTATATATACTGAACACATCATCTGCTGCTCGATTTGTGGAGAAGCAACATCTTAGCAACACCAAGTCTTCTGAACCATAAACATGGTATCTCTCTCTTCCTATAGTTAGGTCTCTGTTAAATTTTAAAGCAATTTTTTGTATTTTTCAATACTGTTGCATATATTTTGTTAGATATATACCTAAGTATTTCAAATTTTTGGTGCTTTTAAAAGATTTCAAATGTTTAATTATTCATTGGTAATGTATAGAAATACAACTGATTTTAATGACTTTATATTTTGCAACCCTGCTAAATTTGAGTTTTATTCTTGTCTGTATATTTTTGCTAATCATATCATCTGCCAATAGAGAAGTTTTACTTCTTCCTTCCATATTTATGCTCTTTTTTTTTTTGCTTGCCTTATTGCCATGGTTGGTTGCCATATTGCTTTTTATGGTTTCTTGCCACTTCCAAATATTTTCATCACTTTTATTATCTCCAAAATTATACATACTTGTTTTATAACATATATGTGATCATTCTGCTATTTATGCCTTCAGTGTTTGTTTCTATTATACGTTAGTTCACTAGGGTTGCTCTGCCAGGACCACAAACTGAGTGACTTCAAAAGATATGAATTGGGCCGGAGATTTAGCTCAGTGGTGCTGCCACCTGCCTTGCAGGTGCAAAGTCCTGAGTTCGATCCCTGGTACAGAAAAAAAAAAAGACATGAATTGTCTCATAGCTCCAGAGTCTAAAAGGCTAAAGCTAAGGTGGTGTTGGCATGGCTGGCTCCTTTTGGGGCCATGACACAGAAATCTGTCCCATTTTGTCTCCCCAACTTCTGGCAGTTTGCCAGCAATCTCTGGCATCCCTGAGCTTGTGGATGCACCAACCCCATCTTCTCCTCTGGGTTCACAGGCTGTTCCCCCTTCATGCATGTCTGTGTTGACATTTCCCCTCTGTATAAGGATAGCATTCACACTGGGTTAGGAGCCCACCCTATTCCTGTATGGTATCTTCTTAACTAATTACCAAATAAGAGCACATTCTGAGATGCCAGGGACTTCAACATAGGACTTCTAGGGTGACAAAATTCAACTCACAGCATGTTGGTTCCTGTCCGTGGTGCCCTGCTATCTTATACACTTGGTTATCACTGAGTGGACGCTTGTCATAGAACTGAAAACGTTATGTTCTACAGTAATAGACAGATGGAAGGCATCTTCCTCTAGAGAAGATTATTGCTGGGGTTACACCCAGTGTCAGTGCTCTATTAACTAAGGGTTGAAGTACTCTAATTACCCAAGTGATACACACATAAGCTACAAATCCACAGAGGGTTGGCTGATCCCTGATTCACACCCACTGAGATTCTCTAGCTCCTTGAGCACCTGGGTTACTGCTTTTTATTCAGCAGTCCACTTGCTACACATCCTGTACTTTGTTTTCTGACTCCCTCTCTCTCCTTCCACCCTATGAAGACATGAAACTGAAATTTTAAATTTCTAAGATTGGTAAAAGATCTTGTGCTTACTCATCTTTCTGGGGTACCATTTTTCTCTCATTCTGGCCTCATTATTTCTTATTTTTAAAAATAGTTGTAAAGAATCTCTTATCTAGATAATTCTTAATTTTGAGTGGGAGAGAGCTTATCTAAAAACATTCGGATCACTATTATTTGGAGGGGGGGGACATTTAGTTTCTTTCTTTCTGTTTCAAACTGATTTTTCATGGGGAGCTCTATAAGTTTCCTACATTAGCATTTATTAAGGTTGTTTCAGGATAATGAAATACTTATTCAAACTATTTTCTTATTTAAAATGAGTAATAATTCAAGATCCCATCATGGACATTTGAAACTCCATTTTTTTCCTCAGTATTAATCTTAATAATACCTTACTTTATATTTGGGTTTATTTGGTACCTATTGAAATGTGACAGAGAAAAAGTGATTCTAATATAGAGTAACAAGAAAATATATTTATAATATATAAAATAAAGTCTTTGCTGAAATTAGTATCTGAAGCTAGTGGCTAGGGGCTAGAATTTAATATCACTGGAAGTTATTCTTCCTGAACTAAATCACAGAAAATCACTATTGGGATTTTGACTTTAAACAAGAGCTGGAGGCTTTTGTTGACAAAATAAGGGGAGGATAAATGCCTAATCTAGAGAAAAGGTACATTGTGGGGAGATCAATGTTCCTGAATGTCAATTTCACAACTCTATGAAGACATAAATGGGATATGTGGAAAAGAGTGAACCAATCACATAACTGGATAACTGTTGGATGGTGTTCTGAGATGATGATTCATGGCCCTGGAATCTACTCAGGAGTGGCTATAATAAAGGCCTCCTGGAGGGGAATAAAAGTCATCAGAGAGAGGGGTCAAAGATTCTCTCTTGATGTAATTATTTTTCTGGCTGATCAGGCTTTCCTGTGTTTTTTTCGACTGACACCTTTGGATAACCTTGGATGATAAATGAATCCACTTAGCCCTTTTTCCTTTGCTTCTAAGTCAAACATGGAATGTTTCCTCATCCTCCCAGATGAGGAAAATGGTATTTGAATCCCCCATATTTGCACAGAACAAAAGGAACCCTGCCCCTGAGTGGCTTGAATAATGTGTATGTGTATGTGCACCATCACAGCGTGGGGGCCTGGTGTGTCTGACCACGCTGGGGACTGGATGCTCCCTCTCCCAAAGCCATCTCTGTCAGCCTCTCCCCCTGCCTCACAACCAAAGGCTCTTCCCAGTGCAGGGGAAAACAGGGCCTCACCTGTGTTGTCCTCCCCAAGGCCTTCTGCAGCCTCTCGAAGCTTAATGTCCATCACCCTTGTGGAAATCACGTCCAGCTCACTAAAATAAGAAGGAAATTCATGTTAAGGGGCCACGCTGAACAGAAGCTATTGATAAATGTAATGGTGGCAGTGACTGCTCTGCCCACATACATCCCTGCAGAGACAGAGTCTGGGGCAGAGTGCAGGGCAGACAGGAACCAAACATAGCCACAGCCACAAGATCAGTAATCCTAGGAGCATTTTACTAATCACCAACTGAGGCAATGGAATGGAAAACAGGGGCAAAACAAATGTTTCACTCATTTACACAATGCAGATTAGGTTCTTTCTTCCAAAGGGTTCTTCTCAAATGATGAGAAATTATGTTATGCTATTTTTCTTGTTTATTGTAGGGGTTTAGAAAACAGAGAGAATAAAAATCACCCATAATCTCACCAACCAAGGATAACCACATTAATATTTTAATCTCCTTCCAATATTTTTTCTATGCAAGTATTTTGTGTACATGGACACACATTAGGAAGTTTAAGTTCCTGATTTTTAAATTTATACCACCTTATTAAAATTCTTGGTAGGTGTTATTTTAATGGCTACATAATACTTCAATATCATGTTATATTTTACATTGAGCTGTTTTTTACATTGAACTTCTTGAAAAATTGCAAGCAGATATAAAAGAACACAGAACATATAAGGAACCAGCATATGGCTCCTCTTACTTCAGCTTTACTTCAACACACCCCACTCACTAGGCTGTTTCCAAGCAAAAGATCCCAGACACTATTATCAGTTCACCCAGATGGATTTGGCTTCTTTCTAAATAAAAATTTCTGACTCTTCATGGAAATCAAATACATGTTTACTAGTCTGTATTTCTGCCACAGAATATTGAGCATTCCGTGTCCTTGTCTCCCATAGCTGACCTCAAATAGTGCACTACCTATAAAATGTGATCAAAATATAGGATGAATGTTTAAATTTTTTAAATGATTATAGCAAAAGCCACCTTGCCATTAATCACCCTCAAAATCCACCCCCTTGTTTCAAACACACTTATCCCATCAATCTTGCCACTTTCTGAAGCAGTTCTAGAAGTTCCCTTTCATGAGTGTCTTTATGAAATGTGACAAAAAAATATAGTGAATGCTACTACTGACTGCCATCCAACAGAAAGGCTAAAACCTTACACGTGTCCTCACCCACCTTACTCACTGCATCTGGCACTGTGCAACATCTGGCTCTTCTCCAGACTCAAAGACCATGAAAGGTAATTGTTTTGAATCAATTCAGGACATCGGACATCAAGGCAGCCACAGCAGCACAACTAAAGACACTCAGGAAAGAGGACTCCAGAACTGCTTTAGAAAGTGGCAAGAATGATGGGATAAGTATGTTTGAAGCAAGGAAGAGTATTTTGAGGGAGATTCATGGCAATGTATCTTGTACTGTAATAATTAAAAAAAAAAAATCTAAACATTCACTGTATATTTCGATCACACCTTGTAAACAATACACACAGTTCATCTAGAAAGCTATTTCTTACTAGAAGAGACTATGAACCCTCACACTTAAAAAGAGAGGCTCAAATATTTAATTAACCAATTTACATTTATGACTTGTACACAGCACATAAAAGAAAATTATGGGGTAAATACAAAGAAGAGGAAAGGAAACAGAGACTCAGGCCAGTGCCAGAGTTAGCACTAATATTTAGGTCTCCTTTAATATCAATGTCAGAGTGTCTGTCCTCTTTCCTAGCCAATTCCTTAAAAGCTAAAATAAAGCATCACCAACTTTGGTTCTCAATTGTCATACCATTTGGCTTCTGGTCTTGTGTCAGCTCTGCCAAAAAATCTTTGTTGGAACCTCACCAAATCTGACTCATGATCACACTAGCATTAAACAGAAAATGAGGGCAGAATAGAAATAGTATTTTTCAAATTCTTGACCACTGTTTCAGGATTGAAAGAACAGGCTTGTTTTCACCATCTGTATTCATGGTCAAAGTAACAGGCAATGCAGTCAGACAGCAGAGGAACTACATAATTACATGCTGGTGACCCGCTCCAAAACCTGGCTGCTCTAAAAGGCCTCCCTCCCACCCCAGAGATGTCAGTTAGTCAGCAGCCTCCTGATGCCTTACTGTCCTGCTGCTCGGTGACATTACTGGAGGAGGGGGTACCACCAGGCATTTGGCACAAGAGGCAGTGGGAAAAGGAAACATGAGGAACAAGAGAATGAGAGGGGAGGGCTGGTTGAGTCACCAGCTGCTAACCTGGGTACCATCTGCTAAAGTTGCCACCAAAATGGAAGGAAGTCCAAGAGCTCTCCGTTGCTTGGATGTGGAGTTAACTGTAACTGCAAATTACTTATTGAGTATAGAGTATATCATTTCAATTATCCTAGTTATTCCCCCAAGAACTCTTGAGTATTCTCATTTTTGAGATGAGGCCATATGTGGTACGATCAAAAAATACAGTGAACACTTGATTTTTTTTTTTTTTTTTTTTTTTTTTTTTGTACCAGAGATTGAACTCAGGACCTTGTGCTTGCAAGGCAGGTGCAGGAACCACTGAGCTAAATCCCCGACCCTTGAATTAAAAAAAAATTATTACAATAAAATACACATTGCTGTTAATCCTCCTAAAAATACTCTCCTTCAAAAACTTATCCCATCATTCTCATCACTTTCTGAAGCAGTTCTGGAAGTCCTCTTTCATGAGTATCTTTAGTTGTGCTACTGTGGATGCCTTGATGTCCTGAATCTATTCAAAGCATTTACCTTTCATGCTCATTTTGACTTTGGGGAAGAGCCGGAAGTCAAACAGTGCCAGATGCGGTGAATGAGGTGGATGAGGATGCACTGAGGTGTTCTTATAAGCCTACCTTTCCATTGGATGGCAATCAGCAGCAGCATTTATCATATTTTTTTATCATATATCATAAAGATACTCAAAAAAAGAAGACTCCCAGGACTGCTTCAGAAGGTGGCAAGAATGATGAGATAAGTATGTTTGAAGCAAGAGGAAGTATTTTGAGGGGGATTCACAGCAATGTGTTCTTTACTGTAATAAATTTAAACAAATTTTTATAGTCATCATTTACTTTAATTACACTGTGTACATTATGTTAGGTGGTTTATTTACTTGCTCAAGGTAGCAAAGCAGACTTACGCCTGGACACTCATGCTGAGCACACATCCAGTGTTCTGAGCCGCTGGGGTGCAGCAATAAGTGAGAGCACTGTGGTTCTGTTAGTACCTCGCAGGTACTGACAGCAAAGGGAGAGCCCCAAGCTGTCCCTGGAGGGGCTCAAGGACAAAATCTCCCACTGAAATGGCTCTGCCTGCCAAGAAACCCTGCCCAGGGTCAGGCCAGGGTTCAGGGGCTGAGTGCACCTTCAGAAGATGGTCTATTTGGTCTGACAGGCATCTTGGTCTGAGGGAAGGGGCTTGAGGATTGCTGTGATGCATCAAGTAACTGGGAAAGGACAACTCTGGAAAATCCATGATGACAACATCCCGTCACCTCTGGGAAATGAAAAGGTGGATGTTGGAAAAGCGCTGCAAATATACAGGGGTGTGAGAGAAAGTGTGCATGGGCCCCATGGGTAGGTGTGAGGAGGGCATCCCGTTCCTACCCCATCTCCCTGGAGTGGTACAGAGGTTCAGATTTGCTTTTCCTGGGGTTAAAAGATGTGAATGTGATGAAGAGACAATGTACACAATGGGGAAATTTTTTTGCCAGCTCCCCCTCAAAGGATTAACATCTAGAATATATAAAGAACTCAAAAACAACTAGACCCCCAAAATAAAAGATCCAATAAAAAATGGACATCTAAAAAGAACAGACACTTCACAGATGAAGAAATACAATTGGCAAAAAAAAAATACATGAAAAAATGTTCAACATTGCTGGCCATTTGAGAAATGCAAATTAAAACAACACTGAGATTCCATCTCAATCCAGAAAGAATGACTATCATCAACAAATCAACCAATAACAAATGTTGGCAAGACTGGGGAGAAAGCAACCCATCTTCATTGTTGGTAGGAGTGTAAACTGATGCAATCACTATGGAAATCAGTATCAATCAGTACCAGGGATTTAAGTGGTTCCCTGCCTGCCTCCAAAGTGCAAGGACCCAAGTTCGATCCCTGGTACCAAAAAAAACCCAAAACTAAACTAAACTAAAAATAGAAATTTCATTTAGGTATCTTCTCCAAAGAGTTAAAACTATATCACTGTGATGTATGCATGCTCACATTTATAGCAGCACAATTTGTAATAGTTAAATCTTGGTAACACCATATATGCCCATCAATAGATGAATGGATAAAGAAAATGTGTATTTACATACAATGGAGTACTATTCTCCCATAAAGAAGGATAAACTTGAAGGATTTGTAGGAAAATGATGGACCTTGAGACCATAATATTAAGTGAAGTAACTTGGACATACAAGCTTGAACATCACATGGTTTCTCTTGTATGAAAAAGTTAACATATAACATATGAAATAAAAGACAGATAATAGGGAGAAGGAGAAAAAAGCTATTGTATTCTAAGTATGTTTCTGCTGTTGATTTCTAGTTTCACTCTTACAGGGTGTGAGAGCTCACCTTGCAGGATTTCCATTTCTTCGGATATGTTAAGGTCTTTTGTTGCTATGAGCATGATCTACTTTGAAATAAAAACATAAATTCCCAGAATAGCAATATCTATGAAGGTAGAGACTGGTTCAGTGGGTGCAAAAATGATCTAAATTTGAGTGTGGTCACAGTGGTACAACACTGTCAATATGCTAAAATCTACCGAGTCTTACACTTTGTTTTTAAATTGTGTGGTGTTCAAATTTTAATTCAGTAAAGATGTTATTTAAATATTTAAAATATAAATAAATAAAGGATCACAGGGCAGAGAGCTCAGAAGTGGGTGGAGGATTCTTCTGCTCTCCCCATGGAGGCCGAGAACCATTAGATCTCACCGTGGCCAGCAGACCATGGAAGCAAAGTTAGAGACAAACGAAGGGACAGCAGATGGGGCTCACCTCACGTGGGGCGCTTCAGCACCTGCTCCTGTTTCATGTTCTGAGCACCTACTAATAAACGCGTACTAGTGCAGCGGAAAGATCAAAGACGCGGACCTAACATTATGTGTGCCTTGGGGTTGAATCTGCAACTCAACATCTGCCAGCGCTGGCTGCAGCCTCTCATATACCAAGGGCAATAGCAACACTTTAATTCAACAGGACCAGAATATAGAACGCAGCAAGCGCTGGGTGAGGATGGCTACTGCAGCTTGACCTGCACCCTCAGTTCCCCTTGTGCACAAACGTATCTGCGGCACACACGCCTGGCATGTCCTGGCGGCAGGGAAACGCAGTGTCCCAGTGCAATGGTTCACTTTAGAGCCTCTGTTACCAGTCACAGGGAAGCCGACTTCAATCCCCACGGCCTGGTGCTGCCCAGTTACTAATGGAAACGCATCACAGGACTGAGAGAAACAGGTGCAGAGGCCTCAGAGACTGCAGAGGGCGCGGATGCACAAGCGTTCCCCTCGCGCGGACATTCCAGGTGGAAATCTCTCGCGCTGTGACAATGAGACACCCATCGTCCCTGCTGGGCCCAGAAACTCGCCCTTCAGAACATAGGTTCACTCCTCCCTCCACCAATCCATGGGAAAGCCAGAAGGAAGCCACCATCAGAAAGGCAAGGCAGCAGACACCCCGGAGCTGAGACACTCTTTGGCCTCTCACATGAAGACAGCGCTTCTTGCGGGAACTCAGTGTTCAGGGTTCCGTCACCCGCCCCCCCATCTTCCTGTTGTTCTGACAGCTGCAAGTCCCCAACAAGGAAAACCTAGTCTTTAGACTAAACCTAGGCCTGAGGGGCCTCTGCAGCGGTTCCAATGAACTTACTGGGATGCTGCACTCCGCACCCCCTCTCTGCACTGCACAGCGCTCACTGGGGTGTGTCTGGGTGCCCAAGAATCCAGGGGAGTCCTGTTTCCGAAGAAGTCCCAATCAGCTCCTTCTCAGCTCACAGCCAAGTGCCATCCTTAGATGCAGCTTCTATAGAAAAGTCCTATGAAAGTTTGTTCGCATAAAGAATAGATTTTAATATGTATTTATTTATTTATTACATTCCTGGGGTTGAACCCAGGGCCTCCCAATGCTAGGCAAGTGGTTTTGCCACTGAGCTGCATCCTCCGCATTAATAGCAACACCCCCCACCCCACCCCCCGCCAGGGATTGAACTCAGGACCTTGCACTTGTGATGCAGGCGCGGCACCTTAATAGGGTATTTTAAAGGTCTCAATCCTCTATATTTACCTACATGAGATGGAGAAAAATATCTGCATGCTAGCTGCATATACCTGAACATGTGATTATGGATGAAAGCTTTGGTGTTCACCCCACAGATCGGCTACTCCCACACCCTCTCTCCAGGCAAGTTTAGGGCCCCTGTGGATTCTGTCGTGGCCCCCTTATATCTTTCCTTCACTCAGCTCTCCCAGGATGTCATGAGAACTTGTTGGGAGACACCTGGGGAGCCACCTCCCTCCTGAAACTGAAGGCTTTGTGAGGAGAGCTCCAGGGCTGTTATACTCAGTGCTTTACCAGTGCCTAAGGAGGAGGATGGAACTCAACACTCACAGGAGAAAGCTGACAGAGGATCCCATGAGATTTTTGGATACCAATTCATCTAGCCTCAGAGAGCAGCAGAAAAGCCAGAAAGAGTCACCTTTAGCTCACCTTCCCCTATGCAGCCGAAAGAGGTGGACTAATCTATACAAGGTCTGCCTTAGGGAAAGCAAGGAATACTACTACTACTACTACTACTACTACTACTACTACTACTAATGACTTTAGCAATCCTAGCACCCCAAGAAGCTGAGGGGAAGAGGATTGCCTGTTCAAGCCCAGCCTGAGCAACACAGCAAGCTTCTG
Organism: Heterocephalus glaber; assembly: GCF_000247695.1. The sequence continues at coordinate 3,912,385 of NW_004624749.1, forward strand.
TCTCAAAATAAAATAAAAAAGAAAGGGGCCAAAAACATACACTAGAGGAAAGATAGCCTCTTTAGTAAATGGTGCTGGGAAAATTGGATATCCACATGCAGAAGATTGATTCTAGACTCATATCTCTCATCATGTACTAAGCTAAAATTAAAATGGATCAAATATATAAATGTTGAAATGGCAACAATCTGCTGGAAGATAAAATAGGTACAACTCTTGAAGACATAGATGCAGGAAAGGACTTCCTGAACAGAATCCCAATGGCACAAGAAATAATACCAAAAATCAACAAATGGGATCAAATTAAAAAGTTTCTGTACAGCAAAAGAAACACCCAAGAGTGAATACAATGGGCAAAAAATTTTACCAGCTATTCCTTAACCAAGGACAAATATCTAGAATATATAAAGAACTCAAAAAAATTACCCCCCAAATAAAAGACTCAGTCAAAAAATGGGCAACCAAAGTGAACAGACACTTCTCAAAAGAAGTACAGACAGCCAATAAATATATGAAAAAATGGTCAACATTGCTCACCACTAGAGAAATGCAAATTAGAATACTGAGATACCATCTTACACCAAAAGAATGGCTAACGTAAAAAAAAAAAATCTAATAATAACAAATGCTAGGAAGGCTGTGGGTAAAACAGAACACTTCTACATTGCTGGGGGGAGTGTGAACTAGTACAACTACTACGGAAATCAGTGTGGAGATTCCTCAAAAAACTAAAATCAGAAATTCCATTCGACCCAGCTATTCTCCTTCTAGGAATATTCCCCAAAGAGTGAAAGTCATCATATTACAGTGATACTTGCACCCCCATATTTATAGCAGCACAATTTATAATAGCTAAATCTTTGGAAACACCCTATGTGTCCATCAACAGGTGGATGAATAAAGAAAATGTATTTATACACAATGGAGTACTATTCTGCCATAAAGAAGGATAAACTTGAGGCATTCATAGGTAAATGGATGCACCTTGAGGGCCGGGGATTTAGCTCAGTGGTGCTGCTGCCTGCCTCACAAGCGCAAGGTCCTGAGTTCGATCCCCACTACCAAAAAAAAAAAATGGATGCACCTCAAGACCATAATGTTAAGTGAAATACATCAGACACAAGTTAAAATATTGCACAGTTTCTCTTATATGAGAAATCCAAAATATAAATAAAGAGCAAAATAAAGGATAGTTAATAGAAAGTAGAGAGATCATCTTTTTTCAAATGGGAACAAGAGATGGTGAGGAGGGAAGGAAGGTAAAGAAAAGAGGACTTAAAAAAGAATCAAAGAAAAATATAGAAATAGAACTTTTCAAATGGAGAAGGGAACAAGAGTTGGAGGGAGCAGAGAGAGACAGGAATGAAGGGGAATTGAAGAATTAAGATGTGTTACATACATATACAAACTCCCCGCAATAGATGTACTCAGCTATGTAATGCAAACATGTACTAATAAAAAATAAAATAAAAATTTTTTAAATGAGGGAGAAATAAAAGAAATTCCTAGGTAAACAAAAGCTGAGGAAGTTCATTCTCAGTAGAGCTGTTCTGAAAGAAACAGCAAAAGGAGTTCTTCAGGGTGAAACAAAAGGACACTGGACATGAACTGAAGTCATACTGTTGCCAAGGAAAAACATAAAAAAATCCTCTTTCCCTTAGTTTACTTTTTAAAAAAAAAAAAAATCACTAATTTTGAAGTCATGTGGCTGGGCACTACATTTTCAGCTTCCAGCTAGTCCACTTTGACGAAACTCCCCAAGGTGCTCACAGGCTAGAAACTGCTCTCCGGGTCAGGTTCTCTCTCCCTGCCCTCTGGCAGAGGCTGCTTTTCTTCAGCTCCCTGGTGCTGGGGAGATGTAGCAGAGGGAGCAGAAGTAGCCTATTGCTATCTTTCCCTGTTCTCTGGGGAAAAGATACCTTTTGTGTCTTAACAATTAACTGCAGGATTAACTCTTCCTGGGAACAGACATTAGTCATAAGACTTTCTTAGGAGTAACTTTTCTTTACATTCAGCTATGTTGTAAAAGCAAGTTATCGGAATTTGTCTCCACTCTGGAATCTGGAACTACTGTGGTGCCTTTTCTGATGGTCTTTGTTGGTGACAGTTTCCATCCTTGGTTAGCTAGATTTCAAAAAAAAAATTTATCTTTCCCTCTTCAACTTGTCCTTGAGTCACTGGCCTTCTTGAGTAGCAAGCAGCAAACTTGGGTTCACAGTTACAATATGAAGAAATAAAGACCTCAATAAAGGTAAATGCATGGGAAACATAAAAGCTAGTATTGTTGTACCACTGGTTTGTGACTCCACTTTTTGTTTTCTACATGATTGGAGAGTGAAGCCAAAAATGCAGTGGAGACCCCAGGATGTTGGAAAAGCCAGAAATGTGCAATGTCTGAGGAAAGCTGAAAAGAGTAACAAAGCTGATCCAAGAGAGGCCTTGAGGGCTATAAGGACAAGCAGTGCCTCAGGGGTGGGCTGCCTAAGCCCTCTGGAGTTCACATCTCCCCGAGATTTGCCTAGGGCACTGGACATGGAATGACAAGATTGGATGTTTGCCCTGCTGGGTTTCAGTCTTGCTTTGGTTCCGCTTTGGTCCCATTCTCTTCCATCCCTTATTTTTCCCTTTTGCAATGGGAATGTTTACTCTGTGCTTTTGTAAGTTGGAAGTGTTTCACTTTCTTTTGGTTTTTAGAGGGGCTCACAGCTAAGAGTTTGCCTTAAATCTCAGAGGAGACTTTGGACTTGGACTTCTCAGCAATGACTTTGGCAACTCTCAAGAGATGGACTAAATCCATTTTGCTTAAAAGGGATGTGCATGAGTCTTTTGGGGGCCAGGGGCAGAATGTTATGGTTTATATCTGGATGTACCCCCAAAGCCTCATTGCTCATAAGTAGGGCTTTGGGGAGGCAATTGGATCATGGAGGTGTGATAATCATCAGTGATTTGGTCCCATGATGAGTTTATAGCTGACCTACTGTTAGGAGGAGGGAACGGGTCAGAAGAGGTGGGCCACTGGGATTGTGGCCTGGAAGGCTTTATCTCTTCCCAAATAATCATGTCTAAAAACTAGTATGATTGTAACTCATATTTTATTTTCTGCATTATCTAAGAGTCTAAAGCAGTAATGGTGAACTTTTTAGAGCTTTCAATGATACAAACAGCCTGCTGCTGCACATGTGCCATAGGTTTGCAACCACTGATCTATTGCATTTAAAATTATTCATTTATATTTTTGGACATACACTGTATAAAGATAATTTTGTAAAATCAACAACTGAAAACTGAAGGAAATGTAAAGGAGTAATTTTTTTATATGTTACTGAAGGTAAGGTGATATAGATCCAAATTAGAGTGTTATAATCTTAGAATATCCATGCTAATAAAGAAAATAGCTATGGAATATGTAAAAAGAAAAGGAAAAAGGAACTTAAAAATTTCATTACCCCAAAAATCAACTAACACACACAGAGTAATGTGTGAAATGAGGGATAAAAAGGCTATAAAGCATATATAAAAAAAATATGAAAGTGTGGCAGAAGTCCCTCCTTATCAGGCAGCATTAAAATTTTTAGGAAGAGAATTCTGACTTATGCTACAATATGGATGATCTTTGGGAACATTATGCTAATTGAAATAAGATAGTTACAAAAAGAAAAACACTGCATGATTCCACTTACATGAGATATTCAGAGTATTCAAAATTCATAGAGTCAGAAAGTGTAACAGTGGTGGCTAGGGGCTGGGGAGAAGGGATGAGGGAGTTATTTATTAATGAGTACAGAGTTTCCATTTGTAAGATAAAAAGAGCTCTGAAGCTGAGACAGGAAGATCACTCAAGTTTTAGGCTGCCTAGGCTACATAGTGAGTTCAAGGCCAGCCTGAACTACATAAAAAGACTCTGTCTCAAAATAAAATAAAAGGAAAAAGAAGAGATCTTGGAAGATGGATGGGTGGCTACAACTGTACAACATCTAAATGTACCACTGACCTATATACTTAAAAGTGGTTAAGATGATAAAGTTTATGATACATGTACTTTGCCATAATAGAAAAATGTAAAAAAGTGCACACAAAAATTTGTACATCAATATTCATAGAAAAATTACTTATGTAATAATAAAAAATTAAAATAACCCACATCCATCTATAGATGGATATATAAAAGTGTGTTATATATATATAATGGAGTATCATTCAACAGTAATAAAGAATAAAGTACCAATACATGCTATGATCTGGATGAACCTTAAACACATTTTGAGAAGTGAAAGAAGCCAGTTGCAAAAGATTAAATTTGGAGACCAGAGAACTGAGGCCTAATTGGCCTCCTCTGGCCACAAGGAGACACAAAGGAGAAAGGCTGCCCTCAGTGGTGATTGAATGTTGCAGGTTCTAGGGAAAAGTTAGGACAGCTGAGGTTAAGTTGTTTACCAGAGCATGTACTAATGATTTTGGAAAGCAGATGAATCTCGTGTTACTTTGATTGCTTGTACCCGAGTTTGGGTAAATAAAGGCAAGATGAGCCAGATGCTAGGGGCTCCTCTGCCGACTAAGAGGCGAGAGCCCACTGGCTGCCCACATGTTAAACTGACTCTGTGTTTCTGTCATTCATCCTCGTTCACCCCTAGATCAGGGAGAACAAGGTGCCGGGTCTAGGTCCCTGACAGGTGGTGCCTGGGGCAGGAAGGATCTGAGACCTACAGTGAAGATCGGCCACAGGTGGGTCAGCTACCATTATATACTGTACAGTTCCATTTATATCAAATGTCCAGATAGGCAAATCCAAAGAGACAGAACATAGCTTAAGAGTTGCCCAGAGATGGGGAGTGCGGGGCTGGAGGAAAGAAGGGGAATAGGAGGTGACTTCTAACAGGCCCAAGGTTTCTTTCTGAGGAGATAAAAATGTTCTAAAATTACTTAAGTTCATAGGCACACAACTCTTAAAACCCATTCACTGATCGTGGCTTTAAACAGGTAAACTTTATGTACATTACATGTCAACAAAGTTGTTGGGGGAAAAAGTTAACAGAAAAAAAAGGATAAAGGAAAGGCATTTTTATAAAAGAAGACAATAAAATTTGCTTCCAGAAAACTCCCACTAAAACAAGAATTAGAGGAAGCAGGTAAGGATATGGAGCAGAAGCTTGGAGATACAGACAGGAATGGGAGTGGTGTAAACGCAGGTGGGTCAAAAATCCACCCGAAGAGGAGGTGGACTGGGTCCCAGCCAGGGACCCTGGCCCAAGGGCAGAAACACAGGCCTTCACCCGCTCTCCATTCCCCATAGCACTGAACTCTCTCCTTCCAGCCCCAGGTCTTTGCACACCCTCTTCCCTCTGCCCAAACACAATATTGCTTGCTTTCAGGTTCCATTGTGGTCTTATTCCTACTTATCCTTCTGGTTTCAGCTCAATTCCTCTTCCCCAGGAAGGCCAACTGCTCCTTCAGGATGAGTTGGAATCTCCTTCCCACTAGAGACTGCAAGAGCCCTGCACCTTTCATTCACAAAAGGCATCCGATAATTGCATGTGTATTGTGTGATCTTTGATCTTGGTCCCCTTTACAACATACCTTCTTACATTTCCTATACATTTCATCATTTTTTCCTTTTCTTCAGAAAGAGATGAAAATAAATTATGACTTAACTATTGTTCTCCAGTGAGTCACACCATGATCTGCCTGTTCCTTTTTTTAGCAAAATAAGTTTCACATTATTGAGGCAAATGGAATGTGTAATGCTCACAAAGTTCCTGTGAGAAATTGCTGTTCAAAAACAGTGCCAGCTTGCTGCTTAATGATATTATTATCCTAAAGAGCAGAGAGGCCTGATGGCTGTAACCACCCTGCAGAGGTGGGGCATCGAGTTCAGATGGTACCACAATCCATCATCTCTCCCTGAAGGTGCCAGATGACCACCTGCTCCTTGAAGCAGATGCCTGAGCAAAGTTTCTCTGTCCATTGCCAGGAAGGACACGGGTAGATCTATTTGGCATACTGGAGAAAGAAGGCAGAGAAATCTCCTAAGCAAGGGGCTGAATGCAAAGAATACACAAATGCTAAGTGAAAGAGCTGTAAGTTTAACAAGGAGAGAGTAAAAGAACTTATTGGCTGGACAGTGTTGAAGTTTTCTAGTATTCTGTAACTAGGGTTTATCTTTAAAAATAAAAATAAGGGTTGGGCTAGAGAAGTGTGCTGTGCCCTTTCTTGCCAAGTATATGGAACTGAAAACTAATTCTGTGAGGATAGGGCAGAGGTACCAGGATAGATTGCCACTTGGCAGCTGCTCAAATAATGTGAAATGAATGAATGAATGAACTGCAGGAACAGCCGCTAAATAAAGGAGCACTTCCTGTTAAAAGCAAGATGGCACCAAGTACCCATGCACAATTTCCAAGGCTGCCTAACACTCCAAATTCTCAAGGATGGACTACTTTGAGATCTGACTTTGCTAGACTGTCACATTTCTTTTGCCTGAGTTCGTCTTGCCTACTGTCCTGTTTTAGTTGTCACCTTCTCTACAGTCACACAGAGGTGATGTTCATAGGTTTTGTGGACTCCTTGGTTGGGAGTAAAGGAGAACAAGTGCATAGGAGGTCCCTGCTTGGGGCCCTGATCCTTACTTCTGACTCCCCATTGGCCACAGGCAGGACAGCGACATGCAGACATCTAGAGAGGATGAGACGGCAAGAGACAGCTCACTGCACTGTTTCTTTGCAAAGAAAACCACAGCTTCATCCCAAGGAGCTCAGCCATCCACAAGATAAACACCATAATGTACAAGCATATAATTAGGATCTTACATAAGATAAACTACTATTTTTTGAAAATCACTTACATAAGTTGATTTAGTGGTATTCAGAGTCCTTATAAATGGGCAAATTAAGTTACTTAGTGGAGGAATGCATATGGCGCTCCAAACACAGCAGATACCCACATACACACACACGTGAACCTGTGTTCACCTGGTCAGCCTGGTCTTACACAATCCCACCTGCATGAACTTCATGCCTCAGACAGCAATGCATGGCAGCTTCCACAAGAGCACCTTGTTGTCACTCATCAGGAGATGAGTGTTTTAATATGAGATGTGACAAACATCAGTTTAGACATTTTCAGGTAATTAGAATTTATTAGAGACTTTAAGGAAACCATTATTTCAAAAATAGCTTGGATCTTCCAATGCTGAACCAACACTGCCATCCCTTAATAAAACCACTTTCTACATGCTGCCAGATCTGACTTCTAATAGTTTGTTTCGTTAAACAAATTTTTATCTAGGTTCATACTTTTTTCTTCTATTATCTTTATCCAGTTTTAGTATTAGCATAATGTTGATTTCCTAAAATGAGGGGAGAAGTGTTCCTTCTTTTTTCTGCTTTAAATATTAGATATAATTCATCAGTTAAAATGTATATGAGCCTGCTGTTGTCATATAGGTAGGTTTTCAAGCTAGGAATATACTTTAATAGGTGCTATTCAAATTTTATATTTCCTCCAGAGTCAGTTTCATTAATTTGTCTTCCAAGGTACTTCATAGAAGTTGTCAAATTTATTTCAAAAAATATTTTTGTAATATGCTTTCTATATCCTTTTAAATTCTGTAAAATCTGCGGTAATGCCCTCTAAATTTTGATACTGTAATTAAAAATGTATAATTGATATTGTGTAATAGGAAGAAAAGGTCTAAAGGAGTAGGGTAAGTGGAGGGGGAGAGGAAAGGAAAGAAGGGAAAAGAAAAAACATGAGAAAAGGAAAAAAATGGAAACAAAGTCTTTGCAAATAGGGAAGGGTGGAAGGGGTGAAGGGAGGGTGGAGAAGAGGAAAATAAGAACCAAGATACATCATGTGAAGGTACAAGATCCCAATGATGAATGTAACTGTATTGTATACCTAAAATATACCAATAAACTTAATGGAAAAGAATAGCTAAGTGTCGGAGCTTCAAACTTCACAACCTTATTTTAGAAATTCTATTTGCATAATTCCAGGGGAAATATAATATAAATTCATTTAAATGCTGGGGAGGCTCTTACAAAGAAGATACCACTTAACTTTGAAACTTTCAAGCTTCCAGAGAAAGCTGTGCCTAGTGCTGACTACTCAACACACAGGCAATGAAGGGGACCCTGGAGTCCAGGGCACAAAGGACAATTTGACAAGGGCTGGGTTACTTTTAACTGTGTGAGTTTCCTGAAGAGATAACACGCCCTTGTTTCTATGCATATACAACACAAATCATTTACCTAGAATGTTATGTATGTGACTGGTATTTCTGCAGTGTGGCAGATGCAGAGCTGAGGTTTGTTTTTGTTTTTAGTAGGAAGACATGCTCCAAAGCCTAGGAACGGAAGACATATCACCACCAGTCTATCCTGGCCCATGCAACACAGGCAGAAGCAGACACAGAATTTGAATAATTATCAGTCAAAAATTTTTTTATGAAACCAGGTGCAGTGGTGCATGTCTGTAATCTCAGCACTCTAGAAGGCTGAGGAGTCCCTCCTGGGGGACTTGGCAAGATCCTGTTTCAAAACAAACATTTTTTAAAAAGGATTTGGAGATGTACCTCAGTGGTAGTGAGCCCCTGGATTCAATATCCAGTACCACACACAAAAAAGAGTAATGACAATAATGACTTACAGGCACAGGATTTTACCTAATACAAGGCCTTGTGTTCACAAGGAATCCATGAGATGCTGTGTCACTACCCATGCAACTGAAGAAGAAAGTGAGGCTTGGGACCTGCCCCAAGTCCTCAAGCATCCCTTCCCACCAAGAGTTAGGTGTGTCCTTCCAGAGATGCACTATCAATTTACCAAGACCATGGAGGGAGGCTGCCACACTAAGACTTTTCCACCTGAGACACAAGACCCACGACATGTTTATTTATGCTGACCAAATGAATTTAAACCAAGCCACAGCACCATGGTGTACAGAATTAAAATGCACTGAGAGCCAACAGCTTCCAGGGAAAAGGTCACCAACGGCAGGGTGAGGTGGCTGTGTGAGGGAGCGCTGGCCTCTGCTGGGCAAGAGTTCAGGCGGGTTGTCTCCTAGGCCGTGTCTGTCTGCTGGGAGCGAGCCCTTTGGTCCTGGACCTTGGGTAATAATCCTGGTGTCCTTTTACCCCAACCTCCCTCTACTCCAAGTGTATCAACTCTGTGGTGCAGATCCCAGGTATATAGGAGATAGTAAGAGTAAAATGCTGTTTACCAAGTCCTCCACTCCTCCCTCCTCCCATTCTTTTCCTCCCCCTCACCATGTAAATGCCTTAAAGAAAACAAAGACAATCATTATTTTGCTCCAGAATTCACATAATTCAAGGAGAAAAAATAAAGTCTGTAAGGAAGGAGGTCCTAAACCGATAGAACATTAGCCCCAGCCCCAAGGGCTGGTGGCAACCCGTGTCCTGGCAGAGACGGCAAGGTTTCCCCTCCCCTGCATCTCCCCTCCACCACCTCCTTGCTCTTGGGCCCACCTGGGGTCAGGCCTGATGCACTGGGAAAAGGCAGCCATCCTCCTGAAAGCGGTGTGGGCCTCAGGCTCTCTCATCGTCCTGGAAGCTAGCAGCAGGGAGAAGAGTGGCCTAAGGCTCTCAGGACACCACTGGTTGCTGGGCACGAGCCTGGGCCCCAGTCTCCCTCAGGAGCTCCAGTGGGCCTGGCAGTATCCATGGGCCACAAGGAAGTGGGGCTTCTGCCAACCCCGGGCACCTGGGGCCCTGCAAGCTCCCTGGGCCGGTGTGTAGGCTCAGGGCTGTCTGAAGAACACACACACTTCCTTCTTCCACTCCAAGCCCCAAGGGCCAGGGCGGGAGTGGCCTGACTCCTCGGGGAGTTGGTCTGGAGTCCTCGTCACCTGCCTCCCTGTGACTGGAGTCGCTGCTGAATGGCTGAGGCAAAAAACAAACTTGCACTGTTTTCTCATGCTCACCATGGAGGCAGGCAAAGGGCGAGGTCAGGATGAGGCTGCATTCCCTGTGCAAGCAAGGGCAGATCCAGGAAGGACAGATTGGACAGTGAGGGACCCCGAAACAGGTTCTAAGCTAAATGCACTCAAGCCCAGGGCCACCCTCTCTCATCCCTCCTGTGCCCTTGATACCTACTTGTTCTCTGCAGAGGGAGGGACCCCGGTGTAGGAGTGGGGGACCTGCCAGTCTGCCCTGCACACCTGCTTTCTAGCTTTGGCTTTCTTTTTATTTTCTCTTTGTGCCCTATCATGCCATCTTAGGCTCTAGATATGTCTCCCAAGTTGCTTTCCTGGGGCCATCCAAATGCTGCTTTTAGCCAGGCACCTGCTTACCCCACTCCCTGTGGCCCTGCTAGGGTTTCCAGCCCTCCCGGCTGAAGACTGAACCTGGCAGGTGCACAGGCCACGCCCACCCAAGAGAAATCACCAACTGAGCCTGCCTGGCTGGGTTCCCCAGCCTGTCCACAAAGCCAGGAGCCTGGTGACCTCCTGATTACCTGTAGCTGCCACTTCAAAATAATAGACTCCTGCAACCAGCAGCTCCACCTGAGTCAAGTTCATCCCAAGGCTGACAGTTCTACCATCAGCAGTTTCCAGGCAACGTCTGGAATGTTGACAGAGGCTCCAGGCAACCAGTGGGTGTGACTCTGTTATTAAAGCCCAGGAGCAGGCAGGCAGCATGGAGATTTCTGAAAATGGTTCTAAAAAAGTTCTAGCTAGCTTGTGTTTCCAAAATGCAATTGTATACGGAGTTCTAGTCAAATGGTTTACAATTTAAGGACAAAAGCATAACAAATATATTTAATGGCAATAAAAGTAAGCACTGAGTTCAGAGACTGGCAGTCACTTAGAGCTCTGAGGAAGCCCGTACACATTCACCTTTTAGAACTTGCAGGTCCACTGGGCTGGCAGGAAGTCCCCTTTCTCCTAGGAGGTGGTTTCAGGAGCCTACAGGACAACACAGCAGAGTGGAATATTGAAGGGCCACGAGCAAGCAAAACCCTGCAGATCCAGAAGGCAATTCTGTCCTGCTCACAGCAGTCAGGCTGACGTTGGAGGCCACCTCTGCCACATGCCATGGCCCTCTCTGGAGTGTGACTGCCCAACACAGAGCAGCCCAATGCCCCAACAAGACAGCACTCCAGAGGGACACAAACATCACAGGAGATGCAATGTCACATCTGTTCTTCCACTGCTGAATGCCCAGAGACCAAAGGCCACCTCTGCCACCTTCCAGCACATTCTCCATGGCACAGTTTGCACATTTTACACTTGCCCAGTTCTACCAAGTATTCAGAATTTCCTTTCTTTGTCCTTCTTTGCAGGGCCCATCCTGTATATATCCCAGGAAATCCGGGAGCCAAATTAAACAGTCAGTAACACCCAAGTGCATATATTAAAGTGCAACTTGTAAAGTGGAACAGAAAAATCTTTTATGCAAAAAAAGTCTAAGGGCTTTATGATAGGACTTCTGTCCCAGTCCATTTTCTGTTGCTATGACTGAATGCTGCAGAATGGGTAACTTATAAAAAAATATAGGTTCACTCAGCTCATGGTTCTCCTGGGAGGTCCAAGGTTGAGGGGCCACATATGGTGGGGGCTTCTTGTTGAAGGGACTCACTGCAGAGTCCTGAGGCAGTGAAAGGCACCAAATGGCAAAAAAGAAACAAGATGCAGAGTAAAACTGGCTTTTATCACATATCTACTCAACATAATCCATTAAGCCATGAATCCATGAATAGATGAATCCATTCATGACAGCAGAATCCTCATGACCCCATCACCTCCGAACAGCCTCACCTGGTTTCACCTCTGATACCTAACAATGGGGGCTAAATTTCAACATGAGTTTTGATGGGACCATTCAAATTCTAGCGTCATTGTTAACTTGACTTGAGTGAGAACTGCCTAGCAGATTAGCAAAACTCTGGGCTGTCTGTGGATGATGGACATGGAAGCTGTCAGCTGAGGAGGGAAGACTCATCCTGGATGTGGGTGGCACCAACCAGCAGGCTGGTAGCCTGGAAGAAATAAAAAGGCTCTAGGACAGAAGAGTGCCTATTTTGGAAAGCTCTAGTCTTACCATCACCTTTGGACCTTGATCTCCAGTTTCTTCAGCCTTCCAATGCAGACTTGAGTTGTTGACTCTCCAGGAAGCTTCCAGGCCTTTGACCTTGGACTGGGACTGCATTCCTGGCTTTGCTTGTTCTGTGGCTTCTGTCTTCTTGAACTGAGCCATTCCTGGATCTTCTAGCTCTGAAGTGCACAGATGGCCACTAGGGACTCTCCCACCTCCAATCCTGTAAGCTACCTACTAAATCCCTCTGCGTAATTATACATGTTTTTTATTGATTCCATTCCTCTAGAGAACCCTAACTAGTACACTTAGTAACCTCCTTAGGCCTCTAGATTCATTTTATTCAGAGGGATTGGAACAAATGAGCCAGGTCCTGGAGGTTTCTATTCATGCTCATCTAACACTTACAACTACCACAGAGTCAAATGGTGCACCTGTTTTGCACATGAGGAAACAGAGGATCTGTGAGGGTAAGCAACTGGCCCAAGATCACCAAAACTGTAAGTGAAAATCTGATCCTCAAATCAAAACTTGTATCTCACCCAAATGTGAGTCCTTCACTGATGGCAGCAGAAACCCAGGCCAAGGGTTTGAGGGACAGGTCAAGTTCCATCCTCTCTAGGCTGGCAGCCTGGCAGTGTGTATCAAAAGCCTTCAAAATCTTCATTCTGCTCCTCTAGCTGTTCCTTTTTCTGGGAATCTGGCTTAAGGAGATAATCTAGTCCTGCCATTTAACTTCATCCTGGAAACATTCTAAAGGACATCAACAGGAGTCTGGTTATGGCACTGGGACACAGAAGGGGATGCTATGCAGGCCTAAAAATCATATCATAGGAAAATATTTACCAACATGAGAGAACACATTGCAAAGGGGAAGGAGGTCTCAACAGTGCTTCTGAAAGGATCACGCATCCCATTACCCAAAGCTTGCTCGACAGTAATGCTACTTCAGCAAGTCTGGCCAGGGCCTAAGATCCTGCATTCCTAACATACTCCCGGGGGACAATGACCTGCTGCCCTTGACCTCCCTTTGAAGAGCGTCACTCTACAAAATGATGGGTGCAGAAAGAGCCCATTCATTTTGAAAGCCTCTCAGTGCATAGAAGGAACAAAGGATCAGAAAAGTTGAGAACTGAAATTATTTCTGGGTTGTGGAATTATGTAGATATTAAACTTCCTGGTCGTGATATGCTTTTCTATGCTATATATATATCTTTTATATCTATATATTATTTTATATCTATATATTTTATAAATCTATATCTATATAGCTATATATAGATATAGATACATCTTTTGGATTGAATGTGTATTTTGTTCACAATTAGAAGCAGCTCAATAGTTTCTCCTAAAGACCAGGCAGTATGATGTAAACAGACTGGGTTTGTGGGCTAGGGGTTTGGAGTCCAGTTATTTTCCCTCTTTAGGCTTGGCTTCATAATTTGGAAACTGGAAGGAGGTTGAGAGGCTCCCACAGTAGACCCCATGTGTGAGCTTCTCCCCCGGGATCTTGGTGTCAGTCTCTGCCCCTCCTCAGCCGGAATCAGGAGCTTGGGTCCATGAGTGCTTTTGCAGTGGCTTCCTCGTTTGTCTCCATCTCCTCTCAAAGATGAGAACTTTGGCCAACTGTGAGGCATGTGTGCATGGGTTTGGTTTCACCTAGAACCTCTCTTCCTAGAAGATGGCTTCCCCTGTGGGCCTTACTATCTGGAATGCCTGTCTCACACACCCTACACACAGGAATCACCAAAGCTGTGCTCTGACCACAGACAGGAATAGAGGCTGTTCATGAAAGAGGCTGGGGGACTCCTGATATCATGCTTCACCTAGCCCACCTGTGCCTCGAAGGGTGTTCTATTGCATGCAAAATTTTGGACATGCAGGCTGTTTACCTCCAGAAGAGACAGGTCCACTGTTCTTAAGTTCTTTTCAGCTACACATCAGTGAAGCCCAACAATTATGGCCCCAAAGTCCAAATGAGAAGTGGCATCACTTGTTTACAATGCTCAGACATGAGTTGGCGGGCTTCAAACCCAGCCCCCAACTGAGTGCTCCAAGGTTAAGTTTTACAAGTGGTGCCTGCCATGTTCCATTATTTTCTTGCTTAATGTCCCAAAGTAATGTTATAAAGAACCCAAGGGCCATCGTGAATTACACTGATATCTAACCAAATTCTAAAAACAGAAGTAGCAGCCACAGGATACACTGCCTCATCAATGGGGCTTCAGGTGTATATCAGAATGAAAACCTCATTGTCTAGGCTTATGAAACCCAAGCAGAGAATCCATCAGATACAAACCTTCACTCATTTCTGTTTTTTTGTTTGTTTGTTTGGTACCGGGGATTGAACTCAGGACCTTGCACTTTCGAGGCAGGCAGAGGAACCGAGCTAAATCCCAGCCCCCTTCACTCATTTCTAATAAAGTTTTTTCTGGGTGAACTTTCTTCTGTATGGCTAAGAAAAAAAAAATCTTCTCAAATAGTTGATTTCATTTAAGCCATGTGGTAAGATCCTCTGACAAAGTGCCCTATGTGATTCAGATGCGGGGGACTGGTTAGGTTTGACATAAATATCCTCCTCTTTTGTAATTCCCAGACATCACATCTAGAGCCTGAGGCCACGGAGCAATATGGAAACACATCCGGCTTGTTATGTGGAGACACTTAATATTCCAAATTATCCCAGCAAGATCTTAAAAAAGGAGCAAACCCCTTATTTTCTTATATATTTCCACAGGGGTGGGCATAATATTTAGACCCTCCACACCATTCATCTCAAAATGATTGCTGAACTGTCTCCTGGTTGTAGTGGTCACTCCTCAGTTGGACAATAAAGTCTCATGGTACCAATAAACTTAATGATTTCCACATATCTTGCGGCACTGAGTACACAGTGGGTGCCAGATAAATGTAGTCACTAAAATAGTGCAACATGGAGACCTTGTAGTCCTCTCATTGGCAAGGGTCCTACAGGGCCAGTGGGCACAGTGCTGTAGTCCTCACAGGAGCACTGGCACTGATCCCTTTGTTGACTGATGCAAAGGCAAGTGATCAAGAAGGGAGGAAGAGTGACTTCTAGACCATTCCAGTGCCAGAAAGGAAAGCACAATGACGATGCCAGGAACTATTCTAGGTGATACATGTTTGTGCCTTCAGTGGAGCCTGGATTGAACATCATGAGCATTTCCCCCAAGGCAGGTGACAGAGTTGGTAATCAAAGGCAGAGTCAGGGGCTGTAGCTCAGTGGGACCCTGGGCTTGACCCCCAAAATCTCAACAATAGCAGCACAAAGGGCAGACGCCCCAGGTGACCGGCAGGACTGATGGGAGGCATTGGTACAGGCTCAGGAAGTGGGGCACATCCTTGGGGGAAGAAGTGGGACGCTCACAGTTGACCCAGTGTGCTTGTGAGAGGTGCCTCTGACAGGATCCACCACTGCCTCCCATCCCCTGCCCTAGTGTGGCTGGGCTGCATCAGAACTAGATACGTGGAGCTCCCAGGGAAGGGGCACAATGCCTGCCAGCCTGGCGAGGGACTGGGAACAGCCAGGGCAATGGATTAAAACACAAAGTAGGGGCAGGCTGGGGAGCACCCAGTAGCTCTTTCAGTGCCACTGTCTCTGTTTTAAAAGGTTTCTTCTTTGAATCACTAAGGGTCAAATAAAGGAGAGCAGAGGGCTGCAGCCTCATAGGAATGAGAGGGATTCAAGATCATCTACCCCAAATTCCACTCCAATGGGTGGCAAGGCAGCAGCACCACTCTCAGGACCACTGAGCAGAAGGACCTCCCCTCCAGCAGGCCTGGACACTGTGTCCACCCAGAGGGTCAGTAAGAACTGCCCAGGCCATTCTTGATCCACAGTGTGGCCAAAGACAAGACTTACAGAGGTGGCCAGGCTTATGCTGGTCATGCTGTCCAGCCCCCGGAAAGAGTGGTTGTTTCGGTGACAGGTATATTAACTGGTTCAGGCCAAGGAGAGTGAGGCTCAGGGCTTTCAAGAATTGTTGAAAGAGACTATTTCTTTTCTCTTCAGGAGGTTATAGAGGAAAGAAGCACCAAGAAGTGAAGAGAGAAAAGCAAATATACCTGGGGACTTTGTTTGGAGTCCTGGATCCAGCTATTCCTGAAGCCAACTGTGACTTCCTAGTTACATAAGTCACGAAATATGTCTCTGGCTTCTTAAGAGCTAAACAAGCCTTTGCAAGCTTTACTTGGAAAAGAAAGCATCCCAACTAATTCCCTGAACAAACAGGAGCTGACTGGGTGATGTCAAAATATTCGAAACCTCTGAAGCTGCCTGGACATGCTTTGTCTGGTTCGATTTTTAGATCTATGGGACAAAGAGGTCTGGTATACTTTCAGACTGCGACACCCAGGACAACTGAAGGCCAACTAGGAAGTGGATCTCAGTTCAGGCACAGTCGGTTTACTGTGGATTTAAAGAGAGCAGAGAGAGGCACCTCACTGTCACTTTGCACTAGAGTCACATTCGAACAGCTTAGTCACAGCAGGATGAACAAAGTCCCAGCTCTGGCCCATTCCCTGCACATGCCCACTGGGCTCAGACACCCTTGTTTCTTCCACCAGGTCAGAAAGGATAAAGGGACTCAGAGCCAGACAGACCCTGGTGAGCAGGAATAGTGGCAACAAGATGCTTGGGTAGAAAGACTGGTGAGGGTGTTCAGTACCTGTCTGTAGAGTGACTGGCACACAGGAGGGTGGTGTCTGGATGGACTGCCCAGCAGTATCCACCTTATCCAGATATCCGGGCTACCACCCACCTCCTAGAACACAGGTACCACCTAAGGAGTGCTGAGGGCTGGGAGATGTACCATGCTCGCTGAGATTAAGATTGGCAGCTAAGGCCCCCCTGGGGCTCAGAGCAAAAACAAAAGCATGAGTTGTACTTCCTAGGCATGGAAGAGCCCAGCCAGGGCTTCTGCATACAGCAGAATAAGGGGCTGGAACAGCAAGTTTCCACCACAGGTTCTATACGACCTCAGAAAGAGTATGTTTGTAAAGTGCTAATAAGAAGCATAACTAGTGAGACCAACTGGAAATGATAAAGCTCCTTTGCACAAATGGGAAGATAAACCTGGGCCTGATAGTCACTTTGCTATCTACACTTTGGTACTGGTGTCACTGATTAGCCTGGGCCTGGGAAGTTTCTCACCTGTCAAAGGGGATGGCAAGGCCTGTCATATAGGATGCTGTTTGGAACCAAATGAGATGATGTCATGTGGGATGGAAGGAATAATTGTTCACTGTATTTTTGGCAGCTCTCAAAATGCAGCACATGGGGACCCACCCACACCACCTCCGCGCAGGCCTGCTCTGGCTGTCCATCCCAACTCGCTGGGATTCAGAAATAGTGCCGCCCACAGGTGATGATCTGGGGCTGGGGAGCAGGCTGTGCTGGGAGGGACAGGGGACAGCAGACCCATAGGTGCACCATCCACTGGCCAGCAGCCAGTGGGGTGGTGGCCACAGTGCAGTTTGGAGCCTGGTGCTAAGGAGGCCCTCGGCAGCACAAGGCCAAGACCTGCCCTTTTTGCCATGGATAAGTGACCCTGAGTCTAAGAAAACCAGGATGGGCAGCACACTCCTTGCATCAGCCAAACAAACAATCCAGGGCCTGCATGGCTTGCAGAGCAGGAGGGACATGGATAGCAATGGCTAGATGGAGCCAGGGACCTATCACGACCTCATGCACAGGCCTGGGGAAGAAACATACAGGGCTGACACAGGTTGAAAAGGGGTTAAGGTGGTGGGGCTGGGCTTTATCCCCACCCTCTCCCACAGTGTCACTCAAGACATCAGCCCAAATCCAATGGAGACAGAAGTGCGAGGGTGATGATGTCATCCTGACATACACAAAGTGGTTGTGTTCCCATAATCCTATGTTGAAATCCTAATGCAAAGGTGACCATATTAGGATGTGGGGCTTTGGGAAGTCCTTGATTGTGAGGGTATAGCTCTCGGTAAAGGGATTAGTGCCCTTCCCAAAGATGCTCCTGGGAGCTCTCTCACCACTTCTGCCTTGTGGGGATGCAGCAAGAAGGTACTACTGTAACAGGAAGTGGACCCTCATATGATACCAAACCTGTCGGTACTCTGAACTTAGACTTCCAGCCTCCAGAACTGTGTGAAATGAATTTCTTCTGTTTCTAGGTTGTTTCTAGGTCACCCAGTTCTTGGTGTTCTGTTCCAGCAGCCTGATTTGACCAGGTCAGACACCCTACCTCCAGGCAATGGAAAAATGGGAGAATGAACCTGGCTGGGCCTTGTAGAGAGTGGCGTCAGATCCCAGGCCCCTTCCTCAAACCCTGGAACAAGTACATGACTACAATGTCAGTTTCAGCCCACAAAGAGCATAGTGAGAGGGTGCCTGGCATGGAAAGACCCAGGAGAGAGGGAAGAGGCAATCATCCATCTGGATTGTGGGACCAGTGGAAGGGAACCAAAGTTCAAGCGCAGAACTGGCAGTTTAGAGAGATGATCCAGGTAAGACCCTGATTGAAATCTATGGTTGAGGTCAATTCTTCAGCAACTGGAAAGGGTGCCTGAGACCTATGCCTTGGATAATATACCACTCTAACTCCAGACTTCTTATCAATACCCTATGCTAAGACTGACTTAGGCTCGCCTTGAACTTCATGCTATGGTGCTGCTAAATCAACAGGGAAGGTGGTGGAGGGAAGAGCAACTGTATTTTTCCCTGTTTTTTTTTTTTATGGTGGTGAAATACACAGCAGCTATATTTTTAAATTTTCTCAGCAGGAATAAATAACAGCCAAAAGCCATGATGATGCTATTGGAAGAATGTTTATAATCCAGAATGAAATAATTATCACAAGAATATGATTCACAAGATATAGAGAGAACCTGAAAAAATAAACCCAGTAAAAATGCTTAAGGAAGAACAGAAAATGCAGATGAAAATATGACCTTTAGAAGCTCAGAATGTCAGACACAGTAAAAACTAGAGCTCTTGCCTGGCAACCAATCAACAATGTTTCAAAGAATGGAAATGAGGTTGACAGGTTCTATAACTCACCCTGAGACATAGATAGAGTGAATAAGTGGCAAAACTTAACTCTCTTAGCTAATCAAATGTGATACCAAACATTCAATATGATTCAGAACACTTTTAATAATAAAACCAAAAGCAAGCGACATTAGCAAAAATGGCAGAATAAGGACCTCCAAAAGTTCTTTCCCCCATAACAGCATCGAGTGAACTGGCTTTAAAACAATCAGAATTGACTTTGTCAGAATTCTAGAAATTTGGGCAAGAATTCAGGAAGCAATGATTCAAGAGAAACAGCTGAATCACAGTGAAAGCAGTGAGGGTTGTGGTATTTTAACTTACCATTTTCCAGTCTCTTGCTCTGTAGCTCTATGATAGCCTTGAAAACCAATAGCTTCATAATTACTATGTAAACCAGCAGCCAGTAAGCCACTGGGGAGGGAAGAACTGGGCTGAAGCTTCTTCAAAGATCTATTCTCAGAAAACTGTCATTGTTTAACCTATTGGTGGTTCCCTGGAAAGACTCACTTGCAAAGGGGAAAATCCATCAGAACTTACCCAATATAAAAAGTCCTTTCCCTCCCAAGAGGTGTTTATGGAAGACAATTTTAGGCAAATATTTAACTTCACGGCTGCCTGAAGCAGTCAATAACAGGACAAACAACAAATGAACTAAAATGCTTAAAAGCCCAGCATATTCCTGAAAATCTAGAAGACCACATGTAGGCCTGTGCACATACACACTCAGAAAAGATCTGAGAAGGCCCTCAGTCTTCACCTCTGGTTGACCTTGAGATTCTGCACAAACAGGAAGTGAGAGCTTAAACAGAGTTGTTGGCTACATGGTTGAGTGCTGAAAGGCACATCTCAACATGTACACAGATTCTCTCAGCAAATACTGGTTTCAAATGTTTAAGAAATTCTCAGTCCAGTCATTATCTGATCACTAAGCTAACCAAGTACAGATTTCAGTGGCTACTCATGACTTTAAATACATATTTTATTGAATTCATTCAGTAAAGTCAATAAACAACCAATAACAAACAGCAATAACAACAAACCCCTTGGGAAGGAGGAAGTGGAGGACTTGATATCCCAACTTGCCATGTTATATTTTTTAAAATTTCAACAAAAATTTTTAAGACATAAAAATATAAAACATGGTCCACACATAGGAATCCCAAGATGTTAGATTTACTGGATAAAGACCTTAAATCAATTATTTTAAGTATGTTCAAAGAATCAAGAAAACATGTGTGAGGGAAAGTGCAAAAATGATGTCTCACCAAATAGAGAAACAAAGAGATACAAAGTATAAAAGAGAACCAAATGGAAATTCTTTTTTTGGTGGTGGTGGGGTACCAGGGATTGAACTTGGGTCCTTGTGCTTGTGGAGCAGGCAGTGGAACCACTGAGCTAAATCCCCCGCCTCAAATGGAAATTCTTGAGTTGAACAGTATTTAAAAAATCAGTAAAGATTGACACTAAGGAGCTCAATAACATATCTGAACTTGCAGAAGAATGATTCACTGAACTTTGAGAGAGGCCAAATGAGATCAACTAGTCTAAATAACAGAAAGAAATAACAATGAAAAAAATGAACAGAGCCTCAAAGATCTGTGGGACACTCCTGAGTGTTCACTTCAGGTGCATATTGAGAGACTCAGGAGGAGAGAGGACAGAAGGAGAGGAGGGAGGAGGAACAGGGAGAGGGAAAGGGAGGGAGGGAGAGAGAGGTGTGCAGGAAGAATATTTGAAGAGGTCACAGCTGATCAGAACCAAAATTTGGGAAAATATTACACATGCAAGAAATTCAGTGAAACTCCCCTTAGGACAAACACAAAGAGATTTATACCTAATAAATACATAATCAAACTGTCAAAGGCAAAGTTAAAGAGAATCTTGAAAGCAACAAGAGAGAAGCAACCTATAACATTATAAGATGTGACAATTAATCTTGATTGTCAACTTGATTGAATTGAGTGATGCCCTGAGCTTAGTGAAACACACTTCTGGGTGTGTCTGTGGGGGTGTTTCCAGAGATGACTGGCATGTGGATCAGAGAACTGAGGGGAGACTGTCCTGAATGTGGATGCATGGTCCAATAGGCCGCAGTCTGGGTGGAAGATCACAGAAGGATGAGGAAGCCAGTGCTTGCAAGCTCTGTGCTGCTTGGGTGGGTGCATCTTTTGCTACGGCCATCACTTGCGTTAGGCGAGTGTGACGAGCACTACACTATGGACACTGCCATCTCCTGTGGATATCAGACTCCAGTTTCTTCGGCCATCAACACAGACACCAGCAACTCTTCAGGGTGATGAAGGCTTGGGACTGGGACTGCATTCTTGGTCCTTCACGTTCTGAGGCTTCCAGATTCTTGGAGTGAGAAGCTACTGTTTTTTTGGCTCCCATGTGTACAGATCACCATGGGGAGGCTATCCTGACTCAGGTCCCATAAGTCTACCTAATAACACCTTCTGATAATTTTTATATATAATTGACAGTATATTCTATTAATTCTGCTTCTCTAGAGGACCCTAACCAGTATTCAAGGGATTTCAATAAGATTAGTGATAGATTTCTCATGCTAAGTCATGGAGAGCAGAAGGAAGTGAGATAAACTAATGTGCTAAAAGAAAAAGAGTAGCTGAAGAACATTAGATCTAACAAATGAAAGAATGTGGAACACCTGCTTAATAGACAGTTTGCTTCTGAAGTGAAGAACATGTTTTGGAAAATGTTTGGAACTAGAAGGTTGTACAACACTGCAAATGTACCAAATGCCACTGAATTATTTGAATTAAAATGGTTAATTGTTATGTTACATGTATTCCAATTTGATTTTAAAAGATGAAGGATAAATGAAGACAAATTAAGACAGTTCAAGATAAACAAAAATTGCAGAGAAATTGTTACTAGGAAATCAGCCTTACAAGAAATACTAATGGACACCAGACAAAACAAATTAGTACCAATAAAGGTAATTACATAGGTAAATATAAAAGAAAAAGTAAATGTATCTTTGTTTGTAACTTTTTCTAATTAAAATGAAAACTGTGTAAACAATAACTACAAATTTGAGTACATATATGTAAAGGTATAATTTGAATGTTAGTAATACCACAGAAAAGAATGGAGAGAATAGAGCTACATAAGAGCAAAGTTTGTGTATACTACTGAAATTACATTGGTATTAATACAAACTAAAGTGTTATATGTTAAAATGTAAATTGTAATCCCAGAGAAAATACACTTAAAATCATGGAAGAAATGAGAAGGGAATGAAGATGGCACTCTAGAAAATATTTAGCACAACAGGGGGTAGCAATGGAGGAAGTGATAAGCAAAGACAGGACTAAGGTATACAGAAGCCAAAGACTAAAATGGCAGATATAAATGCTATCTTAATAATTATAATAAACGAGGGTTGGGGATTTAGCTCAGTGGTTTTGCCACCTGCTGCGCAAGCACAAGGACCCAAGTTTGATCCCCGGTACCAAATATATATATGTATATAAAATGAAAATGGATTAAATATTCCAACTAATAGGCAGAGATTGACAAAATGGATAAAATAAAATGATCTAAACATACGCTGTCTACAAGAGACACATTTTAAGTTCACACTAGTAAGTTGAAAGTAAAGGTATGGGGAAAATATACCATGAAAAGAGTAGCTACAATATAGCTATAATGGCTATACTACTACCAGAAAAAAATACTGTCTGGGCAAAGGCCCCTAGGGACAAAAGAGAAATTATATACTGATAAAAGAGTTAATCAAGATTGAACAATTAAATACACCTATTAGCAGATACCCAAAATATATCAAGCAAAACTGACAGAATTGAAGGTAGAAATAGATAAATAAACAGTAACCGGGCTGGGGATTTAGCTCAGCGGTTTCGCCGCCTGCTGCACAAGTGCAAGAACCCGAGTTTGATCCCCGGTACCAAAAAAAAAAAAAAAAGAAAAAAGAAAAATAACCAGTAACCACTGGAATATTCAATACTCAGTTTACATAACAGAAAAACTAGACATAAAATTTAAAAACAGAACATTTGAACTATCCCATAAATAAATGAGACAATATACATTTAAGGACTGCTCTCACAATATCAGCAGAATACACATTCTTCATTCTTCTCATGGGCACATGGAACATTCTCCAGGACAGACCATCTATTTGTTAGTCCGTAAAGTAAGTTTCAATAAATTTAAAAATATTTAAATCATACAAAGTATGTTTTCCAACCACAACAGAATTAATGTTAGTAAACAGTAATGAGGAAATTTACAAATATGTGGAAGTTAAATAACACACTCCCAAATAATCAGTAAGTCAAAGAAGAAATCAAGAGAAATTAGAAAATATTTTGAAATTAATTAAAACCAAAAACATGACATACCAAAACTTACGGGCTGCAACTTGAGCAGTGTTTAGAAGGAATTTTATAGCAATAACTATCCGCATTAAAGAAGAGCTTTAATTAACAGCCAAAAGTTCGACCTTAAAAAATATGATAAACAAACTGAAACCTTTAGTTAGACTAACAACGAAAAAATAACAGAAAGCTCAAATTATTAACAAATCAAGAATGAAATAGGAGTTATCACTACTAGCATTACAGAAATAAAAATGATTATGAGGAAATACTATGAACAATTGTATGCCAACAAACTAGATAGCCTAGATGACATGGACAAATCCTTGGAAACACAAAATACCAAAAGTGACTTGAGAAGAAACAGAAATTATCAATAGACCTATAGTTGTTACTAAAAAGATGAATTCAGAATTATAAAACTTACCACAATGAAAATCCCATGCCAAGATGGCTTCTACCAAATGCTTAAAGAAGATTACTAATGGATGCAGTTTCTTTTGGAGTTATGTAAATGTTCCAGAATTAGATACTGGTGATAGTTCACAACCTTGTTAGATGTGTGAAACACATCTCAATTATTTGAAAAGTATGAAAGGATAAAAACAAAAACACTCCAATACAGTTATAATTATGCAATTCTGAGCTTTTTTTGTCTTCTTATTTGGCCAAATTGAACATAATTTTGAAGACTGATGCAAATCATGAGTCCTTTCCTTTTTCTGTTCTAAAAGTAGGTGATAAAACATAATCTATTCCAAACCTTTTCTACACTGTGAACTCTTTCAATATAGTTGAAAGACATGAGTTAGATTAGAAGGAACTACATGCAATATGTAAAATAACAGGTGAATGTATATGTGTGTATCCACTTTTGATTTACAAAGGGCTCCTATAAAGCAATATGAAAAATGAAAAAAAATTCAATGGAAAAGTGGGTATATGATATATAAAAATAATTCACATGATAGAAAATGTCCAATAAGCATATAAAATGGGTAGACCCTACTAATAACCAAATATAACAATCAGACTTCTGGAAACTTAACCTTTTTTGGGGGGGTACTGGGGATTGAACTCGGGACCTTGTGCCTATGAGGCAGGCTGCAGAACCACTGAGCTAAATCCCCGGCCCAGACTTCTGGAAACTGAAAAAGGTAGAAACTGTTCATCATTGGTAGGGCATGAGAAGTGAGCACTCCCATATATTCCCGGTAGGAGTTTAAAAAAAGATACATTTTTCTCAGACAGCCATTTGGCAGTTTCCATCAAAATCTTAATCATCCCTTGACTCAGCAATTCCATGTGTGGGAATTGATCCTATAGCAATACTCACAGAAACACATATAGAGAAATAAACAAATACGTTCCCTGAAGTCAAACCTGTATTAAAAATCAAACATATGGGGGGCCAGGGATTTAGCTCAGTGGTTCCGGCGCCTGCCTTGCAAGCACAACGTCCTGAGTTCGATCCCCAGTACCAAAAAAAATCAGACATATAATATCTTTGGGTATTGAAATGGTAATATGGCCTGCATCTAGATGTCCTCCCAAAGCCTCATGAGGTCATAAGCGGGGCCTTTTGGAGGTGGCTGGATCTAGAGTGTGTGATGCTGGGATCAAGGGTGTGTAAAATAGTCCACTGACTGTTTTGGCATAGTTCTGGGTAGGATTAAGAGTCCCCCACCCTGAGTGTGAGTGCTATCCACCCTAAGGGTGGGTATGATGGATAAGATGTAAGTGACAGAAAGAGGGTCATTGCTTGTCACTTGTAGCTTGCTGCCTTCTGCCTGCGTGCCTTCTCTGCGATGCCCCTCTGCCATACCACCCTGCCCTGGTGCCAGCCAACTATGGAGTGAAACCTCTATGAACTGAAACCTCTATGAACTGTGAGTCAAATAAACTTTTCTTCTTTTAACTTTGGATGTTAGGTATTTTTGTCTCAGCAACAAGAAAAGTAACTAAGACAAATGTTCAACTATTAGGGAGTAGTTAAAAGGAAAAAGGTAGATCTATCTGCTGTCATAGAACTATTCATAAGATATGTTATGAAATTTTTTTAAATCTTCAGAAAAACATGCAAACATACTAAGCCTGATTATCTCTTATCTGACATGCTTGGGACTAAAAGTGTTTTGGATTATAGATTTTTTTTGGATTTTGTAATATTTGTGTATGCATAATGAGATATTCTGGGGACGGGACCCAACTTTAAATACGAAGTAACTTCATATCATATACACATAACCTGAAGGTAATTTTACACAATATTTTTAGTGTGCCTCTGTGTCGACTGCCACCCATCACATGAGGTCAGGTGCAGAATTTTCTACTTGTGGCATCATCCTGGTGCTCAAAAAGTTTCAGATTTTGGAGCATTTGGGATTTTGGATTTCAGGATTAGGGATGCTCAACCTATATCATTTAATTTTTTTAAAGTATAAACTCCAACATGCTCATGTACATTTATGTAAACTGTAACTGATTATATGCCTGTGCCCAGCTGGACTCCTTAGAGGAAAAGCAGAAGCCACTGCTTCCTTCCACATCCTTTCACTAAACTTGCTTTGTGGGCCTGTTCTTGCCACCTGAGGACATCTACAGCCATGGCCTCTCTGATCTCTCTGTAGCACAGGCCTGGACTCCCCACTGCCAGCCCATAAACCCTATGGCTCTCAGGCCTGCTACTCCCTTGCAGGGAGTCTCCACTGACCCCACCCTTGGCAGGAGCATCACCAGTCCGGGGAGGCCTTGCTCAGGTGCTGCCCCAACTCCAGTTATGCCAAGAAGGAAATGGCTCACTGCAACATCCTCTAAAGAAATCCTTTCCACTTGCGGCTGCACTTCACAGGCTGGGGGAGGCAGGAGCCAACCTGCCATCACAACATCATAGGTCAGGGGGCTGCTCGATGTCACAACACTGTCCTCAGTCTGGAGTCCAGAAGGAGCCCTGTTTTCACATGTGTGTGAACATGAGTAAATGACCTGGAAGGACACACAGGGGCTTCTCTCTGCAAAAGAGATGACATTTTTTGACTAATGTTTCTGTAGCATTTTAAATTATGTATATAATTAAAAGATAATTAAAAGAAAAAAGGCCTCTGGAATAGATCTTTGACACCATTCTAAATATATTGTCTTTTCCTGAGTTTGACAATTATTTTAAGATTCTCAAATTGATTGGTTTGGGAGTCACCTTGGAGATTAGTAAAGCACACTTCTGGGTGTGTTGGGGTGGGTGATGTAGGCATGATCTTGGGTACTATATGTAGTCCCTGACCTCTTCCTCTCAGACAATGTTCCCCTGCTCTGCCTCATGGTCACCACAAACTAAATATCTTTGTTCCACCATGCCCTTCTGCCATGATGTTTGGAGCCAGAATACCATGGACTGAACCATGTGAAACCATAAGCTAAATTAAACCTCACCTCATTTAAATTGCAGGTGTTGGGTATTGCATCCTAGCAAGGGAAAGCTGTCTAATATGCTGGGGAAACTCAGGCCTCTAGTGGTAGTCCAGCCAAGGCTCTGAATCAGCAAATCTTACAACCTTGTCCACCTGAGCTCACCTGAGCTCACCCGAGAGCCATCTCCAGGGATTCTTATGAATGACTTGGGGATGGGCTAGGCTGTGTTAAGTTCTCCAGGTGACTTCAATGGGCAGCTAGGGATAAGGTGTCACAGGCCCACTCCTTTCCACCAGACTCCGCCCTTGCTCAGCTACTCCTACACTGCACTCTTGACTCCCTAACCAGGTAAACACACTCCTCCTCCTCACCCAGCGTGGCTGGCTCAAGGGTCTGCATAAACATTATTCCAAGACACTGTTTTCCAGGTGGAAAACTACCTTTCTAGGTGTGAGGGAAGGAGCAGAGTGGGAAGAGCCTCCCTCCCCTTTCCCTACATCTCTGTAAGTAATCTGGCTGCAGAATCACTCAGTAGCAGAGTGACAGTCATGAGGGGCCAAAGTGGGAGGTGTTTCGACGTTAACTAGAGCAGAGACACAGTAACACCGCCAGCCACACAAAAGCAGCAGGAAGGTGAGAGGTGCTGGGCACAGCAGCTACACAAAACAGCTGTAGATGTGAGTGCCCCTGAGATGTGACATAGACCTTGGGGCTATCTTAGGCCACCCAGACAGGGCTGCTAAGTGCACCCTCAGCCCAGCTTTAGTGTGTGGGCAGCAATCTGTGCAGCATGAGCCATGAGGTGGATCTCACACTAGGAGAAAACAGGCTAAACAATGAGTTGGAGCAAAAATCTCCACATTTTCCCCAAGAGTCCCAACTTTTTCCACCTCTGTCTCTGCCTTGAAGGCATTTGGAGCCCATGCCATATGGTTCAACACCACTATGATTCATGTATTTCAACAGTTACCATCTTCCTAACCAGACTGCAAGCAATGCAGAAGACAGGGACTGGTCCCTAGATGTCATCATTCATTCTTATTGGTCACTGGCTCTGGGATTTTACAGACACCTCTAACCATACATCAGAAAATGTATTCTAACACCTTCCAGCTATGGGCACTGTTCTAGGTGCCCAAGACACAGCAGTGACAGCAGAGGAAAGGCTCCATTGCAAAGATGTTACAGCCTAGATCTTGGTCCAGTATGACACAGGGTGGCAGGTGCCAGGATAGAACAGGTGGGCTTTGAGGACAGGAAGGGAGGATGCTTAGCCCAGATGGGAGGAAAACTGGACAGAAGATGGCCAGATAAATAGAAAATCTGCCGAGCACTGCATGGGATGGGGATGTGGGGCAGGATTCCAAGCATGGAGAACAGTATATGCAAAGACCCAGAGACAAGAGAGGACATGATCACTCCAAGGCAATGTCAGAAGTTCAATATCCC
Organism: Heterocephalus glaber; assembly: GCF_000247695.1. The sequence goes on from NW_004624749.1 coordinate 3,940,706, forward strand.
TGGAGTTCTGAGGGTTGGGTTAGGGGCAGGGAAGAGATCTAAGCAAGATAAATAAACAGAAGAGAAGAGAAATATTTCAGATTAATTAAGCCATCTTTAGGTATGTGACCTCTATTGTAAAGACAATGGGAACATGACAAATTTTTTAGCAGGAGAATCACATGATCAAAGGTGAGTGCTAGGAAGATGCTCATGATTACAGGGCTTTTATGTTCTGAATGTCTGTATCCCTCTTCAAAATTCACAAGTTGAAATCCTAGCCCCTAAGGAGGTGGTATTAGGAGGTGGGGCCTTTAGGGGTGATTAGGTCATGATAACAGGTGGGCCCTTTTTGTATGAGGTCAGTGTCCTTGAGACCCTGACGAGATCCCCTGCCTCTATATGAGGATGTAGAGAAGACTGCCATCTGTGAACCAGATAGCTGTGTATGAACCAAATCTGCTGGCTCCTTGACCCTGGACTTCCAGCCTCCAGAACTCTGACCAATAAATCTCTATGTTGTTTTCCATTTACTCAGTCTATGGAGGTTTGTATGCAGCCCAACAGACCAAAACAAGAGTTGAACCTAGGGTGGAGGAGCTGCTGCAGGAGGGCTGGAGCGGTGGCCTGGGATGTTCAGAAGAGAAAATACGCAGGACACGGTGCCTGAGGTAGGGCTGTGAAGTGAGGTGAGTGGCACCAAGGCTGGACTCCAGCTCCAAAGGCGAGCAAGTGAGAGGAAGGGGGAGACAAGGTGCAGCGATGCTGGGGACAGCAACAAAGACTCAACCGCGGCGCAGGATAAGAGCACATCTTCAGGACAGAGAATGTTTCAAAGGAATAAGTCAAGAGCTGCAAAGAAGTCATGGTTCTGATTCCAACAACTCCATATAAGCAAACACATCCATGTAAACACTCATACAAATGCTTACAAAACAAATGACATCTGAGAGTGGCCAATATTTCTACCTGAGCCAGCGCCCTACATGCAGATTCCTTAAGGACAGGTCTGGAGCAGAGGTGCAAACACCACAATCTATTTTTATATAGCAGAGGAAACCAGATTGTAACCCTGAGTGAGCCCGAAGCTGTCTGCAGGACAACAGAGTGAGCCCTGGGCTGGGGATGTTTCTAAACAGTACAGATGAAGCGACTTTCAGAGGGGGATGGGGGGTCTATGCCTGTTGTCAGTAACCATGCAATTCAGGCATTGCTAACTCTTCTGGAATTATTTATTTTTATTTTTAAGTGATCATGCAGTAAATCTAACTTGTTTGTGGCGCACAACTCTGTGAGTTTTGACACATGTAGAGTCACGTGGCCACCACCTGGATAGTGGTGATGGGTACAAGACTGTTCTGTCACCCCCCAAAACACCTCCCCCGCCTGCTCACTTAGAGCTGCACGCCACCCCTCCTGCACCCCTGGCAACCAAGGATCTGTTCTCCATCGCTCGTGTTCTATTTTTTTCCAGAATGTCACAGAAATGGAATCGTACAGTATGTAACATTTTGAGACTGGCTTCTTTCACTGAGTGTGATGTTTTTGAGAGGCATCCAAGCTGCTGCATGTATCAGTGCTTTGTCCCTTTTGCTCACTGGCACTATGAAAGCACTGGCAATGCTGCTAAAAATGCATTAGTCTTGCTCCTTTTAGCACCTACATTTTGTCTTGCACAGATACTAAAGAAACTGTCTCTTTGTCCCAGGTCCCCTGATCACAGAAAAGCAAATTCATAACTTGGGATATATGGAAAACAAGTGACTTCTGCCACCATACATTAGCAAAACACAAAAGCCCAAAAGGTTTTGTGTGGCATGATTTTTTCTTGCCATTTTTAATGCCTAAAGTAGGGAAGCTCCATGTAATCCAATAAAAAAGCAGTCTTTATCTTACAATCTAACACGAGAGATATGGGCAAGCCTCAGTAACTGTTTTTTCTTACCATTCTCCTTGCAGTAAGAAGGGTCCAGGGGTGCAAATCAATCATGCATTGTGCCAGTCACAGAATCCTCAGCTAGAGGCCACCCTGGATGGCACTCTGGCTGGACAAGTGATTGAGCAAAAGCCCACTGAGTGTCGGCCTGTGCACAGCACAGTTCTGATGTCAGGGACAAGGATGCACCCTCCTGCCCACATGGGAGCTAATCCAAGATCATCTCACAACCCAACTTTTTACTTCCCTCATGCACTTTACACAGATTTTGTTAAAATCACCATGCTCCCTGTTGTAGTCAGGATTTGCAAAGGAATAGATTTAATATAGGACACAATTTATAGGATTACTTTATAATATTCACCCAAAAAGTCAAATGCAGAGGAGAACAAGAGATTTGGCCACACACTAGAGACCTAAAGAATCCAGCCAATGGCCTGGATCCCACAGCAATGTCCCGCACAAGTCCAGCTAAAGACCTAAAGCCCAAGGCAAAGTCCTCTGCAAGTCCAGCCAGAGGCCTAGAGCTCACAGCAATGTCTCATGCAAATTCATATCAACGATCTGCACCAGAAAGGCCCAAAGGCCTATGGTTGAAGCTAGAAAGCCTACACCAGTGGGTTGATGGATCTGTAGCACCAGGCTGAGGGATTTGCACTGGAGCCAAGCAAAGACCAGAGCTCTCCTGATGAGAACAACAGGCATTCCCAATGACAACGAGGCCTTGAGCTCTTCCTCTGACAAGAACAGCCAAGTTCGTATCAGGAAAACCAGCTGCGGCAAGCCTCCCCAGGAAAATCAACAGCGTTAAGATCTAATCTTTCCCTCTAGTTCTCTTTTTATGCCATTGGCAACAATCTTCAGGTGGATCTTTCACACCCAGAACCACAATGACTCAGTTCAGCTGGGCATTCCAAGTTAACCATTAGTTAATCCATCACAGGATGGGGAATCCTAAGTTTTCCCCATTTATGGGTTAGGCTGGGAACCCTCAAACCAGTGCAGTAAAAGGCTGGTGTGGTTGTACAGTTTGCCAGGTGGAGTCCACAAAATTGGAATTTATATATAACAGATCAAGAGTTGATTGCATTTGGGCTTAGCTACTATAAAGATGAAGACACCAAGACTATGGAACCAGCCAAGAGAAAACTCTCATCTGATTTCTTGGCTAAAATCAGGGGCTTTCTTGCTGTTGTCACTATTTCACACATTAAAATGAAAAATTAATCAAGAATAAACACTCCTTTGGTCCGAAGATTTAGCTCAGTGGCACCGTGCCTGCCTTGCAGGTGCAAGGTCCTGAGTTAGATCCCTGGTACCAAAAAAAAAAAAAAAAAAAATAAACACTCCTTTAAAGACCACTGGGCAAGCAGACTTGGTAGGAATGTGGTGGCTTCCAGGAGTTCTGAGGGCACAGCCCACATTTCCTCAAGATGGTGGGGAGAGAAGATGTGTCCCCAATAGAAGGATCAAATTATGGTGTCATATGATGAATGACAAATTCGAGGCTCAGATGATGAATGCCAGAGAGGCTCAGCAAGCAGAGAGAGGGCCAGAGTGGACAGTCAGCTTTCCCTTCTTGGGCAGGCAGAATACACATAAGGTTCACTTTCCTGGCCACAGTGTGTGTGCCCAGGGCCCAGGACACCTGACTTGATCTGAGAATCTGGCCCTGAGGATGAGCCTTGTCTGCCCACCCTATTGCAGTGCCTGCAGCCCCCACATAATCCAGACACCAGCAGCACCAGCAGGCCCCCAAATCCCTCCCGGCTACCCTAGGCCTTGATACTTTCTCTGTCCCATTATCACAGTAAGGACCCAAACCGGAGCTTTCACAGATGTGTGGAAGGGGGACACTGTGCCTAGTCACCAGGTACCACAAAGCCAAGTGCAACAGAAATACTGCCGAAGGGCACAATGTACTCAGGGCTAGAATAGCAAAGGCCTATGACAAGGAAGACAACCTTTCCTTTTCGTTGATTTGTTTTGTTTTTCCTTTCTGTAGTAGTACTGGGGATTAAACCCAGGGTTTCTGAACCGAGCTACATTCCCACACACATACTCCTTTTTTATTTTGAGACAGGACCTTGCTAAATTGTATAGGCTAAGCTTGAACTTGATATCTTCCTGCCTGAGAATGCTGGGGTTACAGGCATGCACCACCATATCTGGCTTGCTCTTTTTCTTAAATAGAAGAACGATGCACATACCTCTGCCAAGAGGTAACTTCCTTCTAAAAGGAAGAAGACAGAGGCTGAAATCTAGAATGCAGTCACAATGAACAGCTTCCTTTGTTATATTAGGCAGCTTTCTTGTCACTGGGACATAATACTGGATATCAACAACCTAAAGGAGGAGATGTTTACCCAGGTGTGGTGGCACATGCCTGTAATCCCAGCACTCAGGGGACTAAGGCAGGAGGGTCACTGAGTTTGAGGTCAGCCTGGGCTACCTAGTGAGTTCAAGACCAGCCTGGTCTACATAGTGAGACCCTGTCTCAAAAAAATAAAAGTACAATTTAAAATTTGAAAAGGAGGGGAGGTTTAATTTGGCTCACAGTTTCAGGGAATTCAGTCCATAGTCAACTGGCTCCAAGGGAGAAACATCATGGCAGAAGGGCATGACAGAGCAAAGATATTCAGTCATGGTGACCAAGAAGCAGACCAGGTGAACGGAGCCATGGAGGAAGGGGTGAGGAACCAGATATGGTAACCAAGGTCATACTTCCATGACACACCCAGATACACCCAGAAATGTGTTCCACCAGTTCCCTGGGAGGTCCCCAAGCCAATCAAGTTAACATCATCAAGTTTAATCATCACATCTCACCCACCAATAACATGACACCCCCTTAAATCATCCATAGTGCCCAAATAAACACAAAGTCATAACTCTGCCTACCATGATTCAACTACTGTATGTTTTATTACTATAGGTGCATTATCATTTATTATTGCATGCAACCAAAAATGAAATAATCGTGTCCCCAAACTTCCAACAATTCCAGGATTTTTCCAAAGTCTAAGTCCAAGTCTCTTCTGAGACTCAAACTGTGAACCTTTGTGTAAATAAAAAACAAGTTACATAATCCTGAGATATAATGGCACAGGGTAGACATTCCCCTCCTAAAAGGAATGAATAGGGGAATAAAAAAGAATTGGACCAAGGCAAGACCAAAAAACCCAGCAGGGAAAACACTAAATCCTGTAGCTCCCTATCTGATGTTTGGGGAACACAGTGGCGAGATGTAAGTTCCAGAGACCTTGGATGGGCCCACCCCTGTGGCTTTGCTGGTTGCCGCCCAAAAGACCTCTCCCTTGGGCAGGCTCCACTCACCGCCTGTAGCTTTCCTTGGCAGAAATCCCAAGTTCCTGTCATCTTCAACTTCCTGGGGTCTCCACTGCACCTTAGGCTTCATTCCCACAGCTTCATGCATGGCCCTCTCAGGGACTCCTTGTCTGGCCTCCCAGGGCTTCCCTTGAAACCTGTGTAGAAGCCTTCCTGACCCCACAACTCTTGCATTCTGCATGCTGGTAAAGCTAGCACCATGAGGATGTCACCAAGGCCATCCTGCCAGCTTGGATAGTAGCTAGGCTGCCTTGACCAAGGCTTCAGGGCCTCTGAGTGCCTGGATGGATGAGCATAGTGAAATGAATCCCAGGGAACCAATTCCCTAGGAAGCCTTTCTTGAGTAGGCATCCCAGGGACTATCTTCTCAAATGAAAGATTTATACTTTTGTACCCTGGAGCCTGTGATGGGTGAGGCCTTACTGATTTCTTAATGCCCTCAAGGTATCCTTTTTCTCCTTCCTGTATAAAGTACTTCAGTTCTTTTTGATGTTGCTAATCTCTTTAGCAACCACACTTCTTTTGCCCCCAACTTTACATATGGTCCCTTCTGGGCCAAAATTTAAATTCTTCCATTTTTTCCTGGTTTGTCTTTTGTCCCCAGTTCTCATTATAAATCTGGCTAAAACAGCCAGAAGTACCCATGCCATGGTCTGACTGTTGGGCTGCCTTGAAATTTCCTCCACCAGATTAATTAGTCGACCACCCTTAATCTCCATCTCCCATAAAGTCTTAGGACACGGGCAAAATTTTCTGCCAGAGTGTAAATGATTATGTAGTGATCATGTAGTGATCATATGATCTCTAGGCCAAGTGGTAATGGAGTCCTTGTTTCCAACTGAATCCTTCTGAGCCTGTCCTTTACTATCAATATTCCTATCAGCACTTTTGTCTTCTGAGCTCCAAGCAAAATCACCCATCAGGCTCTGCTTACAGCATTTGAGGACTTCTCTAGCCCATATATCCAAAGCTTTCCAAATTTTGCCCATAAACCAGTTCCAAAAGGCTTGTTAAACCATGTGGTCAGGTACAGTTACAGCAACAACCTGACACTCAGTACAAATTTTCTATATCACTCATTTTCCCATCACTGGGGCAAATTACCCAACACCCACAACTTAAAGGAAGAGAGATTTATTTTGGCTCACATCTTTAGTGGGTTCAATCCATAACTGGGTGACTCCAAGTCAGAAATGGCATGGTGGAATAGTATGGGAAAAGCTGCTCAAGCCACAGCAGCCAGGAAGCAGAGAATAGGAATGAGCTAGAGACAAGGACACACCTTTCTATGTCACATTCATAAATGACTCACTTCTTTGAACCCAACCTCTTAACAGCACATTTCAGCTATGAATTTAATCTACTGATAAGTACAGTGAGCCATGATCCAATCATCTTCCAAAAGCCCCACTCTAAATACCTAAAATTTTGGGGGGGACATTTTAGATTTAAACCATAACATTCATGGTGACTGAAAACAACCCAGTGACAGTTCATAGCTACCCCCAAAATGCAGACACTAGAAACGCCCTCTGTCTCGTTCAACCTAAGAGGTCTCCACGCATAAAAGAGCTGCCATGTTGAATCCTTCTGCCCCACAGCAGAATGGCGTAGAGAATCTGAAATTACTGGCCATCATGTGTCCCAGCTCATTCAACCCCATCAAGTCTATGCAGCCACTTGCCTCTGATGGTCTATAGGTTCATCAACAAGTACCCAAGTGCCCTCTGGGGCTCCAGCATGATGCTGGCCACTGGCCAATACAAGGGAGTGAGACAAGATCTCTTAACCTTAAGGCATTTCTTGTTTTTAAAAAATACAAATACAAATATTTAACAAGCACCTAAGTATGGCAAAAATACATGAGTTCTAAAAACTTGTGGTTTAGTAGCAGAGACATAGTAGGTTAAATGAAGCTGGACTGGAGTTGAAAGCAGGTATCTAAGTAGGAAAAGAAAGCAACAGGTGGGAGGGCCAGAGCAGGGCTAAGGATGGAGGGTCCATGGACAAGGCCCTGGGGAGGGTTCTTTTGGGAAATCTGAGTCCAGTAGGAAGGCAGGGGTGGCCTAGAGGCTCAGGGTGGGAGATGCCCTGGTCTCCCCCACATCCAGAGCCAGGCCACAAATTCCACGCACAATGCCCTGTGTGATGCCTGCCTCTCCTGACTTTCCAAAGTAACATGAGAAGTAGGCAAAAACAAGAGCACAGATGGGAGTTGGGTCCTATCAACCATGTGCATATACATACACGTGGAAGGTGGCAGGGCTTTTGAATGAGTGCCACTGCTCTTTGTCTCTTCTCTGCCCCAAGAGACAGATTGGACAGCCCTCCCAAGAGAACCAAGCACACTTCTGCCATCCCATCTTAGCACCTGAAACATGATGTGGTAATCTCCTAGTCAGGGAGGAATCCCAGCATCCCCCTAGAAATCCTTGTAGGGCAGAGCAAGCAGCTACAGGAAACACCCAGGGACTCAGGTGTGGCTTTTGGGATGGGGCCTTATCTGAGAAGGACAAGGCCCTTGGCTCTACCTTCTGGGATGGAGGCAGTTGGTGGACAGAGGAATTCAAATCCAGAGAAAGGTACATTGACCCCTCTTCACTCTCAGAACAGGAAATGACTCAACAAGTTACAGGGCTGGGGCACAGGAGGTGGGGGGCACAGGAGGTGGGAGGCACAGGAGGTGGGGCTTTGTGAGCACATAACTTTGCTGGGCCTGAGTTTCACCTCGATTCTGCTGCTGAGAGCAGACTGGCCTAGGACACATTCTGCAGCCCCTCACCTGTGAAAGCAGACCCATCTTCTTGGCAGGGCTATTGGCACAGAGCCTGGATGCCCAGAAGGCTTAATGAACAGTAACCATTCTGACCAGGAGGATGCCCTGGAGCCCCTGCCACAGCTGCATACAGGACTTCAGGTTTTAGTTCCCACCACAGGTCTGCCTGTCTCCAGCACTTGGGAGAACAAGATACCTGTGCAAGGGTCCTCTCAATTTAGAGATCAGAGGCCTGGTGGGAAGAGCAGACATCCTGGGTGGTCAGTCCACAGGGCCTGAGGGTCACCCTCACCACACAGCATCAGCCCCTCAGAGAAGCAGGCCATGGATGTAGCTTACATCCCACCGAGCACCTTGCTCAGGATGTTTACCTGTGCACAACAGGACCATGCATAAAGATGTCACACCACACTACAAGGCCTGCATTCTCAAGGGATCCTTCCACATCTTCCCAGTCTTGAGTCACACAGTCTTGAAACTCCAGTTTGTACTCAAGGGTAGGACTTCTTTGTTAAGAGTCCTGAGGCCTCAGATCTGAGGCCAGAATGGGCAAAGATCAGTGAACCATGAGCATCATGTGGCCCAGCATTAGTGAGTATTAATAACATTTTGCTGGGAACATGCTGTGCCCAACCATACAGGTCATGATCAGACACAGCCCTTCCTCACCAGGAACTTGTAGGGTAAGTGAAGAAGTGAGACATGGACACAAGAGATGCTGAAGAATAAATCAGAGCCCACTATGGCATGACTGGCCACCAGCTGAGAAGGAAGGACCTTAGAGTTGGAAAAGCCACTCCTGCTAGAATGGTCGAAAGCCTGTTCTCCAGCAAAAGAAGTTCCAAGGACCTGCGAGTGGAACCACCGGGATAACCCCTTTGGAGACGTACCAACCTCATATGACTCAGAAACAGCCTGCTGTGAGATTTAGATGTCAATTCATGTGACACAAGGGAAGTAAAGTCATCAATGAAAGAAGGTGGGACAGATGCTATCACGGACACAGGAATGAGGTAACCTCTCAGAATGTCACCAGCCTATGGAGGAGGGTCACTAAGTCACACCCAGGGAACAAGCAAGGAGTGCCCCCTCCCCCAAGACAGGAAAAAACCCTCCCCTAATCGGATCAAGACCTTCATCGAAGACTGCAGTCAGGCCCACCAAACAACCTTATGACTCTCAGGTGGGCTCCTCAAGTATGTGGGTCCCAGGAAGAGGTCTCCTGAGCAGCAGACCCAGCTGCTCTGGTCTTTAGAGAAGACTACCCCCCACCCTGAATTTGTAAAGCAGGCTTCAGCTTCCAGAGCAGTTCTGAATGAGACTGGGTGGGAATCACTAGGGCCTGATCATCCCTCAACCTAGAGGAGAAGGGCTAGAAGAATGAGGGCCTTACACTAGCTGGGGGTGTCCTCACCTGGCAGAAGCACCTTGAGAAGACCAGATCTCAGTAACTGTCCCAGTCCAGCTACCCTGGACTCTGAGACCGCAAATCACACCCTCATCTTTGGGGTCAGCATTTCAGACTCAAAAGCCACCCCTCCATTCAGAGGACACATCCTGGCCCACAGGTCATTGCTCTGAAACAGGCAAAGGAGTGCTGGAAAACAAGCTCCTGAGTTTCCTAAATCATCTTAGGAAAATGCCCAAATGTCCAGAGCATTCAGTGCTCTCATGTAGGAGGGCATCCTGAGATAGTGAAGCTCCCCCTTCAGGGTGGGGGCGACTCAAGAGCTACACTGGCATCCTCCCTACATCATACAGTCTTGGGGGAGGGGACCCACAATCACATGATCTGAGTACTCATTTCCATTTTCCATGGGAATTAAGCCAACACAACCCTCATAGGAGACCAAATTTCAATAATGCAGAGGCCTGGGAAGATCTCGCTTTCTCCAAGCTGTGGGCTCCACGTGAGCTGACAGAATCAGTTCCCTCTTGGCCTCAGCTTCCTTTGGTGCTGTGCAGATCTGTATTACTCAGTTTTCTATTGCTGTAACAAAATAACAGATACTGGGTAATGTATGAAGAAAAGGCTTATTTAGACCACAGTTTTGGAGGCTGAAAGTCCAAAGTCAGGTGGTCCCATGTGTTTGACCTCTGGTGACATCCTCATGGTGGTGTCACCATAGTGGAGGTATGTACAAGAGGGATCATGTGGTAAGACAAAGCTAGAGCAAGAGGGAGTCAGTTCCTGCTCTTCCATCACAATCCACTCTGGTGGGAACTAACCAAGGTCTCATGAGAACTACCATAATCCCTTTCAAGGGCAAAGGCAGCACCCTCAATAGCCTAACCAACTTGCACCAAGCCACACCTCTTAAGGGTTCCAACACCTCCCAACATCAGTACACTGAGGACACTCTACCAGCATACGAACCCCACAGACATGCTCAAACTGTTACTGTTTATATTGTACGGTTTGTAGACGTACGGTTTATAGACGTCCCCTGAGAGCTTTGTGCACTTATAGGCAGGCCTTTTGAAGGCAACTGGATTATGAGACTTAGAGCTGACTAAGAAGCAGGAGTCTGACCTGGAAGAGGAGGGTCACTGGGGGTGTGGCCTGGAAGGATTCTCTCCCTCCCTAGCTCCTCTCTCTGCTTCCTGGCTGCCAGGACTTGAGCAGCTGTCCTCTGCCCAAGCCCTCCCACCATGCCATGCAAGGACTGAAACTTCCAGAACATGAGCCAAAGTAAATCTTTCCTCTTAAGTTGTGGGTGTTAGGTACTGTGCCCCAGTGATGAGGAAAATGACTACGATACAAACAATTTCAAAGCCACCACAGGACACAACACAAGGATTACATGGAGGGGGTCTCACCTCACCATCACTGAGATGCCACAGACCACACTTAGGTGGGCTGAGGGACCAGATGTCTACTTCCATGACACAACACTGGTAAGAATTCCCTGGTTAAAATCCATTTGTTTCCCCATCCTGCTTTACAGTAAAACCTCATCTAGAAAGAAGATAAATTTATAATTTCTTACAATTTCTCAGGGAGGCTAAGAATGGATGTCATGCTTCATTCTGTTAAATAATTTCACAACTTGGTGAGTACATTTTAAATAACTGTAAACACCCTACGAATTTTTTTTTCTAATGTTCAACTATACTAATGATGAAAACCATTTGCATTCTGATTAACCCCAAACTCTGAGAACACACTGAGCATTCTTGATATGCCTCACCCTATAACTGTTCTTCAGGTTGGTCTTCATTGTAATTTTCTATTTTGGATGTGTCACTAAGTCATGAAGAAAAGACATTCCTTCCAGCACCATCCTTCAGCCCAAACACAGCATACACCTAAAGTTCTAATGGTCTCAGAAATGCTGCCACAGAAAGAGCCCTGCTTTCTTGGACTTCGGTCCCCCAGCCCCTAGAGGGACACTTGGCCTCATGTAAGGGAGCCTGGGCCACTCTCATTGCAGGTGTCAGTGACACTCAGAGTTCCTGTCAGCCACAGAGCCTGTGAGGACAGAGTAAAATGATCCCGAAGACAGAGGTATGAAAACAAGACACTGAAAGCAAAGGTAGGAATCCACACGCCCACTTCTTCCCATGTACCCCCAAGTGCGCTCATGTGAGCCCCCTGTCCCTGTTTGAAATCTGCCCCTAGGCATCCCACCTGGGGACAAACAACCAGGAAACTTTCAACAGTATTTCCAACAGCATCACAGTTGCTGTGCAACTCTTTTTGTCTCTGTCACTCCCTTGGTGATTCGTTCCACACAAGAAATCTCTCTGCTAGAGCTGGGGGTGGAACCCAGGGCCTCATGGAGGGAGGGAGGCAAGCACTCTGCAACGAAGCTCACCCCAGCTCTGCCTTGGAGTTTTAACCTGGATCCTGTCCCAGGTTAACATGGGAACAAGTGTGGGTGAGCCCTGGGGGTCGTTCTCTGCCTGTTCCTTCATGGAAATGGATGCAGGCTTATTTATTTCTTGTCTACATTGAGGATCCAGTGATCTAGGGCTGTGGGCCTCTGACCTCTAGCTTCTAGGTCCTGCCTCCCAAACTGACCTTGAAAAGCTAGAAACATCTTTAAGCCCAGCTGGGCAACTTAGTGAGACCCCGTCTCAAAATAAAAAATAATAAAGGCCTGGAGATGAAGCTCAAGGCTAAGGTCTAGGGTTCAATCCCCACTACTGCAAACAAACAAAACCCACAAAAGCAAGGTAGGGCTCGGGGTGTCACTCAGTGGTAGAGCACCTGCCTTGGGTTCCATCCCAGCACCACAAAAAACCAACCAACCAATCAACTTACCGAAGAGATCATATCATTTTTAAAATTTAATTAATGTAGTAAATTAAACTCATTCATTTCTCATGTTGGTCATGAGGCACTGTCCTGTTTTTATATTGCTGCAGTCAATGCACAAAAATTTTGTTTTTTATTGTCCTGTGTTCCTGAGAAATATTGGTCTGTAACTTCTTTTCCTTTTCTCAAAATTGTGGTTGTGCCGATTATATTTTGATTAAATTTAAATCTATGAAATGATTTGTATTAAAAGTAAAATTGGGCCGGGGATTTAGCTCAGTGGTTTCGCCGCCTGCTGCGCAAGCGCAAGGACCCGAGTTTGATCCCTGGTTCCAAAAAAAAAAAGTAAAATTATTTGGTAATTGTTTCCTCTTCCTCTGTGAAAGATTCTGTTAGACTGGTGCTATCTCTTCTGTAAAGCTTTTCTATGATTCACCAGGGAAACCACGGGACCTGGAGTTTTCTTTGTGGTAAAATTTTTAACTACAAATTGGGCTTTTTTGAAAATCAAATTTGGAGTGATTCAAATTTTCACTTTCTTCCTTTGTCAACTTTGATAATTTATCTTTTAAGGAATTTACTAGTTTCACTGAATTTATTGACATACGGAAGTTATTAATATCCCACTGTTAACTTTCAATATGTACTGATGGGCCTTCCTGATATTGTAATGTAGTTTCTTCTCTTTTTGTTTCTCCAATAGTCTTCCTAGGGGATTATATTGATTTGTTTTTGTTTTTAGAGACAAAGTCTTGCTACATAGTCCGGGCTTCACATTTACTCTGTGGACGAAGCTGGCACTGATCCTTTTGAGGCAAAGATCCCCCTGCCTCAGCCTCCATGGTGCTGGAATTAAAGGTGTGCGTCAATTTGCCTAGTTAGTCATGTTGATCTTTTTAAAGAACCAACTTTTGTTCAACAATCTGCACACTTTCACTTATCTGCGCTGTCCCCTGTTGTACTTTTGATTGCTACATGCACTAGAAATTCCAAAATAAACTGCTATTATATTGAAACCACCGTTTAAAGAAATACTAAAGTGAGAAAAGTCTTTTCTATTTACCACATTATTTCCCATTTCTGCCACTTTCCCCTTACATGGTTCCATGTTCCATCTGGTGGCATTTCCATCCAGGCAACAATTTTTATCACCTTTTGTCAGTCTGAAAATGCCTTTGTTTCTCATCTAATTTTTTGTTTTGTTTGCTTTGGTTTGTTTTTTGAGACAGTGTCTCGCTGTGTAGTTCAGGCTGGACTTCAATTCGCTATGTAGCCCAGGCTGGACTTGAACTCTCACAACCGTCCTGACTCAGCCTCTTTGAGTGCTAGAATCACATGCATTTTGCCAACATGCCTGGTTTCACAGTTATTTTGGAAAGACATCTGAACTTTAAAGATACCCTACTGTTTTCTGGTTTGCATTTTTTTTTTTTAATGAAAAGTCAGGTTTTTAAAACTTTTGTTCTCTTGTATTCAATCCATCATATTCCTTCTGCCTATCATTTTAATTTTTGGTTTTTAGCACTTTAATTCTAATAGGCCCAGGTATGTATGTGAGGGAAGAGAAATTATGCTGCTTGAGGCTCCTTGCATCTGTAGGCTGAGATTTTTTTCATCAAATTTGGGGAAAATTACTCAAATATTTTTCTACCCTTATTTCTTCCTTGTCTCAATTAAACATGTGAGACCAATTGATACTTGTCCCGTGTGAGTTTCTGGGAGTTCTTCTATTGCTGTTTTTTGTTTTTGTGGTAGGAGGGACTGAACCCAGGGCCTACACACCGAACTACATCCCACCCCATTTTGGAGACAGAGTCAGTTGCCTGGCCCAGGTTTGAACTTGCTGTCCTCCTCCCTCAGCCTCCTAGAGGGAGGCGCCACCACACTGGCTTCATTTTTTCCTCAGCATTTCTTTATTCTTTGCTTCATAAGAAATGGTTTTTCTGGTGTGTTTTCAAGTACACAGACATTTTATTCTGTGTCCAAACTGAGATCCATCCAGGGAACTTTTCATTTTAGATACTGTATTTTCGTGAGTGGTATTTCCATTTAGTTGTTTCTCAAATTTCCATTTCTCTGCTGAAATTCTTATCTTTTCACTGATCATGTGTGTATGGGTTTCTATCTGCTGACCTTTCCCCCTTTGTTACTGGTCTCACAGTCTTTATGTCTAGTAATTATTTTATGGTATGTTGGCATTGTAGATAATTCTGTGCTTCAAGGGTTGTCTTTGGGCAGACAGCTGGTGGAATGGCATAACATCTTTAACCTGCTGAAGCTCATGTGGGGACTTGAATGTGCTCCTCACCAGCCCGCAGTGGCCCTCCTCCCAAGAGTGGCCTTTCCGTGCTTTCAGGTGAATTCTCAAAGTCTTGGGCAAGGCCTCCTCACCCTAGGAGTCAGAACTTGCAGTGCTGGGGCTGTGTGACCCCCAGATTCTCTATTCACCTCACCACCCCCTCCCACCCCTCAGCATGGTTGTTCCCTGGCCAGCTCCAAAGAGTCTTGTCCTTGTAATGTCCTTGTCCTGGAGTCTCTACAAGACTACAGGAGGACACTGGAGATTGCTTAAATCCCTGCTCTGCTCAGAACCCTCTCCCCCTACTCTCTGTTCTACCAGTGCCAGCTGCCTTGGCTTCCCCACTTCTGCTGTCTCCTCTGCCCCCTTTGCCTTCATTTCAAAGGCACTGTCACACAGAAAGGCATGAACATGGACCCTGCCCCACAACCTTCCAACTGCATTGAAGATCTGCACTGGGGGGTGTTCTAGTCTGTTCTAGTCTTGAGAACAGTTGTTTTGTACATTTTCTCTAATGTCAAAATCATTGAGGAAAAGAGGGTGAATGCAATACTTATTGCTCCACTATGTCTGAGATTGGAAGTCTGATTATATTTTAAAAGATGACTCTGGCTGCTGTGTAGACAAGATTGCAAAATGAACCACATTCCTTAAGACCACTCATAAAAGACTGATGAGGGAGTTTTCCTTGAAGCAGAAAATGATCGTGTTCTGACACTTGTTAAAACTCCTTGGGAAAGTGGCATTAGGAATGAAATGTGGACCTTCCGCTAAACCCACCAGAACATGTGTACCTTCAGATAAGCCTGTTCTCGTCCTGACCCAGGCAGAAACATGCGGTTTGGAGGGCTGGAGTAAAGGGGCCCTCTCCCATGGTCCTACTGGCCCAGCCCAAGCACAGCCCTAGCAGGAGCTGGCCAACCCTTTAGGTTCTTCCATGTACAAAACTGTGACCAGCAGCCTGACATGTCTGAAGCCAGCCACGAGGATGGAGCAGCCCAAATGTGTGGCCTGGAGAGCTCTAAGGTTGTCCTCGGGTCTCAGAGCTCTTGGAGACACCTGCAAAGCATCTGGGGGCAGGAATAGGTCACAAGCTACCCACCAATCTTAGACCAGAACTTCCAAAATGATGAACCAAGATAAACCTTTCCTCTTCATAAACATACTATCTTAGGCAATTGTTTCGGTAATAGGAAGCAAACACACAAGATTCAATCAATCCTCCAACAAAGGTTATTTCCTAGCAAATGCCTGTTTCTTATACTACAAGGAGGGATCCTGCTGGAGCAGAGGCCGGTCAGTCTTGGCCACTCAGCTAGATGACACCACAGTTTGTAAACCTTATAATGGCTTGCAAGTGAACAGATTTTATCAGTCCAAATAAAAACTGAAGGCTAAATTCAGACTATCACTGCAAACACCTAGCAGGCAGATAAATACCTGCAAGGGCTGTCCCTGCCCTTCCCTGGGGTAAGCTGCCACTTGCCCTGGACAATAGACTAGGACTCAGGTTTCCAGGTGGCTTACAGTCTAGTGACCTTCCCCTCTCCGGTGTCACCTGTCTCGGCAGTCCAACAGCATTTGGAGTCCACAAAAGGCTGGGGCCTGCACTTGAGAAGTAGTCGAGCCTCACATTTTCCATTAAAAATCCATGTGTACAGACATGAGTCATTAATACCTTGCCTGTCTTCTTTTGGCCTGGTGTGAGGCCCTACAGTCACCTGCAGAACTAGCCAGAATGGTCCGACAGTTCAGAGGGCCACACACAAAAACACCCACAGCCTGGACTTGGCTTGCCCTATGCTAAGTTTAAAGGCTATGTGCAAACAGGAAGAAAACAAGATGTAGATTTGTGTCCTGATTTTAAGCTTCAATCTATGAATCTCAGGAACTCAGCTCCCCAGAGGCTCCTGGGAAGACTCCAGTGAAGATTCAGAGGCACCTGGCAGAAAGCTGTCAGGTAACTTCTGAGGAAGGTTTCTGTGCACACCACGAAATTCCCAAGCCCTCAACAGCAGTAGCAGATTCCTAAGTTTCCCTTCTTATATATGTATCCGATTCCCTTTGCTTCTCAAAGGGAACTTGTTTGTTCAGAAAATTATTATTATTATTATTATTATTGGTACTGGGGATCGAACTTGGGTCCTTATGCTTGTGAGGCAGGCGGCAGAACCACTGGACTAAATCTCCAGCCCCCCAAAATTATTTTATTTTGGTCCA
This sequence comes from Heterocephalus glaber, assembly GCF_000247695.1. Next base: position 3,957,525 of record NW_004624749.1, read on the forward strand.
ATTTTCTTCTGATTTACATGTAAGTGCTGCACAGTGGTAATCATTACCTACAACTTATATGGACAGGCCAGTAGGTGTGGAAAAGCACTGCTGTGTGTGTGAGAGAAGCTGCTGTGACTGAGATAAGGGACCCCTGAGGAGACTCTGAATAAACCCATCCGATGTGGCCCTGAGCAACTGTCACCAAACCCTGTTCCTGAAACCTGCAAACACAAATGGAGCTGTGTGGAGGACAGGACACACAGCAGAGAACGGCTCCTTCTCCCTCCCCGCCTCCTTCCCTCCCTGGGCTCATTCCCTGCCTGCAAGCTCCAGGGCCCCTGAAATCTGACTCCAGAGGCGGCTTCCTGGGAAGCAGGGCCTGGCACTGCACACCTCCTCCTGAGCCTGCCCCAGGCCACCTGGCCACGTTGCTCTTCCTCCTGGCTCCTTTTTACCACCTGTAACCCACAGACCTGCTTTGGGCACAAAGCCCAGGAGTGGGAGGGGCCAAGGGCTGGAGACAGGCTGGGGAAACAGGCAACAAAAGGGATGGGCTGGGCGGCTTTGAAAAGTGAGTGGCTTCATTCTGAAGGAGGAAACTGCTGTTTCTCTGAGATTCTCTGGGAGACCCTCTGGCTTTCTGAAACACCCTGAGCCCTCAGTGACACTGTGTCCTTCGCTGTGGCATTTTCTCTCCTCCAGGGCACTGGTGAGAATCTTTCCATTCCTCACCTCCAGCTGGAGCCACTTCCCACCTCTGCAGCTGCTACTTGCAGGGCACCTGCATGGGTTCTGGAGTCTGCCAGGCCGGGCGGGGTTTATTTGTATGTTAGGCGACCTCAGCAGGGGCCTAGAAACGTACCCAGTCACTGCACCCTGAAAACAGGATTCTGGTTTCAAAGAGCTTTCTGTCCACAGAGAATCAGAAACATGTAAGAAAATTTGATTTTCAAAGAAAGGTTGAGAAGGTGTACGCAGCACAGCCTGGTGAGAGGGCATCTGGAATCAAGAGTGGACACTGCTCCCAACAGGGGTGCCCCCAGTCCACATCCAGGGGCCACGCGTCTCTCTGCTCCTCAAATTTCACTATGGCTCCACCCACCTCATGGTGATCTGGGACTCAAACAAGGCTAGTGGGTGCCTGCTGTGCTTTGCAGAGAACAGGATTCCTTGGGACTTGTTTTCCAGACTTGGGGGACCTTTTGCACAAATGTACCCAGTCCTGGCCTGGGTCCCAGCAAATGGACGTGGAAAGGGAGGGATATGTGCTGAGCATTGCACCAGGCACTGAAGGGACAAGGCTGAGGGAAGCACTGTTCCCATCCCTGCACTAGTGCTAGGACCACCCTGGCAGCCCCAACCCCTTCAATGAGGACCAGACCCCCCTGGGGCAGGAAGGGAAGGCTGTACTGGAGGGAAACCCAGGGGCCTCATGCACGGGAGGTAAGCGCTTTGCCACTGAGCTCACCCCAGCATTGCCTTGGAGTTTTAGCCCCAGTCCTGGTCCCAGGTGCACCACCTAATATGGGAGCAAGCATGGAGGAGTCCTGGGATCATTCTCTGCCTGTTCCTTCATGGAAATGGATTCGGACTTATTTATTGTCCATTTTGAGGATCCAGTGAGGTACTGCCTCACCTTTCAGTGGCCAATGGATCCATGAGTGTTAATTGACACAAATCTGAGAAGGAAAGCAGTCTCCACGCTGCTCCAGGTGGTGATGTGCCATGAGCTGGGCCCCTGTGGAACTGCTTATACCCACACTCACTGTGCGGTTTCCCTGAACTCCATATCATGATGGCCAGGGGCAGGCAGGGGTTCAAAGGCAGAAATTACCTGGTTCAGCTGACAAGCTGGGCACTGCAAGAACCTCGAGACTTCATCCCCAACTGTTCCATACACATGAGTAAAGCCATAGAAACACTGAGCACACTGATCTATCCCTGTGCGTGCAGCGGAAATCCACAAAGGTAACACACTGTGCCCATGCTGCATACCAGAACCTTGAAAAGGTTTGTTTTCTAAAACAATGCTGACACACTTGTGATTAAATATGGCACAGTTCCATGCCGACAACTTAACTGGTGGCTTCATAAGCACCCGGCCCACCCACACCCCTGGGAGGCATGGAGCCTGCCCTTGTGTTTCACCCTGATCAGCAGCAGCACCAGAGTGACAAGGGCTGATTCCTTGTTTTCTTGGGTGACAACCACTGGCATCCTCAGCGATGCACCTGTGCCAGGGACTGCAGCAAGCACGAAAGAGCGCGAGGGAGAATAAAACATTTTGCAACTTATCCAAGTGCCTGTGCTAACAATTCTCTCCATTTTAATGAAAAAAGCCCTTTGCAAAGAGCAGAGGACACCACACACCTGCCACACCTGTGTCCCTCACTACTGGGTGGGACCTGGTCATGCCTGTCCGGCACTCACTCTTTTTTTTTTTTTTTGTATTAAATTCTTTTATTGGTACATTGTAGGTACACAACACAATTACATTTCTCATTGGGAATTGTACCTTTACATAATGCATCTTGGTTCTTATTTTTTCCCCATTCCTAGCCCTCCCTTCACCCCCTCCACCCTTCCCTATTTACAAAGACTTTATTTCCATTTTTTCCATTTCTCATCATTTTTTCCTTTCCCTTCTTTCCTTTCCCTTGCCCCTCCCACTACCCCTAACCCTTTGGACCTTTTATTCCTATTTTGCATTATCGATTATTCATTCTAATCATTGGTACATTTTACGTATACAATATAATGACATTCATCATTGGAAATTTGCACCTTTACATAGTCTCTCTTGGTTCTTATTTTTCACCGTTGCCCAGCCCTCCCTTCAACCCCTCCAGTCCTCCCTATTTACAAAGATTTTGTTCCTATTTTTCCATTTTCTCATATTAATCCCATTCCCTTCTATCCTTTCCCCTAGCCCTCCCACTTCCTTCCCCTTTGCCCCTTCCTATTTCACATTACCTATTATACATTTAGTCCTTATTTACACTTTCAGTTTCTCACACCAGAGAAACTATTCAGTATTTACACATGCCGGCACTCACTCTTGTCCCAGGTGTGCTGAGGTCATGCCAGCTGTGGCTGTATAAAACCTGTTCTTTAACCACTGCTCATCTACAGCTGGACATGTGTCAGGCACAAGGCAGGCTTTCCGAGAACACCCCGAGGCACGGATGGCTCCTGAGAGCTGACCTCTCTACCCACCCCGCACCCCCTCTCCGCTGACCAGTGCAGCCTCCCTTCCCAGCCATGGCCCCGCTGAGACGCAGCTGAGCTAATCTGGGCTCCCTGCCACTGGTGCAGGCCCACGCAGTGGATGCTGACTCACACTGAGTGCCTGGGCAGGAGCTGGGACAGCAGCTTCGAGGCACTGGCTGAGCACCGGGGCAACGGTGGGACCCGGAGGTGGTCACATTCACCGGTTGCTTCAGTGGGCAAACCCAAAGGCTAAGCTCCATGGAATGCCAGACCCCCAGCCTTCCCCTCACAGGACACAACCCCCAGAGCAGAACCCTGAACATCAAGCTGTTATCACGCTTTACCATTAAGAGCCATTTCATGAGGGCACCAGAAGCATCATACCCTAAACCCTGGGAGAGCTGTACTAAGGTTTCATCTTGAGAAAGTTCCTTCTGAAAATGATGGGAAGGCTGCTGACAAAGGAGAGGTTCGGGGAATTTGATGATCACGTGTGCAAAGCAGGTGTCACACGTGACTTCCAGTTAAATGGAACTTCCAGTTAAATGGTCACAATCGCTCACTATCGATAGAATGAAAAACATCAAAAACATTGTTAAAAAGCATGTTTTGAAAAGGATCAATAACATTTTTATATGGATATTTTGTTTGAATAAGGCTTTACTTAAAAGTCTACGTTTTTGAATGATAGAAGGGAAATTACAATAATTTCCTTTCATTTTCATCCAACATCTTGAATGAAATTAAATGTTATCATTTGGGGCCCTACCAAAAAAAGAGCCATTTCAGCCAGTGCAGAAGTCTTACAATATTGCCAAAGTTCTTGAATGTAAAATGCATTAGGGCCAGACTTGGTGGAGGAATGTGCCTACAATCCCAGCACCCAAGGGTCGGAGGGAGGAGGATTGCCATGCATTTGAGGCCAGCCTAAACTATACAGAGAGACCTTGTCTCAAAAAACAAAGTGAAACAAGGAGAAAAGAAGGAGGTTATTCGTATATAACAGTTCCATTCGACCTGATTCGAAAACTATTCACAATACTCATCATGTGTTATTCTTCCATGCACCTTTAAGATAGGAGGTGATGTCCCTCTGCAAAGGATGTGCAGAGACTAGAGGGGGACAACCAGGCCAGTGACTTCTGTCTCACAGGAGACAGAGAGGAGAGGGGAGGACGGGCTGCAAGTCTGCCTCAAGGTGGCCTGTGGACTGTTGCACAGTGGGCTGGGTGGCCAAGCCCTTGGGCAGTAGGGACACCTGGGCAAGGCCTGAGAACAAGGAGATCAAGGCTGGAGCACACATGGAGGGAGAGGAGGGGCGCTTGGAAGCAGCAAACGCTGGGCAGACCAAGAAGGCCCCGAGGAACCAGCTCTGGGGAGACAGCAAGGTGCAGGTCACAGGCCACAGGGCCAGGTTGACAGTTTCCTGTGTCACTAAGGACCATCTCCCCTCCTAGGGTGGGTCTGCACATCCAGCAGCAGAAAGCCCGAATGGAGGCAGGAGGTGAGGCAAGTTCCATACTCAGAGCCTCTACAACCACCAGAATCACAGCCAGGCAAGACTGCCCCGCAGGGCTGTTAGAGGATTAAATATACTGAGTTTCGTGGAAGTCCTTGGCCTGTAGCAGGTGACCCTGATTACCCAGTGTGACACAGTGGGGAGAACATGGCTGGGGAGACGTATTAGCACTTCTGATCCTCTGCTTCCTCCCAGCCAACAATGGACATAGCATGTGCTCTGGTTGTTTTGCTGTTGTTACTGTTTATTTTTCTGGTACTGGGGATTGAAACCAGGGCCTTCACACTGAGGTACATCCCCAGTTCTTTTTATTTTTTATTTTGAGACAGGGTCTCACTAAGTCACTAAGCTGCCCAGCCTGGGCTTGACCTTGTGATCCTCTTGCCTCAGCCTTCTAGAGTGCTGGGATCATAGGTGTATACCACTATGCCCAGCTGCATGTGCCATGCTGACAAGCTCAGAAGTCATTTCTGCAGCTCAGGCTTTGGTCTCCACCTGACCATGCATGACCAGCTGGCCACATGCCCCACTTATTGTCAGGAGCCAGGCTGGATGGAGGTGGCCAGAGCCAGGAGCCCAGTAACATGTGGATGGGATCCGTCAGCTTCAGGAGCAACATGCCTCTCCTCAGCCTTCTCCACAGTGAAGCTGGAGCCCAGCCTCTCCAAAATGCATCACAAGTCCCTGGTACATACCTGTAATCCCAGCACTGGGAGGATGAGGCAAGCAATTCACTAGTTTAGATCCAGCCTGGGAGACTTAGCAAGATTCTGTCTCAAAATTTTGAAAGGTCTGGGGATGTAGTCCAGTGGTAGAGAGCCCCAGGTTCCATCCCCAGTACCATAAAAAAAAGTCCCTCGAGTCAGCCTCTATACCTACACCCAGGCGAAGAATCCTAGAGCAAGTTTCCAAGGAGATCAGACATCATGCCCACAGGCAGCATGGAAGCCACATGGATAAACATGTGTAACCGCACACCTGGGTATCTTCAGCTGCAGGAAGGGGCCTGCCCGCCCCCAACCTGAAGGCCCCATCCAGTTCACTCCCTAGGCTTCACCCTGCCATGGGACAGGCATGAGGCAGCTCTGCCACATGAGGACAAAGCAGGCAGCCCCTGGCAAGAGCTTCCAGAAGAGCCCTTAGCCCCCAACCTGGGCCCTCAGGTTAGAGAGGCAGGGTCCTGTCCCCACTGCCATGGTGGCTCTCAGGTTACGAGGCTGGACACAGGCCAGGCTGGCTTATCCTCAGGCTTTTCAAACACTAGGAGCCCCTGTGGGTATAGAGGAGCCCTGAGCCCTCCTGGCCTCACCTGCCTTGTGGGCACCAGGTCACAGTTCACAGAGCTGACCATGTGCTGCCCGTGCCCAGGCCCCTTGACATCCACAGGCCCTTCCTACAGTGTTTCTGAGACAAGGTTGGACATGGGTGGTTCTGGGCAAGGGTGCCCTGAGCACCCCTAGGAATGGCCAAGCAGCCAGCATCCCTGCCCTAGGGGACATTTTAGACAGTGCTGCCCCAGGAATGTAGGACCCTGAGGAGAGCAGTTAGGGCAGGAGCTCCCCAAGCAGGCCCTCACCATGGCAGGCATGGCCTGAAGTAGGCAAGTGCCCACTGAGCAAGGAGGTGGATCTACGGCAGAAGGCCCAGGCCCCTGGCACCAGAGCCTAGTCCATAGCCACTGGTCTCTGTGAGTGGGAGTGGCTGTGGTGAAGGGGTGGCATGGAGAGAAATGTTGCATTGCAAGGGTCAGCCAAGTTGTAAGCATCTCTTCCCCAAGGACTGGGTGTGAGTCGTGCATGAAATGACAAGGGAAGGCAGAGAAGGACAGCACATTGCAGCTCTCAGGGCACTGAACCCAGGGACAGAGCGCTGGAGAGGTGCTGCCCTGGCTGCCTGATTTCTGATCAAAACTAGTTGCTGCTGAATCCTCTTTCTGGGCCCTGGGGCCATGCTTGGCTGGAGGGCAGAAGAGAATCTCATGGTGGATTCACCCCTGACCATGCAGGTACCACCTCCTGGGAACCCTGAGATGCACTGGGCTGTGTACAGCATGGAGAGTGCAGCACCACCTGGCACCCTGCCCACAGAGCCCACGGATGCCCAGGGATTGGTGGACCGTGACACTGTCCAGGGCCCTGGGGCACCTGGAGTCCTGGTCAACCTGCCTGGGTTCTTGCTTCTCCAGGAGACAGGGGAGAGGCTTTGTGAAAATCACCTGAGAGCAGAGCCTGAGGGCCATCAGCTCTGCTAGGTGAAGGACAAAAGCTGCAGGGCGATGGCCTCTGCACAGAGGCCTGTGGGTGGGAGTGGGGGAAGGGCTGCCAGTCATTTGTGGGTGCCAGGCAAGGGCAGGAGCAGCACATGAACATTCGTCACCACCAATTTGTGGTCAAAGGTCAGGCTCTTTCAACAAAGCTTTCTTCAACTCCCTGTCAGAGGGCAAGCATAAGGGCAATGCTTCCAAGTGCCATTGGGGGGCACAACATCTTGGCACTCCAACCAAACTATCATGTGGACACACCCCATGTGGAGCTCAAGGACCCACAGGCTGGGTGGAGCCTTGGGACTGGCCAATGTGGAGCACAGTCCTCTGAGGTCACCAGGCTGCTATGGTCAGGTCACTGTCAGGCCTGGAAACTGGCCCTGACTTCCAGAGAGGGACAGATGGAGGGGACCACAGTCCCAAGACAACTGGCCAATCTCAAAGTATGCTTAGAAAGCAGGGATTTTTCCTAATTACCAAGTCATTCATGGGATTGGAAAAACTGTTCTGTATCCACACAATGGAATACTATTCAGCAACAGGAAGGAACAGGCAGTGACACAGCTACTTGGACAAAGCACAAAATAACTATGGGCAGAAAGAAGCCAAAGGGAACACAGACCGCAACATTCCATGCATACATGGAGTCCAGACAATGTGAAATCAGGAAAGTGACCAAGAATGGATCAGCGGTTTGCTCAAGGGGCATGTGGGGATGGAGGAAGAGAACAGAGGGGAGTAAGAAGCTTTTGTGGGTGATGGGGAGGTGCACTATCTTCACTGTGGTGTTGATTTCACAGGTGTGTTATATGTTAAACCTTATCAAATTGTGCACCTTAAATATATGCAAATTATATGTAAAATATACCACAATAACACTACTTACTTTTAAAAAATAAGTAACCCATAACCTATGCTATTCATAAGATAATGTATAAAGTATGAAATGCACCATAATTCTACTAACACTAACCACAATAACATTTTGATATGCTTCCTTACAGTCTTTTCTCTATACATACACATAAATCATACATCAATTTTTTTGTGGTACAGAGGTTTAAATCTAGGACCTTTACACTGAGCTACATCCCCAGCCCTTTTTTTATTTAGAGGCAGGATCTTACTAAGTCTTAAGGTGCCCAGGCTGGGGTCGAACTTGCAATCCTCCTACAAGAGTCCTGGGATTACAGAGGTTGTATTAGTAGGGTTCTCTAGAGGGACAGAATCAATAGAAAAAATATATATATACATATACACATATGTATATGCATATATATGTGTGATATATACACATATGTGTGTGTGTGTATATATACATATATATATATTTATGCAAGGGAATTAGGTAGGCTTGCAGGATCAGAGGCAGGAGAATCCACAATGGTTGTCTATACAATGAAGAGCCAGAGGACCTGGCAGCTGCTCAGCCCAAGAGAATGGAAGCCACAGATCAAGAGAGACCAAGGATGTAGTCCCAGTCCAAGGTGGAAGGCCTGGAGGCTCACTGAAGAGGTGCTGGTGTGAGTCTCCATGGGAAGGCTGAAGAAACTAGAGATTCAGAGACTGATATTCAAAGGTGATGGCAGCAAAGGATGCACATGTTCAAGATGAATGAAGTTCTTCAAATCAGGCATGCTTCCTTCTTTCCCTTTTTCTTCCATTCAGACTACAAGCCTGTTGGTGCTACTCATATCCGGGGTGGATCTTCCCCCTCAGTTTGCTGGCCTATATGTCAGTCACCCACTCCAACACTCAGAACTGTGCTTTACCAATCAGCTGGGTATTTCTTACTCTGGTCAAGTCAACAGACAGATCACGATTAACAGTCACAGGGGTGAACCACCATGCCTGACTTCAATTTGTTTTTATATAGAACAAAATCCCTCTTTTAAAATGTTTTATATCTTGATTTTTTTTTTTTTTTTTGCAGTGCTGGAGACTGAACCCAGAGTGTTTGGACTGAACTACATCCCCAGCTTTTAAAACATTTTTCATTTTGAAAAAGGGTCTCATTAAGTCACTAGATTGCCTGGGTAGGCTTGAGCTTTCCATCCTCTTGCCTCAGCCTCCCAGAATGCTGGGATTATAGTCATGTGCCAACCATGCCTGGCTCTAAATTTAATTTTATTTTAGAAGTTCTGTATCTTGAGTATTTTGTTTGGTTTGGTTTTGAATTCCCCAATTCCTCATGCACACAGGAAACAGAACAAAGAGACAGTAGCTGGTAGAAGGGGACAAGAAGAGGCTGATACCTTAGCCAATCCTGCTGGGAGGGGGATGGACACAAGATGGAGAGTCGGGTCCACTACCCTGAGCAAGAACGTGCACAGTGTTAGCACCCTTCCCTTCCCGGAGGACAGTACATTCATTGTACTTACTTAATCAAAATTCAATAAAGGCAACCTGAAAAAAATGAAGAACAGCCTATTCCCCAGCAGTCTTATCCCTTCTGCCTCCTGTGTGCACAACGACAGCCCTCCCCACACCTTCCCCACCGGTTCCCTTTCTCCCTGCAGCTCCGACCCGTCGTCCTTCCTGCCTTCTTCATTTAGCCTTAGATGCTGACGCTCCCTTGTGACTCAGCACCCTTCAGAAGCGTTCCCAAGGGCCCGGCTGTGCTCCAGCATACAGTGACTCATTCCCCATGATTGAACTTTCACATGGCTTCCAAATGTTCCCCTTTATAAATAACATCCCGAGGAACAACCTGGCACAGGAGTCTCAGCCTGCAGACCCCACTGTCTCCCTGAGACTAGGATAGATTCCTAGAAGTGGAACCACCAGGATCAAGGGAGGAATTCTTTTAAAGGTTTTGAGAAAACTGCTGGAGTGATTAGCAGAAAGCTTACATCGTCCGCCTGAAGGCCCACAAGAGCCCTACCACACCCTTCATTTTGCTGAGGACCATCAGCCACAAAACCAGACAAATCTGCTAATGTGTTAGCATAAAACAGTATCTTATTTAAACAGGAACCCATTTGATTAGTATGATTTTCTTTTTCACATTTACTGCCGTTCACATTTCTCCTTTTGTGATCTAATTCCCATCTTCCACCCATGTTCTTTGGGGGAAGTCTGTTTATAAGAAGAGTTGCTCCTATGGATTATTAGAGTTGTCTGTGGAATAGGGTACAGTATTTGTCTTATATCCTGTAAGCATTTTTTTTCTCAGTTTACCTAATCATCAATTTTGTTTCTCTTTAAGCATACTAATGTTTTCAGTCCCCTTGATATTCAAATGAAACAGTTTTGTAGGTCTGTCTCTGGCACCACATGTAGAAAGATGTTTCTCATCAAAAATTGCTTACTACCTAAATTTTCTTTTAGTACTTTAATGATTTGTTTCACTTTTAATATTTAATCCATCTGGATCCTACTATGGGGTTTGATATGAGTGAGGGACTTGATCTCTTCCCAAATCATTAAATATTAACTAAATCCATTAAATATTGTTCTCCAAACACTCTAATTTGTTCCAGGGACATGCTGTCGATTCTCACCTCAATATAAAAACGTTCAAATCACTATAAACTTACAGCATATTTTAATATCTGGTAGGCTCTTCACCCACCTCCTGGCTGGAAACTGTATTAAATCTATAGATTAATTTGGGGAACAATGAACTCCTGAAGCTTGTGAGTCCCCCCCCTCCATGAGCCCCAACCCTAGAGTTCCACCCTGGATCCTACCATGAGTGGATCTGCTTCCCTGGCATATTTCCTGACTGCCACAGGCCGAGGACCACACTCTGCCCACCACTTCCATCAACCCAGGCACAGCGGGTTCCAAATCCTGGACTGAGTGATCACCTCGAGGCACCCCCAGGGACATCACCACCCAGGGATGCCATCACTTTCCTCCAGGTTGTTGGACCTCCCAATCTGGGTGCAATCTACTTTATTTTTATTTATTTTTGAGATGAAAGCTCTATATCACTCTGGTTGGCCTCGAATCCTGATCTTCTTGCCTCAGCTTCCTTTTAAACTCCTCTGTCTCACACAGCCCTCTACCCAATCTGTCCTTACACACCAGAGCTACCTTCCCATCAGCAGTGCTCTCTGCCTGGAGAAATGGGAGTCTCTCTAGATCCACTCAAATGCCCCCTCCACATCTCAGAATCCCTGCCGGGGCCCTATCTCATGCAGCAACACAGATTCAATCCACTGAATGAAGAGAGCTACACATGTGTCCCCATGCGATGATACTGGAAAGGGACAGCCTCCCCTCAGCCATCCGCCTCCATCAGCCCTGTGCATACAAGCTGCAGCCAGTGCATGCTGATGAACTGGATCAGGAAAACCAGAGAGGTGCACCCTGGCCATGGAGGAGCCCCTCCTCCTTGCTGGCTCCATGAGCCAAAAGGAAGAAGGAACCCAGAAGACAGGAGCCGAGGACAAAGGCGCATCTGTGCTCCTGCCCAGCAAGGGGATGGGGGTGCACGCCACCCCAGGCAGCCTCACTCCTAGAATCTCCCCTACATGGTCTCTGGCTCCTCCCTCCCGAGGGAAAGTGGGAGCCCTGTTCTTGGAAATCAAGTCTGCCCAAGGGGGAAGGCTGAGCTCTTCCATCGCAGCTGCACAGCAGAGTCACATGCAAAGCCTGTTTGGCCCAGATAGCCCCACCAAATGGGCAAAGGAGAAGGCAGGCCACACACTCTAGTACTCAGAGGCCAGGCACCCTGACGTGCATCACACGAAACCCCAGCACATCCGTGAGGAGGACACACAGTTGGAGATGGGAGTCATCCCTGAAGGATCAGGCTGAGATTGGGAACAAAGTATCCCATATGGTATTTCAGAAATACATTCTTTTCTGTCTTAGTGAAAATTCCAAAGGTGCTAAAATTTCCAAGTACCCATTACTTGGGGATCCCTAAGTTGGGGGCACCCAAGGCTAGCACCTGGCCCTGGGCCTGCAAAAATAATGAGTGTCTGCCACACCTGATGAATAGGTCTGCTTTAGGTGAAGGCCTAGGGTCCCTCCTGTCCCCTCTACACCAGGTATCATTAAGTGAAGCCGTTGGCTCAGCCCCTTGGGCTGGGTCAGTTCTGCCTCTGCAACAGCCAGGCAGTTTTCCCTGAGTCACAAGGACCTCCTGTCACATGCCTACCTAGGATGGCATTATGATTTTCTTGGGCCCCATGCACTTTTGCCTTCAAGTATCTGTTTCTCCATTAAAAAAAAAATGCTAACAGCATATTTTACCATTTTATTGGTACAGAGAGAAACCTATTCTTGTTATATAGGAAAACATTTTCTTTGATCTAAGGGCCATGTTTTCCTTCTGACTTGAAAAGAAACTCAAATCCTTTCATGTGGCCCTAAAATCATGGTGGGACCCCAGCACTGTGCCTTGGCCAGCACTGCCTCACTACAAGCCCTACAGGCCCTCTGGAAATTCCCCATGGAAGACCCTCCTCAAGCCCTGGATCCCACCTACCCTGCACTAGGGGACTCAGCTGCCTTTGCCTGAGACCTCACCACATGTAGGTGACAGAAGCACAGCTACTATTACACTGTGCACTTTTTGGGGCCCTCAAGAGCCATGTACTGAAGGACACTGGACAGGATGTAGAAAAGCAAGCTTTCACCGGTGCACCTTCTACATAAGTTGAGAGGTTCGTTCAAAGGAATTGTGTCAGTCAGCTTTCCATTATTGTAAGAAATATCTGAGGCAAATCAACTCAAAAAGAAGAAAGGTTTATTTTGGCTCCCAGTTTTGGAGGTTCCAGTCCATCTATGACTGGCCCCATTGCTCTGGATCATGGTGACACAGTACATTATGGTGAGAGTGATTGGCAGAGGAGGCCTGATTACTCTATGGCCCATGCAAAAGAGAGAAAGAGGAAGGGGCTGGGGTCCCACAATCCCCTGCAAGGGTACATCCCCTAATGACCTAAAACTTCCCAATAGGCCCCACCCTTTAAAGGTTCACCAACCTCCCAACAGCCCAAGGTGCCTGATTTGTCAAGACAACCTGTCTGTTTCTAACACTAAAGTTCTACAGGGCTATGACACTTCAACCCCTTTGGAAGTCAGGCCCTGGTTGATGCTTGGGATTGTTTCTAACACATTCACAATAGGGCCATAATTAGTATGTCTCACTGCCAGGAGGCTTGAACCACTAGTGGTACACCCATGACTGTCCCATTGGGCAGCTTTTCATTAATGTTATTAGTAAAAAGACCCATAAGTGATTAGATCCATTTGTACCACCAATGGTATAAGCCACCTGATGGAACAGTCATGCAGGTACCACCAGTAGTTCAAGTTGGCAAGAATGTGTTAATGTCTGAAAGCTATGAAGAAATGAAATCCAGAATTAAATTCAGCTGAGTGGTAACTAATCATTGGCATGTAGTTGTTACCTTAGCCTGCTATATCTTCTAAATTTGTGTTCATGTTTAGTTACTCCTTTAAGACTATATTCTGGTAATTCATGTGGTTTTTTAAAAATAAAATGTTTTTGTTCTAAAAAGAAAACATTTAGGAGCCAAAAACTCCACTTGATCCCATAGCTGGGATGTAGTGTCAGTGGCAGAAGCTTGGTGGCCCCAGGCTCCCTCATGCCACCAACAGGAATTGCTACTAAGTTCCCAGGAGGAAAAACAAACCACAGAAGGGGCGGCAACCTACCACATTTGTCTCTGAGAGGCTACAAGTACAAAATCTCCAAACACCCATCTTTACATCTTGACATGTGAACCCAGGATATATAAGCATTATCTCAAAATGGAATCAATATTATGTCACATACATACTACAGGTTGTTTTCCAAATATGTGCAGATGTTGAGGCAATTCATAAAATACAATGTCACCCAGGCAAGCCTCAAAATTCAGTCTTTCTGGGGATACCTACTTTCCCAGTGATGGATTGTGAAGACGTAGTTACTGTCATGAAAAGGTTCCCCCAATTATTCAATGTCACATACTTAGAAAAACCAGGAATCCTGACACTAGGGAAGAGTTGTCAGTCTTTAAAAAACCAAACACCCTGGCAGGCCATCCTGGATAATGATCTTTTCTGTGGTTTGGATATGTGTCCCCCAAGGCCCATGTGTTAAAGGCTGATCCCCAGGGAGGTTCTACTGAGAGGTGGTGGGACCTTTAAGAGGCAGAGCCCAGTGGGAGGTCTTTGGGTCACTGGGGGCATGCCTTGCAAGGAGATCATGGGACTCCACCCCTCCTTGCCCTCTTTGGTTCCTGGCCAGGAAGTGATCGGTTTGTTAGCCACTTGCTCTCCACCCTTGCCATGGCCACCCAGCACCTCCATCAGAGGTCTCTAATAGCAGTGGGTCAATCAGTCATGAATTGGAACCTCCAAAGTGGTGAGCCGAAATAAACCTTCTCTCCTTGTAAGATGGTTACCAAAAGTATGTCTTATAGTGAGAGAGCACTGACTAATACATCCTTGACAGAAATTTAATATTCCTTAGTATTCCTTGACAGGAATTTAGACAATAAAGACCCCAATCTGCAACTCTGTACCAAAAGCTGCACTTATGTTCATCAGAAGAGTAAAGAGCTGCTGTAATACAATATGCTGTAACAACAGAAGCATTTATTTAGGAATTGGGAAGAAACAAGAACAGATGATATTTGGGAAATATCTGCTCCTTGAGTTACTCATGCTGACACATGGTGAGGAGTTCACTTGGGATGGAAGAGAGAGCCAGACTTAGGACACCGCCCCTTATGGCTTGCCACCACTGACCTAGTGCAAGCTAGGAGCTGATCACTAGGCCCTGGCTGCCACCACCAGCTCTGGACCCCAGCCCAGCCAAACTCCTCAATGGCTTCAACCACCCACTTCTCTCTCAGCTTCACATAGATGTCCACAGCTGGGGACAGGCAGGCCACTTTCACCTTCCTTACCTTCAGTTTCTTCACCTTGAAACAGGGATACTCATTTCAATTTCTGATTAAAGAAATAATACATAAGGACATATGCAGTGTGGTCAAAATACTGTGAATGTATCAATTTAAAAATTTTATTACAATAAAAGACACACTGCTGTTAATCCCCCTCAAAACACTCCCTCTCTTCAAATACACTTATCCCATCATTCTTGCCACTTTCTGCAGCCATTCTGGAAGTCCTCTGTCATGAGTGTCTAGTGGTGTTGTTGTGGCTGCCTTGATGTCCTGAATCCATTCAAACGATTTACCTTTCATGGTCACTTTGGAGAAGAGTTAGAAGTCACAGGGATCAGATCCAGTGAATTAGGAGAACACACCATCATGTTTTCTGCTTTTCCGCTGGACGACACTCAGAAGCAGCAGCATTCACTGTATTTTTTATCATACCTCACAAAGAACTTCATGAAAGAGGACTTCTAGAACTCCTTCTGAAAGTGGCAAGAATAATGGGATAAGCACAGGGAAGTGTTCTGAGGGGGATTAATGGCAATTTGTCTTACTGTAACAAATTTTTAAAATTCAAACATTCACTGTATCTATTGATCACACTTTATAATATACTCCTTTAAGTACCAGAACATACTCAGCCAACTTATAAGTTCAGATTCAGCCTGGCCCCTGAATCTCTCCCACTTCCTGTCTCACCATGTGATCTCTCCCTCCAGTACATGACCCTACTACCATGATGCCCACTGCCACACTGTGATGAAGCCAGAGGCCCTTGCCAGAACTGAGCAGATGCAGGCACTGGGAACCTCCAGAACTATGAGCTAAATAAACCTCTTTCTTGATAAAGTTCCTGGCCTCGGGTATATAGTTATAGCAGCAGAAAATGGGCGAGTGCATGTGCTCACTCTAGGCCTGGTACTGTGCTAAGCACTTTACGAACACTAATACCCAGCTAATCCAGAGGACAACCCAGAGATGACACCATTTCCATGCCACTCTCCATGTCGGGGCCCTGACTGAGAGCCCCAAAGCTGGAGAATGGGAGTCGGGCTTAGCACCCAGGCTGCACTGTGAGAAGGGCCAGAAGGAACGGAGGCCATCAGCGTGTTCTCCTGCACCATGCAAGGCACAGCCTGGCACTCCCTCCTCCCACCCTGCAGACCAAGTCTGGCATGTCTATCTGGCCACAACGTACTCTCTGTCTTAACTAAATTGTTTAATAGCAACAACAAAGGCAGGGGAGAGTTAGACCTAATTGTCACAAAAATGTTTCCAGTGCACGCTTGGACACTGGTTATAACCCATCTGCCATTTCCACACAAATCCTACTTGTGCTTACTGTAATAAAGCAGAAGAGTGGGAGGATAGTGGGCCCACAGTGTCACTCAAGGCCACCTGAACATCAGCATGACCCTTCCTCTCCTGCCAAAGCCGCTGCTGGGGTGGGGAAGGAGGAAGATTTGGGTTGTGACTCCAGCCTGTGGGTTCACTCCTAGTTAGACTTCAGGGGGAGCTGATGGGGAGTAAGAGTCCCTGCCATGCCCAGGCCTGGATCCCACCCTTGCACACCACCAGGGAGGAATCTGTCCAACAACCTTGCACTCTCATGAAGCAAAGCCCTGGGTGGGCTGACGAGCTTGCTTCCCAGCTGGGCACTGCCAAGTGGGGAGCTCAAGATAGTCACAAACCAGGCGCCAAGGAAGGACCCTGGGTCCAAATTCCCGCTCCCCTATGCAACAGTCACTTAGGCAAGTCTGTGACCTCTCTGCACCTCAGTTTGCTTCTCTGTAAAGGGGGGACAAAACCAGGGTGGGGTGAAGCAATCCTGACCCCCGTGTGGCAGCTCCATAGTCACAGCCACACGCCACACAGGCGACCGGGGAACACATCGTGACACACACAGGGAAGCAAAAGCTCCAACAGCTCCATCACTTGCCAGCTGAGCAGCCCTGGCCAAGCTTCTTCAAGTCCCTGAGCCTCAGTTTCCTTATTTCTTAAACACACAAGGTAACTGCAGGGTTTAATCAAGATGATGAAGGTGAGATTATTCAAAATGATGAGCAATGCCTGACACATGGTAAATATCATTGAATCTCCAAGCTGGAACAAGAATCTCCTCATTGCAAGCACATTCCCACCTTATTATATTAAAGCATAAAATTGGGGTGTGGGATTGGGCACTAGTTGGCAGCCTGGATTATCCAGCATTTATATGTTGCAACCCCTCAAAGAATCTCATTTTATGCGGCTAAAAGAATTGAAAAAAAAGCAACCACTGCTGGTAAAATAATTATTATAGTTTACTTCGTAATACACCACCAGTATATACCTCCAAAAATTACAGAAAAATAGCTGTTATAAATATAAATCAAATCCGACTTTAAATGCATAAAGAGAAGGTGCCATCGAAACACAGGACAAGAGCTGGGGGTGTGGCTCAGTGGCAGAGAGCTTGCCCAGCAGGTGCAAGGCCCTAAGTTCTGACCCCAGGCCTGAAGGAGAAAGGAAGAGGGAAGGAAGGAAAGGTTAAAGGAAGGAAAGAAGGAAAGAGGGAAGAAAGGGAAGGAAGGAGAAAAGAGAGAAAGGGAAGGACAGAAAGAAGGAAAGGAGGGAACGAGGGAGGGAGGCCATCCTCCACCATTCCCCTCGGAGCCTGCAAGGTGGAGAGCACCAAGTGGTGTTAAATAGTGGGGTTCAGGACAGCCCCCCACTGCCTCCCATGCGCCCCCACCCCTCCTGGGTGCCTTCCACCGCAGCTCTTTCCCGGAACAACAGAAAACACAATAATCCAATCAGTGGGCAGCTAGGAACTACACAGACACCTGAATTCACAGTAATTGCACACAAAAGCCTGTTTGAAGAGGTAAAGAGAAAAACTGTTCATAAACTGACTGCTGATCAATTATGGCTCATGAGAAAAAATTGGCTATTAACTTAGTGGTACACTAAATCTCACTTCCCACCCACACCTCATCATGGGGTGCTGCTCAGTATTAACACCCCACAGAGAGAGGGACGAAGGGAGCAGAGGGCTTTCCCACATCCAGGGAAAAGAGTCAGGCCCTCCCGTGCCCTCGCACTGGAGCAGGGCTGCTGGGGTCTGACCTCCAAACTCCTGGCTCATATACAGGTCAGTCTGCTGGCACCTCATTTTTCCAAGGGCGAGCAATAGGGGTGCGGGTTTGAGGGGCACATCTGAAAGTAACTGGAACAGTTTTCCAGTAGGTGGTGGTAGAGGTCCTTGACCCTCATCCTCAGCCCGTGGACTCTGAGAGGCACATGGGACCCCTCATGGGGCAGATGTGGATGGCAAAGGCTCCCTAGCGGGCCAGCCCTGCAGGGTAGCTCTGAGGTCCCTCCTGCGTGACTGGCCAAGAGCAGAGCTTCCAACAGTTCCATCGGCCCTGAACTTCTTGTCTTCAATTGTCTTCTGCTTAGACTAATTAGAGTGGATCCTGAATAACACAGATGCTGTTGACCAAGATGTGTGAAATCTTAGCAGAAATTCATTTTAAGGGGAAAAAAAAACCTTGGTGTTAAAAAGAAGGATTTTGGGCTGGACTCATCAAAGGAAGAATCCTGTATATGTATAGGAGGTCTACTATGGAGATAATGTGGGGAAGAAACCAACCAGACTGACACACAAAAAGCACGGACAAGGACGGTTTACTGTTGTGCTGTTACTAAGTGGTGAAAGGTTGAGAAGAACCTAATTAAACATCCAAACAGGAGAGGGCTTGAGTGGGGACGCAGAGATCTGTCTGTACAATGGACTTCCCTCCAGCTAGGAGAGCGGAGGAGGGGCATCTAATAACCCAGGAAGTAGAAAAGAGACTCACCACCCACTATCAATCTTTAAAAGGCGGCCCACAAAACAGTATGGCATTGCTTCTTTTTAGTAAATATAGTCATCCTTCATTATCTGCACAGGATGGATTCCAGGGTCCCTCGAAGACACCCAAACTGACAGACGCTCACTGTCTCATACACAATGGAGTAGTTTTTGCATAGAACCTATGCACATCCCGTACATTTTAAATCATCTCTAGTTTACTTCTAACCCCTAACAGCATGTAAGTAGTTGCTATACTGCATTGTTTAGGGAATTGTGACCAGAGAAAAAAGTCTGTACATGTTCAGTACAATTATTTTTGATTTGTGGTTGCCTGAATTACCAGATACAGAACCCATGGTGGTGGTGGGGACTGTACATACTTTAGTGCATATGTGAACACATGTACACTCAGCAGAGCTCAGATAGATGTTTGGAAGGCTGTGTCTCCAGACAGTATCTCCAAACACTGCTGTCCTGCCCCTGGGTCTCATGGTGGACAGGTCTATTCCGCAAGCACCTGGCCTTGTGCCACTGGAAGGAGCAGCCAGCGAGCACCCAGGCAGAAGTGAGCCACAGCACAAGTCTGGTCAGAGCCTGGCTGACCCACAGGGCTGCTGTGTGCAGAGTCCCCTGGGCCCACACAGGTCCCCTCCACTGAGGACCCCATAAAAGGCCCTTGGTCATCTGTATTGCAAAATGTGGTATCAGATAAAGTCAAGCATGGTGGTGCACACCTATAATCTCAGCACTTAGGAGGCTGAGGTGGGAGGACCATTGTGAGTTTGAGCCCAGCCTGGGCTACACAGTGAGTCCCAGACCAGCCTCTACACAGCAAGACCTTGCCTCAAAAAAACCAAACAAACAAAAAGTAAAACGAATGTGGTACCAGATAAGCCTCACTTAGTAGATACCTCTTTGCCCAAGAAAGCCATGAGGAAAATAAGGGAACACTGGCCAAGCTTTGCCAAATTGTGACTCAGACCCTCCCAACCTGTGTTTGTAGACTAAGGCCCATTTTCACCCCGTGGGCAGGTCAGAAGGCTAATGACTGAGGATTAAAGGAATTTATTTCCAATGGAGTGGGCAGCTAATGCCCAGAAACTACCCAACACTTCATGGAATTCGGTTTCTGTGGAAATGATCCCGGGTCACAGGGAGTGAATCCCCAGTTCTGTGGATTCAGGCCCCCAGAGGGTGGGTCGGACCCACTCATGAGCCCTGGGGCTTCTCCCTGCTCCCTCCACTGTGATCAGCACCGCAGCTCCCAAGTCCCAAATCTTCCACGCAGAAAGGACCCACACAAAAAGTTCTTGGTGCCACTTCATGGAGCCAAAAATGGCAAATAATTAAGGTACTGAAACAAGATCACAGAACCGCAGGACAAGGAGCTGGAGCAGCAGGTGCATTTATGGATGGAGAGGGTGCTGCGGGGCAGGTCTTTCCTACATCAACTGCAGAGAAGCAGGGAACTCAGCTAGCCAGTGCTGAGCTTATACCCTGAGATAAAGCGTGGCCCCTCCACCCACCATACCTTTCCTGGCACCTGCCAGGTACACACTGGGCTTGGGTACAGTCACAATGAGACCAAAAAGAGTAAAAAGTTGAGACCAGCTTGCATAAGACCTGAAGTGGCAGATACAGAGGAGCATCCTCCTGAGGTCACTTCTTCCCAAGGAGCCCAGAGCAGGAGCCAGCCCTGTGGACCCAGCTCAGCACCCACTTCTGAACCTGCAGTGGGCCTAAGCCAGCTTCACAAACTTCCACAGACCTAACCCTGCTCCTGGAAGGTCCCCAGCACTTGAGCCCAGCCATCTTGACAGGACAGTGACTTCCCAAACATATACCCGATCTGCAAACAGATTTTAAGAGACTACTGAATGTCATTTTTTAATGTGCATTTGTGATCTTGTTGAGAAATTCAACTCAGAGGAAAAGACAGTAAGTACAATAGACAAATCTCATAAGATATGTTAAGTACAGGCAAATAAATACTAAGTAGAGTGCAGGTGTATAAAAGACAGACAGGAAAGGATGGGAGTGCCAAGACATTCTTAATATTCAGGAGGCACTAAATATACCCAACGCAGCCCGGCAGCAAATATTCATGAAATGCTATATATAGAAGAGGTACTCAATATTCACATGCATGAGGCTAAATATACAGCAGGGACCAAATATCCTGTCACAATTAAATCACTCATTGGTGACACCTGTTCTGACTCTGTGGCCCATGAGACTCATAGGTGAGCCACAGGTGTGGCAAAGAAGAACTGTCCCCAGGTCCTCCAACAGAACGAACATGTGTCCTTGGCCCAGGGCACCTTCCATCTGTACCTCAGAAGTCTGGCTGGACCCACATTTTAGCAGAGGGTGATGCTGCTGCAGAGAGAGGTGGGACACAGGAATGCTTTGTACGCCAGGACGCAGAAGCTGCGGGTCTCCCACCCAGCTGCATCCCATCCTGCCTGCCTTCACTTACCTCAGCCTGTCCCCTTGCTTCTCACTGTACATTTTCAATTGCAATCGAGGTCATTTCCCAAGGGACAGCCTCTAGCACCGTTTCCACCGACAAGCACTTAATAGTGAAATAAATAGGACACACATGTAAATACCAAATAGTTTCTCTAGTATGAGAAACTGAGAGTTTAAATAAGGACTAAAAGGTATAATAGATAATGTGAAATAGGAAGAAAAGGGGCCAAGGGGAAGGGGTAGGGGAAAGGAAAGAAGGGAATGGAATTAATATGAGAAAATGAAAAAATGGAAACAAAGTCTTTGTAAATAAGGAGGGATGGAGGGGTTGAAGGGAGGGCAGGGGAAGGGGGAAAAAATAAGAACCAAGAGAGTTTATGTAAAGGTGCAAATTTCCAATGATGAATGTCATTATATTATATACCTAAAATGTACCAATAAAATAAAATTTTAAAAAATAAATAAAATTAAAAAAAATAGTATAGCTACACCTTAAATATGCCTTAAATACCATCGGGTCTCAAATGCTGAAGGACCTTTAGGGTATTTTACTGAAGGGTCTTAAATGGGAATTATAATAAATGTCCTTTTACCTTCTTATCAGAAAGACAACGAAAAGGAAGTGTTGTCTGTGGTCATGTGTACATGTACACACCACCACCCCTGTTCCCCGAGGTCTCAGGATCTCTAAGTAGTAGGGCTGAAACCAGAGCACCACTGGGCCCCTCAGCTGGGCCACCTACTTTAAGGCAGCAAGAGCCCACCACCATTCCCACACCCCAGCTGCAGGGCATCTTTCTAGAGTAGTTTCTTGGGACCTGCACATACCACAGCTAATGGTTCCAGCACTTCTCACAGACCTGAGAATTGAAGGGCAGAAACCACATAAGAGACTGGTGCACGGACCTTGGAGGTATGGACAAATTCTTCTGGAAGTTCTTCAACTTTATGCATTTAAAAACCAGTCCCACATACCAGAACAAGGCAAAGGACTGAGCAAACACATAACTCTCTGTCCTTTGCCTTCCAGGATATTTTGTAGTTTTACAGATACCTTAATCATAAGAAAAGTATTTGAGAGCCCTTCCCTTGCAGGAGTCTCCTCAGGAATGTCGTCTGAGTCCACGCAAGCTTGATGGCTGGCACAGGTAAGGAGGTGCCAGGTGATGTGTGCACACCCGTCTCATTATTTCCTGTCAATTCCCGGCTAGATCTGCAGAGCACCAATGTGGTATATCTCATCCACCATCCACTGAGCTCAGGATGATGGGTGAGCATGTGTGAAAAGAGACACAAAGGACTGCGGGGTCATTTCTCCCAATCACAAATGAGTCTGTCCTATGGACCCTTTAATCTAAAAGTTTGAAATTAATTTCTGCGTGCAGAGATCTAAGAATAACAGGATGCCAGTGAGAATTCACCTGATCTCCATTCCCTTTTGGGAAAATGGAAGGTGGTTAGAAAGCGGACTCTCCCTGTTTTCAACCTCCAGGTGATAATGACCGTGTAAGGGTTTTCAGGTATCTTGACATGGAAAGAGGTGAGCACATCCCTGTCCAGAGGTGACCCACATGTGCCCCCAAGGCCCACTTTTTGACTTCTTAGCTCCATCTCCCGGGCAGTTCCCATTCATCTCACATCCAAGGTGGCCAAGTCTGCATCACCAAAGTCCCACTTGCTCCAAACACCACCCCTGGCTACTCCACCGGAGAACCCTGCACAAACTGGGCAAGAATAAGACCTAGGACTCAGACACACAGCTTTGGGCTTCACAAGGACTCACCCAAGTCTCAGATGACTCCTCAGCACCCAGAAGCAGCGCCTATGACTTGGGCTTCTCTGCTCTTCTCCTTTGCCCACACTAAATGCCAAGCACAGGGAGAGGCTTTCTGATGATGAAGACTTAACAGCAGAAACAGGGATGATGGTTTGGCAGACATTGATCCACAGGGACCTGGTTCACTGGGCCGGGCTCAGTAAGCAGGGTGCAAGAAGAAAGCAACTCTTTTCTTCTCCCTCCACCGATGCTTCCAAGAGGCTCTTTGCCAGGTTCCCTCCAACCCCCAATTTGGAGTCTGCAGCAGATCCTACAACGTTTTCCTCTTTTTCAAGAACTAAAAAGTCTCCTGCACATAACCTAGGTGGGCCTGAGCAGAAACACGGGGGTGGGCAAGAGGAGGGACCTTCGAGTCTCCTTCTCACCTTGCCAGGGCACCTGGTTAATCCAGGGACAGAAGAGTGGAGAGGGAAGTAGGTAGTATAAAAATACATTTTTAAATTATTTTAATTGACACGTAATTATAGGGTACGATGTGATTATTCTCATACAAGTATACAATGAATAATGATCAAATCAGGGCAATTAGTATATAATCGACCATCTCCAGCATTTCTTTCTTTCTGCTGGGAACATTCAAAATCTTTTTTGCAGCCATTTTGAAATACACAATAAATTATTAACTATAGTCACCCTACTGTTCCATAGAACGCCAGAAATTTATTCCTTTTATATAAAAATATTTTAAGTTCTTTTGCGTATCAACAGCAAAGCCCTGAGGTTTGAGCCTATAGCTCTACTCTAAGCTGTAACATTTCGAGGACAGAAGACACAACCTAAGAAATATTCCTGCTTCACAAGCAGGGAAAAGTCCTTCTGGTTGTGGGAGGAGAGGAACCTGCAGGGACTGGGCCCCCACAACTTTGCACCCAGCCTGGAGGAGAAGTTGGTGGGGGGGGGCGGAATAAAACCTCTGAGAGGCTTGGGGAGGGGCAGAAAGTGTGTGTGGGGGTCTGCTTCCTGTAGGAAATGCTGGTTTTGCCTGGCAGAACTGGTGGCCCACTGCAGCCTATGCTGTCACACTTGGGAAGGATGAGGGTAGGTGCCCAGCACTTGAAGAGACTTCAAAGGGTGGGGCCTGAGGAACAATGCAGGAGCCTGGTGCCCAGCTGTGTGTTACCCCAGCAACGCCTAGCTGAACAATGGATAGTGGAAACCTAAGGAGGCTCAGTGGGGCCCACTGGGGGACACCAAGATCAGACAACCAGCAAGAGGACACCCCTCCTTACATCTCCTGGTTCCCAGAGACCACCTGCAGCAAGAAGAAGCCCCTGAGAGGGGTAACCTGGAGAGACAGATGGAGTCTGAGAGCCCAAGCTGCTGGCTCTGGATAATGACTGAAATACCACTGATTTAGGCTCCAGAGAAACACTACCATGAGCTAGGAATGTGCACAGCGCAAAGGGAACCCAAGCTCTGTGTGGGGTAGCAAAATTAGGTGAATCTTAAAACCTTTGTATGCTTCCACGATAAATCCTGGGCGAGAAGCCTCTCTACTTTGATCCCAAGACTTCTGAAGGGTCTACATGCAACATGAGGAGTATTTATGAGTGTGTACCTGGGCCACCCTCCAGAGGATGAGCAAGTAGCTGCAAGTTTAAATCACACGCAGACCCACCTGGCCACCATGGAAAACCTATCCTCCAGGGCCGCCTGGCGCCTTTTTGCACAAGGGCTCTCATTTAAGCTGAGAGCTAGCTGGCAGTCTTGGACCATTTGGGCTTCTATGACAAAACACTATAAACTAGGTGACTTATGGACAGCAGAAACTTACTACTCACAGTTCTGTGAACTAGAAGCCTTGAGATTCACGCACCAGCACTTGTGGCATCTAGGGAGGGCTTGACACCTTTGTACTGTGTCCTTGTATAGAAAAATGAGCACAGACGCTCACTCAGGGCTCTTCTATAACAGTGCCGATCCCATTCACCAAGGCACTAATCCCTCTAGTCTCCTCACCTCCCAAGACTCTGTCTCACAATACTATCACTTCGGAGGTTAGAGTTTTTCAACATTCGAGTTTAGGGGGACACAAACTTTCAGACCACAGCACTACCTTTTTTTATTTTTTTGAGACAGTATCTCACTGTGTCGTTCAGGCTGGCCTTGAACTCACTATGTACCCCAGGCTGGCCTCGAACTCACAGACATCCTCCAGCCACAGCCTCCCCAGTGAACCACCATGCCCAGCTCACAGCACCATCAAGACTCCCATTTCCCTGAATGGCAAACTGAGACTCAGCAAGACTTGATGACAAGCCCAAGATGCCCAAGCTGAGTGGTAACACAAACAGGAAAACTGTCCTTTAGGATGCCTTGTGCCTCTCCTGCAAGTGGCCAGCTGCAGCTATGGGGGCCAGCTATGCCGCAGCCCTGGCGGTGTGCTTGCAGTACTCTATAAAAGAGGAAAGGGCTTCCTGGAGAGGTCTAGAAATTTGACTTGCAGAGCGGCCCAGATTGAGGGTGAGACACTCACTAGAGGTAAAAAAATTAAAGGGTTGCCCCAAACTCAGACAGATGTTCTAATGAAGTATTTTAAAACATCGAAAGTAATTTTTTTAAAAATCCATGATGTACAAAATATCAAGTTAAAGAGAAAGAAGACAGGCTCAGTATTCCTGATCTTTTCCTCTTGCTTCACGTTCTAGCACGGCTCAGCACGGCACT
This sequence comes from Heterocephalus glaber, assembly GCF_000247695.1. Next base: position 3,983,184 of record NW_004624749.1, read on the forward strand.
GGGGCTGAGCCTGTATCCACCAGCTCACCTTCTCTCTACTCCCCTCCCCCAAAGCAGGAACTGTGGGTGCCGCCTGGGGTACTGTCTCCAGATAACTTCCTCTCCTCTCTCTACATTCTCTACAACCTCAAGGAGCTCTTAGGATGACCACAGCTCCTTCCTCCCCTTGGGGTGGGGCCTGAAGGGGCACAAGCCCGATTCCGAGGCCGGTGTTGGTGTTAGCCAGGGAAACCCACTGGCTCCCCCAGGGAGCAGCCGACTTTCAGACAGTCAGAGGAGGTATGGATCACAGGGCTGCTTGTCTCCTCCTCTTGGATCTGCTGGTTCAGAATCAAGTGTTCACTAGTAACACAACGCCAGCTGCCCACCGGTACCTACCAGGGTTCAATTCAGAGGGTGGCCGTCCGCTCGCTTGCATTTCCAAAGCCCAGTGCTAGCTCATCTGTACAACTCCTCCTGCTCCGATCACAGGCGAACCTCATATGGAAGTCCTGCCTGCTGGGAAGCGTCCGCTCCAGCAATATTTGCTGATTAAAATGTCTCAGATTAAACCCAGCATCCCTCACGGCAGCTTGTAATCAAAGCCCAAAGCCTGTTAAATAACCCATTCCCTGAAGCATAAGGAAGGTAGTTAATGATGCGTCCACTATTTTCCGCACACAGAGCTCCTACACCAATAATTTCAACGCAGCTGCTTGGTCCGGACTCTCCCTGTTTTCTCTGCGCCTTAGACTGCTGGGCTTCGCCTCGCAAGGCAAAGTTAAGTCCAGCAAAGTGTGCAGAGGGAAACTTCAGGCGCTTGCAGAGTGCGTCCGGCTCCTCTTGGGCCCCGGGCCTCGCGCTGACGGACGTGGCCGCCACTCGGGCGACGCGGCCCCGGGTCCCCAGGCCACCAGCTGCGTGGGCTCTACTCTTGCCAACCCCACACCAGCCCCTCAGGGAGACGCTTTCCCGGCCCGCGCCGCCCCCGCGCCCCCTGTGCTCGCCCCATGCACGCCTGGAGCCCGTGATTCCAGCCCCCTCCCCGGGTACCTGGCACCGGAGGGCTGCGGGGCTCGGCGAGACGCACAGGGACTGGCACCGTCTGCGGGGGCGCGCTTGACCCCAGCCGTAGCCTCGAGGCCAATGGCGGGGCGCACGCAGCAGGTGGTCGCGGGGTCCCGGGACCCGCGGGATCGGGCTCAGGCTCGATCCACCGGCCGGCCCTGCTCGCGGGTCACTCCACTCCCGCTCGGCGCCGGCTCCGCTCGGCTGCGCTCGGCTCGGCGGGGGCGGACGGCGCGCGGCTCCGCTAGCTGCGCTCTACTCGGCCCCGCGCGCGCCTCCCCCGCGGCGCCCGCCGCTGCCTCGGCCGCCCGCCGGCCTGGGACCTCGTGGGGATGCCGTCAGCTGGGACCGTCAAGGGGGTGCGCCGTGGCGCGGCGGCGGGGGGGGGGGACCCCTGCCCAGCCCCGACTCCGCCTCTCCCCGCCCGCGCGGGGGCGCTGTCGGGCTCTGCGTCTGCCCACCCCTCCCTGGGCTGGGCTGAGGACCCCAGGACCCCCGACCCGCGGCGAGGCTGGGAGGGAGAGCGGGCTGCCCGCACTGAGGGTGAGCGGGGTCCGGGCCACCTCAGGCGCCCACGATCCAGAGAAGGAGCGGCTCTGTGAGAGGGAAATGTGCATTTGAATAAAAGTAAAAGTTTTATTGTTGTTGTTGCTTTATAACCTTGTGGGTCCGGAGCGTCTGAAGGATAATTAGGGGAGCTGCCGCCGCGTCTCGAGGTGAATCATTGTTGTGACACCGGCGAGTGTGGGAAGAGAGGCTGCTGACTTCTCAGCTTTGCTGACTCCTGTTTTTCCTTTAGTGACAGAGCCGGTCCATTTGGGGAACGGGTCTTGGAAACGCGCTGACCTTGAATGGTCGCTCATCTAATCAATTCCAGGCAGCCCCAACTCCTGCTTTGGTATCCCAATGGCACAGAAACACTTCCCCCACGCCCACCCACCATCCGGGGCCGCGCCCCCTCCCCGGCAAGGAGCCATTCAGGTAAGGGAGGGACCAACAACCGCGACCACGAGATCGCCGGCGTCAGAGACACGCGGGTGTCATCCGAATTCTTAGTGGGTGGCGATGCGTGGGGGACTGCGCAGATCCCGTGCCCCACCCGGGGCAGTGGGTCTGATGGCCTGCGAAATGGACACCGAGGACTTGAGAAGCCCACAATGCACAGCTATCCGCAGCAGGGAAAGTGCAGGACGTGGGAAGGGGCTTGAAATTGGGACCAGAATCCGAAATAAAAGAATTAGAGGCCCGGAAAGAGGCTGAAGACAGATCTCATCTACTTGAGCATATACAAGGAAGCTGCCTTTTAAATTTTTGATGGCAAGCTAGTCACTTAAAAAACCCTTCTGATGGTTAAAGGAATTAAATGCCCGGCATGGCAGGAGCTCAAATAAATTGTGAATCCATCTCACAGCCCCCGAATTAAACACCTGCATTCACAATGGGCAGGTGACTCAGGGCAGACAATGGAATTGTTAGCTCCTCAAACTAAACTGAGCAACTACAAGCAACTCTGTACACTCTTCCAACCTTGAGCCACTGCCTTTTGCTATTCAAAATCACATTTTGTGTCGTTGTAATACTAAATATTTATTGACTCCATAAGTTGAATTTCTACCTAAGAGTTTTGTTTCCAAATGTCGGAAGCCTCTGGCTTTATTTGTGTATGTTGTGAGTGGCCTTTGAAGTTCCTGAAGGTTTTGAGAGGACAAAACAGAGGTTCTTGGTGATTAGCTAAGGCTGAGAACATGGTGTCAATGCTCAAAATACAAAGTGGTGGGGGACTCTGTGAATAGGTTAGGGAAATGAAAAATTATCTGGATGCTGGTACAGCAAAACACCTTCGTGCTTAAAAAAAAAATGTGAAAAGGAAGAAGGCCTCTTCCCCACCCTTGTGATTTTCAACTTCGGGCCCAGAACTCCCAGGCCAGAAGTTCCCAGGCCCTCTTAACCCAGTCAAGGAACCTCCCCCCCTCCGCCCCCAATACCGTGTGCCCCACCCGTGGGGATTGAACTCGGGACCTTGCGCTTGCAAGGCAGGCGAGGTGTCACTGAGCTAAATCCCGGGCCCTAGCTCCTCCCCTCTTTAATGTCTCTTGGGCCAAACCTTGAAGCCAGTTGAGAAAAGGCTAAAATGTTCAATCAAGGCTTTGCCGAAACCTCAACAGGAAACAGACCCCACATATGGGTTCTTGCAGCCTGCACAGACTGTTACAAAGCTTAGAGTATCGGGTTGGCTGTTTCCTGGAAGCTCAAGAAACCACTCTTAGCTGTGCCCAAAACCCCTTTCCAGAGAAGGAGAACCTCATTGACAAGCCAAAAGGGGAAGACTGTGCCACTTCTGAAAGTATCACACCTCATCTGGGAATGCATTTTTTTTTTCATCGAAAGCCAGGCACTATTCTAAGCTGTTTTGAAATAGCCCCTCATTTAAATCATTCACGCCCCAGAAGAACCCTTGAGCTAAAATCTGCCATTACCCCTTTACAGCTGAGGTACTTCCCTTATCCCAGAGGTGCAGATGAGAAAGCTCAGCAACATAAGGGTAAGCACTGTGCCCAAGGGCACGCAGGTACTGAGTGGGAGAACCAGGCCTCGAACCTACCACCTGCATTCTTGCTGTACAGGTATGGTCTGCCTTTGTCAAAATGGAATCTAATCCTGCAAACTGAAAATAGCTTTTTGATTTAGAAAAGAATGAATCAGCCCTTCCTGCCCTCAGGAAGAGGCATCCTCTGGGATATCAGCAAGAGTATTTAAACTGCTCATATTTACATTTTAAAATATTTATGTTTCCTCTTCCCTCAATTATTCCCTACAGCAGCACCAGCATCCCTAATGAGATTTAGCTAGAAACCAGTCCCCATCCTCCTGAAATCTCATTTAGTCCAACCAGAGGCTCATCAGTAAGGGGGTAAGGCAGGTTAAACCAAAGGCACCTGTCTTCCTACTCCAGGCTGGCAGTGGGGACACTGTGTTCTTGGGACAGAGTTCATTCCTGGATTCTGCTCTGGATCTTTACAAGGCATTCAATCTGCCTGTCTTCACTTGGGTTCAGAGGACTGGACCCAAGGGCCAGCCAGGAACAGCTAGGAAGAGAAGTCACTCTTCTCATGACTGGGTGGGTTATCCAGGTAAGCCTAGGTGGCAGAGTCCAGCTGATCTGTGAGAGGCCACACAGACCCCAGCCCCAAGGGACTCCCATAGATTGAAGTCCACAGTACCCAGATAGAAGCCACTAGTCCTCCCGGGCTCCACCATGATGTGGATGGGCATGTCATTTCTCCCCAGCTTTGCTGCAGTTAGGATACCTGTTCCCTGCCCATCTCCTGGACCTCCTTTCAGTCTCATCCTCTGTTCACAGCACTGCAGCCACACTGGCCTTCTCCAGGTTTCCATGAACACCCCAACACCATTTCCTGCCTTGGGTTCTTTGCTTGAGCTGCCTCCAATCCTGGAGGGTTTTACCTCCTTACCTGAATATTCCCTCTCAACCTTCAGGTCTTACCTTAAATGTCACTTCCTTTGGTCCTTATTTCCTGACCTGTATTTCTCTCTTGCCCTTCTTCTTTTCTGGAGAGCACCTATTCCTATTACACTTTGAAGTGCTTTCATTTTGGTCTCACACTGGATTCTGCCGCAGGGTATGATCACCAGGAGTGCAGGGTCTGACTGTTCAGAGCCCCATTGTGTCTCTAGCAGGTAGCATGGTGCTGGATACAGTAGCTGCTTGACCAGGATGCATTTGTCAGTGAGGCTCTACCATGACCTTTCACCCTCCTGAACTCTACAACAGTGTGGGAAACTGCAGCCAGTACCCACTCTCCCCCAACTCTTCCCATCCTGTCCTGTGCTCACTAATCCCCAAAGTGCTGCTCTAGTAGACCACTTTTATCCTGAGAGCCCTCCCTCTCCAGCCTCCATGCTCTGAGCCAGTGGTTGTCACTCAACTGCTGTCTTCCTGGTACCTCCAGTCCCATGAGCCTTTGGTTCTTGGCCACACCTCTGCTTGAAACCTCAATGCTATGTCAGCTCCTCTTCCCACAGCCAGGCCTTTCTGTGATGCAGAGGAAATGCACAGAGCCATGCAGACTCTGAAACCACCAACAGGCACAGTCCCGGACCCCACTGGGCCTTAACACCCTTTAATCAGTCTCTGAGAAACAAATGAATGGTACATAAAATGAAAAAAGAGGGAAAGATCAACAATTCTAACTCCAGGGGTCATTACTATTTCCATTTTATTGTTTTTATATGCTAGTTTTGTCCTCTTTTATAAAAAAGTCATTTGAGCTGACCTGCAATCTCAAATATCTTCTTTATAGCTGAGATTAAGGTAAATGTACATTTTGTAATCTAAGTTTTTCAACTATGTACATGATAACATGAGTATTTTTCAGCTAATAATAAATCTTCACAAAGTACACTTTTAATTTACATTCCATGTGGATATATAATTTTTTACAACTTCTCTGCTTGGTTTCTAGTTTGAAGGTATGATACTACATTCTTTGACAAGTATCTATGTACATAATTTGTCGGCATGTATTTTTTGCCTATATTTGTGTCCTTAGGAGAGACCCAGAGAGGGATCCCTGTGTTAACAGTATGCAAGGGCCTAGGACTCTGACTGAGATAAGCTGTGAAGGCCCAGAGGCACCAGTTGCACAAAGGGACATCCTCTCAGTGTCCTGGGAAGCTCCTTTGGTCACTCCTGGCAGCAGCCAGCCCTAACTACTCTCGTGCATGTATGTTCCCAGTGCCTACCATCCTCTCTGGACAGATGGTTTTGCTTCCTTCTTCAGAGAAAACTGAAGATATCAGTTATGGAAATCAGTTCATTAATCAACTGACCGCAAACAGGAAGCATTCCCTGGATCATCGGGTGGATGCCCTGGCATCACGAGGGTGCCTTCAAAGGAAGATGGAGACAGATGGGGTCCGAGATCTGGCAGTGGGGGAGAGACTCAGCTCAGTACTGATGGTTTTGAGGGCAGAGGAGAAAGGCATGAGCCAATGAAAAGCGGGCTCCTCTATAAGCTCAAAAAGGCAAGAAAACAATCCTTCCCTGTGTGACCCAGAAGGAACAAAATCCCCAAAAGATCCATATTAGGCTTCTGACCTCCAACGCTGTACAATAATTGAGACATTTTAAGCCCCTGAGTGTGGGACAATTTATCACAGCAGTTGTTTTAGATTGCCCTGGCCTTGCTGGGCACTCAGTTTCCCCACTCTTCCTCTAGCAAAGACCCAGTAGACACCCATTGGCTGAATGCTGGCCAGTCAAGCTTCGTATTCTAAATGGAAACTGTACTTCAAACTGCTCTAATGGGATTCAGACTTAGCTAAGAGGCATTGTTTTCTGTTGTAGTTGTTCTACAACTGCTAAACACTGACAATCTCAGGTTTTGGGATCTTGGACAGCCATTTAAATACCTTTCAAAAATGTACATCAGAATATTTTCTAGTCACTCAAAAACATTTTCAATTTTAATCTGCTCAAACCTTATAGAATGTATTACTAATTCTTCCCTTTAAAAGTGTACTCTTTTGTTAGGTGGCTAAAAATCATAGTTTTATTAGTTTTGAACATTAATAATGTTGTTTTCTATAAAATTCTGCACTTTCATGCTTAACCCTTAATTATTTCTGGTAATACTTGTCACTTGCTTGTCCAAAGGCAATGCAAGCTTCCTGCACTAAGGATTCTTTTGGAACAATACCCACAACAATGGCCATTTTGTGTTCATATGGAATAATAGTTTAAATAAGAGGACTCTAATTATGGTTATCAAGAAAAAGTCTAAACCACTAGTTTTCTTTTGGGCAGAGAGATAGAAACAAGAATGTATCTGATTTATGTGCGGGCCCACATAGCTCCTTTTTGCAAAATGTGGCTTTAAACCAGCTAATCTTTTAAAAGTCTTTACACTGACTAATTTAGAAGCAAGGAGAACAAATGTGGGAGTATAAATGTAAGGCACTGAATAAGAGTGATAATCTCTGCCAATGAACACACTGCTGTGTTTCTGGGTACCCAATGCTGTTCACGATTTTCATTTAGATGGAGCTTCCTGGAGCTCGTCTTGCCTCCCCAGCACGATGTGCTACGTGACTGGAATTCAGATTTGGGAGGTTAGATCTCCCCAGGATCTTAGAGAACAGACTCTTCAGCCTCTTTTGTTCTAGAGGATGAAGAGAGTGACTGTCTCAAACATGCACCTCAAGAAAGGTGATCCCTTGCCCACTGCTTTGCACACAGCCCATCTCTGGGTCCAGTTCTGCAGCTTGCCATCTCTCTGGTAGTTTGACTTTTTGGCAGGACAAATTAGCAGCATTCATTTTTATTGGGTAGGGAAGCAGAATTTCATTCATCTGATAAATTATAAATAAAAAGGAAAAGGTTTTAAATCACAAAGATTTTATAATCATCCGTCCTTGGGCAGCTCCTTATTCGTGGCTTAGTTATAAACAAAAACATGTTCAGAATGCAGTTGTTTGGTACTCAACACACACACCTTTTTCTGAAAACTGCTTGAGTAGCTCTTCCTTATCTCTGTCAGTGAAATGCTGTGACTGTGAGGTGAAAGAACGAAGTGAATGTTTCTATAGCAAATGGTAACACTAAAAATAGTGTTTGGAGTGAAAGTAGGATGTAGAATAATTTCTTCATTGTTTCCATGGAAAAATGGGAGAGAGAATGATGTCTCCACAGTCTTACAGCCAAGAGGCCTCAGGCAGACCTGGAGACTTGCTGAGAAGAAATAGGAGGCCATCCACTGGCATGGTAATGCTCAACAATTGTTATGCATTTTGCCACCCTCTCTGTCCCCTCCTGTCCTAAATGTCCAGGAGCCTGTGGTTTACTTCACACACACACACACACACACACACACACACACACATAAAAGTCCTCACTGACTGTTTTTGTATCTAATTGCCTACTGCCTGATCAGTGTTCAGTCTGTGAAGAACTGCTTAGGAGCAGGGATCCTCTGGGAAACTGAGATGTAGGCAAAGGTTGTTTTTGGTGCACTTAAAGAGTCCTCTTGCAGCTCAAAGACCCACACAGCAGATGCCCTAGACCTGCCTTTGGGAACCAAAGCCCCCTTCCTTGCCTAACCCTTAGCTTTCATTCAAATACACTATTAATACTAATATTAAAATACAATTATTAAACTTCAGCTAGAAAATGAACATGCTCATAGATCAATCCCTTCAAAGGGGTAAATTACAAGCATTGACTTGATGCTAACCATTGAATAAAGATACATGTAATTTTCCAAAATCCGGAAGAAAAAGCCCTAGAAAATGCTTGACCATTGGTGAAAAAAGCACAGGAAAGGGCACTGGGGGAGGGGCTACTGGGATGCAGGTCTTTCTGGTAGTCTCCTCACAACACCCATGAGTCAGCTGTATAGAAGGCTTTGGTAGCAGACACATGTTCTTGCTTAATCCTCACAATACACCTATGCAATAAATACCATCCTTGTTTTTGGAATTAGTAAACTCTAAGCGAACTTGCCAAAGTTGGAGTAGCTAGTAAATGAGAAAGCCAGAATTGAGACCCAACAGGAACCAACCCAAAGCATTTAGGATGAGGCCTGATGCATATACACTTAGAAACTACCCTTTCTCCTCATTGTGGAGAGTTCAAATTCCAATAACTGGGGTAAGATAATTTGTCATTTCTGAACTCAAACATTTGGCAGAAACTTGAATGTACTTCTTTTCAGTCTATGGGGCATGACAATAAAACCAGAGAGCTGTGTGAGCTGCATATGGCAAGGCAGACTCTCCTGCTTTTCTGGAGTTGCCTGAAGTTTAGGGAGGCCACCCTCTTACCTCCCATGACTTAATTTTCTGTGGTGGCCTGAGGACAGACTGAGCCAAAGTGCTCCTGCTTGCTCAACACACAGACAGGCTCTGGCTGGAGAGGCCTGAGATTAAAGTCATTCGGGAGATACAGAATTCTGGGAAGATGGCTTTGCTCTCCAGGCTTTAGCTGAGCAAGCAGCACATCCCTGAATTCAGCAACCTAAAAAATAATCAGAACTGTGAATTGTACATTGATACACTTTTAAAAATCAAAGAGAATTTTTAAACTTTATTCTAAACTTCTGCCCTTGAGAAAATGGTGTAGGAAGGGCTGAACAACTAGAAAACTGGAGAAAAAAAGATATAAAATTTTGATGTTCATTTAACTACCAGTAACACAGAACTGTGATCACTGAGAAAAGGGAAATAAAGAAGGTGAGCCCTAAGATCACCTTGGCTTCTTGCCTGAAGGTGATTTCTGGACTGCGTGGGCAGAGAGAAGGAATCTGAAGTCTGGTAGTCTTGCTGAGCTATGGAAATGGAGCTCAGAATTCAGGGAGGCTGAGGGAGCTGGAATTTGCCTGGCAGAGATCCAGAAAGAAGACAGCCTTAGGGGAAAAGAGTTCCAGAGATAGTCTTTGGGGATCACACAACTCATCAGTGGAGACCCCAGAAGGCTCACAGCTTGATGAGGGACCGGATTTTTCCTGGATTAACCATTCTCTAGACCCATCCCAACAAGCGTTATGGGTTGGATTTGCCCACCATCCCATTCATATGCTGAAGTCCTAATTCCCAGAACCTCGGAATGTGACCTTATTTGGAAGAGTCATTGTACATGTAATTAGTTAAGATGAGGTCATACTGGACTAGGGTGGGCCCCTAATCTCATGCATTGTTGTCCTTATAGAAAGGGGAGATTTGCCAGGTGTGTTGGTGCATACCTATAATTCCAGGACTCTGGGAGACTGAGGCAGGCAGATCACAAGTTTGAACCCAGCCCAAGCAACTTAGTGACTTAGTGAGACTCTGTTTCAAAATTTAAAAAAATTAAAAAAGGCTGGGGATGTTGCTCAGTGCAAAGGTCCTGGATGCAATCCCCAGTACCACAAAAAAGGGGTGGGGTGGGAATGTGGTCACACACACACACACACACACACACACACACACACACACACACGGAGGCTGTTCTGGTTTAGATAAAAAATGGCCCCCAAAAGCCTTATGTGTGTGGAAGGTGATTGGATTATGGGGGTGCTATATTCATCAGTGGATTCATCTACTAATGCGTTCATAGCTGAATGTGTTGTTGGAGTTGGGGCCTGGTTGGAGGTTAGTCACTGGGGCATGACCTGGAAGGACATGTTCTTGTCCCAGGCTCCTCCCTCTCCCTCTCTGCTTCCTGGCTGCCTTGGGTTGAGCGCCTTTCCCTCCACCAGCCCCTTCTGCAATCCTGTTTCTGCCTTGGAGCCAGCTAGCTATGGACTGAAACCATGAGTCAAAATAAACCTCTCTCCTTCAAGCTGGGGGTATCAGGTATTGTGTCCCAGAGATGGGAAAGTGACTCAGACACAAGGAGGAAGCCATGTGAGCATGAAGGCAGAGGTCTGGGTGATACATCTGCAAGCCAAGGGATGCCAAGGATGGCCAGCCAACCCCACAAAGCTAATCCAGAGTTGTGGAACATCTCCTTTGTAACTCTGCTGACACCCTTGTGTGGACTTCCAGCCTCCAGAACTGTGACACATTTATGTTGCTCACCACCCAGCCTGTGGGACTTCATGGCAGCCCTAGCAAACTAACACATACAATTTAAAAGCACATGTGTGGGTGACCGCGGGAAGTGGGAGATGCAGTGGATGGCATGCCCTTTAAGCACATGGGCTGTGCCCTGGCCAGGTCAGTGTATAGCCGCATTGCCTCAGCCAGTTCTAAATGTCAAAAGGCTGAATGTCCACTTCATGAATCTGCATGAAATAGAAACTATGAGTGATTGAGTCTCTCCAGATGAGACCCTGATGTGAGACAGGCAGAGACAGACTTTTTCATGGCATTCATTGAAGACCATGCTTATAGACTTTACACATGTGAAGACTACCCTTTCCTTGGGGAGTAGTGCTTTAACCAGCTTACCAAGTGGTTAACATGGTAATCTGGGAACCTATGTGATCAACAGGCAGACCTCCAAAAAGCCTGTCTGGTATCTTTCATCCAGTAGGCTCAAAGAGGCAGGAAAGACCTGGGTGTACTCCCACAACAGTGTTTTTCCATCAGCTACTGGCCAAAGAGCGAAGTAAAGCATTAAAACAAAATTAAGACTTTCCTTTCTTGGCCTATTCAGGAAAAGTTCTTTGATGATCAGCTCATTTTTAAAGACTTAAAAGCTGCAAATGCTGCAGTCTAACTGGTGTGTGATCTTTTCTATTCCCATTTTTACATACAGTTACATTGTATGTAACAGCTGTGTGAAAAACATCTATCATCTCCCAGCCCATTCCATCCCCAAATTTTAATTTTAATTTTTAATTTAATTATTTATTTTTTTGGTACGGGGGATCAAACTCAGGCTTGCGAGGCAGGCGCTGGAACCACTGAGCTAAATCCCCAGAAAATTTTAATTTTTAATATCTGAGTTGTTTTGAATTTTTTGGTTCAATCACAGGATTGCTCTTTTGTAGTCTCCACATTTATACACTTTATGATAGCTTTACAAAAAAGAAAAGAAATAGGAAGGAAAAAGTCTGGAGGGCAAAATGGATTTGCTCTTCATACTCTATAAAGAACTGATTCACTCTAAAAACATGCAGAGTAGCTAGCCCAGCATTGCCATTCCTTCCCAAAAATGAGACTTTAAAAAAATAGACTACCAACAACTCCAGGCCCCTTGAAAGAATGAAACCAAAAAAAAAAGAATGAAACCACCACTGAGCCCATTAGTGTTGAGGTGACAGGCAGCATGAGAAGTCTCAGTGAAGCCTATGCCTCTTGTCATATCGATGTGTGGCCTGAATTGAGACAAAGCAGGGAGAAACTGTGTGGTTTTCGTCCTACAATTTTTTTTAAACTTAAGGTTGCCACAGAAACACTGGGATTTTGAGATAAATATCTGAAAATCTTCCAAGATTCTCCCCCAAAGAAAAGTAGGGGAACTGCTCTTTCCATACATGGGTGATATAGTGTGTAATAAGCAAGGTCATGGAGATGAGGAAGGATCTGGATTGTGAAGGGTACAAGAAATGTAAATGGTATAGCATTAAATGTCCTGGGCTTGACTCAGTCCTGAAGTAGTTGTCTCTCTGGGGGAACTTTTAAAAACTTCCTGAACTTTAATTTTCCTAAATAGGATTAAGACTGAATGGCTTATAATATATGTGATTTCAAATTCAGACATGCAGTAGTTCTGGCAAAAATAAAACAAAAAAAAGCAATAGGCTCACTTTCATTTCTTCTTGGTATGTGAGAGATGACAAAGAACAACTTTTTGAAAGTTCTGTATTATGCATATTGTTATTTAGTACTGCTGTACTTAAATTTCCATTGTTTTCATGTTAAAATAATAGCCATCCTTTATTGTGCATTTACAACATGTCATGTGCTGGACCAAACCTGCTAGACTGTCTCATTTTACTCTTTGTTTATCCTCATTGACACTGAAGAAATAAAGTTTAATAGAGACAGCCAGGATGCAAATTTAGGTCCTACTGGTTTCAAAGTCAGCACTTTCAACCACTATACTCTACAAGACCTAGTTTGTCTATTTTGAATTAAAAGTGTTTTCCCTTATAATAAATTCACCTTCTGTTAATTTCTTCATAATGATAGACATACTAGTTATGTCTATGTGAGTATATAGCAAAGAGTTTCCAGTGGATGAACAGAAATTCATTCTATTATAGGTAATCAAAAATCTCTAGTAAAATATAAACCTATACTTATAAACCTATAAGTATACTTACAATATACTTATAGTGTAACCTATAAGTATACTTATAAACCTATATTTATAGAATGTCCATAAATAGAAAAAGAGAACTTATTAATATTTCCCTTCATAAGAAATAAGATTATTTCTTAATCCAGAAAAAAATTAATAGATCTGTCATATGAAAAATAACATGTTCTTTTAAACATATTTTCTTTTTTCAAAACAAAGATCAATCCTGTTTAAAGGAAGATAAAAACAATTGAGACCCTCAATGACATGTACATTGTCCAGCATCCAATAAAAGATTTGTCATGCTAAGAAAAATGTGATCTATACTTAGAGGAAAAACATCAGTCAATAGGAAAAGATGAAGAATTTATAGATTATAGAGCCAACAGACAAGTAAAGTTGACTGTTATAACTATGTTCTTGCATTTAAAGAAAAACATGAACATAATGGAGAGAGGAAAGGAAGGGTGCTCTATGTATGTATCTATGTTGTATGTATCTATAAGTCTGTATTGAATCTATCATCTTGCTATTCTTCTTTCTCTTTGTTCAAATGCTTATTTGCTGAGAGAGAGAGAGACAGGCAAACAGAGAGACAGACAGAGACAGAGAGGAAAAAGAAATTTTAGGAGTGAAAAATACAGTATCTGAAAGCATTATGGCTTGTGTTTAGAGGTCCCCCCAAAGCCTCATGCAGTCAGCATTTTTCAGAGTTGGCTGAATCCAAAGTGGGTGATTTATTCATGGTGCAATGCTAGGCTCAAGGGCCCTAAGAGTAAGAGTGTAAGTACTACCTACCCTAACACATCTGGATAAGATATAAGGGATAGAAAGAGCTGTTGTTGTCCCTTGTTGCTTTTGCTGTCTTCTGCCACCATGAACTGTTGTCCCTTTGCCACCCTGCCTTGGAGCCAGGTGATTATGGACAGAAACCTCTATGAACTGTAAACCAAATAAACCCTTTCCCCCTTAACTTTGGGTATTTTGTCTCAACAATGAGAGAAAAGTAACTATTATAGTGAGAAATTCACTGGATGGGCTTAACAGCAGTTTAAGCAATGTGGAAGGGGAAACAATGGATGAATTTGAAGAATTTATCAAAATAAAGCACAGAGAAATTAGATTTTAAAAAATAAAACAGCCTCAGGGAGGTGCATATCAAATGTTCTCACGTCCATTGCAGTGGAGTCCAAATGGGGACTAAAGAGAAGGAAAGAACAACAACACAAAATCTTAAAGAAACAATGGTTGCAAAACGTCCAATGTGAAGAAACATAAACCCAAAGTTGATTCTTTGAAAATATCAACAGTATTGACAAAGTTTTAGCTACACTGACCAAGAGAAAAGAGAAAGAAGTATGAAATATAGGGTAAGTGGGAAGGGTAGGGGAAAGGAAAGAAGGGAAAAGAAAAGATATGAGAAAAGGAATAAATGGATACAGTCTTTGTAAATAGGGAAGGGTGGAGGGGGTGAAGGGAGGGCAGGGGAATGGAGAAAAAATAAGAACCAAGATACATCATGTAAAGGTACAAGATCCCAACGTTGAATGTAACTGTATTGTATACCTAAAATGTACCAATAAACTTAATGTAAAAAAAGAAGTATGAAATAATTAAAATCAGACATGAAAAAAGGAACCAGATGTGGTGCATGCCTGTAGTCCCAGCACTCAGGAGGCTGAGGTAGGATTGTTGTGAGTCTGAGGCCAGCCTGGGCTACACAGTGACTTCAAGTCCAGCTTGTCTCAACAAACAAACAAAAACAAAAACAAACAAAAAGTAAAATAAAAAAATGAAAAAGGCAGCATCATGACTAATCTTATGGAAATAAAAATTATTATAAAGGTATACTAAAAGTAATCATATGGCAATAAATGAAAAGCCTAGTGAAATGGAAAATTCCTAGAAAGACAATTCCCAGCTCCTTCTGTGAGGGTCGTATTACCTGGACAGAAAAGACATCACAAGTAAAGAAAACTACAGACTAATATCTATTATGGATAAGTATGCAAAAAATTCTCAATAAAATACTAGGAAAAATAATTCAGCAACATATAAAAAGGACCAGGATTCTGAAATGCAAAAATGGGTTCAACATATAAAAACCAATCACTGCAAACAACATATTAATAAGGACAAATGACAAATAAGCATCATATTAGACAAAAAGTTTAAAAAGGATTTGATACAATATAACACTTATTGCCAGGGATTTAGTTCAGTGGTGCCACCACCTGCCTTGCAAGTGCAAGGTCCCAGGTTCGATCCCTGGTACAAAAAAAACACAAAATCTCACTCCAGAAAGAATGGCTGCTATCATAAAATCAACCAATAACAAATGCTGGCGGGGCTGTCGGGAAAGAGGAACACTGTTCCACTGCTGGTGGGAGTGTAGACTGGTGCAACCACTGTGGAAATCAGTATGGAGACACCTCAAAGAACTAGGACTGG
>NW_004624749.1:4010252-4041672 GCF_000247695.1 Heterocephalus glaber
AAGGGAAGGGGAAAAAAAATAAGAACCAAGAGACTCATGTAATGGTACAAGATCCCAATGATGAATGTAACTGTATTGTGTACCTAAAATGTACCAATAAAGTTAATGAGAAAAAAAAGACAGTCTCTCTTATGAGTATGAAGTAGAAATCTATAGAGAATAAAAAATATTTCAACCTTGACCTCATAACATACATACAAATTAATTTCAAATGGATTATAGCTCTAAAATTGATGAGCAAGACATTAAAGTCCATAGAAAATAATATGAGATATAATTATGACCATTAGGTAGGGAAAGAGTTCTTAGAACAACAAAAAAGCATACTAATGAAGAAAGTTATTGATAAAATGGACACTATTAAAATTAAAAACTTCTGTTTATTAAAATACATCATTCAGTGAGTGAAAATTCTAGTTACACATGTAAGGTTACTTTCAACATTTATTATCAACAATGGGCTTGTATCCAGAGCTTATAAAAAACTGTAATTTAACACAGAAAATCCAATAGAAAATTAGATAAAATACTTGAATAGGAACTTCATAAATACATACACCAACTGGGAAATAAGCATCCAAAAAGGTGTTCAACTAATTAAAGTTAGTCAATAGGAAAATGCAAGTTATAACCATAGTGAAATATTGCTTAACACCCACCAGAATGGCAGAAATTTAAATGACTGACAGTACCAAGCTTGTGGAGTGACATGAACTCCCTTGTATAGCTAGTGGGTGTGTAAATTAGTGCAATTACTTTGGAAAATAGTAAGGATTATCTAAGGTGAATACACACATACTCGAACCCAGTAATTCCAGTAGTAGATGTATATCCCCATGCACACCAACAGACATGTCCATGAATATTCACAGTAGTATTAAGGATCCAAACTAGGAAAAACTCAAATGTCCATTACCAGCAACATTAAGAAGTAGTGTTTATCTGTACAATGGAAACAAACTGAAAATATAGCTACATTTATCAACATGTGTAAATTTCATAAAACATTGAGAAAAAGAAAATAATTCTATTCTATTCATAAACATGTCCAAATAGGCAAAACTAAATTATAAGCCTTAGAAATCAGCATTGGATATTGGTTATTGGATAAGGTAGGACTAGTAACTGAGATTAGGTACAAAAGAAACCGCTGAGACTTGATATGTTTCGTACTTTTACTCAATATGATCATTTTATGGTTGTCTATAATTCATAAAACATTCATATAGCATACTTTTCTACATTTTAACAGTTAGAATAAAGTGCTTTCTATGAAGTATTGCTAAGATTTAATTTTTATTATATTTTTCTAATAATAAAATAAAATTAGAAGAAAATACTTCTCCCCTCATCCCAACAGGTGACTTTTTCTAGCCTTTCTTAATAATCTGTCATGTAGATGTCAGGTGTACGAGGCTGTAAGATTACGGTTACAAAGATTTTGTTTTCCAAAGAAAGAGAAACTTCTCCTTCTCATTGTAGAACCAGAGATGTCTGCTTCATTTTAACCCAGAAAGTTTTTAAACAATAAGCACAGTACATGCAGAGGACAGCACAGAAAAGCAGCCAGAGGGACAACAGTCTGCCCTGTCTGGTTTTAATGATTGGTGGAAACTTCTCAAATAGATTATTCCTACTCATTCTTTTCATTCAGAATTAGCCTCTATAAATCTGCCATTCATTGCCATAAAAGAAGATACTACTCTATTGCTTCATGTATGAATTAGCCACTTGCCCCAGTGAAATGTTTATTTCAAAACCTCTGGAGACAAACTGACTGTTAGATGGGAGCTTGATGAAAACCACAAATCACTAAACCAAAGCTGAGAAACTGTCTCTGAACAATCCAACTTCATGAGTAACTGAGTTTATGGATAAGCACAAGGATTTGAAAGATGTTATGATGAGGGCTATCACATTCAGATACAAAATAGTTACAGCAATAGCCATAGTTCAATCAAGATTCAGAATTAGGAGAAAAAAAATTCTTCCTGTATTACAGCAACTGCAATGTTCTAATTATGAGATTGGGCACGTTCAGGGTGAAATGGCCATACACTGTTCCAATTACAAATATAACTATATTTCAAACTTTTTATAAGAGGCCATTAAAAGTTCTGGGTTTTTATGGACATTCTCTCCATTCTCTTTCTCTCTCCCCCCAGTCTGTGTAATTGTTATTAATGTTTTCAGAAGACATTGGATATGGCTTTCCTCTAATAGATGTATTGAAGTTTTGATATTAACACCTACAGTACCCAGGACTAATTGTCCTTTTTGAAATAGAAGTCCTGAGAATGGTCAGAGAGACTTGTTTCATCATGACTTAACCTGACTAAATTTTACAATTCTGGGAAGGTAAGGGAGGGTTCTTGAGTTGTTTCCTGCTGTGACCATCTTCTTCAGATCTGCCTTTACAGATCTGCCTTTACCTCCATTCTGCAAAGACCTACTTCCTGCTTTTAATGTGAATAAGCAATTATATAAATCATTACATCAAGTTATTGAAACTATGTTGTGCTTTCAAAGAAAAGTGTTTTAAATCAAAAGTTTTAATTAAAAAAATTTAAAAGGCAGAGAGAAGTGAAATAATGTACATGCAATTGAAGAATTCCCTCAGAGTAGTCCATATTGCCAATGGACAGGCATGCAGTTTATCAATCATTTGGCAGAGCACAGGAAATATGTTAAGATTGACTGGACTGAAATGGAGTTTCAGTGATTGCTTAGTTGCAGGCAAGTCTTGAGGAAGATCATTCATTCATTTGCTCCTGCAACAAGTATTTATTGAAATCTATAGGAAAGTTGTGTGGGTGTGTATACCATTTACTCTAATAGCAAAATAAACATAAAATATAATTCTTCATTTACTTAGGGACAAAAGTATTTATATATTTTTGTCTTTTTTGTTTTTGTTGAAACTTTATGAGATTTGGTCTCCATTTTACTAAATGGGTAAATTTATGATGCAAAGCTTCCTGTAAGTAGAGCACTAAAAATTTAAGACAAAAAGAGACACAGGTTTTCCCTCAGTACTAGATCACAGACACTTAGAAAGGGAAGGGACTCAGAAAGAACAATGATGCTCATTTACCAGTTGAAAATCTGGTCTTTCTCATAAGGAGAGCATCTCCAGCAACATCAGCTCCCTCCAGAATTGTTCTCAGCTTCAGCTTCTACCTGCCCTTGTCTGACTTCTGACGTCACACCTCTCTGCATCCCTTACTAACAGTAATGAAGAGCATCTCTCCAAAGGAAGGGACTTCTAGTATTCATAAATGGGGACCTTTTATCTTTGTGGACATCAAATACAAATATTCTTCTAAGATCTGAACCTGTTTATCCCTTATCAGTATCATCTTATTCCTCTATTTTCAATAGTAGTTGTAGCAAAAACCCCAAAACACCCCCCAAAAAACACCCCACCAAAAACCAACTTAAAAAAGAGAAAAATGAAAATCTACTCTGACAGTTTAAATTCTAAAAGTAAATTAAGATAATTAAAAAATACCTGAGGGAAGACGCAGAATGGAGTTGTGAGGAGCTCGACCACTAAAAAATTGGAGGAAAGACACGAAGCGCGAGGGGGCGCGAGTGTTAGCGCCTCCATTGGCTCCTCCATTGGCCAGCTTCCTTCTCTACAGACTGCCACCCGCCCGCGTGCCAGCTGGCTTCGTTATGGCGGCCCGCAGCCCCAGCATCGTGACAAGGTCTGGCTATGTCACCCATCCAGACACCTAACTCCTGGACTCAAGTGATTCTCCTGCCTCCATCTCTTGAGTATCTGGGACTGAAGGAATGCAACCCCATGCTCTGTGGAATTTTCTTTTAGTTCTCTTTAGTTCATTGGGCAATAAATGGGGCATATCATTTTCTCTGCTATAGTGACGATTAGTGATGATGAACCAGGCTATGACCTAGATTTATTTTGTATTCCTAATCATTATGTTGAAGATTTGGAAAAGGTGTTTATCTCTCATGGATTAATTATGGACAGGACTGAAAGGCTTGCTCGAAATGTGATGAAGGAGATGGGAGGCCATCACATTGTAGCTCTCTGTGTTTTCAAGAGGGGCTATAAATTCTTTGCTGACCTGCTGGTTTACATTAAAGCACTGAATAGAAACTGAGATGAATCCATTCCTATGACTGTAGATTTTATCAGACTCCAAGAGCTACTGTAATAACCAGTCAACAGGGGACATAAAGGTAGTTGGTGGAGATGATCTCTCAACTTTAACTGGAAAGAATATCTTGATTATTGAGGATATAATTGACACCGGCAAAACAATGCAAACATTGCTTTCCTTGGTCAAGCAATATAATCCAAAGATGGTCAAGGTCGCAACCTTGCTTATGAAAAGGACACCTCGAAGTGTTGGATATAGGCTAGACTTTGTTGGGTTTGAAATTCCAGACAAGTTTGTTCTTGACTATGCCTTTGACTATCATGAATACTTCCAGGATTTGAATCATGTTTGTGTCATTAGTAAAACTGGAAAAGCCAAATACAAAGCCTAAGATGAGAGTTCAAGTTGTCAAGAAATATTGGGAGTCCTACTGATATTGCCAGCAGAATTATCAGATGTTCTAGTTTTGTGGCCATCTGCTTAGCAAAGCTTTCTGCATGAACTTTCTAAGAATTGTTATCTATTTTGTATTTTAGAAATGTCAGTTGCTGCATTCCTGAACTTTTAATTTGCACTGTGAGCCTACAGATTATCAGTTCCCTTTGGGTGGATTGCTTAACTTGTGAATGGAAAAGTCTCATAAATTATACCACTATTAAATGAGACTACTGAAATTGTATCTGTAAGAAATGTTTAAAGAGAAAAATATTAGTTTTTAAATTGGTATTTTAACTTTTGTATATTCAGGAAAGAACAGAGGTGATGAACGTTGTTCATTATATCGCCATGTGCTTAGAAAAGTAAGAAGCAGTCAGTTTTTTCATTGATATCAGTGACAACATCTAAGAGGTTTTGTTCAGTTGAAAAAAAACATGTTTTGGTAGTGTTGACTCTTTTTCCCACTAGTTCAAGATTATTTCCATTATTCTTTGTCAACAGTTTCTTTTAAATGCAAATAAATAAATTTTTAAAAGTAAAAAAATTGGAGGAAAAGAAGGCAATAAAACTGAGGGTTCTTAGATGTTGGGCTTAGCAAAAAAAGACCTCAAAGTGGATATTATACTTTCAAAGAACTAAAAGAAATTATGTTTTAAAGAATTAAAAAGGATAAAATGACAATGTGTCATAAAATAAAGAATATCAACAATAGGTAGAGTTTTTTTAAAGAACCAATTGGAAATTCTAGTGTTGAAAAGTACAATGACCTAAATGAAAAACTGCTAGATGAAATCAACAGTAGGTTTGCAGTGGCAGAAGAATCACCAAACATAAAGAAAAACAATTGAAAGTTAGCCATCTGAGAAACAGTAAAAAAAAATGGAAAAATATTAACAGTGCCTCAAAGAAATGTGGGATGCCATTCATCTCAGTAACGGATATGCAATAAGAACATGAGAGGACAGGAGAGAAAGATAAGTGGAAAATATACTTGAAGAAATAATGGTTAAAAGTTATATAATTTGTTGTAAAACATTAATGTACATGTGAAATAAGTTCAACCATCTGCAAGTAATATAAACACAAAAAATGCATACCCAGATACATCATAGTCAAAATGTCAAGCTGAAGACAAAAAAGAAAAACTTTGAAAACAGCAAGAGAAAAATGACCCACTATGTACCCCAACATGATTAACAGCTGATACCTCTGCTGTTATATTTGAAAAGCTTCAGCTTACTTCTCATTAGAAACAATGAAGGTCAGAAATCAGTGGTATGGCATACTTAAAATGCTAAAAGAAAAAAAAAATCTTTAAACCCAGATTCTCATGTCTAGAAAAATGACCTCTAAAAAATGAAAAGACATTCTAGTTACACAAAAATGGAGAGAATTTGTTCATGGCAAATAAGCTTTACAAGAAATGCTAGAAGTTGTTCTTTAGGCTGACAGAAAGTGACAAGAGGGAGTAATTCAAATATGCTCAAAAATAGAGTTCTAGTAGAAGCAAGTATACAGGCAATTATGGAAAACTATGAAATTTTCCTATATTGTCTTAACTGATTTTAAAAAGCATTTATATAAAACAATATCCATATAACTATATTATTGGGCCTAAAAGACAAAAAATATAACACATCTGACAAAACAAAGAATGCTAGAAGGATGAGGATGTAGCTCAGTAAAGAGCATATGCTTAGAATTCATGAGTACCTGGACTCAATCCCCAGCAAAACACACACACACATACACACACACATGCACACACATGCATACAAACAAATGTTACTAAAAGTAAAGAGAGATTTTATAAAAGGTCAATACATACACAGACAAAACAATTATATACATATATATGCACCTAACTATGGAGTCCCAAAATACATGAAGCAAAAACTGACAGGTCTGGAATTAGAAACAGACAAACAATAATATTTCACATTATACTGGGAGACTTCAATGCTCTACTTTAAATAATGGAAAGGACAAGTGGCAGATGATCAACAAGGAAATAAGAAATTTTAACAACACCACAAATTAACAAGACATAATTGACATCTATAGAACACTCCACACAAAAACAGTAGAATACACAATTTCTCAAGTGTACATAGAAGATTTCCAGGATAAATTATATATCAGGCCATAAAACGAACTTGAGAAAATTTCAAAGACTGAAATCATGTGAAGTATGTTCTTTGACCACTGTAAAGTTAGAAATTAAAAAAAAACAGAAGCAAATTTGAGGAACTCTGTAAATTAAATAAAACATTGCTGAATAATAAATGAGTCAGAGAAGAAATCACAAGAGAAATTAGAAAATATTTTGTGATGAATAAAAAATAAAAATTTATGGTATTGGGGGCTGGGGATTTAGCTCAGTGGTTCTGCCATCTGCCTCAAAAGCACAAGGTCCTAAGTTCGATCCCTGGTACCAAAAAAAGGGATTATACTTTGTCTTAGTCACTTTTTCATCAATGGGACACAATACCCAACATCCACAACTTAAAGGAGAAGAGATTTGTTTTGGCTCATGGTTTCAGAAGTTTCAGTCCATGTTCAGTAGCCTCCAAGGTAGAAAAGACAAGGTGCACAGACCATGCAGAGGAAAGCTGCCATGTCATGATGGCCAGGAAGCAGAGAGGAGAGAGCGGCTGGGAGAGAGACCCACATCTTTAGACCAGGCCCCACTTTCCAACAGCATGTCAGCCATAGTGTCTGTAGGACCCATTTACCTTCCAAAGCCTTGACTTTGAGGACATAAGAGTTTTGGGAGTCATGCTTGATTTGAACATTCCACCCCTGGCTCCCAAAAGACTCATGTGCATCTCTAAGCAAAATGCATTTAGTCCATCTCTAAGAGTTGCTGAAGTTTTAACAGTTCTAACACTGCTAAAAAGTCCAAGTCCAAAGTCTTTTCTGACTCAAAGCAAACTCTTACTGTGAGTCCCTGTAGAAATAAAAAAGCTAAATACTTTCAAGATACAATGGTGCAGGATAAACATTTCCATTCCAAAAGGGAGAAATAGTGGGATAGGCACCCTTCCCATTCTCCAGATGCAAAGTACCCAGTCTCCTGCCTGTTTGTTTATTTATTTTGGGGTGGGTTTTTTTTTTTTAAAAAAGAGTCTCACTATGTAGAGTTCAGGACAGCCTTGAACTCACTATGCAGATCAGGCTGACCTCAAACTTATAGTGATCCTCTCACCTCAGCCTCCTGAGTGCTGGGATTACAGGCATGCCACACAATGCCTGGCTCTTGGCTTTTTAAAAATGCTTATCTTTTCAGCAACCATGCTCTCCTGTGCCCCAATTTTGCAGGTACTTCCATTCTGGTGAAACAGATAACTTTTCAAATGAGCCTTTTGCTCCTGTTTCTCATTATAAGCCTAGCCAAAAGCCAGTAGAACTACCCATGCCATAGCATGATTAATCAGTTGGCTGCCCTTAATCTCAGTCTTCCAGTCTCAGAACACGGGTGAAACACAGGCAAATTTTCTACCAGAGCATAATATGCAGGGTATGTAGTCCAACTGCTAATGCACTTCCCAATGAAAGCCTCCTGAGCCTGGCCTTTGTCTTCATTTCAAACAACTTTCTGTTCTTCTGATCTCTGACCAATAAATAAAAGGTACCTATTTGGAAAAGAAGTAAGACTATCTCTACTTGAAAACAACAGGAGTGAAAATCCTAAGGATTTCTTAACTAAATTAGTGGATTTTTTTGAAGATGATGATAAGCAGATACTAAAGTTCATATGGAAATTAAAAAGACCCAGCATAGCTAAAAAGAATCTTGAAAACAAAGAGAATAAGGTTTCAAGAATTGTACTTTATGATTTCAAATTTTACTGCAAAGCTACAGTACAGAAAACAGTACTGGCATAGAGAGAGACAGATCAATGAGGTAGACTTGAGCATACCGAAATGAACTATAAAATTTATGATCAACGTATTTTCAGTATGGGTACCATAGCCAATTTGGTGTGGGAAAACAATGGTCTTTACCAAAAAAATGATGTTCAGATAAGTGGATATCTATATGGAAAAGAATTTGGATCCCCATATATATATAAAAATATATATTTAAAAGGATATATATAAAATAAGATATATATTAAAAAGATATATATATCTTATTATATATAAGGGAATCTTATATATATAAAGATATGTATAAAAAGATATATATATCTTTTAAAAAATCTTAAAAATATCTTAACTCAAAGTGGATCATAGATCTAAAGAGATAAAACTCTTAGTAGACCACTTCTTAAGTCTTTTGGCTAAAATCATTAAAAGATGATCAACATCAATAACCATTAGGAAAATTCAAACCAGAACCACACCATTTCATACTTTTTAGAATGGCTATAATAAAAACACAGATAATAGTAAGTGTTGGAGAGGATATGGAGAAACTGAAATCTTCATATATTGCTGATAGTAATGTAAAATAGTACAAGTGCTTTGGAAAACAGTTTGTGGTACTTAAAACTCTTGCTATATTACCCAGCAAGTTCACCTGTAGGTATATACTCAAGAATTTTGAAAATGTATGTCCATACAAAGACTTTTTTTTTTTGGTACCAGGGATCAAACTTGGGACCTTGCGCTTGCGAGGCAGGTGACAGAACCACTGAGCTAAACTCCCAGTCCCTATACAAAGACTATTTACATTAATGTTAATAGCATTTTATGGTAACCAAAAGGCAGAAACAACTCAAAGGTTTTCATGGTTGGATAAATAAAATGCAATATACTTATATAATGGAATGTCAACTGGCAATAAAAATAAATGAAGTACCAGTATCTGCTATAACATGAAGAGCCCCTGAAAATGTTCTAAGTGAAATAAGCCAGTCACAAAATACCATCTATTATATCACTTCTTTTATGTGAAATATCCAGACTAGAAAAATTATAGAGACAGAAAGTAGATTAGTAGGTACCTAGGACAGAGGGTTGTGTGTGTGGAGGGGAATGGGGAATGAGTGACTACTAATGAATACAAGATTTTTTGTGTGTGACAAAAACATTCTTTAAAATTAGATTGTGGTGATGGCTGCACAATTCTGCGAATACGCTATAAACCACTGAATTGTACACTTTAAATAGGTAAATTTATCATGTATGAATTGTATCTCAAAACCACTAGAAAACTGGAAGAAAAAGGACAGATTAAACTCAGAGAAAATGTTCTGAGGGACAGGAACAAATTGTTTATGTTCTAGCATCAGAAAACACCACAAATAGACACTAATGTGTACAAATAAGAGAGTGAACATTTGTTAAGAAAATGATAATTAAATATACTGTTGAAAAGACAGAAAAGATACAACTATGTTCCACTTTATTTCCCTAGCACATCAGAACAATGGAGGTTATTTTGAAAAATTAGCTCTGGCACACAAACTGGTTATTTTGTTCAAAATATAGAGCTCTGACACTGTGCCTGTCAATCATCCTAACATTTATTAAGCATCTGCCTACATTTTCAGCATGGTGAGAGACAGAAAAACAGAAGCAGTATCCCTGTTATATTGACTAAATAAAGCCAAAACACATGAACATTCTTTTCATACGTATTTCATATATTTCATCATATGTTTAGAGATAATCTGTTATGTATAAAGCATTTTTTAGTAAAGGAGAGATGGGGATATAAATGAAAATTGACAAAACTATGTTCCTTTCCCTCAAAATACTCAAATTTATTAGAAAAGGTAAACGTACAAAAATGGGAGTAAAATATGACATTATATGATAAATGGCTACAAAAGTAAACATTTTAATGAGAGGGTCAGAGAAAGATAAAATAATTTGGGCCCTATGAGATTAGAAAAGATTTCAAAAGCTTTCTAGCTATTGATCTGTCTTTCACCTCTTATCTTGAAACAAATGAAAACAAAAACAATATTTATTCATTTTAACTTTTATAAAAGTTACCTAAGATTCAAATCAGTTATTAAGAATCTTCAGCCTGCCTCATTTCCCACACCTGTTTTTCTTGCTCCAGAGGCAACCATTTCTACCTTTTATACAAGATTATTTTAGAATCCTTGTCTCTAACATATAATACTTATGTCACTATTTCTTGATATTTCATTTTTAGACAGTGAAGGTCTTAAAACTGCCTATGCTGGAAACCTTGAATATGATCTTTAAAATTCTTCATTCAATTGCTTACCATGTCCTAACTGCTGAGTATTTTTGAAATCTGCCATACTTCCCTATTCCCAGTATTTTTGTTTTAGGGCTGGTAGCAATAGCCATTCAATTGGTCTGTCTCCACTTCCATTCTTGCATCTATAGTAATCTTTCAAAAATGCAAAACTGAATAGGTCATTTCTGTAGTTAAAATTTTACAGTGGAACTCTGTAAACTTTCAGGATAAATTTGACACTCTGCATATCACACTAGGCTCTTCCTAACCTCTCCCCTCCCTCACCCAGATTCGCACCTTACACTCTTTTACTGACCTATTCGTATTATCCAGACTGTTCAACTCCTTCAGACCTTGATGGTGTTCCTAGAACACAGTTCTACTCTTTTATCCCTCATGACTCAACTCAGATAATACTTGCTTTTTGCAAGTCCCTCTAATTCTCCTTAATCTTAGAGATCCCTTCTCTACTCCATGCTTCTAGAGCAAACTGTGTATACTTTATCATACTGTTTACCTACTTTTCTACTTGCTTATCTGTCTCCTGAACTTGATTATGAACTCTGCAAAGCAAATACTGTGTCCTTTATCTATGTGTGTAACCCAATTGAACAGAACCCAACAAGTGTTTAGCAAATGTTAAGTTGATGAAGGAAATTTTATATAAACTGAGTAGGATTTTGATTATCAAGAGAAGAGATCATAAGTGCATTCCAGGACAGGATTAGCATGAATAAGGCACAAAGTATGAAAATAACAGGGATATTTCTAAACAGCAATTTTTCTAAACAGTATCCTGACTTTGCAGGCATATAAGATCTGTACAACTATGTGATGTAAAGGCGTTGGATTCTGAACTCATTCGTTCATACTAACAGATACTGAACCAGGACCTAGGAAGTGTGGTGACCAAGGTGTGACAGATAAAGCAGTGAACAGGACAAGGCTCTGCCTTCATTTATCTTTCAATCTAATAGCTGAAGAATTGAGACATATCAAGAGAAAGTGAGGACTTATTGGTTTAATTTTCTTGTTCTACCTTATCTACCTTGCCAATCTCTATCCTTGGTTAATACCTTTCCCTGCACTGTTTCATAGAAACAAACTGCTTACAGCAAAGATATTCTTGTACTGATCATTTTACTTCTTTAATAAACAATAGCATTAACTTTTTTTTTTTTTTGGTACTGGGGATCGAACTCGGGTCTTTCCGCTTGCACAGCAGGTGGCAAAACCACTGAGCTAAATCCCTGGCCCAATAGCATTAACTTTTAAGGAGTCACATTTTCATTAGCTTACATGAAGCCCATGATCAACTGGAACATCTATATCATTTTTCGCCTGAATGGTATCTTACTCTGTTTTCTGTGGCTGTGACACAATACCATTGACCATTGACTGAGTAATTTGTAAAGGAAAGAAATTTATTTCTCACAGTTCTGGAGGCTGGAAGTCCAATATAAAAGTGCTATCCTCTGGTGAGGGCCTTCTAGTTGCACTGTAACATGGCAGATGGCATCACATGGTGAGACCATTTTACCACAAAAAAATACACTGGAGGAAATAATGAGTGTATTATTGAAAAAGTGGGGCCACAGAGAAGATACCTCTCCACATAATATAGCACAACCAGATTCTGACTTACCTTCCAGCATGTTTGATTGTCAGCATTATGTCATTTACTGATGTTAGCTCAGGAAATACTATTTCACATGCTGTGTTTGAAACATCAGTCAGGCCAGACCTCCCTCATGCAAATGCTGTCTTACTGAGCCAAGAAATCTGGGAAAGCATGGTAAAGAGATAATACTAATATATAAGAATATATAAGAATAAAATCACTGCTTTTCTATTGTGAGAGATTTGCAATGTTTTCATTGGTTTTTTTAATCTCCAATGGACATTTACGATACCTAGCACATATAAAGACTTAAACCTGTTTAAAAAGTACTACTTAAGGCCAGGGATTTGGCTCAGTGGTTTCGCCGCCTGCTACACAAGCGGAAGGATCTGAGTTCGATCCCCAGCACCAAAAAAACAAAAAATAAAAATAAAAAAAATAAAAAGTACTACTTATGATACACAAGAATTCTTGGAGAGTCATGGCCCTGACATGCTTGATAATTTTGGGAAATTCATTCCTAAGTATTTTAAATAATCAATGAAAGGGAACATAGGACTTCTCTGCATCCTTTCCAATTTCTCCATGGAATAAGTGATGGAGATAGTGTAGTAACAATTAACATTTATTGAAAATTACTATGTGCTTGGGAACATTCTAAGCTCTTGAATTTAGAAGATGCAAACATTTCAAAAAATGTTATAAAATTAAATAATCTAAGTAGTCAGCATTAAAGATAAAAAATCAACTAGGCAATGTATTTCAAATCGCTTGAGTGCATATGAAGATGCATAAGTAATTACAGTACATCTCTAAACAACTTCACAGATGCTCTGTAAAAATAAATCAATCAATAGATGGTCAAATACGCTATTTGATAATACCCTTCCATAATACTCTGTGAGGATAGGACTGTGCTGTTTAAAGAACATACTATAACAGAGCAACCCAAGTCTGACTCACTAAAACTTTCTGAGGTTACCACTATAGCACACAAAGATACACAATTCATTTCAGTAACATAGACTAGAAAGGCCATTTATTGTCATACATGTAAAAAGCAAAGGG
Organism: Heterocephalus glaber; assembly: GCF_000247695.1. Next base: position 4,023,675 of record NW_004624749.1, read on the forward strand.
TCAAAATACAATGCCAGAAAAGAGATAAGTACTGTAATATTGCAGAAATCACCTATGATCATAGAAAATCAAATGAAGCAGTATAATAAAATTACGCTAACTCTACAAGAAAAAAATGAAATATTTGAAAGGGACAAGTATAAAATAATTTAACTAAATATAAATACAATGACCATCAATTTAAGTTAGGCCTCAAAACTCAAAAAGAACAGTGTTGGTTGGATTCTTTGGAATTGAGTCATAAAGCTATACTCTGGATTAAGAACTATTATTTATGAGCATTTTGCATAGTTCTTGTCTAATAGAAGGTGCCCAATTATTACTTGCTCAAACTTGAGTATTTTAAATTGCATGTTTATCATGTTAATTGTAAATGTTGCTTACTTTATCAATTCTGTTAAAACACAAAATATTAAGAAGCACCTAATAGATATGGTCTGATGTTAAGATTATAAAAATACCCTCTGGTTCTGTAATCTTATGATCATAGAAATATCTTTTTCTAAATTCAAATGCACTAATATAATATATGCATATATTACTTTAAAAATCAAGGAATACATTTTCAATTAAAGAATTTATTGAAAGCCTGTAATCCCAGCATTCTGGGAGGCTGAAGCAGGTGGATCACAAATTTGACCCTAGCCTGGGGAACTTGGGAACTTGGCAACTTAGCAAGACTTTGTCTCAAAATAAAATATAAAACTGGGCTGAGGCTGTATAAGTATGAAGGCTCTGTGTTCAGTCCCCAGTACCACAAAAAGAAAAAAAAAGTGAGTTCAAGTTGACCTATCATGTATTATCTTGTCAGTGATATTTTTGGAATAGGGTTAATTCAAAGGATATTGATAGGGATGGTGAGATTCAGTATTACGTGGAGATCATAAAATCTTGACATAATGATGCTTTGAACTTTAATATAACTCTTCTTTTATGAAAATATTAAGTGTTCTTAAATTTAATTGGGAAATTACAGAAAATTTAAAGATAATTAGTCTAGCTCTGGTTATATAGAAACAAGCTAAGGGGCAAAGAATTAGCACATTTTGGGGCTTGAAAAAGTGGTTTCTTGAGCTCTTTATTTCTTATAGTAGCAGGCCAGAGTTTTTCTTTACTTGAGAAGTTCAGAGCTAACAAAAGTCTAAGAAGTTATATTCTGGATAGCTTATGATTTGACTTTGAATATGAGTTTGTGCCATTCAAAAACCTATGATTTGCTATGATTGCTGTTATGGAAAAGACTACAAATACATGTGTTTTGAAGATTCTTCTTTCTCAACTAATAGCTATCATTCTACCTTATAAAGGTAAATAAGGCTTATAAATTGAATTGTAAACTATTTCTGTCTATGCAAGAATCCTTCATTGAGCACAGTATTTGGGGAGCTGAGTGGATTCTATGAAAGGTCACAGAAATGAGAAAATGTGTTGGAAGACAGGAAAGAAAAAAGTAGCAGACTCATATGAGAATGATATTTTAAAATATATTTTAAAGTAACTGGATGTATAACTTCAAATAATTTCTGAAGTAATAACTGCTTAGGAATCATAACTGACTTTAAATCTGTAGATTCCACTCATATTCTTTCTTGTTCTTTACATGACTTTTAATTTTCTTTAAATTACTAACATTTTTAACTGATTCCAATCTGTCTTATGTAGCTGATATTATTATTAAAACATATTCAATTAATTCATTATGCCTATTGTTGCTAAGTTATAATAAAGGGATGAACACTAGTAGTAATGTTTTAAAGATCAAAAAGATAACATCTATTCCTTTTGAAACCATGGCTCATGACCTTCAGAATGGTTTCTCATGCTTCTACTTCTGATAGAAAGCTGGATGACAAGTCAGATAAAGGAAAACAAAGGAAAGGAAAGGGAAAGAGAAAGAGAGAAAGAAAAAGAAAACAAGACTAGACAAGACTAAAAGAATTCTGGTGGTGCATAGAATTTCAAAATAGGCTTTTTATACAATATATTCTATATTTAAATTGCTCAAAGGGTCAACAATTCTCTTTCAAAACACCCTTACTTCAGCAGGAGACCTTTCATGTTCCACATAACAACTGAGACTTGAGAACTATTTTTCAGTTATTTTTTGCTGTGATCCAAGAGAAATTATTTTTCTCTGTAATATAGTTTTGGTATTGTGCTTGTATTAGGTAGTTTCCACTATATCAAGTAGATATTAAATATTTATAGTAAGAAATTAGAATTTCATTTAAAGCAACAAATGTGCTTAAACACTACATTAACAAAAACAATTTTTCTTTCAAGTTTTAATATAGAACAAAATTGAGGTTTCTCTCAGCTTTGGATAATGTTGGCCCCTTATACTTAGTATATAATTTTTCTTTTAAGTATTGTATTTATAATTAAGTATTTGTAATTAATGGAATTAGCATAGCATACTTTAAATCAAGTATGGAAATATATTCTTACATATTTCATTCTTGTTTCTTTCATGCCCCTCTGCTAACATACTGCCCTCTACACATAACGTGTTCAGTGCATATCACAGGTGACATTCAGCCTTTTGTCAATTCTTCTGGGTGAATAGAGTAAAATTAACATTGTGACGATCTAGTACCAAAATTATAGAGTCACCTAGGAAAGGTTATTTTGAATATATGTCAGAACTACTTTTTTGAATATTATTCCTTAAAATGTTCATAAAGGGGCATCTTTTTTAAAATTACTCACTTTATTTTTACCAATCTGCAATGACTATCTTACACTACACAAGTAGACTTGAAAGCTTTTAAAAATCAAACTAAAGTAAATATATAGCATGAATTTATAGTAAAATATCAAACTGTTAATGATTCAAAAAGACCTAAATCAGGGCACTATCCTACATAATTATAGCCATATTAAATAATCACTAGATAAAATGAAAAACTGTCTACATCACATGAATACTATTAATGACAGCACTTGTATTTTTATTAAAATGGCAAGAATACAAATAGCGAACACCAGTAAAATATAGTAGTGCTCAGGGTGCAATGTCATCAAATCAAAATCTATGGACAGATAAGAGATTTAAGAGATTTGGGGGACATGGGAAAACCATGCTATTCTAGATTACATACAGCCACCCCAGGCAAAATACTAAAACAGGAATTAGGTTGACTGCAGTACTTTAATGTTTCAAAGAAAACTTTTTAAAATACAAATTTTTAAAAATCTTACATTCTTGACATATATCATCACCTACCTTTCTAAAACTAGTAGGAGTAAACACAATTGTAGAAGATGCATGTCAGTCTTTGAGTGATATAATAGTATGGATTTAACATCCAAACACACTCCTATTTTCTGCTGCTTTGAAGTCAGATTGTGGCATGGAACTTAGGTCAGGTTGGTTCCAAAGTGCAATATTGGGTCCTAGGCTACTACTGGTAAATTGTGCTATTTGGGCACAACTTCTCCAGCCATGATAACATAAATCAAAGGGAAAAATATTTAAACAACTAATTATTTGAGATACCAAGGAAGGAAAGGAAATCAGTTTTGTAAAAACACTTTTCCTTCTTTTTAAAGCTTCTTTATTTACTCTGGATAGGTGACAAACAGTGTCCAATAAAGTGAGCAGATTTTGCACTCACTATTACTGTATGGCTAGAGACAGCCATATGCACTTTTGTTTGTATAAGTCATCTCTGATCACTGAGATATGGCACACAAGAACAAAGACTCAGAGGCACAACATTAATAAATACATTTAACATCATCAAGCATTCAAAAGATAAATGCAATCATATAGCAAAAAAAAATCCACCTATTAACTTTGACCTTTCCAAGTATGGGAAGAATCTTTCTGCATGTCAGAAATCTCTATAGCAAAGATTCCTGTAAGAGAAAGAAAATCAGGGAGATTAGTACTTTAACTTAATTATTTCAGCAGGTGTAAAAAAGTATTCTGGCTTTACTTCAGTAGTACTTAAGTTTCTTCCCCAGCTTCTTTAAAGGAAAATGGATAGATTTTTTCACTTAGTTTTCACAAACTGTGGCACATTAATATTGTGGAACACTGTTCAGCAATAAAAAAGGATGAGCTACTGATATATTCAACAACTTGGATAGATGTCATGGACATCATGCTGAATGAAAGAAGGCCATTCTAAAGGATTACATTCTGTATATAATTCTATCAATAACATCTTTAAAGTGACAAAATTATAGAGATGAAGGAATTATTTTGTCTGTTGATAGGACAGAGAAGAGAAGGACATAGTTATAAAGAGGTATCACAAGACAGTGGGCTCTTTGGTGCTGACAGAACAATGATCTTGCCCAGCATCTTGCCTAGCAGTACACTGCCCACTGAGTTTCCTCATTCTCTCCAATATTCACTGTATATAGTGCTATATATTTCCAAGAGGATGGATCTTTAATGGACTTACTCTTCTAGGGATCGTTCGAGGCCTCGGTCAGGAGATCAATGATGAGCACGTTCTGGTGAATGACATTTTGTATTTGGCTTCACTGAACTCAAATGGTAAGCATTACTTGAGTAATTCTGGCGGCGAAGTTCTTGGACAGCCCTCTCCCTAGAATAAAATAGTGACACTTTTAAATTTTGTGTCAGTGTTATTAAAACATCATAAAATTATAGCTCAAGAAAAATCTAACCATCATGAAATAACCTATTAAACAATACTTTTCAGGCTAAATATTGCATGGATAATAAACTTACCTTTCAAAACGTTCTGTCCCTAGTTGTCGCTTAGTAATGTCTAAATCAGCCTCCAGTTGTGTTACAACATTTCTGAACTGGGCCACATCTCTACTCTGGATGGCCCTGTGTAAAAGAAGAATGACAGTTGATTAAATCCAAAATATGGCTGTGACTTAAGAGTTTATTAAACCACGTTCACAATGTTTCTTAGGTGTATCTAAGTCACACTGTGATTTTTATTGACAGATTTATTAGTACATGTAAAATGTGCTAATTTTAGATGTTTTAAATTTACAAACTAGCCTCCTTGAAAAGCCTAAACAATTCTTGTCCCCATTCAATTACTTAAATATTTTCTGTCAGTATCCCTATGTATATAGGTTAGGCATCTATAGATAGATAATGCAGTATCTATCTATATTACCTATTAACTGCAAATAATTTTTTATGAAAACACTTTAAAGTATTACATAATTGTTAAGCGGTACCCAGTATCATCAAATAACACTGGAATTCACTAGCACCACAGTTAATACGTATGTTCTGTTTTGTAAGTGTTAATTCAATCAGGTGCTTTATATATACTTAAAATAAAATTTAATGTACATACTAACACAAGCATAAAACTCTTTAATTTAATAGAATTTTCATTAAAGTTAAACAGTCCCTCCAAACTCCTGTGATAAGGCACACTATCATGAGGAAGATAATGACAGATGAATGCTGCTTGCACAGAACATTCTATGCTCTTTGCTTACTTTTAAGATGGCGTACAGACTGCTGAAATCTAAACGTTAAAGATTAAGAACACAAAAGTTTAATCATGCTAGCCAGCTCTAAGTGATAGTACCAGTGAGTCTAAAACAGAGTGTACCCCTGATGGTAGGAGTTTTGGCACATTTCCCTAAGCAGATTTCCTCCTACCAGCTGGAGAAAGAGATCCTGCAGAACCAGTTGAAGGTATTACAAAGCCTCGCTACAGTAACTGAACAGAATTACTCAGGCACAGACAATAAGACCCAAGAGCAGTTTCTGAGAGAAATGTGCCCTGCAGGGGCTCCTAGGAATGGGTGATTGCTGAGACCATGATTTCTATGCTTCCCCAGGTCCCAGGCTCAGATGCAAGGGTGGAGTAGAAGGTGAATGAAAAAGTGTTATAGTTAGGACAGCTAAGAATAGAGGCTAAAGAACCCTATTAATTTTGTGACAAGTAACCAAGTTTAATAAAAGAAACATTCACTATCCAGCCAAGATTCTTATAATAAAATGCTAGTGAAGCCAGAGATTCTAAAAGAATTTTTTTTTAAATTTTTAAAAAGCAAAACCAACAGAAAAGGTCAAAATTAATGGTCCTAGAATGCTTGAAATTTTGTGAACTCAGCTTTTCCAGGTACCCAGTATAAACTTCTAGGTACCAAGGAAATACTATGTGACAAATGGAAAGACTAGGTATCAATACCAGGTGGTTTCAGGGTGCTTACTTTCTTCTACTCTGATTATGTTTCTTAAAGGCAATATTTTAGATCAGACATTCTATTATACTCAGAACTGTTGGAAACAATCAGCAAAGATAGTTCAACTTAAATATCTCAGATAAGATAAAAACAATAGATAATGATACTAAATCTTAGGCAGATCACAATACTTCTGATCCTTAAGTTAATTAATGGCAAATTATGGGAGCTAAATTATCTAGAGTCCAACTTTAAAATTCTACTAATCTATAAAGTACCAAAAATTAAGAATATGACTTTATGTTCTTATATTGCTAGCCAACTCACATTTTATTTTCTGCCAAACAAAGGTGTTCTTTAAGAAGGTGAATTTCAGATTCTTTTTCTTGAAGTGCTATCTGAGACTGATATTCTTTGTCTCGATTGGCCACCAGCAAAGCTTCTAGATTCTGCATGGAGATTCTCTCATTTGTCATCTGACTCCTGAGAAGTTCTATTTCAGAACGAGCAGAATCTAACTCATTCTCCATCTGTATAATAATAGGAACATATCTAGACTTATTCCCTTTCATGCAACTGAAATTATAAAGGACTCAAAAGCTTTTGTAGTATATTATAAACTGACAACCACTTTTAACTTCTTTGAAATTGTGTCTCTTTCTTAATAAATCTACATAGCACACATACACATAGTGTCATTTTCTCCATCTCTGATCATATCAGAAAACTTCTTACATCAAGTCTCATTAATCCCAAACTGCAACCAATGTCTATTTCCAGTTTTGATATTTCTTTATATATTTCTGCAAGACTGTTATGGTAACATCTGTGACTGCTCTGCCTTCAGTCAGGCAAGTTATAAACACCTTCTGGAGTATCACTGTACTCTACAGTTAAGGATTATAAACATAAACCTGTGGGAAACTTCCCGTTTGAAAGGGACAGTTAGCTAGGTAAAGAGGGGAGGAATTTTCTAAGTTAGCTATAATGCAAAGAGATTATGAGGTGAGATAAAAAACTACAGTGAACGTTTTTAATAAAAATTTAAAAATAACTACAGTTAAATACATATGGCCATTAATCTCCCTCAAAATACTCCTCCCTCACTTCAAACACACTTATTACATCATTCTTGCCAGTTCCTAAAGCAGTTCTAGAAGTTCTCTTGTATAAGTGTCTTTTCATGGCTGCCTTGCTGTGCTAAATCAATTAAAAATGTTTATGGAAATTTTTGTCAAATAAAAAGTATCAAGGTGTGTCCTCATCCACTTTATTCATTGGATCTGGCAGCATGCAACCTCTGGCTCTTCCCCAAAGTCAAATTAACCAAGAAAGGTAAATGTTTTGCATTTATTCAAGGCAGCCAGAACAGCATGACTAAAGAGAAGAAAGAGGACTCCAAAACTACTTTAGAAAGTGGAGAGAACAATGGGATAAGTGTGTTTGAAGTGAGGAGTATTTTGAGGAAGATTAATGGCAATGTGTCTTTTACTGTAATAAATTAAAAAATTCTACATTTACCAAATTTTTTATCCCACCTAGCTTAATATATGCTGTGTGTCAAATTTCTCTTCAAAAGGAGAAATCTCAGCCATTATTATTATTTTTTAAAATTCCTTATCTCATATTTTACATAATAATAAATTCTATATCCATTAAAAAGTTACATATGAAAAGAATAAACTTCAAATTCCAGGAAAGTGAAATGAATTAAAATTAAATTATTGAGGTGGCGGACAGTTAGGCAGATAAACAAGCGAGGAATTTTCTAAGCTAGATGTAATGCAAAAATAAATTTAACCACATAAAAATAAACATTTTGATAGTTAATATAAACTTATTCAAATTTTGAAAGGAAACTACTGGAAGACTCAATAGTTAACATTTTTACTAATAAACTCAAACAAATTGATGAGAAATATGAACTACTTGTATGATCAGAAAATTTATAATGAAATAACCAAACAGTAAGCATATGGAAAATATTCACCCTTGCTAGTAGTTAGATGTAAACTAAAACAAGATACTATTTGCAGTCTAAAAGATTTTTAATCTTAACATTCCTGACCTTTTGGACTGGATAATTATTTGGTGTGTGGGGCTGCACTATGTGTTACAGGATGCTCATCAGTATGCCTGGCCTGATCTACCTATAGATCCTTCTAGCGCTTCCCCATTCTAATTATGACAATAAAAAAACGTACCTAGATAAAGTAAAAATGTATCGAGATATTTTTGACTGTCTTTTGGGTGCAAAGAAAAGTCTAACAGATATTCTTCTAGTCTACTACACTGGCAAATGTGATGGTTTGTGTTGAAGAACATTAAAAGGAGGAAATAGCAATCTCATATACTTTTGCCAGCAAGAGTACAGAATGGAACATCACTGTTTTAGCAACAGCTTTAGTAGCATATAACTTACATACCATCCAACTCACTATTTGTATAATTCAATGATTTTAAATATATTAACAGAGTTGTACAATCTTTGCCATGATATGATGTTAGAACTTCATCATCCAAGAAAGAAATTCAGTACCCATTAGCAGTCAACCTGCCCTCCCTTCCTTGGCCCCAACAATCCCTAATCTACTTCTGTTTCTGTGATTTGCCACATTCTGGGAGTTTCATATGAATGGAACCATACGATATGCATGTGGCCTTTTTTAACAGGCTTTCTTCACTTAGAGTAATGTTTTCAAGAGCCATCAATAGTTTAGCTGGTATTAGTATTTTGTTATTTTTATTGTCTAATATTCTATTGCACAAATATATCACAAACAACCATTCATAAATTAGTAGCATTTGAGTTATTATACACTTGGGTAATTATATAAACAATGCTGTGGCACTTGTACACAAGTTTTTGTGCAAATATATGCTTTTATTCCTTTTGGCTAGCTAAGATTAACATTTCTGGGCTTTATGATAATTCTATTTTTAACATTTTGCGGAATGGTCAAAATGTTTTCCAAGAGGGCCTATGTTACATTCCCACTATGAGTGAAGAAGGTTCCACTTTCTCCACATCTTTGTCAATGTTTTTTGTTTTTCTTTTTGTTTTAATCATCTTTTTTATTGTAGCTACCCTAGTGCTGGTAAAATGTGATGGTTTTGATTTGATCTTTCCTGACTGTTAATGATGTTTAGTATCTTTACAAGTGCTGGTTGATCATTTGTGTCTGTTCTATAGAGGAATATCTACTGATATCTGTGCTTATCTTTTTATTTGGGTTATAAGTACTAAGAGTTCTTTAAACATTTTTAATACAAACCTCTTATCAGTACATGGTTTGCAAGAGTTTTTTCCCATTTTGTGCATTATTGTTTCACTTTCTTATTGATATCATTTGCAGCAAAAAAGAAAAGGAGGGTTCAAAAATTATTTTATGAAGTTGATTTGATCATTTTTTTCTTTCTTTTTATTTTCTTATGTTTCTGATATGTACCTGTAAAAGTGTTACTGAACCCATGGTCACAAATATTTACTTCTATGCTTTCTTCTTTAGGGTGTTATAGTTTTAAGTCTTACATACAGATCTGTAATTAATTTTATCATTATGTATGGCATGAAGTTGAGAACCAACTTCATTCCTTTCTATGTAGATGATTGGTTTGATGGTATTTGCTGTAGGTTTTTCATAGATGCTCTTTACAAGGTTGAGAAAGTATCTGTTCCCTGGTTTTGAGTGTCTTTCATGGAAGGGTATTGGATTTTGTCAAATGCTTTTTCTGAATCTACTGAGATGAAAATTCTCTGTTTTCTCTTGGCTCAATTTCTGTCTAATTTTTATTATTTTGTTTATTCTTATTACTTTAAGTTTAATATGGTGCTTTTTTTCCCCAGTATCTTAAGAGGAAGGTAAGATTAGTGATTTGAAATCTGCAGAAAAATTCCTAGAACTAGTAAATGAGTTTGGCAAGGTCACAAGGTACAAGATAAAGATTCAAAAATTAGTTATATTTCTATACACTGGCAATGAACACATTGACAGCAAAATTAAAACTAGAATATCTTTTAAAGTAATTTTAAAAATGAAAAAATGTTTCATATTTTTAGGTATAAGTCTAATAAGACATGTACAGAATATATATGCTGAAAACTACACAAAGCTAATAAAAGAAAATGAGACACATTGTGTTCACGGACTGGAAGCCTCAACAAAGTAAAGATATCAATTCTCCACAAATTGGTATATAGGTTTAATGGAACACCTACCAAAATCCCACTATTTTATTTCATAGATATAGAAAAATTATTCTCAGACTTACATGGAAAGGCAAAAAGACTAGAATAGCTAAAGCAATTTCAAAAAAGAATAAAGTAGATGGACTTAAAGGGTTACTATATAACTGCAATAATAGTGATTATGTGGTATTAGTAGAAAGATAGACTCTTAGATCAATGTAAAGAACAGAAGACAAAAAAATAGGTCCATACAGATAGGCTCAACTTATTTTTCAGTTACAAAATCAATTCAATAACAGAAATACAGCTTTTTCAACAAATTGTACTAGAGCAATTGGACACAAAACCAACCAAACAAAAAAATCCTTGGCTCAAACCTTACACATGATCCATAAAAAAATCATTAAGTTCGAATTTATCAAAACTTAAAATTTTACTCTGAGAAAGAACCTGTTAAGAGGATAAAAATCACTAGGTCCAAAGTGAAAGAGGATATATGAAAATGACAAATTAGATAGAAGTCTAGTATCTAGAATATATAAACACTCTCTATAGTGAAGACTAGAAAAGCAACAATTCAATGAGAACATGGACCAAAGATATAAAGATGTTTCACAAAAGAAGATATACAGATGACAAATATTACACATAAAGAGTTTCCATCACAATAGCCACTAGGGAAAAGCATTTTAAAACCACCATGATATACCACTATACACATATCAGAATGATTAAAATAAAAAATAGTGACAACATCAAATGCCAGCAAGGATACAGATAAACTAGATAACTTGTACATTGTTGGTGGGAATGCAAAATGGTAGCTACTTGGGAAAACAGTTTGGCACTTTCTTAAAAAAAACATGCAATTAATATATAACCTAAAAATTGCATTCCTGGGCATTTACAGAGAAATGAAGACTTATGCATCCTCCCCCTCCACACACACTTGTAACATTATTTGTAATGCCTCCAAATTGGAAACAACTTAACCAATCTTCAGTGAGTGAATGGTTAAACAGTGCTATGCCAATAGTATGGAATATGATCCAGCAATCAAAAGAAACAAGCAATGACAGATGCAACAACCTGGAGGACTCTACATAGAATTATGTTGAGTGAAAAAGCTTATCTTAAAAGTTTATTATATGATTCCATTTATATAACATTCTTGAAATGATAAAATTACAGAAACGGAGAACAGATTAATGGTTGAAAAGGATTAAGGAGGGACACAAATGATGCTACAAAGGGCAACACAGTGGATCACAGGATAGAAATGTTCTGTCTCTTGCTTGAATCAATGTCAATATCTTGACTGTGATATCAGATTATAGTTTTTCAAGACATTACCATTGAGGGAAACCAAGTAAAGGGTACATGAGATTGCTCTGTATTATTTGTTAAATTAGATGCAAATTACCATTATCTCAAAACAAAATGTTAAGTTTAGAAAAAAATTATTTGAATATCCCCTCTCTGCGTAGTACAGCTGAAGAAACACAAAAATAAGTAATATGGCCCTTGCATTTTGGATTACATCTCACTGAGGAGATAAAGATATATACATAAATAAATAAATGTCAAGGTGAAATAAATTAATTTTAGAAGCATTTTAATGTACTATAGGAATAGAAAATAAGCTACAAAATTTAGAGTAAACATCTTTAAAATATTTTTAAATTAACAGAAATCAGAAATCATTATATATAATTCTACTAAGGGCAATTAATTAATTAATTAATTAATTTTTGTACTGGGGATCGAACTTAGGACCTTGAGCTTGCCAGGCAGGCATGGTGCCACTGAGCTTAATCCCCAGCTACAATTTTAAAACATTAAAAAGATATTGGAATATATCAACGTGGTCACAGTCTATTATTTTTATAAGCTTTGGTATTATACCTTCTGGTATTTCAGCTTTATATTATTTCAATTGTTAGAAGAACATATAGGGACTTTTGCAATTTGAAAATATTAGGTAAAACAATTTTTTATGGAAGTCCATACTGTTTCAATTTTTACAGCAAGCATCTATCCGTGAGTTACTTTCATCATTAAAAAATTCTTCCTAAAATAAAAAATAACTTAAGGAAGATTGAGAATTTGGGCATATATCACTTCATTAAAACATTTGCAGATTCTTATAAAATTAATCAGATACATGATTCTCAAATACATCATTAAACAATAAGTAACAAAATGAGAAATTCAACAAGGTTTGGTGATAACACTAATGTAAGCATGACAAAATTTGCTGGTATTTTAATCACACTATGCAGCTTCCATACATGGCCCTTCAGGATCTAGATTCTGTCTCTTCAGACTCAGCCTCCAGCCAATTCCTGCCATGCAGCCACACTAGCCACTGCGAGGTGCTTACTGCTCACACAAGAATACACATACACCCCACACCTGACACTACTAGGCTAAACAGGAATTACTCTATAAAACGTTGAGTATTTCTTCTTAGTGTAATGTTCATTCCAATTATCTATGTGTCAAAACTGAGAGGACCTGGAGGGGCAGAGCTTATGTCTTTTGAACATTAAATTCCCAGTAGCAGGCAAAATGTCAGGCATAAACTAGATACAATCAACTGAATTACTGTTTGAAAGAACAAAGCTAATTAGTAAATAAAATTCACTTAAAAGAATATCATTCAGATTGTAATTAAGCTGAATAACCCTCAACCTCAGGGCTGTTTGCTGACTGCTGTCAATGTGTTTTATAATTCTTCAGGCTAAAAGTAAATCAAATTGTATGCTCAAGAGAAGAGTGTCTGTTCTCAATATTGTGAACATAATTGTCATAAATTAATGATTTTTTTAAAATCTAAAACTAATAAAAATTAAATCTAAAGTTGAAAGATATATCTTAATGTAATATTTAATTTTAAAAAACCATTTGATTCAAAATTGTAATAATGTTAGAGTAACAGCAATTTTTAAAGAACCTTTTAAAATGTATTATAGCTAGTCATGGTGGCACAGGCATAGAATCGCAGCACTCTGGAAGCTGAGGCAGGAGGACTGCTGTGAATTCAAGGCCAGCCTTGACTACATAGCGAGACCCTGTCTCAAAAAACAAACAAATAAAAATATAAAATGTATTACATACCATTTCTATTTCTTGATCTTTAGCAACCAGCTGTCGATTAAGAAGTTCTTTGCTTGAGTCAAGTTTAATGCAGAGCTCCCTGGTGGAAGACAAATCTGCAAGTGCAGACACTTTTTCAAACTGAACCTTCTCTAGCTCCTCTTCCATTTTTACAAGAGATTTGTGTAAGGTTGAAATCTGGGACTTGTAAGATCTTTCTGCATTTAAGTGCTGCAAGGACAAGATCACTTTTACTACACATGTGGAAGAAAAACTACAACATGGAAAGTAAAGGGAAGCAGATCTTTTAACTCTAGTATCTTAAGACCACAAGAAGCTCAGATGGTGTAGGTAGTAAATGTGTATTCAAAACACTCTGGGAAAGATAAATTCAGTTTTCAAATCTGTTTAAGGAAAATCAGTGAGTAGGGTGGTCACCTGGTCATTTAAAAAATATATTTAGATAAAAAACCCTTTCCCACTTAAAAGTCTCCAGTGCTGAGTTGAGATATATACATTTGGTCTATACTTTTACCTGCATCTGTCACAGTCTTAATTATTCTACAATACAAATGTTGTTGCTAAAGTCACAGTGTTGGCCACTGTTTCACTCCGCACCCATCTTCCAATTCTTGACTGGCATGTTGATATCAATCATACCATATAAAACAAGGCCCCATAAGTCTAACAGTAATACTGCTGAGGAAAAATAATCCATGCAAGTATAAATTGAGCATATATCCAATAATTGGAAAGAAGAGCATGTTTTAAAAACCACAATATGAGATTCAAGTTACATAAATGCTTCCAAATGTTCAAAATAATTCCTTTCCATTACTTTTTTTTCCTTCAGAAAAATGCCTTACATAAGAGCACTTGCCACCTACAGAGAAGTATTTGTTTTCTATCAGTGAGGATAACAGAACTGAAACGTGAAAATTTTTATGTACTTTTACAAGTATAAGGCACTAAAAACTTTTCCTGGTATAAGTTACTCGGTCACAATTCATTCCCATCTTTTCCCCTCCATTCTTCCCCTCCTTCCATACTCGGCCTTATTCATTCTTCCTACCAGCCTTCCACCCATACATCCACTCACTCCCACATACCCCAATATTCACAGGATACAATCTATATTCTAGTCACTTTGCCTTTGTGTATATTTAATTGGAAGAAAAATCACCTGTGATCTCATAAAACTTCCAGACTAATGGGGGAATCAAATAAGGATACATGAATGTACAAATCCGTATTAAGAAAACATCTCTGGAGAATAAGTATGCAACAAGGAAACTGATCTAGATTGGTACCAGCAAGTAATTTAAAAGCTTCACAGGATAAACATCTACCATTCAAAAAATACAATTATCAATAACATAAAATTTAAGAAGTCTAGAATACAATCAGATTTCTCACTCCTCAAGATATGAACGAGATATCTAAGAAAAAAATCAGTCAATAGATACAGAAGTAAATATTGCAGAGATTAGCCATAAAAGGACATTAAAACAGCTACTGTAACCACACACATTTATTTATTTATTTGTTTGTTTGTTTGTTTATTTATTTATTTTTGAGTCAGGGTCTCACAACACTATGCAGTTCAGGCCAGCCTTGAACTATGTAGCCCAGGCTGGCCTCAAACTCTTGGCAATCCTCCTGCCTCAGCCTCCCAAGTGCTGGGACTACAGGTGTGTGTCACCATGCCTGGCTCCTGGGATTATAGGTGTGCACCATTACACCTGGCTAACATACTCATTATGACCAAAGATTTAAAGAGAAAAATAAGAAGGGAAGTGAAAGGCCTTACAATAGCCAAATAAAATATCTGGAAATAAAAATGATAATGTCTCAAATGAGCAACAGAATAAATATTTAAAAAGCTACACCTAAACATATCATATTCAAACTGCAAAAAATCAACATAAAGAGAAAATCGTGAAAAAAATTCAGATGGGAGAGAAAAGGAACAGAAATAAGACTACATCAGACTTCTCTTCAGAAATCATGCACACAAGACAGAAGAGTGAAATATTTAAAGTATTGAAAGAAAAAGCCTTCCACTCAGAATTCTATATCCAAAAACCTATCTTTCTAAAGTTAAGGAGAAATGTTCCCTCAAAGAAAAATTGAGGCAATCTGTTGCTAGTAGAACTACCTTCCAAGAAATAGTCAAAGAAGTTTTTCAGATACTTAGATCCACATAAATAAAATATCAAGGCTGGGCATTGTGGCACATGCCTGTAATCCCAGCACTCAGGAGGCTGAGAGGCAGGAAAATCATGGTGAGTTTGAGGCCAGTCTGGGCTACATGAGTTCAAGGCCAGCCTGGACTACAGAGTGAGACCCTGTCACCAAAAGAAAAAGAAAAAAAAGTATTAGAGAAGGAATAAATGAAGATAAAACTCTTTTCTTTTCCTCTTTTTAACTGACCTACCAGATAACAGTTTGTTAAAAATCATAGCAACAAGAGCCAGAGGCCCACCATTCCATTGGTAAGTGCGTGCAGATCCTGGGGAGCAACTGTGAGGCCCAGACTGGCACAGTTGCAGGCAGATCCCAGCAAGGGCTCTGCCCCGACCCCAGAGGCTCCTGCATACCCACCCAAGCCAAAGGCCCACCCAGAAAAGAACTGCACAGGCCCACAAGATTTAGCCAGAGGCCCACCATACCACTGGCCACAGCCAAAGACCCACCTGGAAAAAAGCTGCACAGGCACACAAGCAATACCCAGAGGCTTACCCTGATACCATTGATAAGTGTTTGGAGACTGAGGCCAAAGCCTGCGCAGACAACAAGAACTGGGGTGCACAGCTCCCAACCAAAGGCGCTCCCAGACAACAGCTACATAGGGGTCCCAGCAAGAGGCACACCTAGATACCATCCCAAGGGTGCATAGGCCCCAGCCAGAAGCCCACCCAGACAATAGGTCAGTTCAGGGATCCAGAAGGCCATGACTCTGAACCCAGGAATTGGTGTACTGGTGAGCAGCAGAGTAAAGGCTGCTTGGTGGCTTGCTGAGAACTGAAGACCACTGGGTGAGCAAAACATCATCTCAACAAAGGCACAGCAGACTGCATCTGCTGAAATGTGAAGACACACAAATAAGTCTCAAAACCAGACTTCCAGATCACCTAAGGCAACCCCAAAGGGCAACGAGATGGAATAATTTGATACTCAACCACCTGGATCCCTTGAACTGGCAACAAAAGAGGACCTGGAAAAAATGAAATCAGAAATAATTTCTCAGATAACAGCAGAGATTGTGCCCATAGTACAAGACATGATTAATAAATCTAGAGCAGATACAAATAAAAAAATACAGGAGCTGAGGAACATGATAGAATCCCAACATAGGAAACAAATGGAATCCATAAAAGAGATGCAAACAGATTTCAAGGAGATTAAAAACTCCACTGAAAGTTTATGGAGCACAATGAGCCAATGTGAGGATAGAATTTCAGATATAGAAGACTGGATGGCAATTAGCGATCAGGAAAAGAAAAATTTCTTAAAAACAATAAGGGACCACGAGAAATCAATCCAGCAGCTGTTAGACAATGCAAAGAAGAATAACATCAGAATGACTGGAGTCAATGAAGAAAGAGGAGAAAGTGCAGATGACATTAAAAAAAAACTGTTCACAGAAGTAATGGCAGAAAACTTCCCAAATAGGGGAAAAGAACTTGACATAGAGATAAGTGAGGCATATAGGACTCCAAATAGCCTTGATAAAAAAAAAATCTACACATAAGGATATAATTGTTAAAATTCCAGAAACCCAACAGAAGAACAAAATTCTACAGTCAGAAAAAAGAAACAAATGACATACAAAGGAAAGTCTATCAGAATCACAGCAGATTTCTCAACACAAACCCACAAGCCAAAAAGAGGGTGTACTCATGTATTTTAAGCCCTACAGGAAAACAGCCTCCAACCCAGACTGATGTACCCTGCAAAACTATCTTTCAAAATTGATGGAGAAATAAGACACTTTCATGACAAAGAGCACCTTAGGAACTTCATGAATACCAAACCAGCACTCCAAAAAATTTTAAACAATATCCGAGGAAAAGACAACAAGGATCACAACCCCAGGAAGCCCTGCAGAATGAATCCATCAGGCACGACAATAAATTAAATGCAAAGGGGAAGAATCCAACAAAAAGAAAAAGTCATGACAGGGATAAGTCAATACATACCAGTTAGAGCCATCAATGTTAATGGTTTCAATTCACCAATTAAAAGAAATAGACTGGCAGAATGGGTCAAGAAGGAAGATCTAAAAATATGCCACATATAAGAAACACACTTAATTCAAAAAGAAACTCATAGACTGAAAGTTAAAGGGTAGAAAACAATACTCCATGCAACAGGAACCGGAAAAAAAGCAGGAATAGCTAGCTATCCTCTTTGCAGATCAAGTGGATTTAAAACCAACACTGATTAAGAGAGACAAAGAAAGGGCCGGGGATTTAGCTCAGTGGTTCTGGCACCTGCCTCTTAAGTGCAAGGTACTGAGTTCAATCCCCGGTACCAAAAGAAAAAGAGAGAGAGAGAGAGAGA
>NW_004624749.1:4045262-4058223 GCF_000247695.1 Heterocephalus glaber
GGAAGGGAGAAAAATAAGAACCAAGAGAGATTATGTAAAGGTGCAAATTTCCAATGATGAATGTCATTATATTGTATACCTAAAATATGCCAATAAAATAAAAATTAAATAAAATAATAGCAACAATATATTGAATTATTTCATCTTATAAATAGGTGAAATTAAGGATCACATGGGGATGAGACTGATGAATTTTCAAATATTTTGCTGTAAGTAACGTGCACTATTCATGAAGTGGTAGTTTTATGTGAAAACAGAGTTAGATTAGATAGAAATTTATATTGCAAATTGTAGGGCAACTACAAAAAGTTTTTTTAAAGCATAGTAAATATCCTAAGAGAAGGAACAGAACTGAGTTATATAAAATCCTCAATTAAAACCATAAAAGGGTTGGGGCTTTAGCTCAGTGGTTTTGCCGTCTGCTGCATAAGCGCAAGGACCCGAGTTCGATCCCCAGTACCAAAAACAAAAAAACATAAAAGACAGAAGAACTGAAGACAAAAAAAGAAACAAAGAACAGGATAATAAATAGAAAATGGTTACAAATACATCAAGTAAAATACAAATTATCAAGACAGACTGCAAAAGGCCTAAGTATATGTATCTATAAGAAACTCAAATGGTGTAAAGATGCTAATAGTAATTAAGGGAAAACTGGAGTACCTATCAATTTCAGAGAAGGTAGATTTCAGAATAAGAAAATTTATCAGAGACAGTGTTATAAAATAATAAAAAATTAAATTTTTCCAAGAGAACATAATAATACTTAAAATAGTATGCTCCTACCCTTAGAGATAGTGAAGGGGCTCAGAGAGAGGGGAAATGTAAAGGAGAGGGAAGTAAATAGATTGAAAATGACCCAGATATGCTATGTGCATGTATGAATTCCCCAAACATCACAATTCTGTATTACTAACATGAAGTAAAAAAGAAAATGTATACTCCTAACAGTATGTAGGACTCCTAAAGTATGTGAACATATATGAACCAAAACAACAAAAAAAGGAATGTCAAGAAGAGATACTCAAATCTACTATTACACATTATTACTAGAGAATGCAATATTTATATATCAATAATTGATAGATGCAGGAGGTAGAAAATCAGTAAGGATATCGCTGGACTGAGCAGCAGTGTCAATCAATAAGATCTAATTGACATTTCTATAGACTACTTCATCCAAAAGCAATAGGATATACATTGCTCTCAAACTCACATGGAATATTCACTAAGGTAGACTACATATGTCTTATATACCACATGTGAATAATAACAAAACAAAATGACAGAAGAGACGAGAACCATTACAAGTAACATTTTTATACTTCATTGGAATTAAGTTACTATAAACCTGAAGACGATTCCAATAAGTCAGATGTTGCGCTGGGGATTTAGCTCAGTGGTTTCGTCGCCTGCTGCACAAGCGCAAGGATCCGAGCTCAATCCTCGGTACCAAAAAAAAAATAATAATAACCAATAAGTCAGATGTTTGTGCCACACACCAAAGAAGTAATTCAAAAAACATAGTGGAAAAAAAAATCACTAATGTAATTTAAATGCTTTGTTCTATATATTCATTTAATGCGAAAGAAAGCAGTAAATGAGGAATAGAGGAACAAAAAAGACATAAGTTATGTGGAAAAAGTAAAATGGCAAATGTAAGTCCAGTTATATCAATGTTAAATATGAATTAAGTAATTCAATCAAAAGGCAAAAACTATTAATCCTAAAATTAATATGGAAACTCAAAAAATCCAAAACAGCCAAACAATCTTGAAAAATAAAAAGAAAGCAACAGAAATTATGATTTCATGGCCCTGACAAAATGACACATAGATCAATGGAACAGATCTGAGCATCTAAAATGAATGCATTTGTCTGTAGCCTATTAATTTTTGATGAGAGTGCTGAGATCAATGAGGAAAGAAATCTTTTTGATAAATGTTGCTAGGACAACTGGACAGCCATATGTTGAAGGGATGATTTTGCAACATGTACTTTATACCATATAGAAAAATTAACCAAGAGGGATCTAGCTGGGACTTCGGTAGTGAGAGTTAAAGGATATAATGTTTCTTCTTGAGGTCATGAAAATGTTTAGAAATGCGCTGGTGGCAAAACTCTATGAGTATGCAAATTCCATTAAACCATATTCTAGGTGAGTTGTCTGACATGTGAATTAGTCCCAATAAAGCTATTACAAAAAACAGTAACATAAAAATGGGTAGGATGCAGGTAAAGTAGTATGTAGAAAAAAATATCTAACTTTAAAGTATAAAAGAAGTATAGTATAAAGGAAGATGGTCTCAAACCAATGACATAAATGTCTACATTAAAATGGGAAAAGAAGGCCGGGAATTTAGCTCAGTGGTTCTGGCACCTGCCTCGCAAGCGCAAGGTCCTGAGTTAGATCCCTGGTACCAAAAAAAAAAAAAAATGGAAAAGAAGAGCAAATTAAATCCAAATTACGTGAGGAAATGAAAATCAATGATAGAGAAAAATAAATAAAATTAACACAGCTATATAAACGTATAACATACAAAATACATATACCTGACAAAGAAATATGTGAAATGTTTAAAAAGTCATACAACTTAGTAACAAGATGACAAACATTCCAGTAAAAAGATAGCTACCAGATCTGAACAGATACTTCACAAAAGAAGACAGATGAGTGACTAAGAAGCATGTGAAAAGCTACTCAACATCATTAGTCAAAGGGAAACACAAGTTAAAATTAACAATATCAAGTACTGGAGAAGATGTGGAGTAAGTGGAACTGTCATAAAATACAAGTGGCAGTGTAAAGTGGCATAAACACTTCAGAAAATAATCTGTCAATTTGTTACAAAGTTAAGCACAATTACCATAAGATCCAGCAATTCCATTTCTAGTTATTTACCAAGAAAAATAAAAATTTAGGTGCATGCATAGCCTTGAACAGAACGTTCACAGAAATTTTATTTTTCTTGACCAAAAACTGAAAATAAATTGTTATGGACTCTGTTGTGTCCCTCCAAATTCATACACTGAAACCCTAATGTGTGATGTGACTGAACTCAGAAAGAGGACATTCTAAAAAGGTAATTAAGGTTAAGCGGAAAGGGGTGAGGGTAAAGCTCAGCAGTAGAGCTTTTGCCTAACATGTGCGAGCCCTGGGTTTGATCTCCAGCACTATAGACACACACACACACACAAACACACACACACACACACAGAAGGTTAAACGTGGTTATAAGTGTGGGACCCTCTTCCAAGATGACTGATGTCCTTAAAGAGGAACAACAGACACGTAGGATGTGCACACACAGAAGAAAGCCACATGAGGACACAGAAGGCAGCTATTTGTGGAACAGGGAGAAAGGCCACAGAATGCCAGCACTGTGATCCTGGACTTTTAGCCTCCAGAAATGCAAGAAAATATATTGTTGAAGCCACTTGGCCTGTGATATTTTTTATGGTGTCCCTAGCAGACTAGTACATAACTTAAATGCCCGTCCACAGGTGAATACAGGAATGATTCCTGTACATTCACTACACAAGTGAAAAGGAAAGCTACACAATAAGAAGGAATGAACTAACAAATTAACATAGAACATGTATGAACTTCAAAAATACACTGAAAGAATCCAAGACACAAATAAGTACATACTGTGTGATTCCACTTTTCTACCCTTTCCAAAATAGTAGAAAAGGCAAATCTAATCTGTGCTGACAGAAAACAGTCAGGATTGCCTGATTTGGGATGTGATGGGGGGTTCAAGGGAATATTGGGGAGGTGATGGAAATGTGCTACATCTTGATCGCAGTGGTAATTGTACAGTTTACTTATTTATCAAAATTCACTAAATTGTATGTTTAAAGTGAGTTTATTTCATGTAAATTATACTTCAATACAGTTGATTTTAAAATTAGATTTACCAAAAATGTATAAGAAAGTAAACAAATTAGATGTTACATTAATATATAAAAGCACACACTGAAGCAAAAATGTTGGTTATTCAAATGAGTTATTACACAATGATAAAAGTAATATTTTCATCAGAAATATATAAAAACACAGGACTGGTATAAAACTAATAGTAGCTTCAAAAACAAAGCAAAAAAAGAGAAAAAAGTATTAAAAGGAACAAAGACAAATCTACAATTATAGAGGAAGATGTGAAGACATCTTCTCCAGAAATTAAAATACAAAGAACACAAAATTAGTAAAGATTTATAAGAACTGAATGACATAGTTACATCTAATCTAATATATACATTTACATGTTATGTGTAACACACACGTATGCATGGACTCAAAAATAAGTGAGTATACATGCTTTTTAAGCTCATGTAGATTATCATTAAATACCGCCCTGACATTAAGTCTTAATAGATACCAAACAATTGGTATCATACAAGCCATTTTGTCTGATCATAATATTAGAAATAATAGATATCAAAATACTAGACATAACAAAGTTGCAAAGTGGTATCTACAGTATGTTATCACTTAAATGAAAAGTTAAAACCAAAACAACATTCTCTATAATAGATGGGTAACATATGCCAAAAAAGTATAAAGACATAAAAAGGGGTTAGACAAATTGACATAAAACTTACATCAACTATTAGGCAAGAAGAAAGAGAGAAAGGATGAGAAGCTGTATCTGTAATGTTGTTTCTTTAAACAAAGACATATGATTGATTATATGAAGCAAATATGACAAAATGTTAGTGTTCTTACATCTGGAGGATGGGGATTTGTGTGTCTTATTACCTTTTTTGTACTTTTTATATGTTTTAGTTTCCAAATTTTAAAAAAATACTAAAAGTTATTCTGTTTATACAGTAGATAAGAGACTAGAGGAGAACCAGAGTAGATACAAGAATTGTTAGAAGGCTACAATTCACTGTGTATTTAAATAACATAACGTCTGCCTAGCTATTAACTTATGGGAAATCAAACAAAAGTTTAAATATGATACTGGATGCATTATAAAGGCATCACCCCGACGTACTTGCTCAACTTCTCTGTTGAGGGCATCTACTTTTTCTTTCAATCTGTTACCCTCTGCTTCAGCAGTGATAAGTTCCAATTTGAGGGTATTGTTATCTGCCTCTAATTGGCGGGCCTTATTTTCCCAGTTTTCAGCATCTTCACTGGCTTTTCGGAGTTGATCCATTATTTGCCGGTTCTCAGATTCCTGAAAAGCAAATCTTAGGTATTATTTAAAACCTCTATGAGAAAATCTATTCAGACTCTTAGTTTACAAACCTAGCCATCCTGTAATTAAGCAAAAAGCAGATCAATCAGAATCTGTTGTAGCTTAGTCAGTTATCTACCTAGTGAATTAAGTCAAGTTAATTACTCTTCAGGAACTGGATAACAGGTTTTTACGTTTCCTTGGGTTCAAACAAAACTCTCATTGCCTCCTTTTCCCATGCTTCTTTACTGACTCCTTGCTGGTCTGACTTCTGAGCCTTTGATCTTTTGTGTCTGTGTATTCTTTCTTATTTATGACCACTTTACTGGGTTGTACTGGTTACAAAGCTTCTGAATTCTTACACAGCTGAAGGGTCAACTTCTGCAAATTCTCTTGGTTTAGAGCATTTCCTGTCTGCTGCCTTTCATTCACAAACCCAGCCTTAATTTTCCTGAGCATGGGCTATAATTCACTTTTACTTGTTATTCTAATTACTTGCCTGAAATTGCTCACAAGTTAAATATCAAACCTATGCCAATAAACACTATTTGTAAACTATATGAATTCATGTGTAAACTGGACATACAGTGTAGAACCAGGTTTTTTCAACCTTCAAAGTTATACCTTGAGTGGACTGATTGAATAGGATCTTCTTTCTAGAGAAAAAATTTAGCTCCACAGATAATACACTATGCTGAATAATCATTATTAGGCTATTTTTGAAACATCTTAGTATTATGGGTTGGCCAAGTTATTCTAAGAAATCAGCTATAATTTCAGTAATTAATAAAAGGGCATTAGATTTCTTTCACTGCTACCTGTTAATAAATACCACATTTCTCTATCAGAAATCCTGCGCTAAATAAAATGACCAAATTGCAAATAAATAATGTTCAACTCTATAAGCCTTTCAAATCAGATTTATGTTCTCACAGTTAAGATTACTTAATCCTAAGAAACTAGAAAAAAAAAAAAAGAAAGAAACTGACTGAAACTCAGTTAATATTGCCACCTTGTGGTTTCTAATATGAAAGAACTTTACCAAGTCTGTTAACAAATTAATACTGTATACTAAACTGCTTGCTTGGCTTTCAAGATTCAGATATTCCAGATGCGCCAGTAGAAACCTAATGTATGTTTTCTGTAATTATACTACAAACAATAGTTGTGCATGGAGCAAGTGATCAAGAGTTACCAGGTAAAATACACACAAACTGAATTATACCCATGTCAACTTTTACCTTTTTTAACTGCCTATAGATCTTATTGTCTATGCCATTTGCTTAAAACTGCCAGATAGTTTACGTAGTTAGGTGTGGATATACTGTCTCCTTAGTATTTTGAATTTCTCCACGATAGGAATCTTTTTTTTTTTTTTGGTACCAAGGATCAAACTTGGGTCGTTGTGCTTGCAAGGCAGACAGCGGAACCACTGAGCTAAATCCCCGGCCCCAAGATAGGAACCTTTTTAATGTTAAATTTAGTTTTATGACCAATGAAAAGTTGAAAAAGGATTGCAGAAAACATCTCTCCTGACCTCTAGCCACCCAGAGCCCCTCCCTCTTGGTAATCAAAAGCCACATTTTGAGCTTTTCTACATCCTCCCATGCAGATTAGAGAAGTATGGGGCCCAAGAGAGGCAACATTATGAAGAAAATGAAGCTGTTTCTACTTCAGGACCTCTCCAGGTCTATTTGGTACCTCTCTCATCCTGCACACTGAGAAAATGAATAAAATACCACACACTTCTTGATGCTCCTCTCTACCAAATGGATGCCTGGTTTGTTCTCCCTGGGAGTACCTGAACCCATCCAGTACTGTGAAATGCAGTCTCACAAACAAACCCAAAGTAGATGCTAAAAGCTAAGAGAAGCTTGATGTGTGATATCTGAAAATACAATTCTAAAATCTAAATACTCCATAATGGTGGAATTTCAGGTAATGTGAGTGATAAACCAGGGAGATTTAACGGAAGTATCTAGCATTGGCTAAAAGCTTACTACATATTAAACACTTTTCTGGATACTCATTGATTTCTTTTTGACTTATTCCACAGTATATTTACTCATAGATGACTCATTCTACTTGGTGTTTTATATACTTTATTTCATGTGCTTGGATGTTCTTTCCAACTACAGTTGGGAAATGGAGACTCAAGGCAAGCACCCCGAGTAAATCACAGCATTAACGAGGAAAAAAAGCCACATCTGGCTGATTCCAAACGGTATTGCATTATTAATACCCTAAAAACAGTAAGTATAGGAAACCACTTGCTTTCTCTACATTAGGCCTGAAAGCAAGGATTGTAATTAGGGATTCTTAGATTCTCTTAAATCTCAGAGCCTTTACAGTCCTATGTACACTATGAACAAATATTCAAGACATATTTGGACTGATATTAAATGATATGTTAAATAAAATAAGGAGTGGAGGGGAAGAGTTCCCATTAACAGTGTAAGTAGTAAGTAGGTAGCACCACACCCTATTATAAAGCTCAATCAATGTACACTCTGAGATATTTTGTCTAATTGGCATATCCACCATCCTTGGTCAAGCTCTATGTTTATTCCAGGGTTACTACTTGGGATCATCTGCTGTCACATATGCACACCTACCTGACCAAAGAGTTGCTAACAAAGAAGTACAAAGAACAGTCATTGGCCCTGTGGTCCTACAAAACAGATGGCCCCATAACAGGATGATCAATTCTGATCTTCTACATAACCAGGAAGGAAACCTTTGTCACAGGTTTATCACTGAAAACCCCACCATTTTCAAACATAAGAGAGCCCAACTTGATAGTGGTCTTTTGTCTGTTATCCAGGTAGGAAGATTCTGTTTTTCTTGAGTGTTTAAGTGTAGCAAACCAAAAGGCACATTTTTTTTTTTTTTGGTACTGGGCATTGGACTCAGGACCGTATGCTTGTGAGCCAGGTGCAACACCACTGAGCTAAATCCCTGGCCCAAAAGGCACATATTCTTAACTCACCTTCCTGGACATTGGTGACAGTCTAAATATATAGTCAATTTACCACTGTCAAAACTAAAATAATGCTATGTAGTAAAGAAAGACTTGAGTTATCTCTTCTGATGTGTATAATGAATTACTAAATTAATTCTTATAAACTCTTAGGTATTGTTATGGTTTCTATCTAGATGTCCCCTCAAAGCCTCACGCTCATAGGTGGGCTTTTCGGGGGGTGACTGGATCATGGTGTGATTCTCATCACTGGATCAGTCCACTGATGGGTTTATAACTGGACATGCTATTGAGAGGTGAAGCCTGGCGGAAAGAAGTGGGTCACTGGGGACATGGCCTGGAAGGTATATATCTTTCATCGTCCTTTGATCCTTCTCACTGCTTCTTGCCTACCATGTCATGAGCTCTTTCTACTCTGCCAGTCACCCTGCCTTGGAGCGAGCCGACTATGGACTGAAACCTCTACAAACTGTGAGCCAAAATAAATCCTTTTTCCTTCAAATTGTGGGTGTCAGGTATTGTATCTCAGCAAAGAGAAAGTAACTAAGGTTTCATGAGCAAGGAGAAAAATATATATACATACTTCTGACTTTAATATATTCTTCAGCTTGTTAACTTCCAAATTAGTATCTTGGACCTTCTGTTTTATGTCATTAAGTTCATTATGTGTATCATTCAGTTTTTTGGACAATGTCTATGGAAAAAAGATAGTTAGATATGACAACAAACAAACAAAAAATCCTATGTGTAAAAATATCACCAAAAATAAAAATTTAAATATTTGCCACAAATATAATAAAATTAATATACCTAATAAATAAAATTCACATAAACATGGTGAGGAAACACAAAAGCCTAAGAGTAAACGATCAAAGGACCCAAACAGATAATTCACAAAATGGAAACATAATTAGATAATACTTGAAAAAAAATTAAACATTACTAGTAACCAAAGATATGGTAATTAAGACAAGAAATACTATTTTGCCCACAAAATTAGTAAAGATTTAAAACTTCAGTTCTAGAAGGAATGGGTATTTCCGTGTACTGTTCACTCCAAACATAAATTTGCAAAAAACAAATTTGTGTTCAGCTACATGAACAGACATTTTTAAATGTTCATTAAAAACAAGAGAGAAAATGTAGGCAAAGGTAAATAAGGGCTTACTATATTTTAAAATATAAAACATTCTATTTAATTAAATTTAAATTTTAAAAAAGAAACCTCATAAGCTTTGGCTCGATGTGATGAAATCTAGTAACATTTAGTAGAGATTGTTTATAAAGATGTTATAATAAAAAATGTTTATTCACATTAGCTGAATGATGCAGCAAATAATCATGTATATGCACACTGGTGCAATCACACAGTGAAATGTTTGGCGTAATTTTTAATAATAGAGGGAAATGCAATCTATGTTAAATTTTTAAAAATCAGGCTAAAATACAAAAGTACCCCATCCCAATTTCTCAAAAAATGTGGTATCATGGATAAATTTTTTTAAGTTTCTCATTTTCTACAGTACTGGATCTTAATCTGTCATACATAGAGAGATCCCTTTGTCTAACCTTAGGTCTATGACCCAAAAGAAGAAGAAAACTAATTTGGAACATATATTACCAGTTTTCTTTCTGATGATCAAAAGTGTTTATGGACAGCGGAATGGGGAAAAAAATAAGCAAGATATATTATGCAAAGGTACAAATTCCCAATGATGAATGTCAGCATATTGTATACCTAAAATGTACCGATAAAATGAATGAATAAAAAAGTGTTTATGGAGTTTTGACAAGGCAGAAAATGTTTATGTTACAGTAAGGTAACAATTAGCTACAAAATATTGAGTGATATGCTGGATACTATGGCAGGTGCTTTCCAGGTAGGTGGTGTAATCATACAATTGCTAAACGTTTAAATTTAAAATTTATTTCATGAATGTCTTTAGTGGTGCTATTTGTGGCTGCTTCAATGATTCAAACTGTACACCTGTCAAGGTCATGTTGGGTTTTTTGGGGTGTTTTTTTGGTACCAGGGATCCAACTCGGGTCCTTGCGCTTGCGAGGCAGGTGGCAGAGCCACTGAGCTAAATCTGTCAAGGTCATTTTGACTTTGGGGAACAGTGAAAAGAGGCTCAGTTCCTCAGGTGGTGAATAAGTCGACTCAGGATGCCTTGTAATGTTTTTACAAGCCTGCCTTTCCATTGGATGGCATACGGCAGCATTCACTGTACAGTATTTTTGTAAAGATATGAAAGAGGATCTCCAGAACTGCTTCAGAAAATGGCAAGAACAATGTGTTTGAACTAAGGAGAAGCATTCTGAGAGGAGTTAATGGCAATGTCTCTTTTACTGTAATAAATTTTAAAAAATTAAATACACTATTTTTTACTAGACCTTGTACCTTCTCATTAACTATTCATTTTTACAGATTATGTAATAAGAGACAGAGAAGTTAAACCATATAATTACACAACTTGTAGTGATATTCAACTCTATATAAAGTGGTGTGGTTTTTATTTTAGCTACATTAAAAAGCATATGTTAAAAAAGTATTTAAAATGTTAAGTACACTGAAAATCACTTTTTAAAAAGTCAAATGTTGTGACTAACTGTGGATGATAAGATATCATCCTTTTTCTTGACTTGTTTAAAGGAAACAGGTTTTCTATAATAAGCTTCTATTTCCTAACCAATAAAAAACAAAACTAAATTTCTAGTTTTTTGTAAACACAAGTTAGCCTATTTGCTAGTGTAAACAGAGTACACAAAAGTAGACTTTGTAAATTCTTCTGGTTTTTATTGCTGTTCATTAATTTTTTAAAAAATAAACATTATTTAGAATAGTTCTGGTTTTATAGGAATGTTGTTAAATTAGTACAGAGAGCCCACACACACTCCACACTCACTTTCCTCTATTTCAGCATTTTATCTTGTATGGTAAAGTTATCAAAATTAATGAACTAACATTAATACATCATTATCTGAAGTCTGTATTGTAAGCAGTTCTTCCATTTTTACAAAATGTACTTTTTCTAAATTCCAGAATCCCATCAACTGTTGAACAAAGTATTTTAATGTCTCAAATAATTTTTATAATTAAAGTGTTTCAATATATAGCTATTTATGTAAATTAACAGTTTTAACAGTTAAAGAATACAGGTTTTATGATTCAAACTAAACTCCTGGAAAATGATATTGAAGTAGGGGAAATCATTTGGACTTAAGAATACTGAGGGGGAAAGAAAGTTTCCAAATAGAATATTTTAATGTTCCAGTTAAAATATTGTTATTAGAAATGAGAACTGTGAATTAGACTGAAATATACTAGCTTAGAAAAAGTTATTATAAAAAGAATTTTCCCGGGCCGGGGATTTAGCTCGGTGGTTCCGCCGCCTGCCTTGCAAGGCCAAGGACCCGAGTTCGATCCCTGGTACCAAAAAAAAAAAAAAAAAAAGAATTTTTCTAAAAGAAATCACAGTGCTAAAGAGGACCAAAAAAAATGTGGCATCGTCCTTATTAAACAGAATAATACATAGTTCATTAAATAAATTTACCCTTTCCTTTAATGTTTCTGATGGCTTTTATCCTCATTTGTTGATTTAATCAGTAAAGAAGTACTTTCTAAGGTATAATACAAATCTATTATACCCCATTTCTTCTTTTAATATTTAACACTTTATGTCTGAGAATTTCATTTATAATTTTTTTTTTTTTGGTACCAGGTACTGAACTTGGGACCTTGCACTTGTGAGGCAGGCGATGGCACCACTGAGCTAAATCCCCAGCCCCTCATTTATAAATTAAATGGCATATTCTGTCATAAAAATTTTTTAAATGGCTGGTTCCAATGTTTGAGCTTTTGTACAAGATAAAATTAGGGTTGTGCCTTGGGAGAAATATTTTTTTTCTTGGAGAAAAGGATTCTAGAACACGTGTACCTGGTTTTCTTGCTTAGCTTTGCCCAACTGCTCTTGGAGATTGTCATTGTCATGAGCCAAGACATCTCTTTCCCTAGCAATGTGAGCCAGCTCATCATTTGTTTCATGCAGTTGTCGACGCATTCTGGAGATATCTTGTTCACACATAATGAGGGCTTCAGTCGACTGTCTATTCCACAAATCAAATAGTACATAAGAAGAGACATTTTACTGAAACACAGTAACAAATGCTCACAAGACAGAAGATGGACAGTATGAAAACATTTGGGGAAGTTTTAAACATGTTTAAATGTATAGGATATTGCAAAGACAGCACATTAGTTTCTCTACATTGCTATCATTTCACTATGAAAGGCACTAAATATATGTACGAGCCAATGATTTGCTAAGTATTTTAAAACTTTTGACATTCACGAATAGGAAGGCCTTCATCCTACCTCTAGCTGTTATGGCTTTGTCTCCTTTGTAGATTCCTCTTCTTCTGCCCCCTTAAAAATTAATGTTTTTCAGGGCTCAAACCTTGGCCTCCTGATTCTCCTCACACTAGTCTTTCTCTCAGAGAAACCCCATTTGTATCTGTGGCTCTAACCCCAACTACACCCAGATGACTCCAGAGCCATGAACTCCAGCCTTAGCTCCTCTGCTAACATGCCAGACTCAAGCTTACAGGACCTGTCTACAACAAGGTCTCAAAGGCTCTTTAAGTTCAGAGGCAGAACCACCTTTCTCCTCACATTTTTGTGATACTCAGTATTGATAAACACCTCACTACTTCTGTTCCCCAACCCCTAAACCCCCAACTCCTCTGCCTGGATAATCTAATACACACACACACACACACACACACACACACA
>NW_004624749.1:4063711-4079778 GCF_000247695.1 Heterocephalus glaber
TTTATTTCAAAACAGATTTTTGTAATCTGCTTTCTATATCCTTTTAAATTCTGTAAAATCTGTGGTAATGTCTCCTAGATCTTGATATTGTAATTTAAAAAATGTATAATTGATATTGTGTAACAGGAAGAAACGGTCTAAAGGAGCAGGGGAAGTGGGAGGGGTAGGGGAAAGGAAAAAAGGGAAAAGAAAAAACATGAGAAAGGGAAAAAAATGGAAACAGTCTTTGCAAATAGGGAAGGGTGGAGCGGGGAAAGGGAGGGCAAGGGAAGGGGAAAAAAATAAGAACCAAGATACTCATGTAATGGTACAAGATTCCAATGATGAATATAACTGTATTTTATACTTAAAATGTACCAATAAACTTAATGGGGAAAAAAAAACAGTCCTTCCTACTTCCCACTGAAGGACAATTGTTAGTTCAGTTCTGAAATGCCATTATAGAGAACATTTTAAAATTTTCCAAAATTTTAAGATTTCTGAATTTTAAAATCATGTGTCCTTCAGAAGATGAATGTGATTACTTTCATAAAATCTTATACAAAGTTCTTGATTTTGAAATGGACTTAAATTCAATATTCCTTGTGAAACAAAGTTAACACTGGTATAGTTAGGAGAATGAAAGAAATATGAAATATTAGATATGGCAGAGAGAAATGAGATTCAGGAAAATGCAAAAAAATGCATTTCTTGTAAATGTTAGTCTTTTGAAAGAAAATTGTATTTAAAAATGTTTTGAATGTAAAGAGAAGCAAAATTCCATCTAAATTTTCAAAGTAATGAATCAGCCTTTTCAGCAAGTAAGCCAGTATTTATTATCTCATGCCCTTTGATGGCTTCAATGATGCTAATGATCCTAAATCTAGTAACTTCATTTTTCTAACACTAAAAGCCCAAGTGCCTATGAATAGTTTATCTAAATATCTCAAAGACAATTTAAACTCATCATGTGCATAATCTTCCTTGTTAAGTGTGTTTTATTTCCCATGTTTCCTACTCCATGCAAAGGGACTATTCATGTGGTTCCTAATGTGGAACTCACATCTTGTCAATCTGACCTCCACGACAGATATACTTCTCCCACTGATACTTTCACTATCCCCATACAGGTTTCACCATTGTTCTCTTAACTAGTGTCCCTGTCACTATTCTTACTTCCTTTGTAATTTATTTTTTATGCAGATTTACAATGCCAAGATACTTATCCTAAAATAATCAACTGTATCATTTCATTTACATCATTATAATGACCCTATCATTCGTTTTTCTGTCCCATCTCATCTTTTGCCCTCCTATATCTATCTCTTAGCAACCTAGTCTGCCATACTAAACTGTCAGGAAGTCTCAGGAAATCTCATGAAAGCCCCCAGTCTCCTGTAAACTCATTTACCTGTCTAATTACATTCTCATTATCTTTTCCCCTAAATCTTTTTCTGGCTTATTTCTAGTCATTTCTCAGTGAATACGAGTGGTGTCACATCTGGAAGTTTTCCTAGATCTTCATCCTCCCTTAACCCAACTCCCATGTTGGGCCAAGTGCGTTTCTGTCAAACTCCAGTAATATACTGTGTGTATGTCACTGTGGTACTTAACATATTCTATCATAGTAATTTCTTTATGTCCTTCCCTATTATATTCACCCTCAGTCTTTAATATAATACCTGGTACATGTCAAAAAATGTTTGCTAAAAGAATGGATGGATAGATTGATGAATAATGGGTCATGCGTCCTACTTCACAATCACAAAGGCAGCTTTAATGGAATGAAAGTTTGACCTCCCAGACCACCTGAAAATGTTTTTAAAAAGAAATTAGTCTCACTTCTTCATTCTGATATTTGAATTTACCAGTGAATATTAGCCACTAATTCACAGTAGAAAATCAATTTAAAATATTACCTAGTGAATATGCACAGATACTTTCTAAGACTATCTTATTTCAAAGTCAGAATTTAAGTTTTCAGCTCTCTAAAAGAACACTGAGAAAATACTATTATTTTATTCATATTCAAGTAAACCACAGTTTAATATTTAAATATTTCACTTAAGCATTTCTTGTCCACCACAGTTCTCAAAACATACTTTCATTGCCAAACTCTCTCCAAGGGATGCAATATTCTCAGATTTTTTGTCCAAACAAGCTTGCAGGCATTCCTTTTCTTTAGCCACATCATTGACAGCTCCACCTAGAATGCTGATTTCTTCTCGCTGTGCAATATTTTGCCTTGTAAAATTATCTAAATATGTAATCATAAAGGAGTTGTTTTAATAAAAATAAAATACTTATCCAGTTTAGACTGAAGCACTTTTCAAAGTTTCCCTATATTATTATAGTCAATGATTAAAAATAGAAGTACTGTATTACAAATAAAAAAAGGTTTTTGTTGTGATTAAAAACTGCAATGAATCATAAAATTCTAAATAGTTTATACACAGAAAAGCACAATTAATACCTCTGAATTAAAAAGTAAAGGAAAGCTAAGGGCTGGGGATATAGCTCAGTGGAGCCATGCCTGCCTGGCAAGCACAAGGTCCTGAGTTCAATTCCCGGTACCGAAAAAAAAAATAAATAAATAAAGGAAAGCTCTATAGGATAAGTTCTCAAAGTAGATTTACAGGTGTGGTGGGGAAGAGTGGGTGGATGGATGGAAGAGGTGGAATATTAAAACAACCTGTGGCCTTGGACCCCTTCATTTCCCCTCCTGACCCTCTAGCCTAGAATAACTGTTGTATATAAAGCTGGCAAGTAACAAAACAATAAAATATTAAATTAGCTTATCTTTAGAGTCAAATGTCTTCCAATATTCTGATTTTTTCCCCTAATTTTTCTAAAATTCCTAGGGAAAAAAATCATCCCAGGGAATCTGATTCTATTTTTCCTCTGAGAACTCGGGCAAGCCAATGGCAATGCTGAAAGCTGAAGTGATTGGTGTGGGACAGTGGTTTCAAACTACGGTTTCTCCATCAGCATCACCAACATCACCTGGCAAATGGAAGCTCTCAAACCCCCAGCCCAGCCCCAATGAACGAGAAACTCTGGGAGTTGTAACTGGGCCCAACAGTTAATGTTTTAGCAAGCCCATAGTGATTCTAATGTATGATGAAAGGTTAGAACTACTGGTCCAGAGTGGAGGTTGTAGGGTGTTAAGACTCTGGTACTGCCCCACTTCAGGGACTCTGGCCTCATAATCTTTATCAGCTTCCAGTGATTGTAACACACACCAAAGTTTGACAACCACTGGTTTGGTGCTCTACAAGGTCATCTCTGCTAGACCAGAACTTTGGATAATACCTGACCAGTTAATCCCTGCAAGGGCCATCAGACACAGTGCTGAGGGAGGTCAGACCATACTGTCCTGTGTTGCATGGCACTCGAGAATGTACTAGGCCTCTCTGCAGGCAGTACTGACGTTAAGGCAACCCACATGTGTGGGGTATTCTGACATCTGAGTTCATTCCTCCTGACAATCAATCCATGAATTTCTTAAAAACTTCTCTACCACTTTATTTTTTTGCTACCTTTTTTTTGGTACCAGGGATCAAACTCAGGTCCTTGCACTTGCGCAGCAGGCAGTGAAACCACTGAGCTAAATCCCCACCCTCTTGCTACCTTTTAACAGCCAAACTTCTCAAGAGACTTTTCTATTCTTTTCCACCTCTACTTCACTTCCCATTCATTCCTAAACTTCCACATCTAACACTCCATTCAAATATTCAATGTCATTCAAACATTTTTGGTGTAATGTGCCAAGTTCTATCAATATTTTTTTAATCCTCATCTTATTTCACTTCTGTGTGTTGTTCGTTTGTTTTTGATAGTCTCGCTGTGCAGTCCAGTCTGGCCTCAAACTCACAGTGATTCTCCTGCCTCAGTTCCTGAGCGCTGGGATTATAGGTGTTCATGCACCACCTTGCCCAACCTTCAATTCATTTCTGACAATTGATCACTCCCCCTTTTAAAAACACTTTGCTCTCTTGCCTTCCAAAATAACACTCACTTCTACGTTTTCTTCCTACTTCTTTTGAGTTCTTACTTGGTCCTGGATCCTCTTCTTATTCTCTATATTTTCTCTAGGTGATTTCATGGTTTTAAAATATCACTTATATGCTTATATGGCCCCAAAATATATTGGTTAGCTTAGATTTTTCTTCTGAGATACAAATGTATATATCTAACTGCTTACCTTGCATCTTGGTCTCAAAATATTTAAAAAATGAATTCTTCAACATTATCTTTTATAGTTCTTTTAATATTTTTTTTGTCTCAATAAATAGCAACTCCACCTATCTAACTGCTCATGCCAGTCATTTTTTGAACTACATAATAGAAAATGTTAAAACTTTTTCTCTGATTTAAAATAGGCTTTTTCAAGCTCAGTGGTGCCACTGCCTTCCTCGCAAGCACAAGGTCCCGAGTGCAATCCTCATCCCAAGTACCAAAAAAAAAAAAAAAGCTCTTTTATAGAGCTCAAAAAATTTTACCTTATAAGATTGTTATAACCATATTTGCATAAAGATCACCAATAAGAAACAAATAAAAAATTTTATAAAATTGACTTTTGATAAACCCAAGTAATATCATAGATATAAGCCAAATATTTGTATACTATATACCAAAAGTAATGAAACAGTTAAGGTGCTTCATTACAACTGCTATGAGCAAGCTGTAATATTATACAAAAAATTGCAAATTTGAAAGTGATCATATATTTAAAGTGTTGCTCCTTTGTTTAGCTATTTCTTCACTGACAAATTTTAAATCCTAATTAATTCTGGTCCTAAATTTAAGTTTAAAAAAAATCTTATTATAAAAAATGCATTTTCCACTATTTTTCATTTGTAAACTCTTACGTTAAAGACCTATTTCCAAGTTTACCTAAAAAATTCAGTTTACAAATTTCAGTTATAACTGAAGAGAACACGTTTTTTTACCAGATTAAAGAAAAATAATAGTAATATCAGGAAGAAAACTCACCAATTTTTTCATCCAAGCACATAATTTTCTCCTGAGTAAGCTGTAGCTCATACTTTTTCTTAGCAAGGTGTCGTTGAGTATCAGAAAGGTCTTTTTCTGTGTTTTCATATAAAAGTCTGCAAATATTTTAATCATAAAACTAATCCTCAAATTTTTATGTTTTGCCACCTTTTAATGTATCTAAAATCTAAAAATGTAGGATACTAATATTTACTTTTTAATTTATAAAACCACCCCATAGAAAATAAAGGATAAAAAAGGATCCTCAATCACTACTCCAACACGAGCTACTATTAGCATGTTGGCATTCATTATTCAATATTTTTTGCTATATACATTTTAAAGCTAACATACCATAAATTCAAAACTGAATATGATTTTTTTCACCTATACTTCTTCAATATTTTTAAGTCTTCCTATAGCCTTCCACATAATTATTTCCTGGCTAAAAAATATTACATGAATAATATTCACTTACTTCCTAGCAAACATAATCACTTACTTAACTATATATTAGATTCATTTCAGGTTTTCACTTTTATAAATAAATCTGTAATTAACAGCATTTCATTCATTCTAAAAACATTGATTAAGTGTCTCATATGCACCAAGCACTAGGTGTTGAAGAAGTTATGGTGAATCAGACTGTCACTGGTGCTTCCCTCACAGAGTTCACTGTCAATAATAAGTAAACAGATTTAATTTCTGGAAATATGGAAGACTACATAATCTGAAAGTTCTTTAACCACAAAATACTTAGATATATTGAATGTAATGTAAGACTCATCCTTTAAATGTACAGCAAAACTTGTTAAGAATTTGTAAGGAAAGTTCCCTGTGACTAAATTAGAGCAGTAAGACATATTAGTTATGGTTGGGGTTTAACTGTCTCGGTAGCCTGTGATCTTGAATTTTAACTTAGAAACAGAAAACAAGGCTACAGAGATGTTCACAACACAAGAATGGACTAAGATTTCTCACATTAAGCCACTGAGAGCCAGCTATACTATTAGTGAAAAGGTCAAACTACAGACCTTATCAATTATTGCTAAGCTCAGAGAAATAAAAGTTTTCCCTAGGAATTCTTAAATTCAAAGGAGGGAGGAGGGCAGAGGAAGGGGATGTGAAAAGAACTAAGATGTGTTATGTACATGTACCAACTTCCCACAATGAATGTAATTATGTACTGCAAGCATGTACTATTAAAAATAAAAATTAAAAAATAAAGTAAGGAATAGGACATTAAAAAAAGATACATAATACTAAATCAAGCTCATTTAGCATATAAAAGAAAGTAGGAGTAACCTTAGTATTAGGAAACAAGCACAACAAGCTAAATGAGTTGCAGGTTATCAAAGAGGGAAGAAAAGACAGTAGTAATATTTTCAAAACAAGATAAGAAATCAAATAAAATTTTGTCCCAGAATCTGCGACACTTGGCAAAACTTTGCTGGAAACATGCTGTCGACTAAGGCACAGAACTAAGGGCCTCAAAAAGGCTCGTTGAAAATGATCTCACAATTCAAAATTATAGAACACATTAACAACACAACCTTATGGGAGCAAAAAATATACAAACTAGATTACCAAGAACATCAAAGTATAGCAATATCAAACAGAAACCTTAAAACAGATTTAAGTACAAATACATAAGTAACAGATATAAATGAAAAAGAAATAATCAACACTGGAAAAACCAGAGAATTTCATAAATTAAACTATCATTAAAACTTCAAAAATAACAAAACTTAACAGACAAGTTAAAGAACAGAAGAGATAAAGCTGAAGAGAAAAAGAAAATTGTGAAAAGAATGAATCAGATAAAACTTCCTATAATAGAGCATGATAAAAAGAAAAGTACACAGTAAAGGTTAAGAGACATGAATGACAGAATGAGAAAGTTTAATATATATCTAATAGAAATTCCAGAAGGAAAGTATAAAGACAATATTCAAAGAGATAATGGCTAATAAAAGAGGAAATCTTACACTAAGAAGTATGAATCTGTATCTGTTAAGACAATTATAAACAGTGGAGAGTAAAGGGATTTCAAGGGAGGCCAGATTTTATACTTTACTCAAAATGATAAAATGTAACACCAGGAAAGTATAATATAAAATATAATGCTTAGAGCAATTACTGAAAAGATCTATATATTCAAAAGCACTACAGATATCAAAGTGGATTTTTTAAAAAGCCAAATAACCCAATAAAGACAGGGGGAAAAACCCACAGAAATGTAAAATGGGGAGAAAACAACCAAAGAATAACATGGGAGAATTGAGCCCTACTGGTAATTACACTAAATGCACATGGTCTACCTCATTTCTGATAGCTCAAACTAGACAATCAAAATGTCTCTCTCCAGGAAAATAAACAAATCGTGATATGTTCATACTATAGAATATTACTCAGCAATAAAAAGTAGTAAATTATTGATACAAAAATTTAGATAAGTCTTGCATTCTTCCGATTTTTCAATCTAATCTCAAAAATCATATCCATATGATTTCATTTATAATAGTCATGAAATTAAAAAAATTATACCATTGAAAAACAGTGCCAGATGTGAGGTATGGTGGCGGAAAGAGAGGCTATACAACTATAAAATGGTATGATGAGCATTTGAATGCTTTTCCCCTAAGATCTAGAACAAGACAAGGATGTCCATGCCCTTTGTCATTTCTATTCAACACTGTAATGAATGCTACAACCAGGGTAATAAGGCAAGAAAAAGACACCCAAATTAAGCAAGTAAATCTG
Source organism: Heterocephalus glaber (assembly GCF_000247695.1). Next base: position 4,071,449 of record NW_004624749.1, read on the forward strand.
TTCTTATTTTCAGATGACAAAATTGTCTATTTGGAAAATTCAATGGAATCTAGAAAAATGTAGAACACAAAGGTAAATTTAGCAAGGTACAGAATACAAGATCAATATATAAAAATCAATCGCAGCCTTTCTGGTTTCAGTCTCAACATGTAAAGATCTTGGAATCTGTCATTCCCATCCTTATAAGAGGAAAAAAATGAATGAACTGATAATCAAAGACTTCTCTTAGACACAGTAGTGATCTGAGTTTCAGGTTAAACCATTAGCCCTAAATCTGAAAAGACTGGCAAATCTAGAGCCACAGTCCAGATTTACTCATCTGGAGCAGAAGCTAATGGAAACATAAATGGTTATTTTCATTTAAATGATAATTTTCATGAATTACTGGTAGATAAGTTTGAAAAGCTCCTTCCAGGAGAGAAGCTCCTGAGGACCAGAGTCTTGAAGGAGATCCCACATTGCAGTGTGTTTTATCTTCAGGAACCCCACCAGGTTCTCAGGGTAAAGATCTTAAAACGATTCCTTTGTAGCTCTGACAAGGGAAAGGCAAGAGTAATTATGGTAAAATATGGCAGGAGCATTCTTCACATTAAATTCTTACTGTTTGAGTGAACAGACTTTTCCACAACCTTATAAAGACTGAAAGAAGACATTCCCTCTACCATAATTTAGTCCTCTCTACCTTCCTGTTTCACTAAGGAGATTTTTTTAAAAAGCTCTACTCTTGGAAAAACTCTTGTGAACATCACAGCTTCGAGGCACAGACCAACTAAGAGACTGAGATTTAAACATGAAATCTTTTAGCCTCTTTAATAAATGGTGCTGGAAAAATTGGACTTCAACTTGCCAAAGATTAAAACTAGACCTATATCTCTCACCATGCACTAAACTAAAATCAAAATGGATTAAAGATCTAAATATTAAAATAGAAACTCTGAACCAGTTGGAACAGAGGTTAGGTAGAACCCTTGAAGACATCGGTGTAGGAAAAGATTTTACGAACAAAACCTCAGTTGCCCGTGAACTAGCACAAACAATCAACAAATGGGATCTCTTCTTATTAAAAAGCTTCTGCACAGCAAGAGAAACCACCAGCAGTGTGAAGAGACAACCCACAATGTGGGAAAAAATCTTCACCTGCTCTTCCTCAGACAAAGGTCTACTATCTCGAATCTATAAAGAACTTAAAAAGATCAGACCTCCCAAATTTAAAGACCCAATCCAAAAATGGGCATCTGAAATGAACAGACATTTCTCAGACAAAGAAGTGGAAATAGCAAATAAATACATAAAAAAATGTTCAACGTCACTGGTCATTCGAGAGATGCAAATGAAAACAATGCTGAGATTCCACCTCACTCCAGAAAGAATGGCTGCTATCATGAAATCAACCAATAACAAATGCTGGTGGGGCTGTGGGGAAAGAGGAACCCTGCTCCACTGCTAGTGGGAGTGTAGACTGGTGCAAGCACTGTGGAAATCAGTATGGAGATACCTCAAAGAACTAGGACTGGAAATCCCATTTGACCCCGCTATTCCCCTGCTGGGGATCTTCCCCAAAGAATTAAAAGAATCATACCACGGTGACATATGTGCACCCATGTTCATAGCAGCACAGTTTGTAATAGCTAAAACTTGGAAACAGCCCAAATGCCCATCAACTGGAGACTGGATAAAGAAAATGTGGTTTTTTTATAAAATGGAGTACTACTCAGCCATAAAAAATGAGAAATTAGAGACATTTATAGCTAAGTAGATGCACATTGAGGCAATACTCTTAAGTGAAATAAATAGGACACAGATGTGTAAATACCAAATAGTTTCTCTGGTGTGAGAAACTGAAAGTGTAAATAAGGACTAAATGTATAATAGATCATGTGAAATAGGAAGAAAAGGGGCAAAGGGGAAGGTAGTGGGAGGGCTAAGGGAAAGGATAGAAGGGAATGGGATTAATATGAGAAAATGGAAAAATAGGAACAAAATTTTTGTAAATAGGGAGGGCTGGAGGGGTTGAAGGGAGGGCTGGGCAAGGGTGAAAAACAGGAACCAAGAGAGACTATGTAAAGGTGCAAATTTCCAATGATGAATGTCATTATATTGTATACCTAAAATGTACCAATGATTAGAATGAATAATCGATAATGTAAAACAGGAATAAAAGGTCCAAAGGGGTAGGGGTAGTGGGAGGCACAGGGGAAAGGAAAGAAGGGAAAGGAAAAAATGATGAGAAATGGAAAAAATGGAAATAAAGTCTTTGTGGATAGGGAAAGGTGGAGGACGTGAAGGGAGGGCTAGGAATGGGGAAAAAATAAGAACCAAGATGCATTATGTAAGGGTACAATTCCCAATGAGAAATGTAATTGTGTTGTATACCTACAATGTACCAATAAAAGAATTTAATACCCCCCCCAAAAAAAACATGAAATCTTTCCCCTTCCCCTTTACCATCAGGACTCTAAAATAATCCAAATAAATTATAAGATGTGTCCTCTCAGTGATGAAAAGTATCCAGAGAAGCTCAATACCAAGAGGAGAGACAAAAATCAAGACAATACAACACAGGGTCTAAGTTACAGTTAGATAGAAGAAATAAGTTCTTGTGTTCTATTGTATAGTAGGGTGGCTGTAGATAATGTGCTGTAGATCAAAAAAGTTAAAAGAAAGGATTTTGAGTATTTTTAACACAAAGAAATGATAAATATCTAAGGAGATAGATATGCTTCCCCTGGTTTGAACATAATACAATTTATTCATGTAATAAAACATCATATGATACTCCATAAATATGTATAAATTTTATTCAAATTTTCTTTAAAAACTCAGCAAAATCCAACAACCCACCCCCAAAAATTAGGACAATAGAGAAATCTGAAGGAATGTTCAGCTACAGCAAACACTGGATATACCCGGCTCCTAGCCAAAGTAACATAAATATTCACACTAAAGGACCATTTACCTTGGTTACTAAAACTTAAGGCAACATATTCAAATTCCAACAGAATATTCCAACACACACCAAAAGTCTGAAGGATCACAATTAAACTCAAATATGAGGTAGATATAGGAATTATAAGGTAGATGTAAAATAATTAGGACAAATTGATTTAGATAACTAATGGAAAAAAATAAACAACATGCAATAATACAGAGGTAAGGCAAGCAGGGAGACAGAAACTCTGAGAATGAAAAGGAAATGCTAGAAGTAAAAAACATTGTAACTAAAACCAAGAATGTCCTTGATGAGTTCATCAGTAGACTGAACATAGGCAAGGAAAAGAATCATTGAACTTGAAGAAAGTATAACTGTTCAAACTAAAATGCAAAGACAGGGCCAGAGATTTAGCTCAGTGGTTCCGCCACCTGCCTTGCAAGCACAAGGTCTCAAGTTTGATCCCCAGTACCAAAAAAGAAGCAAAGACAAACAAGAACTGAAAAACAGGGCAGTACCTCCAAACAAAATGTGAATATTCTTGAAATGCCAAAAGGAGAAAAAAAATATAGGATGGAGTATAAGAAATACTTTAAATGGCCTAAAAATTTTGATAATATATAGTATCTATATTTACATACTGAGTACAGTATTAATATACAGAACTATAAAACACTGACAAAAGATTCAAAGATCTAAATAAATGGAAAGAAATTCTATGTTCATTGACTGAAACATACAATATTAAGATATACATTGTTCTCAAATTGATTTACAGATTCAATACAATCTGAATTTAAATTCCAGAAAGCTATTTTGTAGATACTAAAAAAGTAATTCTAAGTTTATATGGAAAGGCAAAAGATTTAGCAGACAGAATATACTACTGAAGAAGACAAAATGTGAAGACTTACATTATCCGGTTTCAAGATTTAATACAAAACTTTAGCAATTAAGACAGCATGGTTTGGCAAGAGAATAGACACACATCAAAGAAGCAGAACAGAAAGCTGAAGAAAGACACAAATATAGGCAAATGATCTTTGACAAAAGAGTAAAGGCAATTCAGTGGAGAAAGAACAGCCTTCCAACAAATGATGCTAGAACAATTTTTGGATGGCCATATGTAAATTAAGTGAACCTCAACACACACTTTACATCTTTCACAAAATTAACTCCAAATAAATCACTGACAGTAAGTGTAAATGTAAAACTATACAACTTAGGGAAGAAAACATAAGAGAAAGATTGATGTGCTTTTTAATATGACACCAAAAGCACAACCCATGAAAGGAAAAGTTGATGAGCTGAACTTCATTAAAACATTTTTTGCTCTCTAAAAAAAATACTGTTAAGAGAATGAAAAGACAAGACACAGATAGGGAGACTGTAACTGTAAATATCTATCTTATAAGAAAATGCATCCAAAATACACAAGGAACTCTGAAAACCCAACAATAAGTAAATAAACACTTTAAAAATTAGCACAAGATTTCAATGAGAGGTTTATTGAGAAGATATACAAATGGAAAATAAACATATGAAAAGATGCTCCACATCATTTATTATTAAGTAACTGCAAATTATAACAATTTATCAGTATACATTTATCACAATAGTAAAATCAAAATCTTTGGTATATACGTACTTTGGAAGAGAGTTTGGTAGTTCCCAAAAAGTTAAACATCACTTTACTATATGATCCAGCAATCATGCACTTAAGCATTTACTGAACTTACTTTTAAAAAACCCTACAAGTGAAAGTTTATAATGTAATTACCAAAAACATGGAAGCAGACAAGATATCATTCACAAGTATATGGATAAACAAAATATGGCATATCTGACAGTGGAATATTATTTAGTGAGAAGAAGAAATGAATGATGAAAGTACAAAAGACATAGATGAACCTTAAACACATGCTACTAAGTGAAAGAAGCCAAACTGAAAAGACTATACACTAGATGACCCCCAAGTACATAACATCCTCAGGAAGACAACCACTACTTCAGACTGGTGATCAAGATAAAAATCAACAGTGTTAAATCATATTGTCTGTGCATACCCTTCTTTTATACATAGCCTAGATCGTCATTTTTCTATCTATGACCTTTCTCCTAAAAATATATTACCTCAATCTAATCATGAGAAAAACATCAGATAAACCCCATTTAAGAGACATTCTGCAAAATACCGGCTGATCAGTATTCCTCAAAATTGTCAAGGTCATCAAAAACTAGGAAAGTCTGAGCCAAGAGAAGCCTAAGAAGACATGACAACTAAGTGTCATGTGGTATCCTGGATGGGATCCTGGAACAGAAAAAGGAGATTAGGAAAAAAACTAAGAAAATCTGCCCAAAGTATAGACTTTACTTAATAATAATGTATCAGTATCGGTTCATTAACTATAATAAATATACTATAATAATGAAGATGTTAACATGAGCAAAACTTGTGTGTGAGGTACATAGGAATGCTATAAATCTTCATAATTCTCTGAAAATCTGAAACTTCTAAAATAAAAAGTCTATCTTGAAAAACAATTGTATTTTCATATACTAACAATAAACAATTGGAAAGTAAAATTTAAACTCCTTTATAACAGCATAAAAATATGAAACACACAAGGACAAGTCTGACAAAAGATGTGCAAGACCAATACACTAAAAACTACAAATCAACTGGGTATGGTGACACACACGTGAATCCCATCTACTCAGGAGTCTGAGGCAAGAGGATCACTAGTTTGAGGTATGGGAAACTTAGTGAAAGCCCATTTCAAAACAAAATAAAAAACGATTGGGGATATGGGTTGGCACTCCCTGGATTCAATCCCTAGTGAAACACACAGATACACACAGACTTACGCATGTGCATGAATGGGTACACACACACGTGTACACACACAGACCACTTGTAAAACAAAAAAGTGAGGGAAATTAAAGACTTAAATGAATGAAAAAATATACTGTGTTCATGAGTAGGAAGATTCAACAGTGTTGGTATTCCTCTCTAGTTCCAACAAAATTCCCAGCAGAATTTTTTTAATTTAAAAAAGTTGATTCTAAAATTGAAATAAGATGCAAACAAACTAGGACAGCCAATGCAACAATGAAAAATAAGAACAAAGTTAAGGGGGTAAAACTACCTAATAGGAAGATTTTTTTAAAACCTAATATAATCAGAAATATTATATGGGCATCAACATATATAAATAGACCCATGGAACAAAGTAGATAATCAAGAAATAGACCCACAAAGATCAAAACTGACAAACTTTTAGCTAGACAGAAAACAATCTTGAGAGAAAACAAAGTTGGGGACCTCATGACTCTTGATTTTTAACTATATCACACTGGCTGCTATAGTAACCAAAACATCATGGTACTGACATAAAATAAATAAACCCACATATGCATGGTCAAATGATGTGAAGTGTGGCACAAGGGTAACAACTACACAATGGGTTAAGGCGATTCTCTTCAACAAATAGTGGTTGGAAAACTAAATATCCACATGCAAAGAAATTAAACTCGATCTTTACTTTGCGCTGTACACAAAAATCAACTAAAGATGTATTAAGAAATTAAACAGAACTGAAACTATAGAAGTCCAAACAAAAGAGAAAACATTTCATAATATTAGAAGTTATTTTTTAGATATGGCACCAAAATCACAGGCAAAACCCAAAAATAGACAAGTGAGACTACATCAAACTAAAAGGTTTCTGTGTAGCAAAGAATCAGTATAGTAAAAAGACAGCCTAGTGGCCAGGGATGTTGCTCAGCGGAACAGGCAAGGGCAAAGTGCTGAGTTTGATCCCTGGTACCTCCCACCAAAAAAAAAAAAAAAAGACCTAGAGAACTGGAGAAAATATTTGGAAACATGTACCTGCTAAAGCATTAATATCCAAAATAGTTTAAAAATGCATACAACTTGGGCCGGGGATTTAGCTCAGTGGCCCTGTGCCTGCCTCGCAAAGTCCTGAGGTCCTGAGTAAGATCCCCGGTACGGCAAAAAAAAAAAAAAAATTCATACAACTCAATAGCAAAAAACCCAAAACCCAAAAAGCAACCAAACAATTGTTGTACTACCCTATTCAAAAATGGGCAAAGGGGTTGGATACACAATTCTCCCGAGAAAACATATACAAAAAATCAACAGGTATATGGAAAGATGCTAAATATTAATCTTTGGGGAAACGCAAACCACAATGAGGTATCACCTCACACGTTAGGATGGCCACCAAAACGAAACAACAATAAATAACAAATGTTTGCAAATATGGAGAAACTGGAGGCTTTATACATAGTTTGGGGGAAAGTAAATTGGTTCAGCCACTAAGGAGGAGAGTCGTCTCTCAAAAAATTAAAAATAAGAGGGGTGACATCAGTAAGATGGCTGAGCAAAGTACAGCATTTGCTTGCCACAAAAAAAAATGCTCAAAATAACTAGACAGCTATCCATTAAAGAAAATATCCAAGGAAGGGATCAGAATTAAGAATCTGCTCTAACACACAGGAGCAAAAAATGGAGACTATTCACTCGGAAGGATTTCTGGAAAGATCAGCATACCTGACACATTGAGAGATGCCTGAACAACTAAGGGCAGGGACTATCAGTATCAGCCATGTGGTCAATGCCACCATGGTCCCCAGTGGCCTGCTCTGCAGAGGACACTGGCAGCTTCCCCACTAAGGTGACTATTAGCAGTCCTCACTACAGACCCCACAGAGGGAAAAAGATATTCCATACCAATGGAAACCAGAAAGAGATTAGTGGTAGCTATACTTAAACAAAATAGACTTTAAGTCAAAAACTATAAAATGAGACAAAGAATATGTATAGAATACAAATACAAGAATTTGTATAAGGACAAACTAGTCAATTCACTACGAAGATACAGCAGTTATACATAATATGCACCCCATATTGGAGCACCTAAACATATAAAGCAAATATTAATAAATTTGAAGGGAGAAAGAACCAAAAATTCATAATAGATAGGGACTTTAATACACCACTTTCAATAACGGATAATTATTCTTACAGGAATCCAACAAAGATTCCATAAAGTATACTTTACGTCAAAGGACCTGAACACACATATATATATACCACTTTCAATAATGGATAATTATTCTTAGAGGAATCCAACAAGGATTCCATGAAGTATACTTTATGTCAAAGGACCTGAACATTCCACCCAATAGCAGAATTGCAAATTTTTCTTAAGCACATCTAAAACACACTCTAAGATAGACCATATGTTAAGTCACAAAACAAATAAACAAAAAATTCCAACAAAAAAGAAGAGCAGGACAAACCCAAAGCTCATACAAGGGAGGAAATTATAAAGATCAGAGCAGAAATCAATGCAATGGAGACTAAGAGAATGAT
>NW_004624749.1:4096664-4114815 GCF_000247695.1 Heterocephalus glaber
GTGAAATAGGAAGAAAAGGGGAAAAGGGGAATGGGAAGTGGGAGGGGTAGGGGAAAGGAAAGAAGGGAATGGAATTAATATGAGAAAAGGAAAAAATTGAAATAAAATCTTTATAATTGAAGGCAGGGCAAGGGAAGGGAGAAAAAATAAGAAACAAGAGAGTATGTAAAGGTGCATATTTCCAATGATGAATGTCATTATACTGTACACCTAAAATGTACCAATAAAAGGATATACAAAAAAAAAGAAATCAACCAATAACAAATGCTGGCGGGGCTGTGGGGAAAAGGGAACCCTACTCCACTGTTGGAGGGAGTGTAGACTGGTCCAACCACTGTGGAAATCAGTATGAAGATACCTCAAAGAACTAGGATTAGAGGTCCCCCTTGATCCAGCTACTCCCCTGCTGGGTATCTTCCCAAATGAATTAAAAGTATCCTCTCTGCTTCTTGAACATTACATTTTGGCCTCTCTGCTCCTTTAGGCAGAGAATTCTCATTGAGAATTTCATTCCCTCTGCAGACTCAAAATTCATCTCTAGGCCAGGGATTTAGCTCAGTGATGTCACTGCCTGCCTCACAAGCACAAGGTCCTGAGTTCAATCCCAGGTACCAAAGGAAAAAAAAAATCCCAAAAAACAAAAACTCACCTCTAAGCCATGACTTCTAAAACTACATATTCAGCTCCTGTCTGTTTCCTCAGTCCAACACCATACTTCTTACTGCCTGCTGGCAATTATTACCTGAAAGTATTACCATCATCTTACTCCATCTGTTTAACCCCAGAGTCACAATTTTTCACCCAAACACCAATGAGTTTATTTCTCCTCTTACTACAGTTCTCTTAGTCATTCAAGACAGACTTTCAGATAATTCAATGTTCCTCCTTCCTAAAGTGAATCTCAAGTCTCCCTGCATTCCTTGTGTGTGTCCCTGTGTTTGTTTCCACAGTTAGAACCCTCACTTAAGTCCCCCAAAGCCTCATGCACGGACTACCAGGGCAGCCTTCCAAGGAGCCCATGGTCTCTCCCTCCTCTAATTCTCCTGAAGGAGTAATTGTTGTGCAAGAATGATAAAGAAGATTACGTGAGAGATAATAAAAAGTTGCCACCGGGTTAAAACTGTAAAAAATGCTACTTTGGCCATATTTCTCCTGCTTTAAAAAAATAATAAAACTTTCTACTGCTTATAAAACAAAGTGTAAGTTTCTGATCAGGTTAACTAAACAGCCTCTACCATCAAAATTGAGATGTCAACAAACTACATAAGCTCACAGAACAAAGGGAGCCTGCCTCCTTATTTTATAGATCTATAAGCTAAGAATATATACATATAGAAGTAATGTCATTACTTGTTTATTTATAAGAATAAACAATTTACCTGTTCATAAAGAAGGAAGGTCTTGTCTCTCTCAGATGTAAGAACTTTGACATTACCCTGAATTTCTGCCAAATGACGCTCATATTTTTCCAGCATGCATTTGAGTTCTTCACGATCTCTTGTTGTTGACTTCAAAAGCTCTACATCACAGTTTGCACCCTATAATTATTATATTAGAAATCTGAAATTTTTCTTTTCAACCTATGGTATTTTAAAAAGCTGATACTGGTGGCAGTATATGATCTCTACTTAAATATGACTATATAATAAAGAGAAATCATGAAGAATAAATAAGAAAATCATCTTTTTTTTTACAACAGCTTTACCCCAAATTGCTCCAAATTGTCTGATTATTGCCTAAACACTTCTCATACTATGAATAAAGAGCTACTATTCCTTTTTTTAAGGAGCATGTCTCCCTCTTTTTTAGTATAATTGACAGATGAAATTATACATATTTAAGTGTACAACATGGTATTTCGAGATACATATACATTGTGAAGTGATTACTACTAACTTTTAACAGTTAAGATCTAGGTGTTCCCTAAAGCCTCACGGGATCATAGGCAGGACCTTTGGAAGGTGAATGGATTATGGGGGCTTATACATAACTGCTGTGCCGTCAGGAGAAGGGGCCTGGTCAGAAGAGGCGGTCACTGGGGTATGACCAGCAAGGGTTTAATCTCACTTCCTAGGCCTCTCTCTTCACTCTCTCTGCTTCCTGGATGCATGTGGTGGGCAGCTCTCCTCCACTATGCCCCTGAGCCAAGCTGTTCTGCCTTGGAGCCAACCAACCATGGACTGAAATGTAAGTCAAAATAAACCTTTCCTCCTTTGAATTGTAGGTATCAGGTATGGTGTCTCCATGAAAAAGAAAGTTGACTAGGGCACTAATGTACTCATCACCTCATATACTCATAGAAATATTAATTTCCTCCACTTAGAAATATTTTATAGTAGCGCAAGTCAAAAACCACTCAAACAAAAAGAAAAACATGATCAGCATCTCACTCCCAGAAGCAGTTAAAATGGATAAGTGAACATAATTCTGGATGATTTCTTGATATCTCTCTATATAAATATTTTTTTTTTGGTACCGGGGATTGAACTCAGGACCTTGCGTTTGCAAGGTAGGCAGCAGCACCACTGAGCTATATCCCTGGCCCTATACAAATGCAATTTTGAAAATAAAAACTTGGCAATGCCACATATACTGTTTTGTAACTTGCTGTTCCACTTCGTGAAGTGTAGTAGAAACCTACAATAAATTCGTCAGCATCTGATCTCTTAATGATATAATTAATAATTTTCTCATCCCCCTGCACCTCCCTCCTCTCCCTTACTCCCTTCTTCTTGTCTACTAATAGGCTCTTCCTACTTGCATGTCATCTTTTTAGATTCTACATATTAGGGAGAACATGCAATACTTTTCTTTTTGAGTCTGGCTTATTTCAATTAATATGATGATTTGCAGTTCCATCCATTTACCTGAAAATGACATAATTTTTCTCTTCTTTATAGCTGTATAATACAGTACTCCACTGTGCATTTATACTACATTTAAAGAAGCAATATTCTTATCCACTGTGCCATCAAAGGGACCTCTGTCCCCCAACCTCTTTGATACAGCAACTCATGCCAACCAATCAAAATGAATTATTTCCAGATTAGGTAAGTCAAAGTATAAAAGTCAGCGTTTGACCAACAAACTCCAAAATATTTACAAGTTTTCAAACTTACCCTGGAAGATGGAGATGGGCGTCTTGGGCTTTTAGATCTATTTCTGAGCATTTTTCTCAAATGTTGAGCTTCACCTTTGTAGTAATCTCTGTCTGCTTCTAAACTCTTGACAAAAGAATCAAGTCTAGAAGGAGATTGATTTTGTGCTTTTTCAGTCTCTAAAATTATCTTGCCAAGGGAAAAAAAAATTAGGCCATTATCTCAAGCTAAATTGTGACATCCTTTTCTAAAAAAACAAACAAGATCCTTAAAAATATTAAATTTGACTTGGAAACAGCCCAAATGACCATCAACTGGAGACTGGATAAAGAAAATGTGTTTTTTTGTTTTTTTTTTTTTATAAAATGGAGTGTTACTCAGCCATAAAGAACAAGAAACTAGAGACATTTATAGCTAAATGGATGCACACTGAGGCCACACTCTTTTTAAGTGAAATAAATAGGACACACATGTGTAAATACCAAATAGTTTCTCTAGTGTGAGAAACTGAAAGGGTAAATAAGGACTAAAAGGTATAACAGATAATGTGAAATAGGAATAGGAAAAAACGGGGCAAAGGGGAAGGGGAAGTGGGAGGGGCTGGGGAAAGGAAAGAAGGGAATGGAATTAATATGAGAAAATGGAAAAATGGAAACAAAGTCTTTGTAAATAGGGAGGGATGGAGGGGTTGCAGGGAAGGCAGGGGAATGGGGATAAAATAAGAACCAAGAGAGATTATGTAAAGGTGCAAATTTCCAACAATGAATGTCATTATACTGCATACCTAAAATGTACCAATAAAATAAAATTTAAAAAAATAAATTTGGTATTTTAAAAGCAATATTTAAAACTTATTTGTGAATAGTTTTTTAAAAGCAATTAGATCCTTTCATTTTTTTTTATCATTTCTGGATGTACTTTATTTTTTTCTTGAATAAAAGAACCCCTAAATTTACTCAATAATTTTGAAGAAAAAGCGGTTTTAAAAAATTGTCAGATGCTGTAAATGTGCCCAGACCCAACACAAATCTCATAAAAGGAATTAACTTGATTTAGAAAAACTTACATGCTACCATTAAAACATCTGTCATAGTGTCTGAGTTTTGTTCAATAATTGTTCAAGGAATTAATAAATTAAATGGATGCTGGATATTCCATACCTTCAAGTGTATTTCCATGGACTCGCGTTCGCTTTAATATATTTAGAAACACTTATTTTACAATTTTTAAACGTTTTTTTACATTTATCAATACTTTATTGGAAGAAAATTACAAACATTTTCAGAGTATTTTAAATATACTAACATTAAAATATTTAAACAGAGGAGTTTTCATTTCATAAATAAAACGTAACAGAAGTAACAAAACTTATGATTAAAAATATGTATTACTAAGGACAATGAAATTTAATGTGCCGACAAATGCACCTTATATTTTGAAAATTAAAAATTTCAGAGCCATCATTTTTAATCAAAGAACTGCTAAAGACATTAATCAAACCAACCAAAAGTTGTTCTCTCTCCCTAGGGAAAAAAGTGTGTGCATATACACACACAAACACACGCACACACACATACACACACAAATATATATATAATTATATTCACAGCTTACTAAATAACAATGACTCCTTAACATAGATCTATGAAAAATATACTTACAGATCTAAGTCTTTTTATTTTACTTTCCAATACTGTTATATTATTTTGTTGGTATATAAGTTCAATCTGAAAAATGAGAAACAATTTCTTTTATTACAGATGCTTAAACTGATTTAATTGTAAAGAACAACAAAAAGGAAGACATTTTAAAATAAAAACATGAAGACAGCAAAATTTTAAGAAAAATATAACCTACCACTTATGTTTACCTACCTTTCATGGTAAAAGAACCTATGATGAAATACAGCAGTTCCAGTAAATTACACAATGTTCTGTGCAAGATATTAATGAATTACATTTTACCAAATCACAACCCCATGAAGTAGAACAAAATATCAATATTAATTATTATTCTGAAAATGTTAATATGGAGTCTGTAAGAGAATGACTGGAATAAAAGAAGTTTGCCAAAATTAACCCATTTAGAATAGATTGCTTCCTCCTCTGAACCATTTAAATAGCTTAGTCCAACCCAATCTACAAAACACTGTTATATAATTTATAGTATCAGTTTCGTAACACTGAACATCCTCAGTCTTATACATCACCTTATAAATCTATATTGTATGTTCCTAAAGGACAGTGAATTTTTATGTGAGGCACTAAAGCTCTCTGTTAAAAGTTAGAAATTAGGGGCCGGGGATTTAGCTCAGGGGTTCGGCCACCTGACTCGCAAGTGCAAGGTCCCAAATTCAATCCCCGGTATGAAAAAAAAGAATTAGCAATTAATTTAATGAAAGATGTTTTTATTCATCAACTTTTCCTTCATTATTCTTAATTAAAATGTGCCCTGCTATGTTTTAATATTATATTTTTAATATATTATTATATTAATTAAAATTATACTTTAATTTATGTCTGCTATATTTTAATTTTGCATTTTCTTGAATTATTTTGTCTTCATTTATTCTTTAAATCAAAGTTCTTTCCTAAGATTCCTCTAGCAGTCATAATTAAGTCTATTAAATATTAATGGATCCTATCATTTTGAATGTAAGTTGAAGTTTGGAAAAGCTTATGTATAGTTTTAAATAAATAATTTTCAATGTTTTAATTTATTCTACTGTAAAGACACTAAAAAGAAATGGTTCTAGTATATACAACTTATAAAGATGTCCATACTAAATTAAGTATAAAATCTTGGCAAAATTAAGTATCTACTAGGATACTTTCTCAAAAAACTGTTAGTGCTTGCTTTAGTAGCACATACAATAAAAATAAGTCAATACACATACATTCTAGATATGGATAAAATATAACCAGTAATATGTAAATAGAAAAAGATTACGACTGGGTATAGCAAGGTGTAATCATGGTGGATGTTATTTTTTCAATATACTTCATGGACTGAAATTTTTATAATAAACATGTATTACTGCTCTGTGTGTGCATGATGCTTGAGATCAAACCCAGGGCTGCACACACTCTACCACTAAGCCACATCTAGGCAAGCACTCTACGAATGAGCTACATCCACAGCCCATACTTTTATAATGATACAAAGTGCTGGGTGGGGTGGTGCACATCCGTTATCCCAGCTACTTGGGAGGATGAGGAAGGAGGGTCATAACTTTAAGCCCAGCCTGCGTAACTTAGCAAGACTCTGTATCAAAATAAATAGGATGGAGATGTAGCTCAGTGTGCAGGCTCTGGGTTTAATCCCCAGTACTGGAAAAAAAATATTGCTGATTCCAATCTGAAAAACAAAATTATAACTGGCCCAAGTGAAAAAAAAAAGTCAACCTAATGTTTTCACTTATTTGTCAGTTATTTAATAAATGCCTATTATCTATCTGTCATTGCAATATGTGCTGGGTAAAGCAAAGAATAAAATAAAAACCTCTGCCCTCCTGGAGTTTATATTTTAGTCAAAAGAGAAAAAACAAAAGATAATAGAAACATAGATGTCAGATAGTGATCATGTCACTAAAAAAATGTACAATGGGCACTTACGTATCTGTTCTAGGTATTTAAGATAAAAATGTAAACAAAATAGGTGAAGATTCTTGCCTTTGAGGACTTAACATTCCAAGTGGAATAGACAACTTAAAAATAAACAAAATAAATCATATAGTATATTAGCAAGGTAACAGCAGAGCTAATGATATTGGGAATGTTTATGGAGAAACTGGTTGGAACATGAAATAGGACGATCTAGAAGTACTGACTGAAAGGTGACCATTGAATATAGAGATCAAACTTAGGACCTTGTGCTTGCCAGGCAGGTGTGGCACCACTGAGCTAAATCCCTGGGTTTGAGTAAAGATTTAAAGGAGGGTGGGAATCAATTATATGAAAATACCGGAGAATATTCCAAGCAAAAGTCACAGCTACAGCAAAGATGCTAAAGCAAAAGAACGTCTGATAAATTCCAAGGGACAGTAAGGAGGCCACGGTGGCTAGAGCAGAGTGAAGAAAGGGGAAGGAGCTCAGGAGTGGGAAGGAGAGTCTATGGGGAGGTGGTTTACAAACTTCAACAGGACTGACACCATGTTTTCCACATGGTAGGCTCTGATACAATTTTTGATTAAGTGAATCATATAGGAAAGTAATGATAATGATAGGGATATCAGTGATCCATTCCAATAATGACCCCTATATCAATTAAAAATATAAACTTTATGAAGAAACTAATAATGGTAAAATTGGAATTCTGCTTCCTCACACTTCAAAAAATCAAGAAGGGCATAGTGGTGCATACCTACAATACCAAGTACTCAGGAGGCTGAGGCAGGAAGCTTGTTGGTTTAAGGCCAGCCTGGGCAAAACGGCAAGCTTCTGTCTCAAAAAAACTTTTTTTTTCAAAAATTATGTTTAGTTAACTGAGATATGGTTTATTAAGACATGAATGATATACAACTTACAATGAGAAGATAAAGGGAGGCAGATAGCTGTGGTAGTTTTAAGGCATATGTAAAATTGTGATATTCCTTCTTTCAAAGAAAATTCCCTATTTTCCTCCCCTTGAGGGATGGGGCTTATATTTAATGACTCACTTTTAATGAAGAGATAATGGTAAAAGTGATCGTATTTAACTTTTAAACCTGGTCACAAGAGACCCTGCAGATTTCTCTTTGCTGTGTCTCTTAATCACTGACTGGGGGAGGGGTAGGCACACAGAATCCTTCAAGCAACCCTAGAAAGAAGTCTACTTAGCAGGGAATGGAGGCCTCCTGCCAAGAGTCAGCAGCCACACAATGAGCCAGCGCCAGTACAGTCAAGCCATGACTGTTGCTGCCTGTCCTCCTAGTCATCATTTTCTGATAAACGGAACCAGAATCACCACCCAGCTCAGCCCTTCTTGAATTCCCAACCTATCAAAACTGAGATTTGTTGTTTGAAGCCATTAAAGTTTAGGAGTAATTTCTTACATAGCAATAAATAATACTGAAAACATTTTAATGAAAGAAGTTACTATGTTGATTTAGAAATATGACTAAAAGTGAACTCTCCACAGTAAATAAATTTAACACTATTTTAGCCATTAGGGTGGAGTATCACTATGATTGCCTGTGGGATCCACCATGGGACAGGTGGTGCCTGAGCAGGTCATGGAGGTGTGGCCTTGAGGGTCTATGTCTGGTTACCCACCCCTCCCTCTCTGGCACTGCTCCCCTGCTCTGCTTCTGGGCCACCATGAACTAAGCAGCTTTGTTCTGCTGTCCCTTTCATCATGATATTCCTGCCTTGGAGTGGATGACCAGAGTCTAAATTCCCCAAAACCATAAGCCAAATTAAATCTCTCTTCCTTTAAGTTGTGGGTGTCAGATATTGTATGTCAACAAGACAGCTGAATAACATAACTATTTATATCAGTTCCAGGCAAACTACACCGCAGCTTTGGCCTACTTCACATATACAGAACATTAATCTCAAGCACTATAGGAACCTAACATTCTCTCTTAGCAATCCTATTAGAAATTCTGATTTCAATCTCCATCCCCAAAGTTAGGCAAAGAAAATCTTATAATTTATTTTATAATGTTTAGATTATAAACCTACAATACAGACCCAATGACTTAAGAGATGATGACACATTAGTGTTCATACTGCCTGTACATATGTTGGTTGTACATATTTCTAATTCCCTTTTCCCTTGAAATTCATTCTAGCTTGTCCTCTATTAAGTTTTCCATGTTTTCCCTGCACCAGCCGTGCTTTTTCCAAGACTACAGCCCACCTCTTTCTCAAAAGCTTGAATAGCTTTCCACTTCTGAAATATACCCAACATTTCATGCTCCTAGAAATACTCTTCTGAGCCAGGGAAAATTTCATCTGTAAATTTTAATATTTTAAGTAAATCCTAGCTTGTGTATTTTAGATGTTTTCCATTCCTGAAATGCTCCTTTTTAATAGCAGAGAATTCACCTTGCCACAGTACTCTTCCTCTCTCTAGAATATAAACACTAAGCAATCCTTTAGGATGGATGACATCTAAAAAGGGCACTGCTGTTGATGGAATTCAGCCAACTACAATTCCTTCAGTCTTAGAAAGAGTATAGTTATTTATAATTTGAAGAAAATGAGGAAGACATAAACTCTTAACTTTGATGATTTTTGTAATTAATATTAAAGCCTGACTCCATTTACCATTAAACTATGAATCAAGAGTAATCTTTTTTTTTTTTTTGGTACCAGGGATCGAACTTGGGACTTTGTGCTTGCCAGGCAGGTGCCGGAACCACTGAGCTAAATCCCTGGCAAGAGTAATTATCCTTAAAGAAAGTAGCAATGCAAACTAAAAAGTTTATTGAGAAATGTTTAAAATACTCAAACTATTTTTAAGTGTCCTTCAAATATTTTAGTAGTAACAATTAGAAGTTTGAAACAAGCCATTATTACATACTCTCTCTAAGTAGTTCTCCTAAGTACCTCTTAGGGCAACACTGCTAGAGATGAGTGTGCCTATAATATACTTCATGTATTTATTCCATTTAGTATTTGACTTTCCACTAATTTAGACTGACTTATCCCTTACATAGTATAAATAAAAGAGGTTACTGCATAAAAACCTATATGATCCTAGAGTTCATTAACTGAACTCTTACATTTCAATTTACTTTAACAAATAATATCACAGGTCGGGGTGTGGCTCAGCGGCACAGCACCTGCCTGGCAAACACAAGGCCCTGAGTTTGATTCTTGGTACTAAAAATATATATAATAATAATAATAATAATAATATCATCTCACTAAGTGTTCTCTGATAATTTACTGAACTAAGTGCTTTATTATAAGTACATGACAGCACATTAAAGAATATTTATGAAATAACATGCAATAATCATTTGCTCTGAAAATTACCTTATTGCAGACACAATTTATTAATTTGGTGATCAATAAAATCATTATCATTTAAACATTCAGTATAGGCTGTATCCTGCTTGTAAGTCATTAGGTAGCAATGATAAATGAAACTGTCTTCATTTTACAATTGTGTTTAAATCCCTAGTTTCTAAATTTGATGACAGAGCATTAAAATCCAATCAAAAAATAAAATGTTTATTAAAATATATTAAAACTATAATAAGTAAAATAATATGGCAATGGCAGAGTAAAAGACAAATGAATCAATGAAACAAAATTCAGAAACATATTCACAGAGATAGAAGAACTTTGTATCGATAAAATAGTACTTCAAATTGGTGGGGAAAGAAAGGGCTAGTCAACCTTACTTCCTACCAGAAGAAAAATAAATTCCAGAAGTATTAAAAATTAAGACTATTAAAAGAAAACTACAGAAAATATTTTTCTAATTCTTGTAGTGATAAGGCCTGCTGAAGAAAGAACCAAACTCATAAGTCAATAAAGAATTAGCACATTTAACTACATAGAAATTTAAATTTGGGTAAAAATCTAAATTAAAAGTATGAAATATGACATAAACCATGTGTATGAAAATAGAGAGATGAGAATAAATGTATTATTCTCTGCAGAGAGAAGAACTAGGGACGGAAGCAACATCGTATGTACAGAACATTTCTGTTGCTTTGAAGCTTATGCAATGACTACATACTGTTTAGAAAACATTTTTGGCAGTAATGGCAAGCAAGCATTTTAGAGCTTTTAGTAATAACAAATAGCTGGCTGCAGCATGCATGCCATAGGTTTGCCACCACTGGTCTCTGGTTATACTACCCTGAACATGCCCAATCTCATCTGATCTTGGAAGCTAAACAGGGTTGGGCCTGGTTAGCACTTGGATAAAGAGAACTTTTTGAGCAAAAACTTTTTTTAAAAAAATGTAAGAAACATTGGCCGAGGATTTAGCTCAGTGGTTCTGGCGCCTGCCTCGCAGCGCAAGGTTCAATCCCCAGTACCAAAAAAAAAAAAAAAAAAGTAAGAAACAGTATAATTTAATCATTAGAATAGACCCTTCAATATAATTACAAATCTAAAAGAATTTCCTAATGCCATGAGAATGCCACTTTTTCCATTGTGTTTAATAATTACATGTTTAAAGTAGAATTAAAATCTTGATCAGTGGTAAATCTAGCAGTACCTTTGCTTCTCCAAGTTCCTTGTCAGCGGTATCCACCACAAAATTTTTCTCTTCTTCTAGTTGCTCTGCTAGTTGGTCAATTTTAATTAATTCTTTACAAAGATGCTCATTGTGGCTGGTTAAATCATCTACTTGACTGCTTACCACTTCCTTACTATCCAAGAGTTTCCTAATATATTCTTCCAAGCCATGATTTGTCTGTTTGAGATCTTCAATCTGTTACAATTAGAAAGAAAAGAATCACATTAAAAGATCTCCTTAGCTTCCTTCTGAGGAGAACAGCTTAGGCAGTTGGAATCAGAAAGGGAACATTTGTTTCCCTGGCAAAGAGACCTAACTGTGTAACATTTTGTGCCTTCTGAATTTTATACCATGCAAATGTATTATTCAAGAAATATATTAAAAATTTTTTAATGTTACTTGTTCATTAATTGTGGTTCTGGGGATCTAAAGCAGGGCCTTGTGCATGCTACACAAGCACTGTACCACTGAACCTGAGTGGTAAATTTTACATCTGTATCTTTCATGAAAATTTCCAGTTTATTTTAAATGAATTTGAGCACTATTAATTTTTAACCAAACTATTCAAAAAGTACCCAAATATTCATATCTGCAATAAACCATATTCTTAAAATTAATTATTAAGAGTTCTTTAGAATTAAATGTTGACTCTTTAGAAAGGTCCTTTTGAACATAATAACTTATTTGACTAAGCTAAATACCAAATCAACCAAGTATGTGCTGCCTAATGTGGAGGACCACAGCCTTTCTTTCCAGCCTAGTACCAATCAATAGACAACGAAAATGGCTTTTTCTACCTTTAATGTCTTTAAAAAAATACAATAAAAACAGCACAGTATAACCATTTACCAATTATTTCAGAAATTATATTATTTTCCAAAAATACAAACAGATTAAGTAACTGCCCTTAGAGAATTTTTGCTTACTTAAGGAAATACAGTATGTTAAGTGTAATCACAAAAATATCTCTGAGATATTCCTAGCACAAGTACTTTTCCATAGTACCTGCCCCTTGTGTATTTATCAATTATTTATTGAGTACCTTGCGTTGGTATCCTATAGAAGAAACCAAAAAAAACCAGAAAAAAGTCTAAGTCTTTAAAAAACATCTGAAATACCTAAATGTTCAATCTGTGAGTTCTAACATTAGTCTTGCCCTAACTTTGCCTTTCTTGAACAACTAACTGTAGCAACAGTCTTCCAAAACATCAAAATCAACAAAATTTACTTTAAAAAATAAACTATGATTTGTCACTAAAAAATATCCTGTGTCATGAAACATTCTTAAGTATGCTACAATGCTATATATTATATTAAATAAATACACATCAAGAAGCAAAATTCATTTTTTAATTAACTAATTTATTTATTTATTTATTTTTATGTAGTTCAGGCTGGACTCAAACTTGCAGTGATCCTCTTGCCTCAGCTTCCAGAGTGCTGGGATTACAGGCATGTTCCACCATGCCCAGCCATTGTTTTAATTCAACACTTGTTTTAGCATTTTTTATAAGGCACATTAACTTAAAAGAGATTTAAAGTGTGAATTATTAAAAAGAAGAAACAAGAAAAAAATTGAAGAAACTTTTTAAAACAAAAAGAGAAACTAGAAATGTACTGTTTCCTTAACTGAGTCTTTTATATTCTTTAAAAATGCTAAAAAATGCCATTTGTGATCCCAGATCTACTCACCTATCCAGTCTGACTTGCCACCATCCCCGATATAGAGTCCACACACACACACACACACACACACACACACACACACACACACACAAATGTATACACACTTCAGGAAAAGAAAAATGGTATGATGCTTCTTCAACAGATAGTTGTAACTTCACGTGAGGCCCCTAGAGGATGTCAGATATCACAGAAAACCCGCTACACTGCCGGCCCTTGGAGAAGAAATTGAAAAATGCATGTGCAGCAATGGACATGCAATGGACCAAGGTTACCCAAGCAATAGTTCGCTGTACTAATAAATGTCTGGAAGTCATTTTGAGCACCTATTTTGAGCACCTATTCTGAGCCAATATTTTGAATACCTCTTGTAATTGTAGAGACCAAAGGTAACTTGCATTAATCTCATGATTTCTCAATAAATTATTAAAATATTTTCCTGAAGTGTGTGTAAATTTTTTTGGCACTCTATATATACCTAAGCTCCAAGACATGCTATGAAAAACAAACCTCACTGAACTCATTTTAAAACATATTTTAGGGAGGGCTGGGGATTTAGCTCAATGGTTTTGCCACCTGCTGCGCAAGTGCAAGGACCAGAGTTCGATCCCTGATACCAAAAAAACCAAACAAACCATATTTTACAGAAATTAATGAAATGTTACACACTGTATTCACTGAATTTTCCTTTTTGAGAATCTTCAGGAAAAAATTAGCTTAGACTTCAATTTCAGAAAATAAAATTCCTATTTTAGATACTTGGTTTGTTCTTACCCTAATGGCTTATTATTTAATATTTCCTTTTTGCTTCTGCTTCATGGAAATTTAAAGCTAACTTTGCCCTATGAGATATCCAATTCTACTAGCTCCACTTTAACAAGACTATTTTTCTTCCATTAAGTTGAGTCTACATCTTTGTCTAAAATATACATATATGTATAAAATTTGGGTGTATTTGCATAGGGCTATCTCTGGGTTCCCTATTCTGTATCATTAACCTATGTGTCCAACTCTCCACTATTACCACAGACTTAATTACTGTAGCTATTGTGTGGAAATCAGAAAGAACGATTATCCTTTTCCCAAAATGTTTTTGCTGAGATTTTGCTAAGAATTGCATTAAACCTACATAACAATTTAGAGAATCAGTATCTTCACTTTTGTTTTTGTGGCTTTTTGAGAGTCTCACTGTGTAGCCCAAGTTGGCCCTGAACTCACGATCCTCTGGCCTTCACCTCTCAAATGCCAAGATTACAGGCATGAACTTCCACACTTGGCTCAATATCTTCACTATATTGATGGTTTCAATCCATGAACATGTCCTTCTATTTGTTTAGCTCTTTGATTTCATTAGCCTTCTGTAGTTTTTAGAATACAAATCTGTACTTGTATTTTAGGTCATTCCTCTGCAAAATGGCAGCTTCAATTTTTACTTTTGGGTTTGCATGGATTTTAACCTTTCAGCCCTAGCTATATTATTATGTTTGAGTTTTTTACACACAGCATATAGTTGAGTCATGGTTTTAAATGGACTCTGCCAGTCTCTTTTAACTGATGTATTGAGACTATGTTTAATGATATATGAGATTCAACCATGCTTTTTATTCTGTATTTCACATATTTTTAAACTAGTGCATATTAACTTTACAATGGGTTTCAATGAGTTACATATATGCTACATCTTGCTTTGATTATTCCACTCTCTCAACCACCTACTTTCTTTTACTTCTCTTCTCTCTGCTCTCCTCCCAGTCTCTACCCTAGCAGTATGTCCACTACTTTCAAATCATCCATTTAAAAAAATTTGTTGCCACATGTGGAGAAAAACATAATACTTGGCCGTGTCTTTATGATTAATAATTCATGGTGTATATATACCATATTTTCTTTAGCTGTATTAATGAATACCTAGGTTGATTCTGCCTTTTTTGGGGGGGACTGGGGATCGAACTCGGGACCTTGCTCTTGCAAGGCACGTGGCGGAACAGGAGCTAAATCCCTGGCCCCCCCCCAAGTTGATTCCATATCTTAACAATTGTGAATAGTGCCACAGTAAACAGGGAAAGGCAGATAGCTTTTCTGTATGCCAACTTAGTTTCCTTCACGTATATACCCAGGAATGGTAAAGCTGGATCATACGGTAGTTGGCAAAGCCCAACAGACCTCCATTGCTGCTTGACAAAGTTCCAGCTGAAGGAAAGAAAGGGTGGAACCCATCGTACCCTCATGTTTTATTTTTTCTTGCCATAATGTTTATAATCGTTACTCTGATCACAGGAGTCATTGTGTTCGTGACTAACAACAAACTCTCCATGAGGCAAATTGGAAATGATATATTGAAATCTGATCTGGCTCACAAGTCCCAAATTCCAGTTTCTCTTAGTTCTATTGCCACATCCACTTCTAAAGAAACCTCTCCTAAAACCCCCTCTGTTTCCCCCACTACTATGACTCCCCCTCTTATTGCTGTCATTCTTTTTACTAAAGGGGTCTTACAAAAAGATTGGAAAGACAGACTTTGGATGAAAGAAATAGTGGAAAATGGGAAAAAGAAAGAAAGTTAAGACAGGTAAATGCATTAAGGAGACAAGTTACTCAATATTTCTCAAAGTGCTGTAAATATCTCCTGCTCATGGACTATGAACCCAAATGACATTTAGTTAAGATGAATAGAGGTAAAGAAAAATAGAGAGCTAATAGCAACTATATTAACCATTGTGCAGTTTCTCAAGGGCCAGCTGGCGACCACAAGTTTGACACTTAATTGATTAAATCTCGCTTGAACCCCCACTGATATAGATTTTGATTAAATTACTTTCTGTTCTATTTAGGTGTGGGTAAATAAGGGGACAATTGTAATTTTTAAGTATGTATTCATGATGTTCAATGAAATGAAACAGCTTAGAGGAATTGTACTTTGTCTAGCAAAAAATAATCTTTACTTCAATAGAAATTGCTAATACAGCTTAAAATGTAAACATGTTCCACCCAATGCCTCCCACCTATTGCTTAAAGATATAAAAATAAAGTAGACCCTGAGGCTTCTCATAGGGAACCTGGACATTGCTTGTGGAGGTTCTTTCCCATCGCCGTCCCAGGACATCTCCCCTTCCTACCCTACATTGACTGCAGCTGGTCTGTGGCAGGTAGTCATATTTTTAATGTTTGGAAGCCTCATAACTGTTTTTCATAGTGGCTATACTAATTTACCTTTCCACCAAGACTTTCTAAAGGTTCCTTCTCCCTGACATCGTCAGCATTTATTATTTTTTGTCTGTTTTGATAACAGCCATTCTTATGAGAGATGGAATCTCAATGTACTTTTGATTTGCATTTCCCTGATGGCTACAGATGTTGATCATCTTTTCATATATTAATTGGCTACTTATACTTGTTTTTTGCTTTACTTGTATTGGTACATGTTTGCAGTACATAATGATTACATTCATCATATAAATTTGGTACATGTACATAACACATCTTAATTTTTTACGTACCCTTCCCCTCCACTTCTTCCTTGTTCCATCTCTTGGTCCCCTTCCCATTTGTAAAAGCCCTGTCTCCCTGTTTCCTATTATCTATCTTTTATTTTGTTCTTATTTATACTTTAGGTTTCTCATATAAGAGAAACATGCGATATTTAAGTGTATATATCTGACTTATTTAACATTATGGTCTCAAGGTACATTAATTTTCCTATAAATGACTCAAATTCTTTATAGCAAATGTGTATAAATGTCACATTTTCTTTATCCATTCATGTGTTGATCAACATAAAGGCCACTTCCAAGATTTAGCTATTACGAGTTGTACTGCTCTAGATATGGGTATGCTTATATCATTGTAATATGATGTCTTTAACACTTTGGGGAAGGTACCTAGAAGAGGAATCAGCAACTGGTCGACTGGAATTTCTAGTTTTAGTTTTTGGAGGAATTTCATGTATTTAATTTATTGGATATTTGTACTTCTTCTGGTATGTGTATTCATTTCAATTGCCTATTTTTACTGGGTTGAGGGTCTAATTTTTTTGAGATCTTTATATATTCTGGAAAATGAGTCCTCTGTTGGAGTAGCTGGCAAAAACTTTTTTCCCATTCTGTAGGTTGTCTCTACATTCTGTAGGTTGCTTCCTCTGCTGTGGGCTTTTTAATTTGATATAATCCCTTTGTTGATTCTTCAAGTTATTTCTTGTGTAACTAAGGTTATGTTCAGAAAGTCTATGCCTATGTCCATGTCTTCAAGAATTTTACCTATTTTATCTTCCAGCAGGTTAATTGTTCCTGTTTTAATATTTACATCTTTGACTTGTACTTCTTGGAAGTGCCTGTTCAGCTCATTTGCTTATTTATTGGAATATTTATTCTTTTGGTGTTTGAATTTTTGAGTTCTTTATATGTTCTGGATATTAGTCCTCTATCAGATGAATGACATTGATTTTTCTCCCACTCTGTAAGTTGCCTCTTTGCTGTTTATCATTTCCCATGTTGTGCAGAAACTTTTTGATATAATCCCATATGTCAATTCTTGCTTTTATTTCCTGAGCTATTAAAGACTTATTCTGGAAATTGTTTCTTGTGCCAACATAGTGAAGTGTCTCTCCTATGTTTTCCTCTGGTAGTTTCAAACTTTCAAGTCTTATATTAAGGTCTTTAATCCATTTACACTTGATTTCTGTACAGGGTTTAGAGATTAAGGATCAAGTTTCAAACTGGATACTCAGTTTTCCCAGTATCATCTGCTGAAGAGATTATTTTTTTCTCCAATTGATGTTTTTGACACCTTTGTTGAGAACCAGTTGTTTGAAGATGCGTAGCTTTATTTCTGGGAACCTCTATTCTATTCTGTTGGTCTATGTCTGTTTCTATGCAATATCATGCTGTTTTTGTTGATATGGCTCTGTGGTAGTGTGAAATCACAGCATTTCCAGCGTTACTCTTTCTGCTCAGGATTGCTTGGTCTATTTGGGGTCCTTTGTGCTTCCATATGAATTGCCTTTTCTAGTTTTTTGAAGATCATTGTTATTTTGATGGGCACTGCATTGAATCTGTAGATCATTTTCAGTGGAGCACCATTTAAAAAATTCTCCTTGGGCAGGGGATTTAGCTCAGTGGTTTAGTGGTTTCGCAGCCTGCTGCACAAGTGCAAGGACCCAAGTTTGATCCCCAGTACCAAAAAAAAAAAAA
>NW_004624749.1:4120425-4138067 GCF_000247695.1 Heterocephalus glaber
AAAAGATTTTTGTAATATGCTTTCTATATCTGTTTAAATTCTGTAAAATCTGTGGTAATGTCTCCTAGATCTTAATATTGTAATTTAAAAAATGTATAACTGATATCGTGTAACAGGAAGAAAAGGTCTAAAAGAGCAGGGGAAGTGGGAGGGGTAGGGGAAGGGAAAAAAGAGAAAGGAAAAAATATGAGAAGAGAAAAAAATGGAAACAAGGTCTTTGCAAGTAGGGAAGGGTGGAGGGGGTGAAGGGAGGGCAGGGGAGGGGAAAAAAATAAGAACCAAGAGACTCACGTAATGGTACAAGATCCCAATGATGAATGTAAGTGTATTTTATACCTAAAATGTACCAATAAAGTTAATGGGGGGAAAAAAATGTCTAGTAGTATTCAGCTGTGAATCCATTTCATTTTAATTTTTACTACCCCTTGAATTTCACTGCTTGTTACTGATCAATTTAGTTTAATATCCTTTTGGCTCAGCTTTGGCAGGTCATATGTGTCTAGAAGTTTTCTACCTCTTTTAGAATTTTCCAAATTTATTGGCATGCGATTTTTCAAAATATTTTCTAATGACCCTATGGATTTCAGCAGCATTCTGTTACAATATTTCCTTTTCATGTTTGACTTCATTTATTTGGGGCTTCTTTTGGTTGGTTTAGCTAAGGGTTTGTTAATGTTGTTTATCTTTGCAAACAGTCAACTGTTTAAATGATCATTTTAATAACTTTTTAGTTTTAACTTCATTTACTTCTACTCTGATCTGTACAGTTTTTTCCCTTCTACTAATTTTGGGTTTAGTTTGTCATTTTTAAAAGCATTTTTGATGCATCATGTGGTTGAAATCTTGATTTTTTGTAATGTAGGCATTCATAGCTACAAACTTCCCTCTCAGAACTGCTTTCACTGTTTCCCACAGGTTCTGGTATATTATGTTTCCATTTTCATTTGATTCTAGGACATTTTTTATTTCTCCTCTGATTCTTCAATGATTCATTGTGTTCAAATTATACACACACACACACAGTTCTGTTTTTGGAGACAGGGTCTTGCTATGCAGTTCAGGCTGGCCCTGAACTCACTATGTAGTCCAGGCTGGACTCAAACTTTTGGTGATCCTCTTACCTCAGCCTCCTGAGTGCTAGAAATACCGGGGTGCACCACCACAGTCAGCTTACAAGGTTTTTCTTGGAGACAGGGTCTCGCAATGTAGTTCAGGCTGGTCTTAAACTCCCTATGTAGTGGAGGTTGGCCTCTAACTCACAGCAATCTTCCTATCTCAGCCTACCATGTGATGGGATTACAGGCACGTCACCACTCGTCTGACTCAAAAGAATATTTTAAAATTTCCATGTGTTCATATAATTTCTATAGTTTCTCTTACTGTTGACTTCATTTATTACGATCTGATAAGATGCAACAAACTCAATTTTTTGTATTTGTTAATACTTTGTGGCCTAGAATATCTATTTTGGAAAAAGTTTCATGTGCTAATGAAAAGAATGTGCATTCTGCTATTATTGGATAGAATAGTTTATACATCTGCTAAATTCATTTGGGCTAGAGTGTAATTTAACTCTGATGTTTCTTTGCTGACTTTTTATCTGGATTATCTGTCTACTGGTGAGAATGGGATACTGAAGTTGCCCACTATTATTATACTGGGGCCTATCTCTCTCTTTATGTCCTGTAGTGTTTTTTAAAAATTGAGAAATCGGGTTCTCTCTCTTCATATATACATATATGATCATTATATCTTCTTGATGATTTGTTCCTTTTATCAATATGTGACCTTATTTGTCTCTTCTGATTTTGGCTTGAAGTCTGTTTTGTTAGATATGAGTACAGCTACTCCTGTTTGTTTTCAGATCCAGTATGTACAGAATGTCATTTTCCATCCTTTAATTTTCTGTCTATGTATGTCTCGGCTGATCAAGTGTGACAATAAATAGTTGTCTACAACTTTTAACAGCATAATTAAGACATTTACATGCAGGGTTATTATTGAAAGGTATATACTGGTTCCTGTCATTTTGTTCTTCTTCTGGGTGTTTTGAATAATCTATGTTCATTTCTTTCTCACCTATGCATCTTAGAGGTCTAATGGTATACTGAATTGTTTCTTTCCTAATTCCTATTGTCTACTCTTCTAGTGAGAGTTCTTGTATTTATGATTGTGTTTATCTTACTTCCTCTTTTTTATGTAGGATTTCTTTAGTATTTTCTCTAATGCTGCTTTAGTGGTCATAAAGTCCTTTAGTTTAAGCTTATCTTGCAAAGTATTTGTCCTTCAGGCATGATGGATAACTTTGGTAGATATAGTAATCTAAGTTTGAAGGCACTGTCTTTCAGAGCTTGAAATACATAATTCCATGCCTTCCTAACCTTTAGAGTTTCTGCTAAAAGGTATTTTTCTGATGAGTTTGCCTTTGTATATGATGTGGAGAGGTTCTCTCCTGGTCATGTCTCAAAAGAGTTCTAAATGGTTCCTATACCCAGATGTTCATATCTTTACCATGATTTGAAAATTTTTCTATTATTTCACTAAATAGGTTTTCTATGCCTTTATCTCTGATCCTCTGTCTATATCTATGATTCGTATGTTTGGTCTTTTAATTGTGTCCCATATGCCTTATACATTGCATTCATACTTTTATTGTTGTATGCATATGACAATTAATCAACCTTGTCTTCAAGCCCTGGTATTCTTTCTTCTGCTTGATGTAACCTATTGATGAAGCTTTCACATTTTCATTTGACTGAATTTTTCATTTCCAAGACTTGTTTGGTTCTTTTCCAGGATCTCTATTTAATAAATTTCTTTTCATATCCTCTTTTGTCTTCCTTAATTCATTTGGCTTTCAACAGCATCATCTCTGAATTCACTGATCATTTTTAAAATCAGTGTTTTGAATAAAAATTTTGTCCAGCAATCCATCCACTTCATTGTCTTTGGATTGAGCTAGTGCAGACTTATAAGCCTTTGGAAGCATCATGTTGGTTTTTTTTTTTTCATTTCTTATGTTTCTATATTTAGATTTGTGTACCTGCTAGGATGGACATCTCTTCCACTTTTATGGGAGCGTCTTCTTAGAAAAGAATCTTTTCTTGTGGCCTTGAGACCCAGTACCACTCAGAGGAGAAAACAAACCGCAGTTACAACAATACAAAACAAACCAGGTATAGAAAAAATAGTAAAACCCAATTAACAGCAACAACTACACCACCAATAACAGTAGAAAAGAAAGGGGAAAATGCAGAATAAACTAAAAAGTTCCAAGTTAAGAAAGGTCAAATTAATAATTACAAAATAATTTTCAACGAGGAAAAAAATAAGTGATAAAGATGAAGAGATAAAAGACAATTAAAGAACAAAATGTGTAAATAAAATTAGATAAAAGAAAAAATAAGACAAAAAAAGAAAAAAATGAGTCCAAAATTTCTCCTAGCCAAGGTACTTGGGTTGGAGAAGCTTCTCTCCAGATTCTCTAACACTGGACTCCACTATGAATGGGGCAGGGGCCTAGGCAGCAGCTGAGGCCTATTGTAGTTCTTCTCAGTTTTCATCAACAGGCAGTTGCTGTATGCAGGTTGAGCCCTGCCTCATATTTCCCACCAGACTGATTACGGGTATGCTGTCTGCAGTAGGACTGATTTCACTCCAGAAGCTTGTGGAATACACAACCAGAGCAGCCACTAGTCCCAAAGTACTTCCAAGGTATATGCGCCAGGCAGGTAGTCACTTGCTCCTAAAACCCTCTTCATTGCTCAAAAGGGCCTCTGTCTGTGCATGTAGGAAGTGTGGTGAAATCTGGAGCCAACAAAAGCCCCAATGAGCTTTTGGTAGTATGTGGAAAGGGCATGCTTCAGAGCCCCTCAGTCTATGCACCCATAGGCATGGCAAATGTCAAAGCAGCAACATATCCCCAAATGCCTCAGAGAATGGGGGAAGCAAAAAAATAAAGCAAAACAAAAAAACAAAAAAGACACTGAGTTCTGAGTTAAGAGATGGGTGCCTTAGTTATTTTCTCTTTTCTGAGACAAAAATACCTGAAACTCTTACAAGTTAACAGAAGAAAGGTTTATTTTAGCTCACAGTTTGCAGAGGTTTCAATCCATAGCTGGCTGGCTACATGGTAAGGCAGCATAGTAGAGGGACATCAAAAAAGAGAAACAGTTCATGGCATGGCAGACATGAAACGGCAGCCTGCCTTCTCCTTTCCTTTTTTCTTCCATCCAGGCTACAAGTCTATTGGCTGGTGCCAACCACACCCATGATGGGTCTTTCCTCTTCAGTAAATCCATCATCCATATCCAGAACTATGCTAAACCAATCAGTGGACTGATCCAGTATCACACGCCCATGATCCAGTCACTCCCAAAAGCCCTATCTATGAGCATATGAGCCATTGGGTGAACATCTAGATATAAGCCATAACCTGGGGAAATCATGGAAACAGCAATCTTCTGGCCTCAGTCTCAGCAGTGTAAGTGCTGGCACTAAACCACAAGCAACTAGTCTCATTCCTCACCACAAAGGGTGGGACCACTGACCACTAGGCCTTCCACAGCCTGAACATGTGCTACTTAAATTTCTCAGTGGACTTGTGACAGATGGTGCCTATTTCCACAACATCCAGTCACAACATCCAAGGACAGTGAATTGTGACTATTCCATGTTTACTTATCTTCAAAATAGTTTAGTCCCTAACAACAGGCCCCCTCTCAAGACATCTTCTCATTAAGCTCTCTAAAAGACAGCAAATGATGTAATTCTTCTGTAAACGCAGCTGGTTATACAACAATCACCACTGTCAAAGAAAATCCCTGTGCTAGACAAAAAGCTTGTAAGAACTGTGGGTTTCTTCTGGAGCTAGGACTGCTAGGCTTTATTTTGGGGGGCACCTGCACTTTCCAGGCTTACCTGTGCTTGCAGCATTGGGTTTTCCCTCCCACCCCCAATCCAATCCCTGGCTTCACCACCACCCCTGATGGAGAGCCAGGGTTGGCGCTGTAGATTGCTTTGTGCTTTTCTGAGTTCCTTTCTACTTCACCAAGCTTTTTAATTTTCCTGTAATTTTTTTTGATTCTTGGAATTCCTTTCTTCCTCAAAATATAGTTTCTCTTTTGTTGCCCTGACTCTTTGCACTTGTAGAGTTGTGTAAAGGACACTTCTATTCTGCCATTTACCCCAGAAGTTCTTCCTGGTTTTTTTCCCAGTTTTTCAGAAATCCAATTTGACTTGTCTGTAGTGTTTGAGTGTACCTCTTTAAATCTTTTTTTTTAAGTGGATGCTTTATATACACTACATTATATATACATAATTTACCATATATTGTATTTTACCAGTTCAAGTGAAAGTATAGAAATCTTACCTCCCTTTATATCCCTTTTCCTAAATTAATAAAATAATCTTCTCCTACATGCATTGAGAAACACATTCAACTGTCAAACATAATTTTGAAAACTAAAAATAAATATATAATGACAGGAAATTCTATTGAATTTACCTATAGATTTGCTCTATATGGTATATATTGTGCTTCCTTCCTTCTCCCTGATCCAAAATTCCTTCCAATTCCACTTCCTTTCTGGTTATTGAAATTTCTTTAGCTATTCTTTTAGGATAGCTCTGCTAACAACAAATTCTTAGTTTTCCCTCACCTGAGAATATCTTAATTTTTCTTTCTTTTTTCAAGGATATTTTTACTTGATACAAAACAGAGAGCTGACAGTTCTTTTTTCTAGAACTTGAAAGACAATGTAATATTTCCTTCTTACTTTCATGGTTTCAAATTTTAAAAATATGCAATCTTTTAAATTTGGTATTCCCCTACCAATAATGTATAGTTTCTCTCTGGATGCTTTCAGGAATTGTTTTTGTCCTTAGTTTTCCAAAGTTTGATTATGAAGTGTCTTGGCATAGATTGGACTAGGTGACCCCTGTTAGGTATTCATTCACCTTTAATCTGTTTTATTTTTTTGGTACTGGGGATCGAACTCGGGTCGTTGTGCTTGCAAGGCAGGCGGCAGAACCACTGAGCTAAATCCCCAGCCCTTTAATCTGTTTTATATATTTGGTACCCAATTAGGAGAATTTTCAGCCGTGATTTCTTAGAATATTTTCTCAGCTCACCCTCTCTTATATCTCTTTCTGGGACTCTGATGATGCAAATGTAAGGTCTTTTGTAATAGTTCCACCTTATTCAAGGCTCTATTCATATTTCTAAAATGTATTTTTCTTTCTGTTGTTCAGATTAGATAATTTCTATTTTTCTATTCTCATATTCAATGATCCATTCCTCTCTACACTGTTGAGAACACTGGGTCTTCAATTTCAGTTACTATATATATATTTTTTGTTTGTTTTTGTTTGTTTTTTTTTTTGTACCAGGGATTGAGCTCAGGACCTTGCACTTGCAAAGCAGGTGGCAGAACCACTGAGCTAAATCCCCCGGGCCTGGTGCTATTATTGTTTTGAAACAGAGTCTTATTATGCTGCTCAGGCTGTCCTTAAATTCCCAGGCTGAAGTGATCCTCCTGCCTCAGCCTCTTGAGTAGCTGGGACTACAGGCCTAAACCACTGTGCTAGGTCACACACTATGTTTATCATTCTTTTGTCAATGGCCATTTGGATTGTTTCCAACTT
Organism: Heterocephalus glaber; assembly: GCF_000247695.1. Next base: position 4,127,071 of record NW_004624749.1, read on the forward strand.
TGGGTTTCTGGTGCTATGAACATGTGTAAGTATCTGAGTCCCTGCTTTTAATTCTTTAGTGTATATACCTATGGATGGAATAGCTAACTTTTGTCCTGTCTATACTATTTAACAAATTTTTTAAAAAGCTAATTTTAAGTTTACAGAGAAATTAATCAGAAATTAGAGTTCTCACATACCCCTCTTACGGAATCATATGGTTAGCTATCATTTTGAGGACCAATCAAACTGTTTTCCACTGTACCTGCCCCATTTTACATTCCCACCAGCAATGTAAAAGTGTTCTAGTTTCTTCATATCCTCACTAACACTTGTTATTTTCTGTAAAATTGATACAGCCATCCTAATGGGCATGAAGTGGTACCTCATAGTGGTTTTGATTTGCATTTCCTTAATGGTAGATGATGCTGAGCATCTTTTCATTCACTTGACAACCTGTTATATATTTTTTGGAGAAACATCTATCTAAGTCATTTTTCTTTTTTATTTTTTCAGTGCTGGGGCTCTAACCTAGGGCCTAGCACATTACAGGCAATTGCTCTACCATTGAGATACGATTGAGTTGTACTTCTTTGTACATCCTGGATGCTAAGCTTTTATGAAATATCCAATCTAGAAATTTTTTGTCCTGTCTATGCTTCTAAACAAATTTTTTAAAAACAAGTTTTTTTTTTTTTTTTGCAGTACCAGGAATCAAATTCAGGACCTTGTGCTTGCAAGGCAGGCACGGCACCACCGAGATAAATCCCCAGCCCAGGTTTACAGAAAAATTAATCAGAAATTAAGAGTTCTCACATACCCTTCCCACCTCCTCCCCAACAGTTTTCCCTATTATTCATATCTTATCGTCTTGCAGTGTATTTGTTAAAATTGATGAAATGAAGCTGGACATAGTGGTGTATGCCTGACACAGGGGCTGGGGATGTAGCTCAGTGCAAAGCTCCTGGGTTCAATTTCCACTGCAGCAAGAAAAAAAAATTAATGAACCAATAAGGATACATTATTAACTATGGTCCATAGTTTCCACTAGGACTTACTCTAGGTGTTGACATTCAGTGGTTTTTAATGTAGAATGACATGTATCTACCATCACTGTATACTACAGAATAGTTTCACTGCTCTAAAAACTCCCACATACCACCTATTCATCCCCCTCCTCCCAAATCCCTTTTTCCCCAAGGCTTCTTTTTCAGTCTGCATAGCTCATCTTCAGAATGTCATATAGGTATAATCATATAGTTTGTAGTATTTTCAGATTTTCTTTCACCTTGAATATTCTTTCAAGGTTCCTCCATGCCTTTTAAAGGCTTGATACATAGTTCTTTATTTTTATCATTGAGTACTATCTCATTGTATGTATATATTGCAGTTGGCTTATCTATTTACCTAATGAAGGACATCTTGATTGTTGGGCAATCATAATTAAGGCTGTTATAAACATTTGTGTGTAGATTTTTCTGGGGCCAGTTACTATATAGTTTGGTTCTTTGTAACTTTTCTCAGCTGAGATGTTGTATTTTTTATTAGTTTCATGTGGGCTCATAATTGCTTGTTCAGCATTTACATGAGTGCTTTAAAATCCTTAACAAAATATTATAATATGCTGTATTTCAGTGTTTGCTTCTCCTGTCTTTTCTCAGATATTCCTGATTCCTGTGAGGATGAGTGAATTTCTTTCATTGAGATCTGGTATTGTAACACTTTGGATCTGAGGTTCTAGTAGGCCTCCTATGATACTGCTGCTGCTAGAAAGGGGGACATTGTCTCACTGCTGCTACATGGGTTGGAACTCCAATTTCTCCATGCAGCCAGCCTTTACTGACATTCAAGGAGGGCAGGATCTTTGTTACTGAGAGGCAGGGGTGAGTGTGCAGGCTCTCTACTAGTCCTCTGCGATTACCAATGGAAATGGGAGGAAGAGACACTTCATTACTGCTCCCCCTTTATCCTCCACTGACACTGTTGTTGGGTGGTCTTACTTGTGCTGAGAAGCAGTAAAGTCCTGACTCTGCACTAGGTATCCTCTGATACCACCCTTGAAAGAAGGGATACTTCTTACTGCAGCGTGGAAGCAAAAGTCTTGTCTCCCCACGTTGTTTCTACCAAAACTTAGGGCATGGGTGCTCCTTACTACCTGGTGGGAAACAAAGTTCTGGTTCCTCACTCGGCCTTCTTTGATAACATGCTGGCTGAGAGTGTGGTGCAAGAAATGAGGCCATACGAGGCACAGGTGAAGCTCCTTGTTACAGCCTGGCAAGAGTCAAAGGCAGGTCAGTGGTGGTGAACCTATGGCATTCGTGCTCCAGACAGCTGTTTGTAATCATTGAAAGTTCTCAAAGGTTCACCATCACTGGTCTAGGCTCTTGCCTGGGCTGGAGGTACTGGGGCTGAAGTTCTTTTCTGTGATGTTTGGAGTGATCAGTTATTGTCCAGAAGTTGTCTACCTTGTACAGCCGTCCCTTTCCTAGTCCTCTGGTTAGGGTGAGATGCCTTTTCTGGGGTCTTGACTGTGCCCACTGTCATTTCCAGGTGCCAGTTATTCTAGCATTCTGTCTAGGATATATTGAGAAAAAGAAAATACAGGAACTCACTAACATGTTCTTTGTGTCTTGAGGTCCCTAACTAGTTTTCCTCCTTCTACCTACCTTTCTTAAGTTTGTTTTATATATACAATGTTCAGAGTTGCTAGCTGTATTTAAAAGGATGAATAAGAAAAGGTAAGTCTATTCTGTCTCCCAGAAGTGGCTTTTAATAGCTACACCACATATGAGGCACCAGGAGAATACAAACAGTACTGCACTTGCAGTTCAGAGGACTGCATTCAAATCCCGATTAACCGAGAAGTTCAGAGAAATCAACTTTATTAATTGAACATTATAATTATTTAACTTCTTGTAACTTCAGTTCCCATCCATATAAATGGAAATAACATCATTAGTTCACAAGTTGGAAATGATTAAGTAAGATTGTGTACTTTAAAGCACCTGATACAACACTTGTCACAGAGTTTGCACTTACTGCCTCTAAATCCATGTATATCAAAAAGGTTAAGATAAAAATTAATTGATTTTTAGACCCATTAGATTTCAACAAGCTCTGAATCAGTAATTATTTATTCTCCATCCCCTTGTTTTAAAGTAGGTTCCCATCCCAAATTAACTCATGAGAAATACATATGTAAACTAAAAGAAACCTGTAATTTCAGTGTAGAGATGAATTTATCTTGGTTTTTCACTTCTTGTTCTAGCTGGAGAGTATTCTGGTTTTTTTCAGCTTCAGAAACTAGAGCCCCTAGACCAGAACGATGTTCTTTGGTGGTAACCTAATGGGAAGAATAGAAATATACAGAAGCATTCAATTTAAAATGGCTCTGTGATTTTTCACAATAATCAATAAACTTCAAAAATCAGTAACATTCTTAGATATATTTTCAATAGCTATTAACTATGTCCTACTGCAAGAGAATTTCAAGCTTTATCTTCTTAAATTTACTTAAAAACTTTGTGTTTTCCAAATATAAAACTATGATATTGAACATGCTTTTCAAAGGCATGCTCTATTCTATCACTATTCTAAGGAGATATAAGTCAGTAACAAAGTGAGCCGTATATCTCTAGGCCTATGTTGTCCAATACAGGAACCATTAGCAACATGTCTGCCATTGGTATTGTATGTCAACAAAAAGGATTTCTGCCAATATCACAAAGGGCTAAATTCCCTAATATACAAATAATTCCTATAAATAAAAAGGAAAAAAATACCCTAATAAAAACTGGTAACAAATATGGACATTTATAGAAATGTTCAATTTTATCCTTTGGACTGGATACCAATGAAAGCAACACTGAAGTACCCTGTTTTAAAGACTAATGAGTTGGATATAAAATTTACCATCTTTACACATCACTGGTAGCAATGTAAACTGATACAGTATTTATACTGAACAACATAAAATCTATTAACCATATAAATGCACATAAAGAATGTTGTTTAAATGTAGATGCTTATTCACATTAGAACTGAGATTCTGCATTTTGAAGCTGTCCAGCAATCACAATTTGGTTAACACTTCAGTTGAATTTCAAGGGTCCACTTAATTAAAATGTAAAGCTGCTCAACATTCAGAGTTTTTCATGTCAACTTCACTAGATTTAGAAATATCTAGCAGATTAGTAGAGCACACTTCTGGGTATGTCTAGTCAGTGATGGGAGAATGCCCTTGGGTACTATATATGATCCCTTGCCTGTTCTTCTCTGGCACTGTTCCCCTTGCTCTGCTTTCCAGATGACACGAACTGAGCAATTTTGCTCCATCCAACACTTCTACCAGGATATTTCTACATTGGAGCCAGCCAACCATGGACTGAATCCTCTGAACTCTGAGCCAAATTAAAACACTCCTTTAAGTTATGCATATCAGGTATTGTGTCTCAGTGGCAGGAAAAGTGACTAATACAGAAAACTGATACCAAGAATGGGGTTAGTGCGATTCTACCTGACCATGCAGTTTAGAAGCCTTTGGAACTGACTTATGGGAGGAGTTTGGAGATGCGGGCTAGAGAACGCCTAGAATGCTATAAGCAGAGCCTAATGGGTGATTCTGATCAGCACTCAAAAGCCCAATGTTAACAGGAATATGGACAGTAAAGGCCAGCCTCAGGAGGTTTCAGTTGGGAACAAGAAGTCCACTGGCATTTGGACTATAGATCATTCGTGTTATGCTCTGGCAAAAGGTCTTTCTACATTTTCCCTACGTCCTGAGATTTTGTGGAAGACTGAGATAAAGGAAAGTGAACTAATTTATCTGGAGGAGAAAATTTCAAGACAGCTTAAAATCAAGCTGTGGCATGGGTATTGCTGATTGCTTGGCCAGATTTATAGTAAGAATTAAAGATAAAAGGCAGAGCAGAAAAATTTGAAAACTTACATTTTAGCCCAGAAAGAACCATGTGTAAAGTTTGGATCAAAGGAGATCTGGCTGCTAAAGAGATTAGTGCCATTAAAAACAAACAGAAAGGGCCGGGGATTTAGCTCAGTGGTTCCACCGCCTGTCTTGCAAGCACAAGGCCCCAAGTTCGATCCCGGTACCAAACAAACAAACAAACAAACACAGAAAAACAAGTACTTTGTAGAAGGGGGAGAAGATGCCTTGAAGGCATTTCATGAATCACCAAGACCTCTAAGATCCCAAGCATGCAAAAGCATCACCTTTTCTTTTGAGAAGAGAATCCCTGGGATGCCTGCTTGAAAAGGGGCTCACAGGAAACTGGTTCCCTGGGATTCATTTCACCATGCTCAGCCATCCATGGTCTAAGGATACCTGGCTACTGTTTCTACAGACAGCAGACCTTGGCATCATCCATGTGATATTGGTTTTATATGCAGAATGCAAAAACTGTGGGGGTCGGGTTCCCACAAAGATTTCAAAGGAAGACCCAGGAAGCCAGGCAAGAAGCCCCTAAGAGGGCAATACATAAAGCTATGGTGCAGTGGAGACCTCAGAAAGTCAGAGATGCCAGGAATGTGAACATCAACTGAGAGCTGCCCTAAAAAGAGGCTTTGGGGCTGGGGATTTAGCTCAGTGGTTTCACCGGGCAAGGACCCGAGTTTGATCCCTGGTACCAAAAAAAAAAAAAAAGAGGCTTTGTGGGCTGCAATCAGCAAGGCCACAGGGGATGAGGCCACCCATATCCTTTGGAAATCATATTTACCACCACGTGCCCCAGATGCTGAATATGCAGCTATAGGATTTAATGTTTGCCCTGCTGGTTTTCAGTCTTCCTTTGCTCAGATTCTTTTTTATCTCCCACTTCCTCCCTTTTGAAAAGGGAATGTTTACCTGGTGCCAGCTTTATCTTAATGCCTTAGTTATTTTTCTCGCTACTGAGACAAAATACCCAATGCCCAAAGTTAAAGGAAGAAAGGTTTATTTGGCTCATAGTTTATAGAGGTTTCAGTTCATGGTTGGCTGGCTCCAAGGCAGAGTGGCATGACAGAAGGGCATCACAGAGGAGAAACAGTTCATGGCAGGCAGAAGGCAGTGAGCAGCAAGCTACAGTGACCCTCTTTCTATCCCTCATATCCAGGCTATATGCCCTTAGGGTGGGTAGCACTCATACCCAGGATGGGTCTTCTCATTATTCATACTCAGAACTATACCAACCCAACCAGTGGACAAATGTGGTAATCACACACCCTTAATCCTAGCTAACATCATGCATTCTAGATCTAGCCACCTTTGAAAAGCCCAACCCATGATTGCATGAGGCTTTGGTGGGACATCTAGACACAAGCCATAGCATTTGGGATTATGCAATTTCTTTTTAACTTTTACAGAGGTTTATGACTAATAGTTTCCCTTGAATCTCGAAAGAGAGTTGGACTTGGACTTTGCAAAACACTGGACCTACTGAAACTTTAAGGAAGGGATTATTGCATTTCTGGTTGTATGTGGGATAGCTGAAACATGTTAGGTGGAATTATGAACCTACTATTGTCTTTATTTGGAGATTAAGTATGGTTTAAGGAGATATTTTGGGGTTTGAAGTTGACAATGGGTGGATTGTAATCATTCATCCTGATATCTCAACTTTATTGGATTACGATTACCTTGCAGATTAGTAGAGCACACTCCTGGGTGTCTGGATGGGCCATGGGTACTATATATGGTCCCTTGCAGGTTCTTTTCTGGCACTGTTGCCCTGCTCTACTTCCTAGCCACCATGAATTGAGCAGCTCTGCTCCACCTCATGCTTGTGCCATGATATTTCTGCCTTGGAACTAGCTAACAGTGGACTGAAGCCCTGAACCAGGAGCTAAATTAAAACTTACTTCCCTATCCCTGGTAGCAAAAATTTAAAAATAAAATAAAATAAATAAATAAAACTTACTTCAAGTTATGCATATGGGGTACTGTGTCCCAGCAATGGGAAAGCTGACTAAAATGCAGATTTTTATTCAAAGAAGACCTGAGATTCTGCACTTCAGGAAAAAGATGCCCTATACTTCTTCTTTGGTTAATACCTCAGTTTGAATTTCAAGGGTCTATTTAGTTAAAATGTAAACCTGCTCAATATTCAGCTCTTCATAATTCTCACTTTCCAAACTTATCTCCTACTTGAAACCTCTAAGAACTCCTCAAGACAAACTATTTTATACATTCTTAATACATACACTTAGAAGTAATTTTCTCAATTTAACTAAATCCTTTTAAGGCCCAGCCTGAATTCTAAATTTTCCAGGAGGTTTTCTCTATTATTACCATTATATAATAATCACTTCTTTATTAAGACTTCAATATATTGATTACAGAACAATTTATGTAGCTATTTTTTCTGGATATGTCCTTCTCACAAAATTATGAGGATCTTAAGAACATGCAATACCTGGAAGCTCTCTCTCTCTCCACCAACCTGCCAATAAAATTTTGTTGAGGTTGATAATGAAGCAGTGTACCAAAGGAGACAAATTGACCTTTCCCTTCTTCTCTTTGGTAAGCTGAGCAGTCAAATGGAGATTCTACATTACCTATTCTAAAATTACCTATTCTAAAATTACCTATTAGGCTAGTCTAGGAATTAAAAATAGGAAAAGGCCATAAATCCATGTGACAATCATGAACAAGCATGTTGGAGCTGCTACCTTCTGTCTTTTAGCTTTGGAAACAATATTTCTGGGGGGGTAAGGGATGTGTGTATTTGAAATTACCACTCATAGCCTGGCAGTTTCCACACTTCAGGCCATGTGAATATCTTCCAAATTCCTGTGATTTCTAATATCAATATCCATTAGAATGGGATTTGGTGTTTTTGTATAGATCTCAGAGAACACAAGTGAAACTTTCATTCTCCACCGAGAAACAGTATACTGGCTAAGAGTATATTTTGATGTTAGTTAGATTGCCTATGTTCATAATCCTAGTTCTGCTGCCTAGTTGTATGACCTTGGACATGTTGTTTCTCTGGCTTTAGCTTGTCTATTAACTAGGAATGATGATAGTAGTGCCTGCCTCATAGAGTTGTACAAGGACTAAGTAAGTTAATATATGTAAAGCACTTAGAATAGTGCCTTGCATATAGTATCATATATATGATTTATTATTACTATTATTAATAATTCCTCTCACTAACTCACCTAATCAACCATCAAGTCCTGATAGTTTCACTAAAATTTTTCTCAAATACATTTCTTCTATTCCTACTATAACTGTTTCAGCTCATGCTATCAGATTACAATAATCACATTTATTCACTAATCAAATTTATAAATAGCCAAAATAAGAATGAACCAATGATATTAACATACGGGGATTAAAAACACAGAAAACAAACAAAAATCTACAATTTCAACCCTTACTTTACAGAAGTCCAAAACCAATCAGAAATTACAGCACAGCATGACTACTATCATATCAGTAATGTACATGTATAGTAAGAAAATACAGAGAAAAGGACACAAAGAAGCATTTCTGACTTTCACTTCTCCAGAAAAGACTTAGAATCTACTCTTCATTCCCCAAAGCTATCAATGTAGCCCTATTAGAGCATTTAATACATTATATTGTTCTTACTGGATATCCACTGCCATGGCCACTTCAACAAGTCCAGAACAGACCTCTCAAACCCCGCAGCCTGCTTTCAGCCCTGCCTCCAATACATTCTTTCATCATCATTTGTGAATATGCCCAAGGTCAAAAGCTAAGGAGTGATATTTGTTCTTTTTCACTGACTCTCATTTATCAGCAAGCCCTGTTGTTTCCACCACCAAAATATATTCTAAAAACATTCACTCTGAACATTTTTATTACCACCTCCTTAGTCCAAGTCACCATCATCTCCTACCTAGATTACTACAAATTCCTACTGGTATTTCTGCTTGTTTTTCACCTACAACTTATTCTCCACACTAAAATCAAATCAATCACTTTAAGTACTACTCTGCCATAATGGATAAATTTGAGTCAGTAGGAAATAGGATGCACCATTAGACTGTAATATTAAGTGAAATAAATCAGACACAAGCTTAAATACTGCATGGTTTCTCTTATATGAGAAATCATACATATGCAAAATGAAAGGTAACAGGGAAGAGGGAGATAGATTTTTTTGCAAAAGGGAAGGAGTCCAAGTGATGGAGAAAGGAGGAGGGTGGTGAAGGGAAGGGGATAAAGGAAGAATCAAGATTGTTATGTACATGTACCAACTCCCCAAGACAATTATGATCATTATGTACTGCATACATGCACTAATTTAAAATTCTTTTTAAATAAAATGAGATAATTTTCAAAAACAGTCCAGTGGCTTCCCACTACAATCACAATGAAATGGAAACTTTTTAAGGCCCTACATGATTTGGTCCCTGTCTTCACTTAATTGATCTGGTACTGTCTTTTTTGTTCACCCACTAGTTTTATTTATTTTCTTTCTGTTCTTCTAATGTGCTGCTATGATCTGAATATTTGTGTCCCCTAAACTCATATGTTGAAATTTTAACCCCCAAATGATCACATTAAGAGGTATGGGGGCTGAGGATGCAGCTCAATGGTCTGGAATGCCTGAGGCCGTGGGTTCAATTCCCAGCACCTCCCTCCCCCAAAAAAGGTACAGCCTTTGAGAAGGGACTAGGTCATATTTAATTGGCTTATAAAAAAGGCCCCAGAGAATTCTCTTGCCCCCTTCTATCCTGTGAAAAAAATAACTGGAAGTTGTCTGTGATACAGGAAATAGAACCTTAAAGGACACAAAATCTGCTAGTGCCATGACCTTGGACTTCCCAGCCTCCAGTACTGGGAATTAAATTTTTGTTGTTTACAAATTACCACAGCCTTTTGCATGGTTTGCTACTTCTCATCCTCAGCAATCTGGCTCAAATATTATAGTCTTACCTATTTCTTTCCTACAGTAGCCTTTCCTAGTCACTGTTTAGGCTATTTACACTATTGCTACTTGAAATTGTATCACTTATTTGGTCTCATTTATTGTCTGTCTTCCCTTTACTAAGATACAAACTGTAAGACATGTAAATTCTTGTCTGGTAACTATGATACCTATTTTCTTCTTTTTTTTTTCCTTTCTTTTATTGTGGGGGAGAGATGCTAGAGATCCAACCCAGGACTTCACATATGCTAGGCAACACTTTACCACCAAGCTATAGTCCAGGGCACTCTGATGTCTCTAGTGCCTGAAACCATAAAGTTGTTCAATATAACAGTAATTTTATTCAATAAAATATTTATATCTACTCAATAAAACATTTTCAAAATAATGAAGTCTCATTATTTAAACAAAACAATTTCAGCAGTAGGGGTGGGATGAAAGTAAGTCTGAAGAGGACTAAGGAATGACTGAGGATTTTTTTAAAGGAAACAGAAAATGTACATTACTTTTAAGCATAATTACAAGAGGAAAAGAGAGCAAAAGTCAGAGGAAGACCAAAGTTGTACAAGGGTGATTGTAAGAGGGAAAAAAACAGGAGGCTGAGGCAGGAGGAGCACAGCAAGTTCCAGGCCAGCCTGGGCTACATAGTGAGTTCAAGGCAGCCTGAACTACATAAATGAGAAGACCCCGTCTCAAAAAAAAAAAAAAAAAAAGTTGTTAATTCTCTTTAAATTAAGGACTTCTTTTGTTTTTTACAATCAAACAAAAACCCTGACTCCTCTTCTCAGAAAAGTGCAAATAAAGGTTAAACATCCCTAATCTAAAAATCCAAAACGTGAAATACTCCAAAATCCAAAATTCTTTGAGTGCTGATGCCACAAGTAAAAAATACGTCACTGACCTCAGGTGTATGGCCATAACCAAAATGTAGGCACATCAGAAATATTGTTCAACAGAACCTCAGTAGCACGGGAACTAGCACAAAGAATCAACAAAACTTCAGTAGCACAGGAACTAGCACAAAGAATCAACAACTGGGATCTCATCTTATTAAAACGCTTCTGCATTGCAAGAGAAACCACCAACAGAGCTAACAGACAACCTACAATGTGGGAAAAAAAT
>NW_004624749.1:4139990-4170475 GCF_000247695.1 Heterocephalus glaber
AGGAAGGAAGGAAGGAAGGAAGGAAGGAAGGAAGGAAGGAAGGAAGGAAGGAGGGAAGGAAGGAGGCAGGCAAGCTAGTTAGTTCACAGCAGTATCTTTCATAATTGCCCAAAACTATAAAAAAAACACTGTTCATCTAAAGTAGATAAACTGTGGTTTACTCTAACAATGGAACACTAATCTGCAAATTACAAGCAACAAGGATAAATCTTTAAAACACAATATTCAAGGTGCATTCTAATAATATAAAATAAATCAGACTCACAAGCTTAAATATCATCTTATATGAGAAACCCAAAGTACAAATAAAAAAAAGACCCTTTGAGACAGGGTCTTGCTACGTAGCCCAGGCTGGCCTCAAACTCTCCGCAATCCTTCTGCCTCTGCCTTCCAAGTGCTGAGATTACAGGTGTACACCACCATGGCCAGCCCAAAGTACAAATAATTTTAAGAGCAAAATAACAGACAACAGGAAACAAGGAGATAGATCTTTTGCAAATGGGAAGGGGATCAAGAGACGGAGGGAAAGGTGCAGGGGCAGGGAAGAGGACATAAAAAGAATTAAGATGTGTCATGTACAAGTACCAACTCCTCACAATGTATTCCTTATGTACTGCAAACGTGTAAAACAAACACACACACAATGTTGAGTGAAGATACAAAAAGAATACTTAGTAAAGTTCAATTATTTAAAGTGCAAAAACAAATCAAACTATACAGTGCATGTTCATATTATACAAAGATGGTGAAACTATAAGGAAAAGAAAGCAAGTGGCTATCTTAGAAGTCAGGACAGTGGCTCTCTCTGGGGACAGAAAGGCATGTGACCCTTGAAGGGATGAATAACAACATTTGCTCTGACTACCTATGCAACACGGTGGATTTAAAAATAGGCCAGCTGAAAACAAACTACACTAAGCAACTGAAAAAGAAGACAGAAAAGAGCTCAACCAATCTCTACACCCGATTGTACTCTGCGCTACAAGTAATGATTTTTTTTCTTCAGAAAGCAAATAAAATGAGATACATTTTGAAGGCTGACATTAAATAATACCTAAGTTTAGACCTGAAATAAATATTTAACGTAATAAGCTTAGTTGTTTCCCAATAGTTTACACCGAAGGACTTAGGATTAAAATATATAAACAAGAAATAGTTTTACCCTGGATGTAGAAGTAAATGTGACACTAGGCTTATTTATTTATAAATAATCTATCTATTCGTTCCATTTACAAACCGATTGTTATTCTCTATTTCCTTACAAAAAATGTACTTGAAAATGTAGACAACTAATAGAATTTTAAATAGCAAACATCCCGTAACATAAGGGCCTACAATGGAAAAGGAAAAACGCTGAGACACTCATCTATGCAATGTTTCCCTGAAACCAGAATCCTTGATTTTATTTGAAAATTAAAAAGGACACATGTATTTAGGTATAAGTCCACGATCTCCTGTATTTGACGCTTCAATAGTTTTTCAAACAGAAGCCAGCTTACCCTGCCTTTCCTGTGTACAATTTCTACTAAAATTACATGACATTTTATGCAAATGCCTATATCATCTCGTCCCTTCCCCTTACAAAGTCTACAAAGACGACTCAGAAGGGAGAAACTGAGAGTCAGGAGGAGACAAGGTGAGCTCCTAAATCTCTAACTTCCAAGTTTCTCTGCTCCACTCCAGAGCGTTTCTAGGCAGAACCGTCCCCCAACAACCAAGCTAAAAGCTGAGGGAGGAAGCGAAGCGGTCACCATAGGAACTGGGTTCAACCCAGAACTCCTGAGACTAGACAACAAGGTCTAGGCTGGGTCCTAGAGGGCTTCCCGGGCCGCCACCTCCCCTCAGCGGTCCCGGCCGCGGAGACCCACCCCAGGCCGCCCGCAGTCCCCGCGCATCTCCGAAGCATCTACCTGGAGCTCCGGGGCCCTCCACGGGCTTTCGGGCCCGAAGTCCTCCGCGGTGCTCATCCCTGCGACTGCCAGGCCCGAGCCTCCGCGGTCAGTCCAGGTCCTGCCCGGTCTCCATCCTCCGCCCTGCTCGCCCCCAAATCGGCCTGGCCCCGCCCCGGCGGAGGTGGAGGAAGGCGGGACCCCGCAGGAGGGAGGCGGGGGCGGTTGGCGCCGGCCTGCGCGCCGTCTGGCCCGCCCTCACGCTCCCTCAGTACCTGAGGGGGGCTCTTCTACCACCTCCCAGGCGCCTTCGCTCCGCTTTCGTCCGGCGCGCCCCCGGGCCCCGTGCGCACGCGTAGCTGGCCCGACCCGCCCTCGCTCAGGGATTACAAGCCGTGCGCGCGCACCCACGCATGTATCGACGCGTACGTCCACCTGTCCGCCTCACAGAGTGCCTAGGAGAGACCTTTTCGCGGCCCATCCGCGCCACGCAGGCGCACGCCCACGCAGCGCTAGACGCCCGACCGGAGCGTCCCGTCTCTTAGTAACCAGTGTCCACCCCTTTCTCACGACTTCCTTCCTCCGTGCCGACACACCTAGATGGAACGCGCGTGCGCACGTCTACCTCCTCCCTCCCCCCCCCCACGCCCCGCCGCCGCCCTCCTGATGCTTCCAGTGATGGCTCTGGGCTTTTTCCTAGGGATTCGACGTCATTCTGGATCCACATTTATTAGAACGGGTGCTTTTGGGCACGGCTCTTTCTACACCCAAGAGCTCGTTTTGGGCGGGGCCTCCCCGGTCGGGTCCTCCAGCTCCAGACTCCAGGGAGTGAGCTGCCAGTCCGGGTGAGCGCTTGCAGCCTCGGATCTGGGGAGCCCGAGGACCTTTGACCTCGGTCACCCTTGCAAGATCCAGTCAGGCTGGAGAAGGGAGGCGGCAATAAAAATCCCAGATTCTAGGCCGGTAGTTTTCAAGTGCCAGTCCTCTTTGCAGAAAAACTGGCGATGGTTAACCAAAAAAAGAGGCATACTGCCTCACGCGATGTTTCATAATGTATCGATTTTTTTTCCTATTTAATACCGTTTAAACTTGTCTTCGCTCACTTAGGAGCCTTCAGTCCGGGAACGCTCATTTAATTTAACCAGTGCAGGAAAAAAAAAAAGCAACTAGGTTATTCTAAAGTGGAGAAGTGAGCTTCTAAGTGAAAAAGAATAAGAACTGCGCTATTCTGCCAGTATTTTGGAGCCTAGCTTGAAAAGAAGTATCTTCTTAATTTTTCTAAATATTTAATATGCCCACCCTTCTTAACCCAAGGGCTTCTGAACTACAATGGTGACCCTATCTCCCTGTCTTTTCCTACAGATGACATTAGGTAGGTTTGTACAGCGGCCTTCTGATGATCTTGATGTGGTGTAAACCTTTGCATTTCAAAAGTAAGCTCACGTTTGAGGAGACTTAACAATTCCTGTTTTTTCTGGTGAGTACTCACTTTTTCCACAAAATGGGATAGATAACTTTTATTTTCAATACCATATAATTTCTAAATCTAACTAGATACTAGAAAATGAAATTGTCTCATATTAAAGCGGTGAAAAATCCAGGGAACAGCACATTTCCTTTGATACAATTACACCTCATTGATAAAATATGTAACAAAAAAGCATGCGCTTTCAAAAGACCATCCTGAAAAGTTAGGATAATCTGTTATTCTTGTCAGACACTAAGATTATTTTGAAGAGTCTCTTCTAGCATGACTGAAAACAAATAAAAAGAATGTACTAACTTTAAAGCCATCAATTGGGCTGCAATGTGACCCAGTTGTAGAGCAAGGTGCTAAGCTGCAGGATGCCCAGGTTTCACTGCCCAGCACCAAAACCCAAACAAACAAAACTCTCTCAGTTGAAGACTTAAGGGAGGAGGGGGATTACTAATACAGGAAATGGGAAAGAATAAGAAAAGTTTTAAGCATTTACCTATGCCACCTAGATATTACTGAAGATTCTTTGGAAAGAATGTAGAGAAAAGAGTTTTTTAAGGCCAAAGGAGTGCATAAGAATTTTCCTTTTCCTATCAAGGACAGATGGTTTACTCCCCTAACCCAAAAAAGTGAAAATGTCCTTCCCTCTCTGTAAACCCAAGGGGTGGTGAGTGTCCCACCCTGCCCCAATTAAGCCTTGTATAGTAACTTGCCTCTTTTGTGACATGTACCTTATGTGTAGTTCTAAGGTCTAGGTTTTCTAGTCCTTTAGTTTCTCCATTATTTCAAAGGCTTCAGTAGCAAAATCTGTTTTGCCTTTTTTTTTCCTGTGCCCCTCCCGATCCCCTCAAAATAAAAAATCAGAGACTTCAAATACACATATGTTGAGCTACATGGTATTTTCTGATAGCTCACTGAGGCTCTGTGCATTTTTTTAGATTGGATAATTCCCATTGCGGTATATATAGATATCATCATGTATCTATATCTACCTATCTATATGATTATATATATGTGTAGATATATCTGTATAAACATGTTTATATGTAGCTGTATCTATACATTATATGAATATATCTACATATTTATATTTCTCTATATGACATGTATCTGTATATAGATTTTGTGCAGTGTTGAGGATGGAACCCTGGCTTCACACATGCTAGGCAAGCACCCTACAACTAAGCTACCTCCAGAGCCTTGCAATGCTATAGCTTTCAGTTCTTTTCATTGGAAGTGTTAGTCTCACCCATATTTTTCACATCAGACATTTATTTTTCATTTATGGAAATTTGATGTTTCAAAAGAAAGCTTCCATTTCATACTATATCATGCTCATGATTTACTCTACCTTCTTCCAGACATGGAATATATATAAAATACTCCTTTTAGGTACTCATTGTGGATTTGCTACTACTTTTTTTCTATTATAAATACTTTATTTCAACTAGAAGGTACAATCTCTCAGGGTTTTCATAGTTTAAAAAGCTACAATCACATCATGTTGAACCTACATTAAAAAAAAAAACAGTGCTCTAAATGGAACTGCTTGGCTTTGACCATATACATTTCTGCACACCCCTTACAGAATCTGCACAAAGAAATATCTTCTCCCTTTGCTCCAGTTAATTGTTCTTGTATGTAAGTTGCTATCTATTCTAGTGTATCTAGAGTGGTGAAATAACAAGGCCAGCCACGTACCCAAAGGTTGTTCCAAGTGTACAGGAGATGGGCCATACCTGCCATGGCTTTTCCCAATCTAATGGAATAGGAAATGCTCCAAGCCACGCTCCTACAAAACTAGAAATTGTAGTGATCTGGAGACTGTTCTCCCAAATGGATGTAACTCCATTTTTACTGAAAACTCTTAGCCATGCTTTAAGGTTTGGTCCTAACAAACATAAACAAGGTACAGTAGTAAAAGTAGACAAAATAACTGCAAATAAAAATGTTTCCAATGCCAACTCAATTAGTGGTGCTCCATATAAAACAAAAATCACATGAAAGGAAAAACAAGACACAAGAAAGTAGACAGCATTTCAAAAACCTGGTTACCTTATGTGATAATGAACTTCTTTTAGAGGATGCATTTGGCTTTGGTACTAAATTTAATACAAAATTGATTGAAGCTACAAAAAGAGAACAGAAGCACAACCACGTCAAGTGTGTGTCCAATATTGAGAAATCCTCCACGAAGAATGATGGAATAAGGACACTTAGAATAACTGAAAATATGCATAGAAAATGAGCATATAGTAGTGTCTTGATACCAGTATCTTTCATGATGTTTTTGTGGCTGTTTAACTCTCCCACCCGTGGAAGGGAAGGAGGGGCTACTGCCTCCCACCATTAGGTGCAACGGGATTGGATTTGCTACTACTTTTATTCCTCCTGATTATAAGTTTTCTGTGTTTTCATGCCTGCTAAGTTTTGATTGACTGCCAAACATTGCAGATTTCACACACTTGGATACAGGAGAGAAAGAGAGAGGGAGAGAGAATTAGAGTTTAAATATGTTTGGCTTTCTTCTGAGATACGGTTAAGGTACTTGGGAGCAGTTTGACCCCTTAGATCTGTACTATCCAAAACAGTAGCCATTAGCTAGATGTGATTATTTAAATTTATGTTCATAAAATTAAATTTTAGTTCCTCATTTGTACCACCCACATTTCACATTCCAAAAGCTACATATAGTTAATGACTACCATACAGGATGATATAGGTATAGAATACTATACCTATTTCCATCACTACAATAAATTCTACCATATTAGACAATGCTATTTAGTGGCCAAGTTTTGCTGCTGTTGTTTTGGTACTAGGAATTGAACCCAGGGCCTTTGCACTGAGCTACATACATTCCCTAGCCCATTGATTGATTGTTTGATTGATTGGTTGATTGATTGAGACAGAGTCTAAGTTGCTAGACTGCCCAGATTGGGCTCAAATTTGTAATTGTCTTGCCTCAGTCTCTTGAGTTCTGGAATTACAGGATTCACCATCACACCTAGCTAGACATTAATTTAAAATTTGCTAGGTCCAGTGTAATCTTTAGTGTAGGGCAATCTTGGCTTTATTACTGAGCCAATACCTTTCTATAGACTCTACCCAATGCCCCAGATATTGGGATATCTTTCCACCTGACTGGTGGGAACATAAACTATTCTTTTATTTTTTATTTATTTATTTTTTTGGTACCAGGGATTGAACTCGGGACCTTGCGCTTGTGAGGGAGGCGGCGGAACCACTGAGCTAAATCCCCGGCCCTAAACTATTCTTGACCTGTGTGAGCTCCAGCAATTATTCTGCCTTCTTCTTTTCAGTGGTTCCCTCTCAGGCCTTAGAAGTTTCCTTCTTAACATGCCCTTGTCAGCACTCAGCTGAAGAGTTGAGGGGAATCCTCTGAAGATCTCTGGAGTGCTTTCTCACTCTGTGCTTCTCTCCTCTCTCCACAGATTCTACCCACTTGGCCTCCCCAAACTATCTTCTCCATTCATTAAAATGACCAGATTCCCCTTTGGGCCCCCTTCTTGTGTGGAAGCTTGAAAATTTCCAGGCAATGAGCCCTTCTATGAGGCTCCCTTATTTTATTCCCTTTCTCTCAGGGGTCCCTCTCGTACACCGCCTGTTGTCCCAAATCTAAAAATCATTGCTTCATGTGTTGTCGATTTTTATAAATGGTAAAAAGCATGATGATCAGTCTGGCTCCTGTCACTCCACTATTGCAGGAAGCAGAAATCTGCCAGATCTTCATAGTTTGAGGCTCCATGTCACTACTTAATCCCAACGGGAGTGGTTTGCAGAGCAAAAATTGTTTCAGGCTGAGGGAACTATAAGTGCAAAGGCCCTGTAGCAGATGAGAGTTTGGCATAGCATATGCTTGAGGAACATCTGTGACCTCACAGGGCTGCTGAAGAATCAGAGAGAGAGAGAGAGATAGAAAAGGGTATTAGCTGCTGTATGAGTTTCCTGTTGCTACTATAACAATTTCCCGCAGACAACACAAATTTACTATCATACAGTTCCAGAGATTAAACATTCAAAATGGATCTCACTGTGCTCTAGCCCAATAAATATGTCAGCAAGGCTGCTGTCCTTCTTGAGCTGTGGAGAAGAATCTATTTACTTCCCTTTCTAATTTCTACAGGCTGCCCAAATTCCTTAGCTTGTGGTCCCCATTGATCTTTAAAGCCAACAGTAGTCAGCAAATTTTTCTCACGTTTCACTCTAACACTGACATTCTTTCACTTAAAAAAACCCCTGTGATTCGATTGGTATCCTTCAATTAATCCAGCATAATTTTCCCACCTCAAGGCTAGCTGAGCTTTGGTGGCCATTCTTCTGCCTAGCATTGCTGGGGACCAGATATGTAATTTGGCTTTTGCTGTGAGATGGGAAGCAACTAACGTGTCTATCAAGATGTTGTGATCTGCCTTACTTTTTAAAAGGGCACCTATCAGATACTGTTTGAAGACTATACGTGGGGAAGTATGGTGTATGTTAGGCAGCATTTCACCGCTGTGACAAAATACCTGAGTGAAACAATTTAAAAGAAGGGAAAGATTTATTTTGGCTTATGGCTTTAGAGGTTTCAGTCCATGGTAGCTTGGCCCCATTGCTTCAAGCCTGAGATGAGGCCAAATATCATGGCTGAATGCAGGGTAGATCAAAGCTGCTCCCCTCAAGATAGGCAGGAACCAGTGAGATAGAGCCAGAGAGAAAGGGACTGGGTACAAGACATAGTCACAAAGTATACCCATATGACCCATTCCCTTCAACTAGCTCCCACCTCCTAAGTTTTCATCATCTCCCAATAATGCCATAAAATTATGAATCTATCAATGGATTAATCCATTGATAAAATTAGAGCTCCTATGATCCAGTCACCTTCCAAAGTCCCACCTCTGAACATTGCTCTATTAGAGTCCAAGCCTTTAATACATGAACCTTTGCCCCCAAAACCATAACAATTATAAGGGTGGAAGTAGAAAGAGGGTTCATTAACAGACGGGACATAGTATATACAAGCAGAGTTAAGAATGACTCCACTAGCAGGGTTTCCCATCATCCTGCACTCTCTGTAATACTCAGTATTGTCTATTTTTCTAAAGTCTACCAGTCTGATGGTAGTAAACTTGGATTTCTGATACCAACTAAGTTTGAGTATCTCTTCATGCATTCAAAACCCATTTGGGATTCCACAGTCTTTGAATTATGTCTTTATATCCTTTGCCCATCTTCTCTTGGGTTTTCTTTTTCCTTGTTGATTTTTAGGATTTCTTTTATTTTTACTTCTTTTTAATTCTAGTTATTAAATCCCCTGTCATCTTTGGAGAGAAAATACCTCCTTCCAATTTTGCATCTGTCCTATCATGTGTACTTTTTCAGTGAATAGAAATTCCTAGTTATAAGTAATCTGTTTTCTCCTTAATGTTTAAGCTTTTAAGGTCTTGTTCAAGAAGACCCACAGTGATAAATACATTGTCTTACATTTTCTTCTATTGCATTTATAGTTCTAACAGTCACATTTAGGTCTTTTCTGCCTTTTGACTTCACTTTCATATATAAGATAAGGATTCTGCTTTATAAAGTCCTTTTATGATAAGGATTCTATCACAGGAACCCTGCATGATCCCATAGTAAGCCAATGCTCACAATGCTAACATGTTAAATTTAGTGTGTTTATCTCCTTTGCCTTATAGTGCCCAAACATAACCAGGTCCAAATTGAAGTTCTTTTGTGTTCTTTTTGGTCATTTATTTGTTCCTACACCTCATTGGTGACTGCTTTCTTACTTTATGCCCTATCTTAGTATCTCGTAAGGTAAACCTCTTTGTTCTTTTTTGCCAAATTGATTTGTTCCTTATGGGCTTTTATTCTTCTGTATACATTCAAGATTTCTTCTTGACTATTGACCCGAATGCATGTCAAAGCAAAAGACTTGTTTCTCTTTTATGTCCTCAAGATTCTGGGGAAGATATGGAGAGACTCACGAGGATAAATCTACCTTCTTATTTTCCTTCCTTAATGTCCTTCTGCAGCCCATTAGAGTGAAGGACTCAGTCTGCTAATAGGTAATTACATAAGTTATCATTATTTCACATTTGTTAGTTTCAACTGCGTAGGTTGTTTTGTAGGGTTTTGTTAGTGTTTTCCAATTTTGTATTTTGAAAAGTTTTAAATCTGTAGAAATGTAACAAGAATAATACTCTTAACATTTTTTAGCTTCTGTCTCCTAGATTCAATAGTTAATATTGTGTCTATTTTTCTTTCTCCCTATATTTGTCAACTTATGCATTGCTAAACAATTTGAGAGCAAGTTGCAGATATGATCCTTCAACTCTATTTCAGCGTGTATTTCCTATGAACAAAGACATTCATTCATATAACCACAATACAGTTATAACATCCATGGCATTTACTGTTGACCCAATATTATCTAACAAACCATACATATCCATATTTTTCAGTTGTCCAAATAATAGTCTATGTGATATACTTCCCCCTTTTAAATTCAACAACATTCACTGCATTTGGAAATCATGTATTTTTGGCTTCTTTTAGTCAGAAACAATTCTGAGGCCTATCTTGTTTTACAGGAGGTCTCTCAATTTGGTTGTCTCTCAATCTGATTGTTTCCTCATGATTAAATTAAAATTATACTTTTTATTCTTGGTGCTGAGGATTGAACCCAGTGCCTTAACTATGCCAGGAAAGTGCCCTATCACTCAACTACACCATCAGTCTTGTTATGCATTTTTGATGGGAGTGTTTCCTTCATAATTAAAGATGAAAAACCAAATAATAGAATAAACTCAATTTTATTAACTTGATAATAGTATTAGATATCTTTGATGAGGAAGAAATATTTATCTCTAAGTTCCAAATATAACAGGTATACATGTTTTACAGTCTCACCAGAGATCTTTTAAAAATGTAGTTAAGATGTATTTGAGTCACAGAAAGCCAAATCTGTACTATTTATCTAAGAGTTATAGTAACACCATTTGAGTTCCCACTATATGAAGGATACTGCAGTAGGCCAAGGACTCTGTTCTGTTACAGGTTAAACACTGATACTCAGTCAGAACATAAACAGAGTTTCAAGGGGTTTTCTTAGAAATTTGCATTGCATCTTCAAAAAACTAGAAATTCCATTTGACCCAACTCTTCCTCTCCTAGGTTTCTTTCTGAAAGAGTTAAAAAGATTATATTATAGTGATACGTACATGTTTATAGCAGCACAATTCACAGAAGCTAAGTCTTGGAAGTGGCCTCTATGTCCATCAACAGATAAATGGAAAAAGAAAATGTAGTATTTACACACCATGCAGTACTACTGTGCTATAAAGAAAGAAACTTGAGTCACTTGTAGGAAAATGGAAGCACATTGATACCATAATCTTAACCAAAGTATAAAAAAGAGCAAAATAGAAATAGGGAGGTAATAGGATATAAGCAGATAGATCTTTCTCAAAGGGGAAGGGGATCCTGAGATGGAGAGAGGAGAGGTGGAGGGGAGGGAAAGGGGATGAAAAATAGGAATTGAGATGTGTTATGTACATGTACCAACTCTCCACAAGGAATGTAAACATGTACTATAAACATACTAAAATTTTTAAATATTTTTCAAAAAGAAATTTGCAGTATAAGGATTAGAGCTTGATAGGTATGGAATTGTAACTTATCAAAAGAAAACACAGTAGCTAAATATCAAAGAATTACATATTCTAGAACCTGGGCTGGTGCTTTCATTCCTGGCTGTGGAGTTGACTTCAGATCTCAAGTGGCTGCTTGCACATCATTGGTAGATCTTGGTCCTCCCGTAATCAACAGGTTTTCTTAAGTCTTTGTTTTACCAGGAAGGCTATCTTTTCTGTCATAGCCCCTGACCTTCTTTGGAAACCTCTCCAAGATCTCACTCCAGGTTAGGATCCTTAATGACAAGGTCCATATCTTTATTTATCTTTTCTTTTTTACAGAACACCTACATAGCAGAATGCTTGGCCTTCGGTAATTATTTAAACCATTAATAATGAATTAAAAATTATTGTTAGTAAGAATGACAGAAAAGACTAAGAGAAGTTCTGCTGTTTGCTGGACAGTGATAAATAGTAAATTAGGCAAATTACTTTTTAAAAAGACTTTCAAAGGAATTGGTATACTCTAAAACCCTTCCCACAAAGAAAATGTAAGCAGTGAATGATAAAGGGTAATTTTACTTTATATTTTTAGCATCACCATGACATTTCAAATAAATATTGCCATGCAGTTGTTGAAATTCCTATTGTATTCATTTGTGACCTCTATTTTCATTTTTCAGTAATCAAATTGAAGAAACGTTTCTACTACCTTAAAAGGTATCTTCAAACTACCCAATGGGATTTTCACATAGTAAATCTGCTACTCAGGTATCTGCCATGAGAATGAATTCAAAAGTGGATGATCACTTAATGCAAGGGACTGAGAAAAGCAGTTTGGAACCAGTCACTCAGTTATTTCAAAATACCAAGAAAATAAGATTAGAAGACACAAACCAAGAGAACTTTACAAAAATTGAAGAGACTGGCACAGGCTCTCTTTCAGAAAAAGCTCTGGGTTCAGTGGTATATGTTAAAGAAAGTGATGGAATAGAAATGACAGATATGGAATGAAGAAACCAAAAATTGCTTTCAATTAAGAGGTGTTTATTGAGACCTGAACTGCATTAGGAACACCTAACAAAAATGAAGTAAGATATGTTTTATTTTTCACTATTTATGAATCATCTTAAACTGTATCTTTTGATGGTGCATATTGAAAAGGCAGTCAGGTTAGGGAGAAAAAGCCTTTCAAAATTCAAAGCAGATTTCTCTAGGATTATATTCAAACCTTGATAAAAACGACAGTATTTGAATGACACCAAAACGTTTTATTGTAATTGTAAAGAATTTCTTTAATGAGTGGTTTAAAAATGAAGTGTCCCAGCAATTTGTCATCAGTATTTCATGCTATTTCTGGTGTACCACTTCTGTATGTTGCATTTCCAGTTTTGGATTTTGCTTTACGATAGTTTACCTTCCTATATTTTTCATTTCTGTTCCGTGAAAGATCACTACAGATAAACTTGGCAAAAGACCAATAAGCTGCATATCTTCAGAAGTGTTTCACATTTTAAATCTTTTTTTTAAAACGTTTCTCCCCATATTTAATCTATTTCAGAGTTAGAAAATACTTCTTAGTTTAATGGTTTATCTTGCATAAGCTACCATTTTATACCATCAATACTTAGTAAAAGTAATCCAGTGTTGTTGTTGATTTTTTAAGCAGAGGCAAAGTTTATTTGAAAAACTAAAAATGAAGAGTGAGAGAGAAATGCTCTGTGAAGCAAGCTCGGCCCGATTAAACGAGGAAAAAGCAAGACAAAAGAACACCCTGGAGAAAGCAGGGTGGGCTATCACCTAGCCATGTTTTGGTTTGTATTTTTAAACACAGCTGTTTTATATCAGCTATTAAACTATCTAGCTCTGTGAAACAGCAGTATCAACTAATGTAATGTTAGATGAAATTAACACCTTTTTTAGGAAGTGACCTGTAACTATTTATATTGTATATGGTTGTTTGTTTCTTTTTTGGTGCTAGAGATTGAACCAGGGCCTCACCCATGATAAACACATGCTATACCACTGAGCTATACCCATATTACATATGTTTTGAACATATTCCTCAACTTGAATACTTAATCACTCCTAATACCCAATTGCATAATCACCTTAATATGCATTACAAAAGAGGAAAAGGCATCTTTAAGGGGAAACAATGTTCTATAAATCAGACAAAAACTAAACAAATATATTTATAGGAATATTGATCTTGGAATTTAAAAAAATGAAATTGTTAAATGAGACCATGCTTTTTGCCATTTGCAGACCATATTTCTTTGGAAAAGAAAAAAAAACATAAATCATTCATTGTTCACCTAGCCTGGCACTGTGCTGGTACTGGAGATATAGCAGTGAGTAAAAGCCACTGCCTTAACAGGGTGTTCTGTCTACAAAGGAAGACAGGGTGCTATACAATGATGATATAGGATCTAAACTGTAATGCGCTATGAAGAAAAAGTAAAGCCTTCAAAGAAACAAGACAGGAGGCATAACATATAAAGTTGATTTTAATCGTGGGAATGAGAAAGGTTTCTCTGAGGAGGTGACATTTGTAACTTTGCATCACATGGTTGTCCAAGTGGATGATGATGATGATGGCCATCCGGGGGAGAGATGGGGGGTTTTTGATTTTTAAAAAAGGCCAGGTTCATGGTGGTTTCCTGGGCCAATGAGTGAGCTCAGAAAGATAGTTTTTAAACATACCAGATTTTTAAGGTAATTGTATGTATAGAACTAAAAATAGAATTTTTAAATGGATAAAAAATGGTATTTAAATCCATAAGAATAAATGAAATTGCTTAAGAGGACTATATATTGATAGCTAAAGATCTGATGAACTCCAACATTTAGGGGCTGATCAGAGTAGGGACAGCTGTCAAAGGCAGCTGAGTATGGAGGAAAGTCAAGATGTGAACATGAAGCTTGCCCATAGGAGTCTTTGCAGGCAGAGACAGTCAGCTGAACAGTTAGATGACTGAAAAGTCCATTGGATCTAGCAACGTGAATGCCACCAGTGATACTAGCACTTTTGCTGGAATAATGAAGCAAAAGCCATCTTGGAGAAGGTTGATTGTGAAGAAGGAAATAGATACTGGATGTGTGGCAGTTTACAAGAAGCTTTGCTTTCAAGAGGAGTATACAGGATGAAAGCTGGAAGGAGCAATTCACTGGAGGGCTGTGAAGCAGGTGTCATTGGAAAGGTTCCAGTGGAAAAACTGAAGAAGTAGGAGAGGGGCAACAATAACCAAGGGACAAAAAGAGCAAGGAATAGAGTCAGATTCTCTAAAACCACCTCAGATGGAAATTACAAAGAAAAAAAGTAAATGGCACCACCTCAGATTTCACAGAAATGAAATTTAGCAGGATATAAATTAAAAAATAATATTGTGGGGCCATTTTAATAACTAGGAAAAATTCTTATTGTGACTAACTTAACAAAATCCATTCCATCCAAATAAAAAGACTCAGAGTGACCTTGGTCACAAGTATAATAAATAAATAAATGAGTCACTGTGTCTGTATCGTAGCTTATACAAAGCCCTGGTTATCTACGGTATCAGCATCAAACTATAAACGCTGGAGCTTCTTACTCCAAGAGGTAAGTCCTGGTGGTCTCCATTCTAACTGACGGAGAGATTGGGTTCTGCGGGAGATTGAAAGAGATGGCCACAGATTCTTTGGGCCCATCTTTTCAAGAAGTGGGGTCTGTTATCCCACCCCTTAACTCTTCTTTTCATGTTGCTTTGGCTAGTAGCAGGTGGCTAAAGTGCTACTTTAGGTTAGGTGACCTGAGCTGGCCCAGCAGCCAGCCAGCACCAACTGCTAGAGTGGGACACAAGGGCCATCTTGGACCGCGCAGCTCATCAACTCTTGCTAATGAAGCCACAGGAATTAGCCCAAGTGAAAGCAGCAGTAGAACCACGCAGCTTGCACACATCATTCTTCAAAGATAGTATATGGTTGCTTTGGGCCAGGGATTTAGCTCAGTGATGTCACCGCCTGCCTCGCAAGCGCAAGGTCCCGAGTTCGATCCCCGGTACCAAAATACATAAAAATTTAAAAATAAATGGTTGCTGTAAGTCTCCATCCTTTGAGGTGGCTTGTTACACTGCAATCACTAGCTGAAGCTGTCCCTTGCTACCTCAGCTGCTGGGGTGACTTCCCATCTATCTGGCTGAGCCGCAGGGATGTTCCCGCAGCTGCTGTGAGGGACACCCAAGTGTCGTCACTACCCTCAGCGTGTCGGTTTTCTGATGCACTGATTCCAGCTTAGGAACTCTGCACCCACTCTTATTACCGCCCCTTAACTCTGGCTTCAGTATTCATTACTCCTTTACATGCAATCTGTCTTTCAAGACTGATCTGAATTTCCTCACTTTTCGAGGCGGAAAGGCAGGACTGTGAGGAGGAGCTACGTGAAGACCCAGGGCAGCGACTGCACGTTCAGTGAAAAGGCCCTCCTGGCCTCGCTGCTCGGGGTTTCCGGGGGCTCCCCCGAAACTCGCTCCACGATTAGCGCTCTGGCTCACCGGCCTCTCCTACCTTCGCCGCTGGGCGGCCGTTATTTGCTGTCAAGCGAAGAACGCCATCTGAATTGGGACTTTATTCTCTTATTCGACATAGGCCTGCGTTCCTGCCTCGAATGTGGTTTTGTGTCCTGAAGGACTCTGACAAACCCGAGACTTGCCACCTCGCTAGCGACTGGGAGGCCAGGGGCGCTCCCGGTGCGGCCACGCCTCCTCTAGACCCCGGGGGGCGAACGCTAGGGGCGGGGGCCGCGAGAGGGCGGGGCCATCGTCTCCCCTCCCCCGTGGGCGGGGCATAAAGGGCTTGGATAGCTTCAGTGAGCTGCTGGCGGATGCCTAGCGTCCAAGCGACCTTCGACCTTCCCCAGCGGCTCTGCACGACCGGAAGTAGCTAGTGGGTGAAACCGGAAACGGATTTCCCGGGGACGCTGCGGGGTGAGGTGCGTGGCAGAGATCGTGGTGCGCGATTGGGCGGCGGGTAGGGACTGAGGACCTTTTGGCCGGGTACCACCTGCGGGGGCCATCTCGGGCCTCCCAGGATGAAGGATGAAGGCATTGCACTTTACCCTGGGCACCTGAGACGCGATATTGTCGCTGTTAGGAAAGGCTGGTCCTGAACCCCGGACCGAGGGTGAACAAAGTAAAACACGTTGTATGCTAGCTGTGTGTACCCCTACAGATAAAAGTGGGAGGCAGAACACGCACAGTGTTGTGATGAGATTGCGAATATTGTAAGCGAGGTGGCAAAATAGTCTTGATAAAGTATATGAAGAAACAGGAGCCAGGCACATCTGTAAACCCAATTATTCTGGAGGCTGAGGCAGGAGAATCTTAAGTTCGAGGCCCGCCTGGGCAAAACTGAGACCCTGTCTCAAAAAGGTTTGGGGCTTGGTAGCAGAGCGCCCCAGGGGTCAATTCCTAGTACTGGCACACACACAACAAAAGCTAGGCCTACCTAGAAAGATGATGGAGGGCCGGGGCTTTATCTCAGTGGCGCGGCGCCTGCCACACAAGCGCAAGGTCCTGAGTTAGATCTCTGGTACCAAAAAAAAAAAAAAAAGATGATGGAATGGGGATTGTTTTAGTGATGGAATGCCCTGTTCGGCAGTGCAAAGTGTCCCCAAGAATGTGGAAATAAGAATATCCTTTGAGGAAAAACTAAAAGTAATAATTATTTTTTAAATTTTATTGGTACAGAATAGTTTCTCTCGTGTGAGAAACTGAAAGTGTAAATAAGGATCAAAATGTATGATAGATAATGTGAAATAGGAAGAAAAGGTCGAAAGGGGAAAGGAAAAAATGGAAACAAAGTCTTTATAAATAGGGAGAGGTGGAGGGGTTGAAGGGAGGACAGGGGAATGGGGAAAAAAATAAGAATCAAGATATATTATATAAAGGTACAAATTCCCAATAATGAATGTCAACATATTGTATACCTATAATGTACTAATAAAATTAATGAATTTTTAAAAATTGGTACATTTTAGATACACTTAATGATCACATTCATAATAGGGAATTTGTGTTTGTACATATCTCGATTCTTCTTTATCCCCAACCCCCTCCCCTCCCTTCAACCCCTCTTCCCCTCCTTATTTTTAAAAGCTTTGTTTCTGTTTTTTCCTTTTATTCTTTTTCTTTTCCCCTCTTTCCTTTCCCCCTCCCTTGTTCCCCTCCCCATTTGAACGTTTTCCTATTTCCCAATATCTGTTGTACATTTTGGACCTTATTTACCCTTTCAGTTTCCCGCACATATATGTCTGACTTATTTCACTGAAGAGTATGGTCTCAAGGTGTATACATTTACATAGAAATGTCTCAAGTGTAACCTTTATGGCAGAGTAGTACTCCATTGTATAAAAACCCCACATCATCTTTATCCATTCATCCGTTAATGGGCATCTGGGCTGTTTCCAAGATTTAGCTATTACAAACTGTGCTGGTTTAAACAAGGGTGTGCATATATTACTGTAGTATGATGCTTTTACTTCTTTTGGGAGGATACCAGGAAGGGGATAGCTGGGTCAAATGTAGTCCTAGTCCTAGTTTTTTGAGGTCTAGTTCTAGTTTTTTGTAGTCTAGTCCTAGTTTTTTAAGGAATCTCCACACTGATTTCCACAGCTGTTACACCAGTCTACATTCCTACCAGCAGTGGAGGAGGGTTCCTTTTTCTTCCCAGCCTCACCAGCATTTGTTATTGGTTGATCTTGATAGCAGCCATTCTTTCTGGAGTGAGATGGAATCTCAGCGTTGTTTTAATTTGCATCTCTCGGATGATGGATGATGTTGAACATTTTTTTCCTGCATTTATTTGCTGTAAAACTGCTAAACAGTGATAATGGAGATTAAAGAAACAAAATTTTGCTAGTCTTTCAAAGGCCTAACTATATCCTGACAAATAAAGAGTGTATCAGTCATTCAGGGATGGGTCTTCAACAATACCATAAAAGAGAAGGGAGGCATACTCGTCCCAGATGGAATACAAATGTCCTGGCTTAAATGTAGGATTTCTGCTCTGCCCAGGAGTTGTGATTTCCTCAGTGCCCAAACCATCAGACACTGAAATTGTATAACTTGATCATTTTGTTCTGATTATATATTCACCAAACTTGTGATAAACTGGCTCATGAGCAAGTGGATGGACACTCATCAGTATGATAGTCCATGCTCTCTCTAGATCAGTACAGGTCGTTGGTACTCAGGGTTTTTGGATGTGCCTTTGTTTCCACTTCATCTCTGTATTACCCTTTCTTATCCTTTAGGGCTCAGTTGAAATGTTACATCCTCACCAAGGCTGATTTATTGGTTTTACGAGTTCAAATACCTAGAATGGTTTCTGACACATAGTAGGCATTCAGCCAAACTACCTTTGCTCACATGTCAGCATTTTGATGAGGCCTCAGCTAACAACCCTACTGAAAATTGACTCACATATATGATTCCAATCCTCTTTCCAAGCCCTACCTTTTCTTTTTTCTTATCACCTTTATTTATTTGGCTTACTGATGAATTCCAGTTGTCAAAAACAATGCAGTCATGTAGTAGATGCAGAATTTGTCAAATTAATACCTTTATTGTATTTCATTAACACTACAAAATGCCCGGGGATATAGAGATGTTTTGAGCACTATTAAAATATGTGAATTAGATCAATTCATGAATTGGGTTAATTCTGGAACCCTAGTATGATCTTGGTTTTGGACAGTATATTGGGACTATAGCTAATTTATCAAGAAAAATACCATTTGGGTGTGTCTTGGTTAGGAATCCTTGTACACGTGATGGAATACATGTTGTATGACTGGAACAGTATGAACAGGAAAACAGTTGTGAAGGGAGGAACCCTATAATAACATCTAACATTTTGACACATTTCACATTGACCAGACATGAGTGGTTTATGCATAACACATTTAATTCAATCATTCTATGGGGTCTGAGGCAAATAAAGCAACTAGAGATTAAACTACTTACTTAAGGTTATTCAGTTAACTAACTGGCAGAGCCAGGATTAAAATTGGAGGTTTTTTGTTTTAGTTTTGGTTATTTTGTGACAGGTTCTCTCTGTGTAACTAAGGCTGGTGTTGAACTTTTGATCCTCCTGCCTCAGCCTCCCAAGTGTTGGGTTTACAGGTATGTATCACCACTCTGGACTTAAATTTAAGCTATCCTACTACATTCTGTATATGATAACAAGAGTGAGAGTTTTAACTTTAGGGAAGGATATGTCACAGGGTCTTTGAGAATCTCCACTTCTGTAGACACTTCCAATTTTAGCATTCAACACACCACCATACCTGTTTGTCACCATTTCTCCTTTGGATCACAGTAGAAGAGAATTCCTTCTGTTAAAGACTACTTCCCTATCTGAAATCTGGATCCCAGCACCACTGCTTTCTCAAGGATTCCCTTCACCAGTGTTGCTCTGTTCTCCTGACTCTCCTATGAGCATCTAAACACGCTCAGTTCTCTTGCTTCCTAAGGCCTCTCCTAACCACATTCCTTCTATTGCCACAGCTTTTGTGCCTGTGTTCCCTCTACACATCTCATTAACTGAACCTTCTTGGTGCTGTTTTCAGCTTATCTCTTTGAAGCTTCCATAATACTGTATGTTTTAAATGTCTTCATTCTGTTACCAGTTTTGGGGAGGAGAGCTCTCCTTCCTTCTCAGGGTTTTGTTGAAGGCTCTATGTCTACTCACAATATCTTTTAAACTGTCTAGTCCTCTCCCATGGCCTCAGTCACCATCTATTTAGTTCTGTCCCACTGGCTGCTGGATAACCATAAACTCAAGTTCAGTACAGTCAAAATGAGCCATATATCTTCACCCATACCACCTCTTCCTATAAGATTTGTCCTCAGAATTATCATCTCTTTCCACCTATTAGCCAGGCCAGAGATCAGGGAATAATATTAACAGAACACATATTGTGTACTTTCTGTATGCCCAGAACTACTATAAGCACTTTAGCTATATTAGCTCATTTAATCCTGATGGTATGAGATGAGTCCTGTCATTATGCATATATTACAGATAAGAGGTCTAGGGCACAGAATCCAAATGTTTTAAGATTACAGTGATACCTCGGTTCATGGCTTAACTCATTCCATGATTCTGGGGAAGATAGTCATGGTCATGTTCCTCATGATGCGGAGTTCATGAAAGGAAGCAAAATTTTGCTAAACACCTTTGTTCGGAGACTGAATTGTTCACCAACATTGGCTTTTGTGAATTGAGGTATTACTGTACATGACTTTGTTTTCTCTCTTCTCTGTCTCCATACTACCTTGTGTCTGGTAGATGGTCCATAAATATTTGTCAAATGAATACAGAATTTTATGGAACTCAGACAAACAGATCTAAGAACAAAGAGATTAACCAAAGATACAATCTGAGTGTAGAGACTTCCTAGGAAAGTGTAGCTACAGGCCTCAGGGGAGCTAGAACACTGGTAGGGTAATGCTGTCCCTTAGGAAGGAGTCCCTAAAATGTTCATTAATATTAGACCACTGTATGCCTTTGCATGTGCCAGCAGTATGCTGCTCCAAACGACCTGGAAAACCATCAAATTTCAAGATACAGTTCAAGTAACTCTGCCTCTGTTAAACCTCTCCAGATCTTTCTTAAACAGAGGGAATGTAAACTGGCTCAACTTTTCTTTAACATAGTTTATAAAATATGTCAAGAGTGATAAAAATCTGAAGACTCTTTAACCTAGGTATTACACTTCTAGGACATTACTGAACTAAATAGTTTGGCCTAGTAATGAACTTCAATAATCCACTTGAGCTGGGCATGATGGTGTATGCTTGTAATCCCAGCACTTTGGGAAGCTGAGGCAGGAGGATCAAAAGTTTTGAGGCCAACCTGAGCAAATTAGCAAGACCCTGTCAAAAGAGAAAGAGAGAGAAAGAGAAAGAGAGGTAGGTCTAGGAGGCAGTTCAGTGCAAAGACCCTGGGTTCAATCTCCAGAATTGCAAAAAAAATAAAATCCACTCTCAGCCAGGCATGGTAGTGCATATCTGTAATCTCAGCACTTTGGAGCCTGCGGCAGGAGGATCACTAAGAATTCAAAACCAGCCTGGAGTACATAGTGAGTTCAAGGCCAGCCTGAACTATATAGTGAGACCTTGTCTCAAAAATACAAAATAGAACAAAAAACAATCCACTCTATTCCTAGTTCTTTATCCTAAAGGAAAACTGGAAGTGTGCTAAGAAATAAAATTGAAATAGAATGATTTTAAAACCATAAGTAGGGCTGGGGATTTAGCTCAGTGTTTCCAGCACCTGCCTTGCAAGCCCAAGGTTCCAAGTTTGATCTCGGCTACCCCCCCCAAAAAAAACCAAAAAAACCATAAGTAGTCAAAGTACTTCATTTTTATGGATAGTATTTTCCTTTTGACACCTAAATTTCACAAACACTGCTGATATGTAGTTTGTAAAACTATCTAAACAATGAAATTATTCATAGCCTTTCCATATAAACCTACATATTCTGATTTGCTCTCCCTCTGACCTTAGGTAGTTCATCCTAATTTAATATTGACCTAAATAAAAGTTATGCTAGTAATAAATCATATATCCCAAAGTCAAATACAAATTATTTTTAAAACTTTTTAGAGATAGGGCTGGGGATTTAGCTCAGTGGCACCACGCCTGCCTCGAAAGCACAAGGTCCTGAGTTTGATCCCCAGTACCGAGAAAAAAAAAATTATAGATAATTCATAGAGACATCTCTTTTTCCACAGAGATGTTCATGAATACATTGTTGATAAAACAGAAAAACTAGAAACAGCCTAATAGAGCCTGAGACTATACAAATTGGCATATTAACAATGCACTATTACACAATCATTAAAGCTGAAGTAAAAATAGTTTTAATTTTAAATGAGCTGAGTGGGATGGCACTGCCTATACCCCAACACTTCTCAGGAGGCTGAGGCAGAAGGATGACTTGAGGCCAAGGGTTCAAGGCCAGCCTGGGCAAAACAGTGAGACCTTATCTTAAAAAGTTAGAATGAAATGCTAAAGTAACAGTACACTTACACTTTTTAGGGAAAAAGTGTGTGCTGGGTGTATAAACATGCACAGAAATAAAATGGATTATTCATACCAAAATGTTAATTATGGTTATCTCTACAGGGGTGGGATTATGGAGTCTTTTATTTTCTTTTTGCTTATCTGTTATTTTCTCAATGATTGTATATTACTTGTGAATTAAAAATAATTTGTTTGGCTTTGAGATATATTACATAATGTTATGTGAAGCATGTGTATTGTTTCAAAAAATCTATGCCCTCATTTCATATCAACTGAAATTAATGGTTTATCTTCATTTATTCCTTTGAGCACCCTTGTAGAGTTGCTAAAAACTAATGATAAAAGGCAAGAAAAGCAACCTGACTGAATTAAATAACCAGTAGCTACAAAATATAATTTCATTTTCCTTTTCTCACTGAATTAATTTGTTTGTCTTCCATTTTTAAAAGCATGCTGATCCCATTTTCAATGAAGAATTGCTTCCAGTTACTTTGTAACCACAAGGTCCCAGCAGCTGGCTTTAAAAACACAGTAAAAAGTGGGCTCATTTTACAGTCAATTTCCAATGATGTTTACCAAAATCTGGCTGTAGAAGACTGGATCCACGACCATGTGAATCTAGAAGCCAAGCCAATTCTTTTCTTTTGGAGGAATTCTCCCGCTCTTGTGATTGGGAGGCATCAGAATCCTTGGCAGGAATGTAACCTGACTCTGATGAGAGAAGGAGGTGTAAAACTGGCTCGGAGGCTGAGTGGAGGAGGAACAGTGTACCATGATATAGGCAATATCAATCTCACTTTCTTTACAACCAAAAACAAGTATGATAGAATGGAAAACCTGAAATTAGTTGTGAGAGCTCTCAATGCTGTCCAACCCCAGCTGGATGTGCAGGCTACAAAAAGATTTGACCTTTTACTTGATGGGCAGTTTAAGATCTCAGGAACAGCTTCTAAGATTGGCAGGACTGCGGCTTATCACCATTGCACTTTGTTATGTAGTACTGACAGGACTTCTTTGTCATCTTTGCTGAAGAGCCCGTACCAAGGAATCAAGAGCAATGCCACTACTAGCACACCTGCTATAGTAAAAAATCTTCTGGAAAAAGATCCCACTCTGACCTGTGAGGTACTGATAAATGCTATTGCTTCCACATATGCTGCTCATCATCAAATTGATAATCATATCAACCTAATAAACCCAACAGATGAGACATTGTTTCCTGGAATAAATAGCAAAGCCAAAGAACTACAAACTTGGGAGTGGATATATGGCAGAACTCCAAAGTTTAGTGTAAACACTACTTTTAATGTGTTATATGAGCAGGAACACTTGGAAATTAAAGTATTTCTAGACATAAAGAATGGGAGAATCGAAATCTGCAATATTGAAGCACCTGATCATTGGCTGCCACTGGAAATATATGACAAATTAAATTCAAGTTTGACTGGCAGCAAGTTTTGTCCAATTGAAACTACCATGATAACACATATGTTACTCAGAACATGTCCAGAAGACCATGAATTACATAGTAAATGGAATATTCTCTGTGAAAAAATTAAAGGAATAATGTGACTCCAAAGAACTTTCTTTGTACTGACAGTTTCAATGAGAAAATTTTTAAAATCTTAAATGCCTGTGTCTTACAAAGAAAAAAAATCTTTCAGGGCCGGGGATTTAGCTCAGTGGTTCCACCGCCTGCCTCGCAAGCACAAGGTCCTGATTTCAATCCCCGGTACCAAAAAAAAAAAGTCTTTCAGTAACATCTCCCCATCTGAAATTGTTTATCACCTGTCCTTGCCCATATTTTCTACCAACCTGTAGGATACTATTACTTTTTTCTTCATAGGTTTTAACACCTGGCACACATTTATATTTCAGCTCCTTGCTCTTTTACCGTCTTTAGATGCATACCATCTTAGACACACTAATATCAGAGGTAGGTTTTTGTTTTTCCTACTTCTAAGGAATATAATCCAGGCTTCTTACCACTTCCCTTAAACTCTAAAATTCTCCCTTTTAGCTATATTTTCTTATCCTTCCATCCTGACCTATTAAATCAAGCCCTACACTTTTCTAAGCCCTTGATACTTCCCTAATCTTTCCTAGTTTCATTTCCCTTCCTATTCCAGTGTGAATTATTTAAAGTATACTATTTCTTTTTAACAGTTGCATAACTGATTTATTACCATTATAGAAATTAAGAGAATGTATTAAAGATTCTCAGCTCTGCCTGATTATTTCCACGGTGACATTACAAAGGAGGCACAGGTTAGGGCTCCACAGTCCAGAAGAGATGAAGTTGAGTCCAGCAAATTGCATTTCTTCCCAGAGTTATGGTATTTCTTTGCAATACTCAAGTTGAAAATGAAAGCTGCAAATGGAGGGTAATTCTCCTATACAACATTCTAGTATACTTACAGTATGTTTATGAATATCTGCCTCCACAAATAAACAGGCCATAGATCAGAAAGGTGTTGATCATGATTAACTGCCAGAACTTTCAGACTATCTATCTTCACACAATTTCTGAGAGGGAGCTGGGCATGATCAATCCAATAATCTGATGCTTTTTTATACGTGAATCCCTTACGATGGTTGTGATCTACCAATCCTCCAATCACATAGGCCTTTGACTCATCTAATTCCCGCAGTACATTAGGGGAATCTGATGTAAGATATACCAGGTCTTCTTTTTTTATTAGTTCACTATAGTGCTCTGGTTTGATGTGGATATCCTTCCAGTTGACCCATCCTTTGTCATTGTCATCCATGTTCTTTTTCAGCTGGCCTCTGTGGCTCGTCAAGTAAAACTGCACAGGATGCAGTGCTCTTCGGTTTTCTGCACAGCATTGCTGAATCTGCTTATGAAGTTTAATATCCTTTAAGACCATCAAATCATCAAAACTATAGTCAATGATAAGGCGGAGTGTGCTATGGACAACTTGTCTTCGAACACGTTTTCTGTCATTTCCATCTGAGTTTGATTCCAGTTGACACTGTCGTTCTAATTTCTTTCTCTTGCATTTTTCTTTCTGCTTTTGTTTGCGGAGTTCTCATTGTTCTTCCCATTGTTTCTGTTTCCTTAGCTTCTTCATTCATCGTTTAGATACTGGCTCAATCCCTTCATTCACTCTTGGTTTCTGTTTCTCCTCTTGATCTTCACTTGTCTTGCTTTCTTTCAGCACCAGAAGTCTCATTAAAATCTGGTAACATTTCAGATGACATTGTTTGTTGTATCTGAAAACTGGTCTTAGGAATGGATGGGAAATGTACAACAAGCTCAGAAAGCCTTCCTGAAGTGGTCTTGATCCCGCTCCCGAGTCTTCCTTTGGAAACTTCAACTCTCATACTATAATTTCTTAATGGTATTCTTATCTACTTTTCTCCCTGGATCAACCATAGCCACATTTAAAAAAATTTTTTTTTGTTGGTTCTTTTTTTTTTTTTTGGTACAGGGGATCAAACTCGGGTCCTTGCGCTTGCGCAGCAGGCAGTGAAACCAATGAGCTAATCCCAGGCCCAGGTGGTTCTTTTTGAGACAGGGTGTTACTATGTATTCCAGGCTGGCCTTGAACTCATTTATTTATTTAGTCCTTTTGAGACAGGATTTTGCTTTGTTGTTCAGGCTGGCCTTGAATTCACTGTGTAGCCCAAGATGGCCTTGAACTTGCAGTGATCCTCCTACCTCAGCCTCCCTAGTATTGCAGATACAGGCATGTATCACCGTGCCCAGCTCATAGTCACTTTTTTTTTAAGGAGGAAAAAGCAGAAGATAGAAAACTGCCCCAAAGCGGGACCAAGAGGGTTCCAGAAAGATGGAATCCCCCTGATTTTCTACTATACCTAGATGGTAAGTGATATGTATATTCATGCATATTAGCCCAGTTTCATATTTATAGTTATCAACATATCTTTTTGTTGGTGTCAGATTCACCTTGTCCCTGGCTGACTTCCTGTCATTCTAAAGGTGGCTTATTCCTAGATTTCCACTCTTCTCAAACTCAGAATTCCACTACAGTTATTTTGTCACAAACTTTGATTCATAATTTGTTGAGGCCTTCAGAAGTGAGCTCCTTCAGCTCCCATGTTGTGTATTTCAACATTGCCCTTTTCATTCAGAGAAGAAATGTCCCCCTTTCCTTAAAGCTGCCTCCTCTAACTATACCCAGGATTTGTCCTCTCCTATTTGAGTTTGTGCCTTGAACCATCACATTTTTCTTTCTCTCCACTTTTACTGGGTCCTGCTCAAGATTCTTTTTTTCTTCATCTTATCTTTTCTTTCTTTTCTTCCTTTCTTTTTTTTTTCTTTTTATGAGACAGTGTCTTGCTATGTAGTTCAGGGGCTGGCCTCGAACTTGAGGCCATCCTTCCACCTCAGCCTCCCAGATGCTGGGATTACAGGCATGCATCACCATGCCCAGCCCTTCTCCATCTTTTCATTAGTAAACTTTAGAGAGTAACATCACTGTTGACCATTTCCAGTTTCTACAGTTCACTCATCCACACACTTATTTCTCCAGTATTTATTCAGTGTTTACTGAGTGTCTACTATGCCAACACCGTGCAGTGTTCATGGTGAATAAAGACAAATGGTTCTTGACCTCAGGAAAAAAAAAAGGAATTAACATTTTAGTATAGTGGCTTTCAAACTTTTAAAAAAACCAAAGTAAAACTGGACTAAAATAATTTCCTGTGCCTTAGCCAGACATTTATCTTACCTAACAAGCTTCACAATACAATGTTTATTTAGTTTTGATATTATATATTCCTTTTATTTCATCTTTTAAAAGTTGATCTTATCCATTAAGAAATCAAGACCTGAGTTTTAAAATCTCTGTCCATTTAGGAAAAGGAGATTAACAAATCAGTAAATAATCAAAAAGAAAAGCTATGAGAGAAAAGTTGAGGGAGTAGTAACCGGCAATAATAGGGGCTACCTGGCTAGAGCTCTCAGGAAGATGCTATTTAAACTGAGACCTGAAGAATAAGAAATCCACTGTGCAAAGAGGGGTGGGGTGAGAAGGACAGTATTCCAGTTGATATCAGTTACTGCTATGCAACAAACCATTCCAAAACAGAATGACTTAAAACAACAATCATTCACAAATACAAATTTGAACAAGACTTTGCCAGGGATAGCTTATTTGCTTCGACATCTTTAGTGATGACAGTTTAACCAGGGCAAGGAATACCTATTTTCAAGAGAATCTTGCTCATCTGGATGGCAGACGTGCTGGGAGGCATCTGGGAGCTCAAGTTGGGACCATGGGGTCAGAGCTTCAATTTTTTTCCACATGGACTGCCTGGATTCCCCACATCCTAGTGGCTGGGTTCCCAGAGCAAGCAACCCAAGAGAGCAGGGCAGAGGCCATTTTAAGACTGTGACAATTTATCTTGTCATCTCGATTTGCTCGAGAGAT
The DNA here is from genome assembly GCF_000247695.1 of Heterocephalus glaber. Next base: position 4,167,487 of record NW_004624749.1, read on the forward strand.
GCCTAGATTAGTAAATCCCCTTTCTGGGTATGTCTGGGTCAGTCATGGAGGGGTGATTTGGGCAACTTTATATGGTCTCTGGCTCTTCCCCTCCTCCCTGTTTCCTGGTTTCCATGAGTTGAGCAGCTTTCCTGTGCCACACCCTTCCACCATAACTTTGGTACCTTGGAGCCAGCTGACCATGGACTGAAACCTCTGCAACTGTGAGTTAAGGCAAACCTTTCCTCCTTTGTGTATGTCAAGTATTTTGTGCCAGCAATAGAAAGCTGATCCAATGACCCAGCCTTGGAAGTAACATTGGATCACTTCAGTAGTCACAAGTACGTCTAAATGCAAAGAGAAGGACCATACTCTATGAAAGGAATTTTAAACTCATTATAAAAGCTAGAATGGATTTTACTGCAGCCAGTTTTGGAAAGTACAATTTGCCACACATCCAGGAAGGCCCTAAAAGCAGGAAAGAGCTAGGCTGGTTGAAGGAATGCAGGAGCTGGGCAAGATGAAGTTGGAGAGGCAGGGACTAGATCATACAGAATCTGCTGGCCTGAAGTACAGCTTGATTTTAAGTGCAGTGAGATGACAGTTTTAATAAAGATGAGTCTCCTGCTCTGTGGAAAATGGATTAGTATGAGGCAAGGTGAGGAAAGAGCCACTTGGGAGGCTCCTACAGCAGCAGAGATGAGAGATCACATTGAGAATGGCCATGGAAAGAATCGGACAGTGTATTGGGCACTTGTTAAAAATTAAGGACACTACAACTCCTATTTTCAAGGCATGCCTCATTTACAAAGGAAACAAAAGCAATACATGTTAGCTTGCTAGGCCTTCTGTAATACTCACAGATTAGGTGGCTCCAAGTCCAAAATGAGGTGCCAGCAGGTTTGGTTTCTACTGAGTCCCTTTCCTTGGCTTGAGGACAACTACCTTTTTTCTTGTGTCCTCACATGATCTTTCTTCTGCTGGTATATCGGTGATAAAATTATTTCCTCTTACAAGAGGATCAGTCATACTGGATTAGGACCCACTTCAAAGACTTCATTTTAACTCAGTTACCTCTTTAAAGACCTCATCTCTAAATATGGTTATATTTTGAGGTACTAAGGGTTAGGACTCCCATATACGAATTTAGTGGAGGGACTAAACAGGATCTTGAGGGATCTAGAGACTTCTCTATCTGAAACAACGTTCTACAGTATTTGGACATCACCACATTGATTTCAGCCCTCCTTTTATGAATTATTTTCACGTATCTAAGTAGACCAGACCTATAGACTGAACAGGAGTGAGGACACTGGGCTTTGCTTACAACTAATTTTCTCAAAGCACAGGTGGTATAAGTAAAGAGAACTTTACTTTTTAGTTGTTCCTGGGACAAACATGACTTGCAGTTTAGTTGTTCTTTGAGGCAGGTTCAATAGGCAAGTCCTTTTGTTCTTTAGCAGCTCAAATATTAAATAGCATGTTAACAGTTTTGAAGAGATTTCTCAAATTTCTTAAACATTATTACACTTGTAACATGAAAATTATTTTCTGAGAAAGGTATAAAAATCTTGATATGGTATGCTTTAGCACCATACCAGTTTTTTCCTCAAGAAAGGATATCATCAGGTGAAGGGTGTTCCAAAAAGGAAATCAGAACAAGGAACACCTGGAACAGATGGGTTCAAGGTGTATTTTACAAGTAAATTCCACCGAACTTTTCAAACCCATGTTGGGATGAAGGAAAGAGAAGTCTAGACTTCCTATTAAGCAGTTGGATGGATGGGAGTAAGCAGAGGGAATGGAGGAGTTCAGCTGTGCGCTATATTTGAAATGCTTGTGTGCTTCTGAGATGCTGTAGGGCAGCTGAATTTTAACTCTGAGAAGTCTTAGGTAATTTGAGTTGACAGTGTATGAATAGTATTTTAGATCATGAGAATAGGCAGAGAAACTGAGAGGGGAGATCCCTCTGTAGTCTAGAGCCTCACTTTCTCAGATAGCAAAGGCATGCTGGGGATGTAGCTCAGTGGTGCAGTGCCTGCCTGGTAAGCTCAAGGCCCAGAGTTCCTGAGTTTGATTCCTGGTACCAAAAAAAAAAGAGAGATAGCAAAGGCAGTGAGGCCCACACTGGCAATGCCAGTGATAGAAGTGACCTCAAGTGTAATTTCTTAGGGAGAGTATGGGTTGAAGAGATTAAGGATTATTATTGTGCTGGGGATTAAGCAAATGTTCTACCAGTGAACCTACACATCACCAGCTCCAAGTCTAGTATTTTAAAGGATGGAATCAAAAATTGTATTTTACCAAAGTTGAGTTTTTTGTTTTGTTTTGGTGCCAGGGATCGAACTCGGGTCCTTGCGCTTGCGCAGCAGGCGGCGAAACCACTGAGCTAAATCCCCAGCCCTTCAAAGTTGAGTTTTGAGAAGAGAGTAGCCAGTGGGCCAGATGCCCCTGAAAGGTCAAGTGAGATGAAGGTTAAAAAGTGCCCACTGCATATGGTGAGTCACTACTGATTTTAACAAATTTCAGTGGAGTGACTGAGTAGAGTTGAAGTGTGAATAGGTGGTGAGGAAATGGAGAAAACTTTCAAGAAATTTGTTCCTGAAAGAGAACAAAAAATAGGGCACCATCTGCTTGGGGATGTGTGTGCTGGCAGGAATGATCAGAAGACACTGCTCTAGGACCAAGTCCTCCATGAGGCTACAAGTCGCATCAAGGTCACTGCTGAAAACTAGACCATCTTCTTTACAGAATTAGGAATATTTATCCCTTTTCTATATGTTGTAAATTTGATCATGTTTTCAAACTTTGTTTATGGTACCTATACACAAGTTTTAAATATTTATGTGATCAAATCTTTTGCTCTGCTCCTTTCCTCAACAGTTTCTGGTCTCCATGTTATTATACATTTGTTAAGAGTTTAGGGAGCCGGGGATTTAGCTCAGTGGTTCTGGCGCCTGCCTCGCAAGCGCAAGTTCCTGAGTTCAATCCCCAGTACCAAAAAAAAAAA